>OZ023263.1:186964379-187671879 GCA_964006375.1 Tillus elongatus
CGCAAAAGTGTAATATCCATAGCAAACTTTCTTCTGTTGTTTTTCAGTTGACTTACGTTTAAAAATCTAACAATTTCCAAAGGCGTCTCCGCAAATCGTTAATTTGCTTTTTATTGAGTTCTGTTAGTAAATTTAGTTATTTATTAGGTTTACTTACTTATATAAATTATAACAAATTTTTAGGATAATGTTGTAATGTAAAATATCATTTGTAATAATGGGTCGATGAATTGGTGTGCTCAAAGTTCCTATTTTTTATCGTGAATCAATACGGAAAATTATGTTAAAAGTAGAAGTCTATTGTTAGACTCCATGGCCTACTGCTTTTTGAACACTTTTTTTTGTCATTTGTTTTCTGGTATTGGGTTTCAGAGCCTACTATATTCAAAACAGTTTTTCTAATAATTGTCAGTGTAATTACAAGATATCTCAAGCATGTCGTACATCATTGGAAAGCCCTTTTCACATGCTATCACATGGGCAAAAAATCCAATATGGCTGCCATAATAAAAACAAACGTTGATACCTGTAGCACAAAAACAAATGATAATCTAAAGTTAATAATAGCTCAAAAAGATTACTGTAAAAAGTGTCCTGATAATGTGCAAGTCTTAGACATGTCAGATCAACGCCTACCTAGATATTGATGAAAAAATACAAAAAATTTTGGTTTTTTCCAAATAACTCGAAAACGAAAAGAGACAATGCAAAATGCAAGCCATATTTTGAACGAGCAGGAAATTATACAAAATATTGCTTATCTAACCGTCTCCCTATCTCGAATGATAACGGAGAGAGCAATACATTCCCATCCCGTTTGGGACACACTCTATAGGTTAAACTGGTAACCAAATTTGATTTGTCTGGTGATTCATGCTGTCTTTGGCACGTTAAATATCGTTACCCTCCTTACAGAAGTGATAAATTGCGGTTACATATCCAGGATGGTGAGGGAAATCTGTTCCCTGGCTTCAATGACTGAAGAAGAAAAAATATTATGATTGTAATTAAATAAAACCCTTGAATTTATATATATATATATATATATATATATATATATATATATATATATATATATATATATATATATATATATATATATATATTTAATGTATAGGCACTCATTTATTAGTGGTAAAAATTATACATTATGCCTTATTAAGAAGCTGTGCTGGTCCTTGTATTAACATAATTTTGTCAAAATGCTCAAATAATCAATTCGTCGAAACAGTTTTATTTAATGTTACTTTTGAATTTTCTTCGATCTTTGTTTTTGTTCTCTTCCTTCTTTCTCAAACATTTCTATATCAGTTATAAAGGTTCTCTTCACTCTTGTCCCAATAGTTCTCATAATTTCAACCAAACCTTCTTAAAAAATATAAGTATTTACCACAAAAATGTTGACATTTTATATAAACACCGAATTACTAAAATTTATTGAAAAACACAGGCTAATCCACGACGGGCAGTATGGATTCTGCAACTGCCGACCTCCTTTCCTTTGTCACCCATTCTTGGAACAAGTCTATGGAACTACACGGTGAATCCCAGATTGTCGCTATAGACATATCCAAAGCATTCGAACAAGTCTGCCACGCAGCGCGGCTTAATAAACTTCCGGCCTATAGCCTACCAACAAAATTATGTACCTGGATAGCAAATTTCCTCTCCAACCGGAGCATTTCTATAGTCGTGGATGGCCATTCCTCTAAACTGTGTCCAATTAATGCAGGAGTCCCTCAAGGTTCAGCTTTAGCCCCTACGTTGTTTCTTCACCACATCGATGACCCCCTCTCTAGCACATTCAACCCAGTTCACAGTTACGCGGACGACAGCACTCTCCACTCAAATATACAATATTCTAAGTCTGTCTCTTTAGCCCAATTCGATGAGGATCGCAGACTTGTGGAAGGTTCTGTCTCTGTGGATCTCCAAAAAATATTAGACTGGGGAAGTAGAAATATTGTACAATTCAACTCCACCAAATCTCAGTCTTGCTGTCTGTCTCATAAGAGATACACCAGCCCTAGACCCATCACAATGAACAACCAAGTTATTTAAAGTAATGAGTCCTTTTCACTTGTTGTAATTTCTGTGGATCGAAATCTCAGTTGGCACCAACATGCCACATCAATTGCAGAAGCGGCTGCTAAGGAATTAGGTTTCCTCTTCCGGGCTCGCAAATACTTTTCACCAGATAATCTCTATACCTTATATACTTCACAAATAAGGCCAAACCTCGAATACAGCTCCCTCATCTGCGGTGGGAACTCCTTGCCGGCACATGTTTTTCCTTCTTCTCCGAAACTCCAAACCTTCAAGCCCAGAATTAACAAGTTGCCTCTTTTCTGCTTGTCGACACCACAGTACGATAGTATTTAGGCTGTGAGCCCTCGTGGTGTGTTGTTAAAATCAAAGAAATGTCTATAAAAATATTATGGCCGCCTTATTTTATTGGAGGTTAATGTCGAACTGCGGAACAGCTACCACTGCTCCAAGACCCTTACACTCGCCTACATAAACAACTTATGAGGCCATTAGCAAAATTTTGATGAAAATCTGCTCATGCGTTAATTAAAATTCAGTCCATAATCGATAAACGTTTCGGTTTCTAAAAGACCGCAATGCAGAGATGGTGGGATACAATATTAATAACTTCTTGTAAGAATGTTAGTAATGAATAGCATTACAGGATCAAACAGAATTATGTTCCATTGAAAAACTTCAGAACAAACTTTCCCGTTCCAATTAAAAAGGCAATTTGCCTGATTCCAGTTACTTCTCTACTTCTCTCTTCCAGTTTTCGCATACAACGTCCTGAATATACTGTACCTCAGGGCATTAAGTTACTTGGCCCGAAGAAGTTTCAAGCGAAAATAAGATTGATTGCCGATAGAACTTTTTTCAAACAGCAAGCCTGTAAATTTGTCTGTATTTAGCATAACCGTGCCAAGTTTTGGGCTTAAAAATGAAAACAAGTTATACTCTTACATACAAAAACGTCATGTGTTGTTATAATATTACAAAAAAAATAACGTTTATTCGGTCGCGTGAAAATGTATTTTTGCGCAGTCCTTACTCGACTTATCATTATTTCTAGCGAATTTTTATTTTTTTAAAATCGCTAATGGGGAGATATCGATGGTGAGACATTGCAAAATTTTTTTCAGATGAGCGCAAATTTGGGCCGCTAAGACCCGAAACCAAGGTCCGTTTGAATTTATATATATATATATATATATATATATATATATATATATATATATATATATATATATATATATATATATATATATATATATATATATATATATATATATATATATATATTGATAAAGTTTGGGAGTTTTAGCTGAGGTTTTAAGTCCCACGATTGGGTTGCAATTATTAAAATAGAAAAAAAGTTTTATTTTAGGTTTTATATTATGATTATTAGGTATCTTAGTTTTTGATTAGGTCTTATCTGTAAAATACTCTCTAAAATTTATTTTAAAAATGTGTATATTAAATATATGTGTCTTTGACTTACACCCCGGTGTATCCAATGTCTTTTATTGCTGCATGTGACATAAACAAATTGATAGCATGGATATACTTACTCTTAAAACAGGGAGCTTCTCTAGCTAGTGGGTCCAAGTCCTCAAAATTCTTACTATTTCAAAAGTACAATTAAATTTTTAACACTCTGACTCTTTTCTTTTCTTTGTTTACAAGTCAGAAATATTTTCTGCTTTCCTTTTAAATTTTGTAAGATGTCGCCCTTTTTGATTTGAGTTTTTAAATACTTATATACGTATAAAGCAAAATAAAGCAAAAATCCTTAAATGCACACAGAACTTAATTATTTATTGATTAACACAATCTGACAAAATCTTCCAATACTTAATACTTATAATACAACTTTTATTTCTGAATTTTAGAGCTCTTCATTTCTTTAATATTTTTTTATCTTCACATGCATTTATTTAGCTTTAATATGAATATTCTACTAAAAAACAGTTTATCAATAAAATTTGATAGAGACCTCTTCTTCACATGAAATTACTAAATTTGACAATTCTGATATGCAAAAGGCTTTAGTAATTTAAAGTATGTGTACCTGCTTTTTTTTCCAGCTGTCACTCTGTGGTTCACATTTGATCATTCACAGACCTCATTCTTGACAATGAGCTGTACTTGTGGTTTCCTCCATCAATTAAATTGAAGTTTGTCGACAAAATCTCATCAATCTTCTTCCTGGAAACTTCTTCTTTGCTGATTACACTTTTATTTATGTTGTTTGCACTTTAAACTCCACTCATAAGTGTTTGTCAATGGTCCTCAACCTCATGATACATTTTCCGGCTATTAATTTTCATAAATTACCTGGTAGAATACCATTTTCGGAGAATTGACGCCGTATAGCGTCCCTACATTTTATATATCAATTCCCCAATAATAAAATTTTCTTCTGCAAAAATTTTTAATATTTTTCTTAATGCGTAAAAATTCCAATCAATCAATTCTAATAAAAATTTTAATCTCTTTTCCCCATATCAAAAAAATTCCAATATATTTATTATTTTTCTATCGCGACGGTTACCAAGTGAAAAATGTCTTGTTGGCCGCCTTCCAAATTCATCTTAAGATTTTGTTTGTTTGTATCCTCATTTCCTGGGTTACCTTGTTACATATTTCAATGTCTTACTCTATATCTGACAGCATTTCATAACCTATATTACAATTTTATTGTCAGTTTTGACATTTGTGTTAACTGGACAGCTGACTTATATTTAGGTTATATGAAATTTTGACATGCTTAATCCTAATAAATATTAACACCATAAATTTCCTAATTCTACTAAACATTAACATCTTAACCTACCTAAAAACTACTTATACAGTTTGTACAAACTTTCATAATTGACCTGGATCTTATTTTATTTTGGTGTATACATTTCACATTTTCCAAATTGACCTACAATGATTGCTTTATTCTCACCTTGCTTTCTTTCCATTCACATACATAAATATATTTGGGTATCAATTTGGATATACATCTTAAACATTGCATACACCGAAAAGTAGGTTTTTGTTTGCGTTAGGTTTTGTATGGGGTTGTTTTAAGAGTGTGTTGTTGGCTTGTATATATATATATATATATATATATATATATATATATATATATATATATATATATATATATATATATATACATTCTCGATTTGAATTTTCATTTTTTGAAGTTCAGCACTGCTTGGTTAAAAACTAATTTACATCATAATTTTAGTTGTTAGAGATCAATTATGCCTAGGAAATTTTCAAAAAAACAATTTTTATGTTGAATGATGTGCTTTTTATGTGACAGATACGACAAAACGTTATACAAGAACTTTATTTAGAATCAACATTTAGGCCTTTATACCAAATCTGACAATGATCGACCAACTATGATTTTTCATTTTTAAATATATTTTTCTATCGTTTTTTAAAGAACAAAGGCATTTTATATTATGCATTCTGAATGAACTCCCTTAGTTGCTGTATTAGACTTTCTAACCGACAATAGCTCCTCCTCAATTGGCACTAAATTTGCCCCAATTTCTACCTCATTAACTTTCGTGCTTTCGCTAGCATTTACATTGTCATTTAGATTCACATTTACAGCATTTATATCGCTAACAATTTCATGCTCTAAACTACTGAAACGAACATCCCGATTAACTACAACTACAACTTTCTGTTTTGTTATAACAACGAAAAGCTTTTGAATGGTCGTCTTACCCAAAAAAATCATTTCGATGCTTGTTATCCAATTTTCTTCATCTTTTTTTCTCTGGGATATGTACAAAACACTCTTCACCGATATGAAAACCTTCTAGGTCAGGTTTTGAGTCGTTTCATAGTTCAAATGGTGTACAATCCTTTGTGCTTGTAATAATTCTATTTTGCATATGGTTCGCAATTACCACCGCTTCACCACAGAATGTGTTGGGTAGGTTTGCATCGATTATCAAGCACCTTCCCATTTCAACCAGTGATCGATTTTGGCGTTCAGTGACTCCGTTTTGCTGAGCGATTATGCTGCTGTTAATTGGATACAAATACCTTCTGGATCGAGAAAATTCTGGATGGCCGTAATAATGTATTCACCAGCACGATCTGAACGAATGATCTTGGGTTTTCTATTAAATTGAATCTTGATGAATTCTACACAATTTTTCAAGGTGTGTCCTACTTGTGATTTACGGCGCAATAGACATATCACTGTGAAACGAGAATAATCGCCAATTAATGTTGTATGGCAGTTTGCATCGGACCCCATACATCAGTATAAACTAAATCCAAAACGAAGCATGTTTTGTTTATAGATTTCTTTGGAAAAGGTAGTCTAGTCAGTTTTTCTTTCATGACTCCGCGATGCACGAGAACCATCCCGTCAATCATCCCTTCCAACTGCATTTTTTTGGAGTTTGGCCAGCTTCCTGCTGGTAGTTTGGTTCACACCACACCATAAGACCAACGCCCCGTGGAGGATTCTTGACATGAAGATCGCAATGTAAATCCAATGAAGGATCCGAGGATTAAGTCCCCAGGTCTTCCCTATAACTCGACGCAGCTGCCAGAGGGTCGCTACTCCCTTCCTCACTACTCGTTCTATTTGCGACCCCGATGTTAGTTTGGAGTCCAGGATAACCCCCAGATATTTGACCTCCCGCACTAAAGCTAAAGGCTTTCCAAACATCACGGGTGCCCTGAACCCTTCTACATTCCTCTTCTTGGTGAATAGGATCATCTCCGTCTTCGCCGGGTTTACGGAGACTCCCAGCTCACCATACCACCTTTAAATTATTCTACAGGCAGCTTGCATGCACTCATATATATATATATATATATATATATATATATATATATATATATATATATATATATATATATATATATATATATATATATATATATGTATATATATATATATATGTATATATATATATATATATATATATATATATATATATATATATATATATATATATATATATTACAAATCAAAGAAATTGATTTTTAACAGTTCATTTATTAGGAGTAAATAAAATTTCACAATCGGATTACTACTACAAGTTACTGGCTTAACACCAATTACTTATATTTAAATGGAGGTATGTTAAAACCTCAGATTAAGTGCCAGGCTCTTCTAAGCCCCTCCTAAATTTGCGCATTTTTTAATACGTGTCTCCCTTTACGTGTTCCCTAGTAATTGATAGAACTGCGTTTTTGATTATTTCACTATTGATGACATTTATTTGTAACAAAAATTGCCATGGAAAAACAAAATTGTATCCATAACAATATCGATTTCTCAAACTTAACAATCAAAAGCTTATGATGAAAATGATGTGGGTGCCTTCTTTGCTTTAGATTCAATATATGAAGATTCCAAAATGTCACTCATAAATAAGAAGCTTACATGCACACAAAAGTAAAACCCATTTAAAAAAGTTCGGGACGCAGCAAGTGCGTTATAGTAGTGAATTTTAATAAGAATTTTACACTATTAGTAAGGTATATTATTCAAACTAATTCTTTAAATTGAAATGGACCTTGGATATCGGTTTTAGAGTCCCAGTTAGCGATTATTTGAAAAAAAAATTTTTTATCTGGAGCTCAAAAATTAAGAACTGGTCTTAGGTATAATATGTAAGTACTGCAAGTGTCTTTAAATAAAAAAAATGTGTTACAAATTTCATTAAAGTTACAAAAGTTTTCAGAAAAAAAAATAATTATTTTCAAAGGGAATGTACCTGTCAAATTATAGATATGGCAGGGATTTCTACTTATTGATTGTTTGGATGGTTTTGTTTTAGTCAACCAATCCAGTTTTTGCAAACAATAAACAACAAAAAAAGTATTTTAGAAGAAATTTGTAGTTATCCGCGATGCTCATTATGTTGTTTTTCTTTAATTTAGTTAATTGAGATATCGGATTTGAAATATTAGAATTTACGAAAACTTTCTACCACAATTTATATATATATATATATATATATATATATATATATATATATATATATATATATATATATATATATATATATATATTTGTGTGTGTGTGTCACACCGAGAACTCTAAAAATAATGGGCCGATTTTGATTAAATTTAGTCAATGCCTGTCTTTTGTAAGTGGATTGGACAAGTTCGATAGCCAGGAAAATCAGCCCAGGTTTTCCCGGAAAATTTTGTATTTTCTTACGAAAAAAATTTGTATCTCCGGAAACAACAAAGTAAGGGCAGCTATATTCGCTCCACATCATTATAGCTAAATTACCTACCAAATTTGAGCTTTATAGGTTGAAAGACAAAAAAGCTATGTGCATTAAAAAAAAAGAGGTTTCCTTCAAAACGTTAAAGTCGCGATTTAAAACGTCAAAATTGGCAACATTTAGGTAAAAGACCTGAAAGTAATACGAGCTATGGATAGAAAATGTCTCAAGAAGAATGTTTAACAAAGCCTGAAATCTTAGCTTCAACGGTCATTGTCCTTAATTTTACTAAAATGTTTCCAGAAAATCCATTTCAAATAGACCCTTTCTCTGATGTTTTGGCAGTACTCTTATCAACAGAGTTTATCGTTTAATGGTATATAATTTTTATCGAATTTTCTGAAAAAATCAATAAAGCTCAATATATCCGTTATTATACAAGATACAAAAAAAATGTATACATTAGTTATAAGATGTCTTGAGCTACATTGTAAACAAATATTTCTACAATCACAGGGTGGCCCATAAGTCGTTAGTGATACAAATTCTCTTTTTTTTTTCAATCGAACACGCCTTATGTTATTGCATTTTTGTATTTTCTATCGAAATATAATGCATCTTTGTAAGAAAAGAAATTTTGGACGCAGCAAGTGCGTTATGGTTGAGAATCTTCTTTAAATGCTTCAAATTTGAATAGCTGAATTTGCTATTAATCTATAAGGTTGACCAGGAGACCGGTTTACTTTCGGAAATTTTTGTACATTTTCAAAGTTATTTTGGTTAAACATGGCACCTTGTTTCTACAATATTGGTTATACTGGTAACCAAATTTGATGCCTGCTTTCTTTAAAAAAACACACACATATTTGGTATTAAAAATATTTTTATGAAAATTCATTACCATAACGCACTTGCTGCATCCAGACTTGTGGGACTCTAAAACCGATCTCCAAGGTGCATTTAAATTTAAAGAATTAGTTTTAATAAAATATATTTCTAATAGTGTACAATACTTATGCAAATTCACTACTATACCGCACTTGCTGCGTACCGAAATTTTGTATTTATAATGCGCATGCTAAAATTAACGGCGTTTGAAAGTTTGTCCTGGTATTAGGAAGTAAATGGACCAACGCTGACATTACACAATTCTTAGTTGATTGTACAGCTCTATCTATTATATTTTTTGTAAACTGAATCAGTGACAACATACTACCTGATCCTGCACCGAGAGGGCGTCCCTGTCGTATCTCTTTCACAATGCTGTCCAGGCTGATAACCTGCGACAACCTCCATTGTTTAGATTTTCATCTACGACTTATTTGAATAGCATATAACGGAGATGTTTAAGAACAGATGGATTGGGCCTAAAGGTCCCTGGAGATGGCCTCCTGGTTCGGCTGACTGGAAGCCTGCCGATTTTTATTTATGACGCTGTATAAAAAGCCAAGTGTTTGATTCAGCGGTGAAATGTAAGGGGGGTCTTAGGTAGTATAATAACAGCTTTCAGATATTGAATGAAATTAGCAGAGCTACTACAAATCAAATGAATCATTATATTTTGCAGTGCCTTAGCCAAAATGGTGGTCATATAGAACATTTAGTTAGGCCTTCGCAATTGAAATTAACTTAACAATTCTTCTTTTGTGTTTGTTCTTTCTTGCTCACATTTTAAGTTATTGAGTACTTGTTCCCTGTTTGTAGTGTTCAATATTGAAATTCAATATTAATAGATAAACTCATTTGATTTCTGTTATCACAGAATGCCTCGGCCGCCATTATTCACCTGAATTGTCAATAATTTACAGCGCTTGCTATAAAAAACTTCTGTAACACTGAATATGTCCAAGTTTGTCTATAAATTTAGAACACTCTGTAGGTTTAGGTAGTTCAGTAATACAATTAGGAAGCACCTCCTAGTGCCTATGGTGTTCCAAGTTTAAGCCCTTTATCTTAAAAAACATGCAAAGTCCATGCTATTGTAAATAAGGATGAAAGTTCCACAAAATGTACAAAATCACAATATCACTAAAACAATTGAAAATAGATACAGGGAAACTTTATTTGAAGCTTTATAAAATTTTATGGTGAATTCAAATATGCATTGTAGGGTATTAATTTAAATTAACAAAGTTAATGGCCACTTCTGGTTTGACAGTAAGCGATGTGACCTTGAAAATATTTTAAAATAAAAGACAGTTGCGAATTACTCCCGATACCATAAACTCAAAATTGAGGATATTCGGGAACTCTAGAGAGTTCTAATGCAGGTCCATCGTGAAAAACCGTGTATATATACAAAAATATAAGCGGACCTTGGAAATGGATTCTAGGTACGTTAATTCGCGTTCATTTGAAAAATTTGTCTCACCATCGTTACCTCTCCGAATTTTCATCAAAAAAGTTCATCAACAGAGAGGTAATTGTGGTGAGACAAACACTTTTTCTGTGCTAAGCTAACGCATTCTTTTATATAAAACTGCATTTTGTCAAAAGCAATAATTAAAGAATTAAGAAACGGCAAGAGCTAATACCTATATATATATATATATATATATATATATATATATATATATATATATATATATATATATATATATATATATATATATATATATATATTTGTATTATTTCCACATCGTCACGTGTAGAAGTATGCCATCGACGACAAAAATTTATTTATTTTTCCGCTTAAACGTGTTAAAAAGTGTGAAAACATATAGAAAACCTGACTTGGCAACAATTTTTTTTGTCTGTCGGTCTCTCGGTCTGGCGGTCTGTCTGTTTGTCTGTCTGTCTTAGAACGAATTGAGATATCGTCTTCAAATTTGGTATAATGTTAGCACCCGACACACGAACGGTTCGGATCGTTTTTGGATAACATCCCTCGAGGGGGATGAATTGGTGAAAATTGATATAACGTTTGAGAAGTTTATGGGTACAGGAATATGAATATTTTCTTTGTAGTCAAGTCATGAACACTGAATTCATTTTATGAGATTGTTTTTCTGCGGAGAGTAGATTATCACAGCTATGTGGACGTTATGATTCAATTTTCAGCACTATTTATAAGATTGAAATGTTGTATAATCTGTGCTGTCAATGTGCCCCAATGTTAGCAAAAAAATACTTCTGTTGTTATCTATTTCGGTTAACTACCTCTTCAAAATTATGGCATCGGCGGCAAAAATTTCAAAATTTTTTTTAGCTTAAACGTCGTAAAATATATCAAAACATCACAGTCTTGCTTTCTTTCTCATAAGAGATATGCCAGCCCTAGACCCATCACAATGAACAACCAAGTTATTCAAAGTAATGAGTCCTTTTGACTTGTTGGCATTTCTGTGGAACGAAATCTCAATTGGCATCAACATGTCAAATCAATTGCAGAAGCGGCTGCTAATAAATTACGTTTTCTCTTCCGGGCTCGCAAATACTTTTCACCAGCTAATCTCTATACCTTATATACTTCACAAATAAGACCAAACCTCGAATACTGCTCCCACATCTGGGGTGCCGCTGCCGCTTCTACACTCGCTATCCTGGACTCCTTCCTTCCTTCCTGGAGGAATACATATCATCGGTGACCCTACCCTCACCCAAAGGCTGCCATCCCTTGCCCAACGACGTGCCGTTGGTGATCTCTCTCTCTCTCTCTTTTATAGATATCTGCACGGGAACTGCTCAGAGGAGCTTTCTTCCATAGTTCCTCTACCTACTGCCCCCAACAGATCTACCAGGGGAACAGAGCGAATGCACCCTTTTACTGTCCAGGCCACCAGATATAAAACATCTTGTTATGACCGCTTTTTGTCCCGAGGACTTACAAGTTGTGGAATTCCTTGCCGGCACATGTTTTTCCTTCTCCCCCGAACCTCTAAACCTTCAAGTCCAGAATTAACAAGTTGCCTCTTTCCCCCTTGTCGACACCCACGGTACGGTAGTATTTAGGCTGTAAGCCCTCGTGGTGTGTTGTGGAAATAAAAAAAACATACATAAAACATGATTTGGGAACGAATTGTTTTTACCGGTCGGTCTGTCGGTCTGTATGTCTGTCTGTTTGTAGCCGCGACTTAGCAATACGGTTAAGACTGAATTTTTTAAACAATTTATTTAATGCCTTACACAATTAATACTTAATATAAAATTACAATATAAAAATAAAGCCAAATACGAATATCAACATAAGTGTGATATATGAATGTTAGCACACGATGTGCAGAGTCTTAAGTTAGAAAGAAGAATGAACGCCTCGCTGAAGGAGAGCCGTCTATTTATAACATGTCCCCTAGGCGTGGCACTATTGTTCTCCCGAGGTGACTTTCAGTTAGCTGACATAGTTTCCCACGTGTGAGATTCACTATATTACGTCGTTCCCAAGGTGTCTTCTATCTTGCTGATTTGAAGGTGCCTTCTATGTTTATGATGAATCGGATATCCTGCTCTGGGAAGGTTACTTATTGTAATAATATCCTATTGTATGTGGTCTATTTATCTCGCGATAACTTTAGAACAAATTGAGGTATACTCTTTAAATTTGGTATAAAGTTAGCAGCCAACAAACGAACAGTTCGGATTGTTTTTGGTTAAAGTCGCTCTATGGGGTAATGGATGAACGGGGGGTGATTTGATGAAAATTGACATTTTTTCGTTAAAACTTAAGTAATGTAACGTTTTAGGGTTTGTTTATTAGATAACTTTCAATTTCATCAAACATCTGGTATTCTGTGTTAAAATTAAATTATGGTTGAATGTGTGGAGGTGGAATACGGTGACAGAAATTTCGATTTTTTTTGTTGCTTAAATGGCGTAAAAAGTCTCTAACATAAATAAAAATTGTTTCTGGAACGAAACTGTTTTCGTCTATTGGTCTTTCGGTTGGCCTGTCTATCGGACTGTACATCTGTCTGTTAGTAGGCGCAATAACTCGAACGAATTGAGATACCTTCTTCAAATTTGGTGTCCAGTTAGCCCCTTTCGAAAGGAATGTTTCAAATTGTTTTTGAGTAAGATGGCTTCAGGGATATGGTTTAAATAAGGGGTGATTTGGTGTAAACTGATATTTTTTCGTTAAAACTTGAGTAATAAAACGTTTCAAAAGTTAATGGGCAGAGAAATACAAATATTTTCTTTGTTGCCAAGTCATGGACATAAATTCATTTTATGATAATGCCTTTCTAAGGAGAGTTAATTATCACAGCTATGTGGAATTTATGATTCGATTTGCAGTACTATTTTTGATAGCGGCGTTTTAATTAAACAGTTTCGTTCTAATTCTCTGCAAGAAATAAAAATAGCGTTTCTGTGGAAATTCACATATTTGTAAATTTTAAGCCAGAGTTGAAAACACTATTAGATATGTAATTAGTTTGAAGTTAGGGTATGAGCCAAATTTTAGTTATCTAAGTTGTAATGAGTTCTAGTTCAGTTTTCGGCTATCCAACCATCCCCCAGTAATTGAATTCCGGGCTTAAGAGAATTGGTTCCAAAATAATAATATATCTTGTCGGAGCTGACAACAATACAACCTTATTTATAGATCCTACAGTTGGTTTACAGAATACGTAAAGTGTATCTAAGCCTAAACTCAATAATACAGGGTGGCTCAAAATTCAAGCTTCACCATGGGGATCTCGCTTATTATCATAGATAAAGGGTAAATTTAAATGAAACAAAGTAAAGCTACATTTTATGCTATATAATATGCCGCAGAGAAAACCAACTTCATGCAACTGTAGTTCAACAGATTTTCAAAAGACAAAAAAAATTGTTTACATTTTCGCCTCTGGGTCATTTATTTAAACTTCTATAGGGAAACTTAAAACACATTTCCACTGTTTTTTTTTTCATCTCAAACTAAAAATTTTTCAACAAAGTTTGGTCTTGTTTTGGACATAATTTACTTACTTATTTATTATGAGCACAATATTGGCTTTTCACATCTTAGGACTCCCGTCTTTTTCCCTAAATTCAACAATGTATAACATGTTGGGAAATAATTTTTAACAATCGGACCTTTTCATCGAACAGTGAAAAATCAGGTTAACTTGTCTCTGAGGTTGGTTGTGAAATTTCAAAACGTCAAAAAATAGTTTGTCTTCAGTGAGAGCGTCGTGATACTAAAAATCCATAGACCGGTATCGCTCTAATTAGAGCTCTTCAGTACGGCATACTAATTGTAGCGAAAATACACCTATAAAGTGAAACGGCTATGGTAGCCAGCCTGCCAACACTCAGTGTTCTACTATCTCCCCTCTGCTGTACATTATATTTGTCGCAGACCTACCGACACCGCCCTTCAGCAGCTCCACTCAGTCGAGGATAATAACCGAGTGCCTACAGATCGCCGTAGACGTGCTGCATGGCTGGTATGGGAAATCATGTCTAGCCATAAACGCCGATAAATGTTGAGCAGTCCTATTTTCTAAGAGGAGACACACATCTCACGAACACGCATCATTAGACAACAGTCTAATTCCCTGGCACGACTCCGGCAAATACCTCGGGGTTCTCCTCGACAAACGTTTAACATAGCGTCCAACATGCCAGACGGAAAGCTTCGATGTTCATCTCGAAATTCTTTCCACTTCTTAATAGAAATTCTAAATTGTCCATGAACAATAAGCTGCTCATGTACAAAGTCATAATCCGGCCAGCCTTGAACTATACATCCCCTGCATGGGTCGCCGCGGCCGACACACACATCAAGACTCTTGAAATCATCCAGAATACATTTCTGAGAATGCTTACTGGAGCGCGATGGTTTGTCAGAAACAGTCAGATTCACTCTGATCTGAAAATTCCTTCGATACTTAAGTTTATCACTCAACTAGCTACCACTCAGTTCGCAAAAGCTACTTCTCACCCAAATGCTCTTCTGCGCAATGCCACCGACTACGATGAGCAACTTTCACATAGGCATAAGCGTCCAAAGCTTATACCTACCCAATTACGCCCCCGCGGCAAAAATAGAATGAAAACATTCAAATCCAAACGTCATTGTGTTAAATCTTTCCGACGGAGGTATGGACTAAGGTCCGATACTCCAGAGAAAGGAGTGGGTACGAGTCCCAGAGTACCTCGATATCCCACACACTACGGTGTTGTGAATGAGGTCTGCATGAAGCATTCTCCTCTCCTGTATCCATTACCAAAAAAAAAACGAACTAAATAACAGGCTAAAATATACTACCCGAACCAACAATCGTGAAACCTCGGCAATAAATCTCGAAATGACTGACGACATGAAATTAAAAATTTGCCGTGATTGTTATTTAACTGGGGGATTCAATCAATTTTTAAAACACACTATATTTATAGCTTGATGAGCGGCCCCAAATACAGTTTTTGCACACCATAGATATATTATGCTGTTGTTTTAGACTGAAAGTGTGGCATGATATAGTAGAAATGTAAAGTAAATCAAGTCAAGTCTCTATAAAAATGATTCTAAAATAGTTTATTTTATTATTAAACTTAAACATAAGACGTCATATAAGACCGAAACAGCCGTTGAATGTGTTGCAATGGCAATTATATTCATTCTGTAATTAATTGTACGCATACTTTTAATATATGTAATATTCCAGGCATGAAGCCGGCTTCAAGTAACATGTAAACAAAACATCAGTTACCGTATCCTTACATAGCTAAGTGCAAGCATGCTTGTCTTCTACGCAGGAGGTTCAGAGATTGATTCCCGCTCGATGAATGTATGTTTTTTTTATATTTTGACATTTGGAAAAACAATAGTGTACAGATTTCATACGTTTTGAACAAGATCTAATTTTTGTTTAAAACACGTGAATAACGTTGTCACCTTTGAGTCTGAAATCATAATTTTCAGCAGACATTTTGTTATTGTTCATATAAAAAAAACCGGTTTGATTAGGTTGACTAAAACGAAATCATTCAGGCCATTTATAGGGAAAGATAACTGCTACGTTTATAATTTGGCAGATACTTTACTTTTAGTGAATTTTCTTAAAAAAAATTCACTAATGAGGAGATCCCGACTTTTGAATTTTGAAAAAATTTCTTCAAATGAGCGCTAATTAGACCCCCCAGAACACATATCCGGGGTCGGTTTAAATTTTTATATGTTTATATATATATATATATATATATATATATATATATATATATATATATATATATATATATATATATATATATATATATGTATCACACCGATAACTCAAAAAATAATAGGCCGATTTTGATTAAATTTGGTGAATAAATTCCTTTTGCAAATGGCTTGGATAAGTTCGTTAGCCAGGAAAATCGGTCCAGGTTTTCCCGGAAAATTTTGTGTTTCCTTTCGAAAAAAAATTATATCTCCGGATATAACAAAGTAAGGGCAACCAAATTTCATATGCGGATTTATTTCATTATAGGCAAGTTACCTACCAAAATTTAGCTCCGTAGGTTAAAGGATAAAAAAGTTACAGGCATTCAAAGAAAAATAAATTTGGATTTTCCTCAAAACGTCAAAATTGCGATTTTAAACGTCAAAATTGGTGAGTACATTCCTTTCGCAAGTCGCTTGGATAATTTTGTTAGCCAGGAAAATCCGCCGAGGTTTTCCCGGAAAAATTTGTGTTTTCTTTCGCAAAATATTTATATCTCCAAAATTAACAAAGTAAGGGCAACCAAATTTGGTAAGCTGGTTTATATCGTTATAGGTGTGCCACCTACCAAGACTTAGCTCTGTAGGTCAAAAGACAAAAAAGTTATGGGCATTTAAAGAAAAATAAATTGGGGGTTTCCTCAAAACGTTAAAGTGACAATTGAAAACGTCAAAATTCGCAACATTTAGGCAAATAACTTGAATCTAATACGATCTATGGAAAGAAAATGTCTCAAGAAGAATGTTTTACATACACCGAACTCTTAGTTTCAATCGTCATTGTCCTTCATTTTACTAAAATATTTCCAGAAAATTCATTTCTAATAGACCCTTTCTCTGATGCTTGGCAGTAGCCTTAGCTATAGAGTTTATTGTTTAATGGTATATAATTTTTGTCGAATTTTCGTAAAAAATCAATAAAGCTCAATATATTCGTTATTATACAAGATATGAAAAAATATTGTATACATTAATTATACGGTGTTTTGAGCTAGATCTTAAAAAATTATTGCGACAATCACAGGATGGCCCATAAGTCGTTGGTGATACAAATAATTTTTTTTTGTCGAAAACGCCTTATTTTTTTGCATTTTCCATCGAAATATAATGCATGTTTGTAAGTTAAGAAATTCTGGAGGCAGCAAGTGCGTTGTGGTTGCGAATTTTGATTAAATGCTTCATATTTGAAAAGCTCAATTTGCTATTAACCTATAAGGTTGACCAAGAAACGGATTTTTTCAGTAACACTTTTGGTTTACTTTTGGAAATTTCTGTACGTTTTCAAACAATCAAGTTATTTTGATGAAACATGGCACATTGTTTTTACTATATATGTTATACTGGTAATCAAATTTGATGCCTGCTTTTTCTATATAGGTTATACTGGTAACCAAAATTGATGTCTGCTTTCTTAAAAAGAAAACACACATATTTGCAATAAAAACATTTTAATGAAAATTCACTACCATAACGCACTTGCTGCGTCCCGAGATTTTTCTAAATATGAATTAAGATTCCTTCTGGAAATATTTTGTAACTTTAATGAAAATTGTAATACAAGTTTCTTTTAAAGGGACTTACACTATCTAGAGATATAGCAAAGTAATTTTTTTTAGCTTCATGGAAAACTGATTTTTGGGCATTTTTATCAAAAGGAGTTAGAACACAGGATTTTTTGATAATAGAGAGATATCGATGGTAACATTTTTGAAAGAATTTCCTTTAAAATCCATCTGCAACGTCTGTGTAAGTTTTAAGTATTAATTTTAGTAATATGCCGTGTAATAACAGTACAATTCTTATGAAAATTCCCTACTATAACGCACTTGCTGCGTCCCGAAAGTTTTTTTAGTTGATTACATTTATATAATTTTTCCTTTCCACTTCAACGTTGGCTTGCTTAAAAGACTGGGCTAATCCAACCAGTAACAGCTTTCATAATAATAATAAACATAGATGTAGATATTTATCTGTTGGCTTTACAAGTGCTTGTTTTTTCTTAACAAATGATTTCGCCTTATACGGTATCGTCAACGTAAAACCGGTTGCAAAGAAGAAAAAAACGCACACGCAGCCTTTGTGAAGCCAGAGAAAAAACTCTATATAAGTATTTAGTATCCAAAGGTTTCATCAAGTAAGGGTAGCAACAATTAATCAACAAATTTTATGTTTGTAATAATAAAGATTACTGTAAATTTTTCTTTTAATGAGTTTATGTTCTGTCTGTCTGTTCTTGTTTCTTTAACGTCGGCCTATTTCCCCGACTATGGCCAATCACCGACACCAGGGAGCAGTTTCACCTCACTATCCTGTAAATTTTGCCGAACCCCTGCCTTTCTGTAAGGAGGGTAGCGATCTTTAACGTGCCCAACATCGCATGGACACGGGACCGACGGCTTTACGCCCCCTCCGAAGGGCGAAACGTGGAGGCATTCAACTTGCTTAAATACAATGCTAGAACCTCGGTTGATGTTAATTTACAGTTTGTACTAAAAAAGTGAAAGGAGTATCCTGGGATCGAACCCAGTAACCTTTGGTTCAGAGGCACACCTTCTTACCCCTGAACCACCGAGGTTCTATTAATGAGTTTATTGTTTTATTAGTTTTACGTTGATGCAGAATCATCAATGATATAATATTTCTCTGCTTGAACACATCAGCATAGTAGATATTGCCTTGCTCAAAGAGTCTTAAACTATACCAAGAACGTTTTATTTTTAAAATTTTAAATAAAAACCGTTTCAAACCAAATGCAAAATTCATTGAGCAGGAGTCCTAATACTTTAAGCACTATTTAACTAAAATTGGTTATAATCATTGTAGACATTATAATGTTATTATTGGTAAAAGTCACGTTACATAATAATAAATAATCTGGATGAAAAACAGGTCGGCGATGAATCACACACAGTCCAGCTGCCATTAAAAGTAAAAGCTTAATCAGCAATGCTTTTATCTTTTGTGAATGGTAACGTGAGATAAAAGTACAAAATGAAAACTTCAAAGCCCTAGTGATAAGATAATAATGCCGGAATGGAAAATCCTTCAGCTGAAAATTTATTCCCATTAACAAGTGAAAAATTGTCTAAACTGTAAAGCTCAAAGTACACCAGACATAAAATCGTAATTACGCAAACATATTTCAGAAAAGTAATCAAATATTTTAGTAGTTTAGTAATTTTTAGAACAAAAGTCATTAAATGTTGTCTAAAGTCAAAATTATTTCATTTTAGTGACTTTTCGTAGATATAATTCACAAACAATGAGATTGCTACCTTTGAATTTTTAAAAAATATTCCCATACTCGGGGTCAATTTCAATCTTTATATGTTTATATATATATATATATATATATATATATATATATATATATATATATATATATATATATTAATGAAACATGGGTTTTATATTTTATATTTACGGTGTTCAAGGTGTATAGTTTAGATTTAGGTTCTATAATTATTTTTATGTGTATTTTAGGTTTATGTGTGTAAGAATGTATATAGTGGGTTTAATTTATGTGCATTGTTATTTCTAATTATATGGGCGCCTTATTTTCTTGGATATAATCTTTGAGTATTGTTATATCAGTCATTTGGTTGGTAATAATGTGTATCATGTTACACGTATCACCACCTTTCTTTCCGAACTATAGGTTTCTGAATCAGTCCCACTAGTGACGTCAGAGTCTGTGATGAGGCATAAACAGTTCGTAGTCAATTGCTCTACCGCATTATAACTTAATGAGAATGCGCCTACCAACGTGACCACTCGACCAGTCGAGTATTTTTCGAGATAAGAAGTCTTTATAAACTGATTTCCGACACGCGACAGATTCTCTTCTCTCGTGAAAACTCAAGTTAATAAGATGCCACCACGTCATTAAATACTCCGAAGAAAACAGCATGCCGATATAGTAACCGTCAATAAAGGACCTGTCTACCGGGAATCCCTTATCCTGGGATCCACAATCAAGTAACCGTCATTAAGGGACTTGTCTACCGGGAACCCCTTATCCTGGGATCCACAATCAAGTAACCGTCATTAAGGGACCTGTCTACCAGGAACCCCTTATCCTGGGATCCACAATCAAGTAACCGTCATTAAGGGACCTGTCTACCGGGAACCCCTTATCCTCAGATCCACAATCAAGTAGCCGTCATCCTATGGAGAAGAGCACCCGCATTACCTGGGCATCGTTCCGTAGGAGCTCAAGTACAGAAGATCCGTCATTGTGAGCACCACAGCCGCTCCTGGGGTAAAACAACATGAAGTTTAAGCTCCAAATACACCTCCGAGAGGAATCTCCGGTGTACCAGCACAATGAAGCCCACCTAACATCCTGGCCAAGGTGGATCCAACTTGTCACTTCAAGGGCAGCGGTCTGAATTGCATCAAAGCTAAGTACATCAATTATCTGTAACATCTTTTCTTCAAAATCTAAATATCCTGCTCGATAATTCATCTAGACAATATACAAAATTAATTTAAAGTAGTAAATCTTTTTTTCATCATTAATTTAAATTTGATTAGGTCGGAGCAAGCAGCATTATATAACTGTGATAATCTATTTTATTGTACTCTGAATTTTTATTTGTATATTTCACACCCTGCCAAATGTAAGTGCTAAAGCCCATGCCCTGAATTAAACCTTATGCCTTGACTGAGCAGCCAAATTGAGCTTTCTTTTTACAAAGGTTATTGTTTAGTAATCAGGCCTTTAATTAAGCTATTTTTAATATAGTTATACTGGCACTTATAACGTGAATCCGAAGCCTGGAAATGCATCTAGAACTTGCATTTGGTGGTGTGTGTGCAAGTATCGGTTGTTACATAAATTTTTTTGATGCAATGATGTAATGATTTTTGTTGCTGCTAAATGGTGGGGTGACCTGTATGGCATGTTGTTTTTCTTTTGAATTTAATGAAACATTCAGCATTATAATATATAAATTTTTTGGCCCGTATTTTTTGTTGGCTTCCTATCTGAGGTTGATATCATTTATGATAATTATATTCTACATATGATTTAATTAAATAGCTCTGAAGCATTAAGTCGGTATAAATTGACTTTTTTAGGAGAAAAAATTTCCTCAGTATTTATTAGTATATTATTTTCATAGTAAAATATTTTGTTTATCTTTGATTTAGACCAGTTTAGTTTTAAAGTGAAGCAAATTGATTATCATTGCTATCTTTATTGTTCGATTTTAGTCTGGGAAACCGTAAGGATTTCTTATCTATTTACGTTGCTATTAATAGGGCAGTATTCCGTTTGCAGTTTATTCTAGTTTTGCGTTGTAGCTAAGCCCTTTAGAGATATTTGGTTTACGCTGCTATTAATAAGGTAGTATTTTGTTTGCAGTTTATTCTAGTTTTTGCGTTTTGGTTAAACCCTTTAGAGAATTTTAGTTTAATAATAGGTTTGGAAATCTTTTTACGGTCTCATAATTGATATTAAGACACGCTGTTTTTAATTGCAGCCTTTGTCTGATTTTTAATTGGATTAATTTGAGTTTGCTTTCACGTAACTAAACAAAAGGTTTTTCTCTTTTCAAGATTTAGCGACATCCCGCCACGACCCGATGTACGTCGCTAAACTGCGTCCAAACGACATTAGATCTATTATATCTAATTTGGAGTTAACATCCGGACTCAAGGTATGTCGTTAAACTGCGTCCAAACGACATTAGATGCACAATAACCCATGACATCTAGTCTGGCATTACATCTTGTCTGAAAGGCCATTCTTTAAATATACCATCCATTTCATTTTTCTTATTCTCCCTCTTGTTGCCGCGATTGTATCTGTTTCTTTTCCTCTGTTGTACCACTTATGATCTGTATAATCTTCAACAATTCACGATGTTGTTTTTTTCTATAAAACAGTGAGATTATTAGTTTTGTTTCAAACCAGCCAATTTATTAGTATTGTTGTTATTTCTATTGAACCTCAGCGTATGTTATATACCGCCGATGGGTATCATGCTCTGGATACTGCAATTAGCATTCGTATTTTTAGTTGTCCCGGGGACTTTTGCTACAGATAGCACTTTATAGAGTTTGTTTTGTCTTGCGACACATTTTTTGGCAGTCATCCAGGAGCCCTTGAAATCAGGTTAAGGGCATGAGCTGGTATTCGTTTGGTTACTGAGTCTCTCAATAGTGCTGTCATATAAATTTGGATTTGGCGCTTTGAAAAGGATTTCAGAGAAATCTCCGGTGCACCTACCTCTGCCTTTGGCATTAAATTGGTGTATAATATATATATATATATATATATATATATATATATATATATATATATATATATATATATATATATTGTTATATTCCTTGAGGAGGAACGCTGTGGCTTGGTTCCGAAACGTATATGTAGTGTTTGATTCCATTTAGTCAACTTTCCAACACAGTGGAATGTATCTTTCAGATTTGCCCATTAGCAGTGATGTTTAAAAATTTACTAAATAAGTTAATTTCTAATTTTCGCCTAAATACATTGACTATTTAGTTTGGTTTCAGTTACAAGTAATAAGTAAATCTTATATTTGTGTTGTCAGTTCCCCTGATAGCATCTTAGCTAATAACAGTGTAATGATGACCGGTTTGTTGATTTCTTTTTATAAAGGTAACAGATATGTCATGTCAGCGAGGCAACAACAGGTGTTTATGTGTATACGTGGTGGGCCACGTTACCATCTCATTAGTTAATTGTGAAGATTCGATCACTGGCGCCCTTATTATTATTTTTAACTATAGGTCTGCAATACTCTCTTGCTTTTTGTAATTCAATTTTGATGTTCAATAACTTATTAAGGCACAGGGATCGTACGCAGCAAAGTGACCCTTCGTCCATCTATTTAGTCTCAATTCCCATTCATTCCGTTTGTCAATTAAATTCAATAATAAAATTTTCTCTCAAACCGTTTTCTCTATTTATAAAATTCAGTCAATTTTTTTTTAATCATTGTTACCAATTCAAGTTTAAACCGTCAGTACCTTTTCTTAAATTCATTCAATGAATAATTTCACTTCACTTAAATTTTTCTTTCACTTTTGCAAATTCACTTAAACTTTTCAGCAATTTTTCTTAGATTCACTGAACAATTAATTTACCTTTTTTTCCCATCAGGGCTCGTCCGCGACCTTGCCGCCCCGATAGCACTGCAACCTTTGGTTGATTGTGCATACTCTTAGTCTTACTCCACCCATTCCAAAATCATTGTGCCTTGAACTAGTCTGCACAGCGATTGGTAGGGTGAAGTTTTATATTGCCCTGTCTCCGGTCTAGACTGACCGTAGATCAGTTGTCTTTTGCGGTCCAGAGCTTTACACTTGCACAAGATGTGCTGGGCTGATTCATCCCCCTCGCCGCAGAGTCTGCATGCGAGGTCCCCTTCGAACCGCCCCATTTTATGCAGGTGTTTCTTGACGGCCATGTGTCCCGTCAAGAGACCTGTTGTGTTTCTGAGCTGTCGTCCGCTAAGATTTAGCAGCTCCACAGCTCTCTTTAAACTGGGTCCGTCAATTATTGACTTCCCATATCTAAACCCTGGACAATCCGCCCAGTACACCTTGTGTTGGTTTATGACCCAGGACTTAATGGCTCCCCTGGCAGTGCTCTTTGTCACGCCCAGAGCCGGTTCTGGTCCCATAAATGGTTCTGCTGACCCTCTCTTCGTGAGACAGTCAGCTGCTTCATTGCCTTTGACCCCCGAGTGACCCGGCACCCAGATGAGGGTCACCTCATTCTGCCCAGCCAGGTCGCTCGTCTCGTCTCGGCACTCACTCACCAGCCAGGAATTTACCAGTGGGCTACTTAGTGGCTTAAGTAGTACATTTCGGCCTGAAACACCGTTGCATGGGCTCCGAGGGAAATACTATGACTTACCCTCGGTCCTTCCGAGTAAACACCTGCCCCCGTCCCACTCTCCCCGCCGGATCCGTCCGTGAACCAGACGAGCACGTCCCGTGGCATGCCCGGCGTCTCCTCCCGCCATGCCCCGCGGTCGGGGATTTCCACCATTAATTTACCTTATTCAAATGTTTATTAATACTTACAAATCAAACCCGTCTTTTGACATATAATACCCTGCTTGCCCATTTAGTGTTAATATTAATTTTTTAATAATTTTTCACGCTATAGGGTCATTATATTTGTCTTTTAGAGTTTATATATGCCACTTCACTTTAATATATAGCGCATAGTTTCTTACATTTTTTTGTTTATGGTATAATACAAATTTTATTTCTTATAAACTGAATATTTCTTTCGTTTCTCTTTGTACTATCAAAATACACAGTCTTTTTCTGTTTTAGGTGTTCTATCTGGATTTCATTGTGGACTTATGAATCAACTTATAGCCGCCCTAGAAATTGGGATTTATTTAGGGTATTTATATTTATATGTATTTTATTTATCTAACCATAACCTAACTTATACACTCTGTTAATTCTCTCTAGTCCTTCTTGGTGCAATTTACCTTAAATGCCTGCTTTAGGTTTCTATTGAGCATATATATATATATATATATATATATATATATATATATATATATATATATATATATATATATATATATATATATATATATATATATATATATATATATATATATAGTGTGACACACTTAAGATGTAGACACGCCTGTATTTGTATTTTATTCATTTTTAGAGATAGCAATTTCATTTTTTACACAGATATAAAACGTCATTAGGCTGTTTGAATAGACTACCCATTTCAAATGTCAGATGTCAACCCAGTCTACTATGATTTCAAGAATAGGGCTGGTTCTCTATATTTCACGATGCGTTAAAGATATCCAAAAAAGTTACTTTAAAATGTTATTCACAATTCAATTCTAACTACAGATACCGGGTTTCAAATTCTAATTTTTACTTTTTTGTAAATTTTAACAGGTAGATTGCCATGGAACCAACAAAGATCGTCAATATGAAAAGAAAGCAATGGTATGTGATTTATTAAACTCAAGTTAAACATAAACTCTAACGAAAACAATTAAGTTGAATATAAAAAAAGCCTGGACGCAGCAAGTGCGTTATGGTAGTGAATTTTCATAGAAATGATCTGGCACAAAATATTTTATAACTTTTTTTTCTTGTAACATAGAAATCTAAATTTTGGTGTATAGTTTACTTTTTATATCGTAAACCTACCTACCAAATTTGGTTATCATGGATTTTTTATTTTTTAGGATAAAATTTTTTTCAAATGAAAACTCAAAATTTTCCCCGAAAACCTCGTCCGATTTTTTTGATTAACGAACTTGTCAAAGCCATTTACAAAAGGAAGGTACGTGCCAAATTTTATTTAAATCGACCTATTATTCTTTGAGATAAAAATTTTTTTCGAATGAAAAATCAAAATTTTCCCGGAAAACCTCGTCCGATTTTCCTGACTAACAAACTTGTCAAAGCTATTTACAAAAGAAAGGTACGTGCCAAATTTTATTAAAATCGGCCAATTACTTTTTGAGATAAGAATTTTTTTCGAATGATAACTCAAAATTTTTCCGGAAAACCTCGTCCGATTTTCCTGACTAACGAACTTATCCAAGCTGTTTACAAAAGAAAAGTACATGACAAATTTTATCAAAATCGGCCCATTATTTTTTGAGTTATCGGTGTGATACATATATATATATATATATATATATATATATATATATATATATATATATATATATAAACATATAAAAATTGAAACTGACCACGGATATGGGTTCTAGGGGTCCTAGATCGCGCTCATTTGGAGAAATTTTTTCAAAATTCAAAAGTCGAGATCTCCTCATTAGTGAATTTTTTCTAAGAAAATTCACTAATTATGAAATGTAGTCTGCATCAACTAGCTCACCTTCAAGCCTCATGCATTTTTCGATCTCTGTACGATTATTACTGAAAACTTTTTATAGTTCTGCTATATTTATTTTACGGCAGGCCTGCCTTATTTTCTCGCAAGGGTCCTCGCCACTTTGGGGCCTTTCTTTGTACACCTTAACAGAACCCCAGAAATAGAAGTCTGGTGGCGTAATATCAGGAGACCGATGAGGCCACTGTACAAAAGGACTATTCCTGCCCATCCATCTTGATGGAAAATGTAGATTTAGCCAATTTCTGACCAACTGAAAGTTGTGCACCGTCTAATTGAAAATACATATCTTGTCGCACGTTGTTAGGAACACCTTCGGTACAGTCCCATAATTCATTACTAAAAAAATGAAGCAATCGATATGCGTTTAAGGTGTCAAAAAAGACCAATTATTCTATCCCCTAAAATTCTACACCACGTATTAACTTTTTGTGAATACTGGGCTTTACAATTGATAACCCAGTGGGGTTTTTCAGCAGAACAATATCTGGAATTTTGGGCAGATACTATTCCATTGGTAGTGAATGTTGTCCGTAAATAAAATTTTACTTCAAAATTTTCTATCATTCAGAAAGTTACCTTGGGCCCAAAGGCAATATTATAATCGTTTCAGCTCATCACCTTCTCTCAAAGAGTGCAGAAACTTTGACTTGAGAGCCTTTATTTTATGACGCACAAGGCACCTAATGATTTTTTTCTCTACCTAAATCCAATGCTACAGCCCTTTGACTGAAATTCATCTGTTGATTGGCTTCAGTTAAAGCTAGGATTATGCCATCATCACTACTTCTTCGATTTCTAACAGCCGAGATATTGTTCACCACACTTCCCGTTTGAGAAAATCGTGCACTCAGAGCTGCTGCAGCTCCGCTCTTAATTGGATTTCTCCGATTGAATTCATCAGCAGCTTCGTTGCTATTTCGAACACCATCGCCAAACAATCTTATTAATTCAATTTTTCTCTTATACTAAGACGTTGAATAGGCATTTGGCTGGCAGACTCACAGTTAATGTCAATTTGACATCCATTGCAATATTTTACAAGGTGCTAATTTGACTACAAATTTACAAAAATGTAAAACTTCGAATTTTGACTTGAAACTCGGTATCGGAAGTTAAAATTGATATCTGAATAACTTTTTAAAGTAACTTTTTTTATATCTCTGACGCATCGCGAAATATAGATAACCGGCCCTATTCCTAAAATCATAGTAGGATGGGTTAACATCTGGCAATTGAAGTGAGCAGGCTATTCAAACAGCCTAATGACGTTTTACATCTGTACAAAAAATAAAATCGCTATCTCTACAAATAAAAAAAAATACAGCCGTGTCTTCATCTTAAATGTGTCACACTGTATATATATTTAAACATTTTATGAAAATTTACTACCATAACGCACTTTCTGCGTCTGGCCTTTATAGTTGTTGAGAGAACATTCTTAGTTACAAACGAGATGCCGTTGCTGCAATACATTTCACGATTTCAGATGTATGGCATCAAGATAATATATTATTTTCCTTCACATACTTCAATTCAACTTATCTAGTTTTGCAAAATATTCAGTTGGTTAGAGGTAAAATATTTCAATATTAGTATTCTACGCAAGTAAGGAATTATGAAATTTCAATTTAAGACAATTAATATTCTGATGTGAACATTTCTCACTCGGCAGAATACCAATTAGGCTTATATTGACTAGAATCAAAAATGAACTAATACAAAATCAGACTTACCAAGGGATATATTATTCTTTCACCTTGTAGCGACCGAGTTTATATTCGGCTAGAGGGCGTGATTCTATTCCTTGGCACGTGATTTTAGAATCACGTAAACTAAAGCTATTGAATTTGTCTGGATCGGAAGTTATATCACAGGGCAATGTGTTTCTAAAGTTTACGGTGCCACAGTGCAGTTCAACTGGTAAAATCGATCGTGATTGCTTTCCGTAAAAGTTTTACATTATGATATGCTGCTTATAAGGTTTTTCGTAAATTACACCAAAGTGATAACATTTAAATGTGACAAAATTTATTTAAAACTCAAGTTAAATGATATAATGTCTACCTATTAAGGCGCATTTGTAATTACACTAAGGAACCTAGATAAATGATTAAATCGCATTATGTCCAAACAAGAATTTTTTTTTTTGGCATTAACAAAAACAATTTTTTTAAACCTTGCCCTAGATTTTTAAGGCAGCAAGCTTTTAAAAAAATACTAGATTAGATTAGATTAGATTAGATTCAATGTGAGTAGGCTAGTCCAGTTCCTCCACCAGGACCTTAGGTGTATTGTGGTTCATGTCTAATGTCACCCATCAAATCCCGCTCCCTGCTAGAGTAGATCTTTTTTGAGGATAAAAGTTGGTTTGACAGGTGTACTGCCATCTGAGTGAAACGGTTTCGAAGCTCAAAGAGGATAATCACTCTGCAAGTTTGTCTGGACCCGACATCCGTTAGTTTTGACTCGAGGCGGTTTCGAAGTTTACAGATAAGGCCTCATTCTCCAAGTGCAATCCACCAATAGATATCTTAACTCTCATCCGGGTTCGTCTAGACTCAATACCCGCTAGTGTTTGCTGATAATACACTTAGAAATCCCCGCAGGAGGCGGTTACTTTAAGGGTGAAACTTGGTTTGACAGGTGTACTGCCATCTGAGTGAAGTCGCTTGCCAGTTTTGAAGCTCTAAGAAAGCTAACCTATCTCCGAATTTGTTTGGACCCGACATCCGTTAGGGTTTGACTCGAGGCGGTATTATAAAGGCCCGCACCCGAGCAGCATCTACGCAAGGTCATTTGTTTGTTTCGAAGCTCTCCAAATGTAATTCACCTCTAGAGATCTTAGGTCCCATCCGGGTCGTTTAAGCCCGACATCCACCAGTGCTAGACTCAAGGCGACAATCCACCGAGTCCCGCTCCCGGGCATCGCGCAAGCGAACTCGTTTTATCCGTTTGTGGGGGGCTTCAAAATCCGGATGGATACTACTCCTCAGAATTATCGACCCTCTTCGGGTCGTTTGGAAACCCGCGACCCGCCACCATTTAACCCTAGGCGCTCTCATCTGGATCCCCGCTCCTGAGTAACAACCAAGCGCGGTCAATTGTCCATTTGGAAGTTCACTGTGGAGGCCTCAAAATGCGGGTTTATATCACCCCCCAGAGATATCGTCCTACCTCCAGGCTCGTCTGGGTCAGACCCCGCCAGTGTTCGAGTCCAATTAGTCGCCTCTTACGACAGACAGCAGTTACCTTGAGCCTATTCTCTTATTCTGTTCCCGCACCCACAGGGGTGTGATAAATACTAACATATATACCTAATAAATAAACTCCTTTAAATAAATATTTTTCATAAAGACTGGAAAACGAATTTTCTATGACAACGCATTTTGTTGCATCACTATGAATATACTTTATTTTCTTTTGGTTAAAACATTATTTATTGCAGGTTTCTTAAAATTTTGCAGAAAGATAATTCTTAACAAGATTTTGCCAAATTACTAAAATTATTAGGTACATTTTTTAATACAACTTTTATTTTAAAAATATACAAAATAATAAGTATACTAAATATACTTAAGAAAAAAAAAGTTTTTGCACTGTTAGATCATTTTTGAGGCAGCCTTGTCCTTCAACCACCTCATCTGCACGAGCTTCTTAAGTTCCTGTAGTGGTGTTCAAGGTTTGTCTGAAGAACACTAACGACGATAGCCGGATATCTTTCTCTCACTTTTTTTCTGAATCTTGTGTGGAGCAGGCCCGCACATCTATTTGTTTCCTGTTTGATTTTGTTTTGCAGTCCTGTAATAGCGATCATGCATATCCCTTATCAAGTTACGACCGTGTTTAGTTATTGGCTATATGTGTTTCAGAGTGTCGTCAAAAAAATAGCTGGGCTCAACTTTAATTTTAACGATAACGCAGTCGTTCCTTTTTGTAAAAATATTACTATTATTATGCTTTTATTGTTCCAAACCCTTTCAAACATATACACAGTTACAATAACTGTAGTTGAGTAAGAACACTATGTAGAGTTCGGACAAGCTGCTCTTTCACTCGTTACAAAATATCTAAAGATTTGTAGTATAAACAGATTTACATCTAATTGAACTAGTAGCCTTTCAGGCAACTCACAGTTCAGCAATAAAAGAGTTCGTCAAAAGACATATCACTTACATATCCTCAACACACCCTTACATCTTATATTCACCCACAATACACAAGCACACACACAAAAATCGCACCCATATACTACGAAGCCTATCCAAATCCAGTTGAAATTGGCGAAACTTATCTTAAAATAAAATCAGCATTTAGCTCATAGCTATCCAGAGGGACGTCATTTTTTTGACTCGGCAGTATGTTCATGGAACAGATAGCTATCAAGGAGGGCGTTCCTAGGGGTGGAAATATATTGTTATTTTATTCCTATTATTATAATTAGTGCAACTGATATTATAATATTAATCAATACAGTTAGGAAACATGTAAAGTAAAGCAATGTCAAGTATGTAGTGGGTTAAGTCCGTCACGTAATTATTGACATTGGATTGATATCATCACTTGGCGTATTTACATAAAAAATATACCGGTGTGTTGATATTTACAGATAGAAATATTATAGGTGGGAAATTCCGTTGTGAACTGCTGACCAACACCCCCAGTAAACTATCCTCCGCTTCCTTAAACATGGTCCTTCGACGAAGTAACCAGTGCCGTTGGTGATACAGTGGCACTAAAAATTCCTTATTTTTAAAATCAACTATTCAAAAGACATATCACTTACATATCCTCAATACACCCTCGCATCTTATATACACCCACAATCCACAAGCGCACACACAAAGATCGCAGCCTTATACTACGAAGCCTATCCAAATCCAGTTGAAATTGGCGATCCAGTTTAAGAAAAATCAACTTCTCCACCAAGAGGCAATGGCTTAAGATTGCGAGTTAATGTGAATCTATTCAAATTTTGCAAGTGAAATGATATCTGGTTATAATATTTGTAGATCAGAAAAGTGCAAGAACTCCTGTATAATGTACGACAGACAAGAGAGACTGTCCAGTGATTACGTGTCACATTTACGTTATTGACATCTATAAGAGACCTAATCCTGTTGCAATACTGAGGAGCCGTATTGACGATAATAATGTGGATTAAACTTTAAAAATGCCACTTTAAGCAGCTTTAATTTTTCCTCCAATCTAATTTTAGACAATATATGGTCATATTTTCGTAATCCACAGTAAATATTGTGCAACAATTCTGAACACGTTGCAGACGCAACTTCTTTATGTTAATTAAATACGGCCCATATATAATACCCGGTAATTTAAATTAAGTAACATAAAATAATCTTGTTCTTACAATTTAAGTAGCCTATGTTAGGATAATTGAGTTTCAAACTACTAAATTCTCGTTTAATAATTCTATTGACGTACGAAACAAATGTCAGGTCATCATCCAGCTCCAAGCCTAAACTTCGGCACTCCTTTATCAATTCCAGTTGCTGACCTCTAATTTCTTTACGTATTCGACTTGTTTAGAGTTCTTTTACGAGTCTTTGACAAAATAACATAATCTGCAATTTCCCTGAATTTTAATTAGGTTACCCATGTAAGAATTAATAGTTTAAAAAGCCTTGTCAGTATCCAAAGATTCCAACCATTGGTAGATCTGTTGACTGTAGAACTAGTTGAGCAATTCTTCATTCTAAAGGATAAATACTCTTTATAGGTATTCTGTTAAAGAGTTCATGTCAAGCACTTCAGGAATTCGTTCCGCTATTGACTTGATTACTTCTAAGGGATTCCATCTAGTCCTGCGGCTTTAGCAGCTTTTATTTCATGACCCGCTTCCTTAATCTCATCTTATCTGATTCCTGGTATGTCGCCCAGTTCTATTGCCACTTTAGCTAAGTCATAGGTGTGTGCGACGGGAATACACCTTTACTAATGTTTATTTGTTCCAGATTTGCTAATATTACCCGTGGCGTTCATTAATCAAACTTCCCTGTTACGATTTTGGCACCCCATATGTCAGTATCAACTTCAGAGCACATTGATGCCCATAAAAGTACTTCTGCGTTTTTATAATACTCCTTTATTTCACTCTTTGTTTCTTCACTTACAACTGATTTCTTGCTGATCCTTGTTACATCTATCTTTTGACTCTGGTGCAGGTGTTTCTCATTTCAGATATCTCTTCATTACACGAATAGGCACCTCGAGGTTGTCTGTGAGTGTAATTTTTTTTAATACCTGGTTACATGCGTTTACACTTCTTTTTGCACTGAAGTCATGGTTTGGAAAAATTCACTTGTTGGCCAGCATTCTCCAAAAGCTTATTTATCAGCACACACACAAATATATACATATATACATACATACATACATACATACATACATATATATATATATATATATATATATATATATATATATATATATATATATGTATATATATATATATATATATATATATATATATATATATATATATATATATATATATATATATATATATATATATATATATATATATATATATATATATATATATATATCATTCTCTTTACATCTACAAAGAGGCTGTTTAGTTTTACCGCGCAATTTTAAGTTCAATAGTGCGGTCCTGGCCGTCACAAGAGTCTGACATGACTACAGTGTATTGTACGCATGTCCCACCTTTCGAAAAATGGTACCTGCAACAATGTAGACCTGGACTGATTCTATTGATTCGACAGCTTCGAAAAGCTTAATTCTAGTCGTTACTCGTTTCCAAGTGGTTGCACCGAGTCAACAATTCATATTCGCCCACGCGTTTTAGCAATACACGTGCCACCTACTATTAACGTACATAAATTGACAATAGTTTATATTACCCTAAGGTAACTGTTTCCAAGTGATTTTATTTACATAACACGATACAGTCCACTTTAATACGTAACCGCAATAATTACAATCCACGAGCCAAGCACACATTAGTAGTAGCAGTGGTGGGGAGGCCAACGCCAAGCAAGTAGGCCACAATGGGCCCTTTTTGCCAACCCCAGCAACCAGCAATCATGCTCTACTCTTCCTCGGTTCCGTCGCCAAACCGCCTCGACCTCGAGATGAAGGTCGTGACGGTCTTCAATTGGACGGTACTTAGCTGATTCCTCTGCAGAGTCCTGGATCCGAACAATTCTGCTCGAAGACTCCCAAAAGCCTCGCATTCACACAGGTAGTGGTAGCACACATTAACATTTTGGTCAATTCGAGCCAAATTATTCAACGCAATTGTAGTTATCGCTGATAACGACAACCCCAAGCAGATGAAGAGGTTACTTCATCAGAAAATTCGATTGGAAAGCCGATACAAGCAGTCAAGCAGTCAAAACATCCAACACGTGCGTACATGGTGAGTCACATTCTCCTTATCCTCAAAATTACGTTTTTAATCTGGTAATCCATGCTTTTTTATTGTAAGAATTTATTTGTACTGGGTGGTGTAATCGTTTTTTGAGTAACATTTTTTATCATTCATTTTCTTTAAATTATTTTCCTTTAAATCGTAATAAATTCACATTACGTATTTTAATTAAAAAGAGGCGTTTTCTAAAGGCCTCTCTAACACGTTTCATAAAATTTGTAGACAATTATACAACTCAGGATAGCGAAAATTTAAAAGGAGGGTTATCTGACTGCTAATAATTGCTAAATTAATTCCAAGAACTGCAAATCCAAATATATATCTTAGATGATAATGACGAGGTTTGTGCACGCGCAGAAAAAATTACTTTCAAATTCAAACCTAACTACTACTAAGAGTGGTAACTATTCGTGAGACTGTCGATTTCCACAGCCTTCAAATTCTATTAATTTAAGCGCTGTCACCCTTCTTACCCGAAGTCAGATTGCCAGCCATCTCATTAAAACCGTTTTCTGGCAATATACAGGATTGGCTCAGTTTTCAGGACAATCTATAAGAGACCTAATCCTGTTGCAATACTGAGGAGCCGTATTGACGATAATAATGTGGATTAAACTTTAAAAATGCCACTTTAAGCAGCTTTAATTTTTCCTCCAATCTAATTTTAGACAATATATGGTCATATTTTCGTAATCCACAGTAAATATTGTGCAACAATTCTGAACACGTTGCAGACGCAACTTCTTTATGTTAATTAAATACGGCCCATATATAATACCCGGTAATTTAAATTAAGTAACATAAAATAATCTTGTTCTTACAATTTAAGTAGCCTATGTTAGGATAATTGAGTTTCAAACTACTAAATTCTCGTTTAATAATTCTATTGACGTACGAAACAAATGTCAGGTCATCATCCAGCTCCAAGCCTAAACTTCGGCACTCCTTTATCAATTCCAGTTGCTGACCTCTAATTTCTTTACGTATTCGACTTGTTTAGAGTTCTTTTACGAGTCTTTGACAAAATAACATAATCTGCAATTTCCCTGAATTTTAATTAGGTTACCCATGTAAGAATTAATAGTTTAAAAAGCCTTGTCAGTATCCAAAGATTCCAACCATTGGTAGATCTGTTGACTGTAGAACTAGTTGAGCAATTCTTCATTCTAAAGGATAAATACTCTTTATAGGTATTCTGTTAAAGAGTTCATGTCAAGCACTTCAGGAATTCGTTCCGCTATTGACTTGATTACTTCTAAGGGATTCCATCTAGTCCTGCGGCTTTAGCAGCTTTTATTTCATGACCCGCTTCCTTAATCTCATCTTATCTGATTCCTGGTATGTCGCCCAGTTCTATTGCCACTTTAGCTAAGTCATAGGTGTGTGCGACGGGAATACACCTTTACTAATGTTTATTTGTTCCAGATTTGCTAATATTACCCGTGGCGTTCATTAATCAAACTTCCCTGTTACGATTTTGGCACCCCATATGTCAGTATCAACTTCAGAGCACATTGATGCCCATAAAAGTACTTCTGCGTTTTTATAATACTCCTTTATTTCACTCTTTGTTTCTTCACTTACAACTGATTTCTTGCTGATCCTTGTTACATCTATCTTTTGACTCTGGTGCAGGTGTTTCTCATTTCAGATATCTCTTCATTACACGAATAGGCACCTCGAGGTTGTCTGTGAGTGTAATTTTTTTTAATACCTGGTTACATGCGTTTACACTTCTTTTTGCACTGAAGTCATGGTTTGGAAAAATTCACTTGTTGGCCAGCATTCTCCAAAAGCTTATTTATCAGCACACACACAAATATATACATACATATATATATATATATATATATATATATATATATATATATATATATATATATATATATATATATATATATATATATATATATATATATATATATATATATATGTATATATATATATATATATATATGTATATATATATATATATATATATATATATATATATATATATATATATATATATATATATCATTCTCTTTACATCTACAAAGAGGCTGTTTAGTTTTACCGCGCAATTTTAAGTTCAATAGTGCGGTCCTGGCCGTCACAAGAGTCTGACATGACTACAGTGTATTGTACGCATGTCCCACCTTTCGAAAAATGGTACCTGCAACAATGTAGACCTGGACTGATTCTATTGATTCGACAGCTTCGAAAAGCTTAATTCTAGTCGTTACTCGTTTCCAAGTGGTTGCACCGAGTCAACAATTCATATTCGCCCACGCGTTTTAGCAATACACGTGCCACCTACTATTAACGTACATAAATTGACAATAGTTTATATTACCCTAAGGTAACTGTTTCCAAGTGATTTTATTTACATAACACGATACAGTCCACTTTAATACGTAACCGCAATAATTACAATCCACGAGCCAAGCACACATTAGTAGTAGCAGTGGTGGGGAGGCCAACGCCAAGCAAGTAGGCCACAATGGGCCCTTTTTGCCAACCCCAGCAACCAGCAATCATGCTCTACTCTTCCTCGGTTCCGTCGCCAAACCGCCTCGACCTCGAGATGAAGGTCGTGACGGTCTTCAATTGGACGGTACTTAGCTGATTCCTCTGCAGAGTCCTGGATCCGAACAATTCTGCTCGAAGACTCCCAAAAGCCTCGCATTCACACAGGTAGTGGTAGCACACATTAACATTTTGGTCAATTCGAGCCAAATTATTCAACGCAATTGTAGTTATCGCTGATAACGACAACCCCAAGCAGATGAAGAGGTTACTTCATCAGAAAATTCGATTGGAAAGCCGATACAAGCAGTCAAAACATCCAACACGTGCGTACATGGTGAGTCACATTCTCCTTATCCTCAAAATTACGTTTTTAATCTGGTAATCCATGCTTTTTTATTGTAAGAATTTATTTGTACTGGGTGGTGTAATCGTTTTTTGAGTAACATTTTTTATCATTCATTTTCTTTAAATTATTTTCCTTTAAATCGTAATAAATTCACATTACGTATTTTAATTAAAAAGAGGCGTTTTCTAAAGGCCTCTCTAACACGTTTCATAAAATTTGTAGACAATTATACAACTCAGGATAGCGAAAATTTAAAAGGAGGGTTATCTGACTGCTAATAATTGCTAAATTAATTCCAAGAACTGCAAATCCAAATATATATCTTAGATGATAATGACGAGGTTTGTGCACGCGCAGAAAAAATTACTTTCAAATTCAAACCTAACTACTACTAAGAGTGGTAACTATTCGTGAGACTGTCGATTTCCACAGCCTTCAAATTCTATTAATTTAAGCGCTGTCACCCTTCTTACCCGAAGTCAGATTGCCAGCCATCTCATTAAAACCGTTTTCTGGCAATATACAGGATTGGCTCAGTTTTCAGGACAATTTTATTGGATTATTCGAGTCCAATTAACAATTGCACAACGTACAAAGATGTCTTTATTTAAAATCGTGCCTTAGCGGTTCAGCCATGCAGGTCATATCAAATCTCAAAGCTACTAATAGAAATTTTAAAATCGCTTGGAATTTACTCGCCGAACAGTTTGAAAACAAAGACGTAATTGTACATAATCATGTAAGCATCCTATTTAATTTGACGTTAGTTTCAAAGAAATCTCACGTAGGTTTGATAAATTTAGCCTCCGAAGCTTCATTTATGACTTCTCGTTTTATCAACAAATCAAATTTAAAAACAATGCACATTACTACGTCCTTGAATAGCAGCGCTCAAACTAAAATGAATGTAACAAAAGCACCAAACATAACAATTAAGTCAAGAATGTCGAATTATAAGACTTAATTGAATTGCCTTATTGTCGAAAGGATTACTGGTAGGATAACCTCGACGCCTGTAGACAAAAGAAGGGTAAATTTTCCTGACGATCTATGTCTTGCAGATCCGAATTTTTATTTACCTGGAGACATTGATTTGCTTATAGCCGCCGAACTGATCTAATCTCTGTTATTAAGGAGTAGCATAAATTCACAGCCCATTATTCAACTGACACGTTTTGGATGGGTTATCTCAGATCAGTTGTCATATGAAAATTCAAATCAAAGGTTAAATGGCTACCATTGGATTTTTGTCCGTTTTACAACCAAGGGTGTACATTTTTACCCGGTTGGTGATGTGAGAACCAAGAGCTTTTGACATCTTTAAATCGATTTACTTCTAGACGCGGACTTCCAAGTAATTTTTATTCAGACAATGCTACAAACTTGTAAGGGCATTACGCGAACTAAAATTAATTTTGGAAAAAAATAACAGTTCAGAAGCGACACAAAAATTTGCGGCCAATTACAATATGAAATAGCATTTTATACCTAGCAGGTTACCTACGTTGGGAGGTCTTTGGGAAGGCAACATACGAGTTGCCAAACTCTTGTTAAAACGGATTATAAATGACAATAACTTCACTTTCGAAGAGTTATACTTTTTCTTAGCGCTGGTAAGCAGATAGTGTGACAATCTGCCGTTTCTTTAAAAAGTAGGAGTTTTATCATCATTTACCAGGATAAAGTTTATTTCGTTGATCCACTCTGCTAATGTGCTGCTTTTCTTGTCTTCGACTAGTGAGCCCCAAGGAGAGAGATTCAGCATTGAAGTCGCCGTTGATTAGAATGTTAAGTTTACAGAAACATGTGCTTATCGCAGTCAAAAATGGCTAGAGTTCTTTCTCTTTGATCACAGATAAAACGTAGCATGAGTAGACCAAGTGTGGAAGTTATAATAAAATTAAGAAAGCTGTTACACAGAGAATCATAGTTGCAACGACAGGGCGACATCATCTTTAGATTGTGATGATCATGATAATAAAGAATATCTCATACAACCAAGATCTTTTCTAGATGGCCTATTTACACAACATTTTGTTTGGGACGGAAGTTTCAACAAACACAAACAAAATTAGGAAGTGCATATATATTCCTATTTTTGAGCAAAATATTGTAAATCTTTCTTTGTTTACAAAAAGAGTTTGTTTTGGAGAAAAATGTGTGAAAAATCAATACGTAATCTCATTTAACTTGACCTTAGTTTAGAAAACAGGCAGCATGGCAGACATAATTTGGCAGAAAGCACTGGTTTGGACTTTAGCCTGGAAGAGTGCCAAGTGAAATAAGGGTAGAAGTAATAGGACGTCTATGTGCTATAAAGATAGGCAACACAACAAGCCATGTTTATATTTATGGGACATCCAACTAATGATGTTATAAAATGCTTCCATGGTTACATCAGCTTGTATGCTGTTATAATCAGGAAATATGATCCTGTGTGCAAGAGATATGGCTACACGCTAACAAATTCATGCCTGGAAGCTAGCGATAGTTTAGACCACAAAGGATGAGAGCTTTTTTATTATGTATTCTTTTCATATATGAGAAGATTTCAGTTGTGCTAAACTAAAATGTCTATAGCCAGTATCTCACAATATACGATGAACCTCCAAGCTTAATGTATAGATTTATTGCATTTGTATATTTGTAAAAACTTCTGGACGCAGTAAGTGCGTTATGGTAGTGAATTTTCATAAAAATGTTTTTAATAGCAAAAATGTTTTTTTTAAGAAAGCAGCCATCAATCTATATAGTAGAAACAATGTGCCATGTTTCATCAAAATAACTTATTGTTTGAAAATGTACTAAAATTTCCGAAAGTAAACTTAAATTGTTTCAGAAAAAACTGGTTTCCTGGTCAACCTTATAGGTTAATAGCAAATTGAGCTATTCGAATTTGAAGCATTTAATGAAAATTCGCTACCATAACGCGCTTGCTGCGTCCCGAATGTCTTTTCTTACAAAGATGTATTATATTTCGATGGAAAATGCAAAAATGCAATAACATAGGGCGTGTTCGATTAAAAAAAAAGAAAATTTGAATTATCAACGACTTATGGGCCAGCTTGTAATTGTGTAAATATTTTTTAAGATGTAGCTCAAGACACCCTATAATTAATGTATACCATTTTTTTTTCGTAACTTGCATAATAACGGATACATTGAGCTTTAATGATTTTTTACGAAGATTTGACAAACATGATATACCATTAACTGATAAACTCTATAGCCAACACTACTGCCAAAGCATCAGAGAAAGGGTCTATTTTAAATGAATTTTATGGGAATATTTTAGTAAAATGAAGGACAATGACGATTGAAACTAAGAGTTCAGGCTTTGTAAAGCATTCTTCTTGAGACATTTTCTTTCCATAGCTCATATTAATTTCAGGTTCATTGCCTAAATATTATCAATTTTAACATTTTAAATCGCAACTTTGACGTTTTGAGGAAAACCCAAATTTATTTTTCTTTAATTGCCTGTAACTTTTTGTCCTTTAACCCACAGAGCTAAATTTTGGTAGGTAGCTTATCTATGATGATATGAACCCGCGTACCAAATTTGGTTGCCCTTACTTTGTTAATCCCGGAGATATATATTTTTTTCAAATGAAAACTCAAATTTTTTTCGGAAAACCTCGTCCGATGTTCCTGACTAACGAACTTGTCCAAGCCAAGGAAGGTATGTGCCAAATGTTATTAAAATCGGCCTATTATTTTTTGAGTTATCGGTGTGATACATACATATATATATATATATATATATATATATATATATATATATATATATATATATATATATATATATATATATATATATATATATATATATATATATATATAAACATATAAAAATTGAAACTGACCCCGGATATGGGTTCTAGGGGTCCTAGTTCGCGCTCATTTGCAAAATTTTTTTCAAAATTCAAGATCTCCCATTAGTGATTTTTTTCTACGAAAATCCACTAATAAACAAATAAGACACCTTCACAAATAAAAAATATGTGTGTGATAATAAGATGGATGTCCACGGAATTTGACTTCTATTGGTAACCACAGACTTTTATTTAAGTTTTAAAAGCGATTTTTCAGCTTACAACCTTCCTTTTTTTACGCCCAGGGTCTTATATAAATATGTTTTTTACAAGTATGTATATCAAAAACTTACCTGTTATTTGTGCATTAGAAAATTGGCTGCGATATGTTTAGCTAGCTTGGAATAGACATTTCAGGACTCGGATTATATGCAATTCGCATATTTTTTCCATAAGTTGCATATTTTAGTGTATTTTGTATAAATTGCATATTTCCATATATTTTGCATTATTTGCATATTTTACAATTTTTAGGGGTTTCCTTATATAACAAAAGCCATATACTTGCTTCAATGTAAGCAACTGCTAAGGTAAATGTATAGGCCGTTCAAATGTAACTGGCGGAAAGGAGGTTCCAAATTCCTGGTATTGTATATTTCGAGCGCTTCACTCAGATGCGCTAAGTGCGCTAGACAGGGTGAGCTACCTCTGGGTTCTTAGAATCTGCCGCCTCCTAGTTTTGTACGCGCTTTACCTAAATGAATTTGGTAGCTAGTAGAGGAGAGTATAAAAACAAATTCTTGGAAGGATTGTCGGTAATGGCGCTCTTTTCTTTGTACTTTACATTAACGTGAAATAAATAGCAAACTGCAATTTGTAGGTATTGTATAAATCTAAAATTCGTAAGAACTAGGGTTTTACGCTCGACTATCATAAAACTGTGTCTGGAATTCCCAATAATAACTGCAGGATGTATTGAAAGGACTCACCGCCAGGTAATTTTATTCGTATCTTAAGTCTCGTAAAAAGACATTACAGGGTATCAGGGCTGATTTATTTACACGCCAGTAGTGCCTAGAATTGAAATAATTTGTTTCTCCTATTTAGTTTGCTTGTGCTGCTTAGTTGCACGCACAGAGAATTTACTTCATCTTAAGACAGTGTTAGTGTAGGGTTGTTTTTATTATTTTATGCTGTAAAAAATGTGCTCCAAATTGCCAAGCTGGATACGGCCACACTCAGGGCTTTCCCTAGATAGTGACAACGTTTTTTGTAAACCATACAGGAAAGTGATAATTTACTTTTAATTTTAAGCCACTGATCTATTTTCTTTGTTTTTCTAAACCTTCGCCATTAATCATCCCAGTATCAATTTGCAAAATTTTCCGACACATGATTTTTATAATCGAAAATTATCAAATTCAATCGAAATAAAAAGTTAAATAACTGATTTAAAAATACCTTGCAGTTCATAAGAATATTACTGAAATACAAATTAAAAATATACTTTTTTATTTTTATTACTTAATTCACGGATATTGTATAAATACAATACTAGATTTCTATTTATTCGAAAAAAATGTAGATGCCTGTAGTAATATTGATTTATTTTCGAACAGATTTCAAGTGCAAGGAAATATCTCATAGACCAGCAGTGTAAGACAGCTCTATATCAAAGAAATTGTGAGAAACAAAATTCAAATAATACATCCCAAGCATCAATACGCGAATGTTTGGAAAACAAAACAAAGAAAGCAGAAGAGGATACCTTTAAATGTGATATGCAAGGCAATGGTTGCTTCTAATTCCACTGAATAAATGATATAACACTGTCTTCAAGTCATTTTGGAAAAATATTGTAAACAGTCTATACCAGATGACAGTACTTTGAGAAAAAATATGGTTGAAAAATGCTATTTAGAAATTTATTCAGAAGTAAAAAGTCTTATAAAAAATAATTTTTGTTACGTTGTAGTAGATGAAACTCAAGATGTTTGTGGTAGATATATTGCTAATTTAATGATAGGCACCTTAACTGAAGTTTCTTCATCTAGACCTTATTTAATTGCAGTCAAATAATTAGAAAAAACAAATAATATTACTATAACAAGATTTATTCAAGAGGGCCTGTAAAACGAGTTTTTACCAAATGCTGTACCAGTTGATAAAGTTTTATTATTGCTTACCGATGCTGCTTCATATATGGTCAAAGTTGGAATTCATTAAAAAATATGTTGTCCCAACTGAATTCATTGTACGTGCCTGGCTCACGGGTTAAACAGGGTAGCGGAAGGAATTAGACAGCAATTCCCTTTCGTCAATGAATTTATTAATGATATGAAAAAAAGTGTTCGTCAAAGCTCCTTTAAGAGTTCAAATATATAGAGATGTTCTGCCTGGGATACTATTACCTCCTAGACCTGTAATCACGGGATGGGGAACCTGGATCGAGGCTGCCTTATTTTATTTTGAACATTTTAGAGAAATCACGGGGGTAATGCTTGAATTTGCAGATGAAGCAGGTGCGTCAGTGAAACAAGCACAAATTATTTTAAAGGACTCTAAATTGAGCCAGAAATTATGTTTTATAAACAGTTACAAATAGTTATAAAAAAATTCAGCAGCAAAATGTTTTGCTCGCTGAATCAGTTAAATTAATAGAACATTTCAAAGAAACTATTGATAAAGCAAATGGGCCTGTTGCAAAACAAATTACAAAAAAATTATCAGAAACACTCAAGAAAAATGAGGGTAATAGCAAGTTAACGCAGATTTCAAAAGCTCTGGATGGATATTATTCAGACGATTTAAACAATGTAGACCCCTACCAAATTGTCAAGCTTAAAATATGCTCCAATTAGTCCACCTTAGTCGACGTAGAACGGAGTTTTTCTTCGTATAAAAACTTACTAAGTGAGAAAAGGCAATCTTTTAAAATAGATAATTTAGAGCGCCACTTAATAATATCTGTTAATAGTAATAATTAAAATAATAATATTAATGAATAATTGATTAATAATATAATTAGGGTCCTATGTGGTATTGATTGTAAATAAAATTAATAGCTTAGACATTTAAAACTTGTTTTATTGGTATACTATGATTATTTATGCATTGCACATATCGATATTTTTGTGCATATTTTCTCAAATTTCCTGCATATATATGCGCATATCTCACCTAAAAACTTTGCATATAAATCCGAGCCCTGGACATTATATATAGATATAAACTCACAGACGTATTTTTATATATACATATTAATGTTAAAATATAGTGTTATTGCACTTATTTTCATATATTTTTTATTGCTTTTGATAATTCTTTTATTTGTGTGTTTCAGGTTTTCTTGTGTATTTCTGTTATTTTTGGTTTGTTTCTTAATGATTTTTAAGATAAAATTTGAAACAAAGAGGGACACAGTTGCAGTGAGGCCAATCATGGTAAGAAGCCAGCCAAATTAATCGAAAAGGTAGTTGTTACAGAATTACAAAGTTAATACCGTACATATAATCCCAGACAGCACAGACACGTCTGTGAATATACCAGGAATGTTTGGAAAGAATATTCAAACATCCCCAGAACATTCTCACAACGTACAATATATATTCATAGAACATTCTATGAACATGAGAATTGGACAGATTCTGTCATACAAATAAGGTTCTTAGAATGTTATTTATAATATTCTTAGGAGCTCCCAGTACCTTCTGAAAATGTTCCACGAACATTCAATGAATCTTCTCAAAATGTTCATACATATACTCATGGGAACATTGTGTTTAAAAAAATATATACAGGGTGTTTCGCATAAGAAACGACACAGAGCAGGGGCATGTAGGGTAACCTAAAATATGGTGCTTTACCGCAACTTACTCCTATACTAAGGTGCATCCCTAAGAAGTTATAGGCCTTCAAAGTGGGGTTTTAAATTTCGAAAAAAAATCAATATCTCAGTAATACTTCAACTTAGAAAAACCAAATTTGGTACACGTTTTGGGTGTACCAAGAGCATTATTCGTTGGTGAGTAGAATTCAATTGAAGTATTTAGAAGGGTTGAATGGTGGTGATGCACCTATAAAATGTGACAGAATTTCTAAACCTATTGGCGGATCTAAAAAATTATTATTTCATTTTATGGGGAAGTAAATTATAAAACTTTTTTACTCATGTTATTTTTCAAAAAACGTTTGTCGTTTTCAAGAAAAATCCGAATAACTAAAGACACATATATTATTAATGGTACTTAAAATCATCAAAAATTCAAGAGATGCCTGTGAAATTATCATGTTGAAGAATTTCTATAACTTATCGATAGCAATTTTTTTATTTCTGTTATTCGAGTTGTCTGTTTTCTAATAAATTATACTTATTCACACTTTTTTACTGACTGTCAAATTTGACCTACACATAAGTTTATTGGAAAATATTTAATTTTCGCTGATTTTTAGTAAGATTGATAAAATATGTTTCTTTACTTATTCATGTTTTTCTTGAAAATAACAGGAGTAACAAAGTTTTAGAGGAAAATTCCTCATAAAATGAAATATGTTCTTAAATCCACCAATCTGTTAAAAAATTATGACATTTTAAGGGTGCATTACCCCTAATAAACCCTTTCAAATGCCTTAATTGAACTCTGCTTACCATTGATTAATGCTCTTGGTACACTCAAAACGGGTACTAAACTTGGTTTTTCTAAGTTATAGTATTACAGAGATATTGTTTTTTTTTTCGAAATTTGAAACCCCACTTTGAAGGCCTATAACTTCTCAGGGGTGCAACTTAATATAGGGGTAAGTTGTGTTAAATCAGAATATTTTACGTTTACCTATATGCCCCTGCCCTGTGTCGGTTCTTATGCGAAACACCCTGTATACATGTTTTGAATGCTACAGAAATTAAGAAAATGCAAAGATATGAAATATTGGATTTCTCTTCAAAATCTACCAATTTTCCACGATTTAACTGGCCTTTTATATATTTTCGTATAAGCAAGTCCGAGAGGCTAGAATTTCAACTTCAATCACTCACCCTTGTTTAGGTTACCATATTGTTCCAGTGGCTACACACACCTGTAAACTCAAGTTCAGATATGTAATAAGTCAACAATTCAAGTATTGCACGTTTATTCAGATTAAGTATGTACTTATAATGAATACAAAGAAATGTCTGAATAAAATATTAATAAAACAATTAAAATTTCAATAACATAAAAATCAAATAAATAAAGATACAGTTCTTGGAGTTGACAAAAAATGTAATAGCCACATACAAAGTTTCCGAGATGAATAATGACGGTTACCCCCACTGAAGTAACTTGAAATTTGGCTTGACTATTGATTCTACAGGCTTTCAGTATGGCATTAAAAGAATTGTGTTACATAATAGTACTTACACATTTATAGAATATAACTAAATTGGACAGAACATGCCACAAAATCAGACTAACTTGCACTGACACAAAACTACAACTGTCATCGATCAGACCTTTTGACCCTTCCCTTGTATGGTTGCTTTCTGCTCTGCTTCCGCGGACTTGATTTTGACATCTAAAGCTATTTCAATATCCCAATGCCCAATGTTTGTCACCAACAGCATGGATACTCTGGTTGTAAAGGCATACTTTGGCAAAATGATTCCGTATCTTATAAATTGCAAGATTTATTGTATATGAATCTTCCTACCATATATCAAGGCCCACATTTTCTGCACTGTATAGTGATACTTCTTACAGCATTAACTTCTTTCACAGGAGTAAAAAGCCTGAGATGTTGGCTTAGACAATTCTATAGATTTGGTGTATTTTTGTACTTTTCCAGTCCATGCACATCAAACTGTGGTGGTTTATATTGCATGACTTAGGTACTACTGAACATAACACAATTTTTAAATTATATATTATACAATGTAGGTGTACCTAATTAGTAAGATGATTCAGTCTCAAGCAAAATTGACGAACCCATCATGAGTGTAAACTACAGGAGATGCTTTAAAACTTCTTTCTTTTCTAGGTACGTCTTAGTTCTTGATAACCTCACACCATCAACCATATTTTAGTTGCTTCTGTACTCTGGATCTATGCTGTTTGCAATTGCATAGTTCTCCGTATTCACATCACATTATTATTTTTAATTAATTATGTTAGAATATAACCTTATAAAACGTTGTAACCACAGACCATTCTTTTGACATTACTTTTTATTTACGTATAGCGGCCATCTTCCCTTCCCGGCGGCAACGACATGCGCTCTGTGCCTAAAGAATTGATTGTCTAAATATACAATTTCGGATGTGTTTACCATAGACAGGTAACAGAATCAAACATGCAAAATAGTTACAATTATAATTCTCACCACTATACCGTAATCATTATTTATCTTTTTCATTAAATTTTAAAGTTATATAATATTATAAGTACATCTCAAGCACATTCTGAGCGAATATTCGGTATAATAATCTATTCAAATATTCTCAGTATATTGATGAAGAATTTTCTTAGGATGTGATTGAATGAATGTACTCAGAATATTCAAGATTGAAGTTTGTAATTCCATAAATGTTATTAGAACATTCTGAAACTAATATTCTGAAAAAAGAATGTTCTCACATTGTGAGAACATTCTGAGAATATCTTGTGCTGTATGGGATAGCGACAAGAAATCGGTTTCTAGAGTCTTATGTAATGCAATGAAACAGGAACAATCAGCACCAGCGCTTGTTTATATACAATATGTTCCCACTGAGCAAGGTAGTATTTCGCCAACCTTGCAGAACCCTTTTCAAAGAAAATGTTAGTTTGATAGATTATTTACAGAAAACCTCCTGCAAGTTCGCTACAAATAGCAAATCTTTCCCCCAGTTGCATTACAAATGCAAGTGTTTCTGTTGTAACCTTACTGTAAGTTCACTGTAGTGAGCTGCTACAAACTTTATTCATACTTACAAATATTAACTAACAGCAAGCTTGAAATTTTAAAATAGCATAGCAAAGTTGTAAAATTATACTTACATTTGCAACTTATCTGTAAGGCTAGATGTGTTTTCACCACAATTAGAACCGTAGACCGGTTTCGCTTTAATTAGAGCTCGTCAGTATGACACACTAATTACTGCGAGAAAACACCTATAAGGTAATATGGCTATGGTAGCCGGTAGCCAACTTCACAGCACATACTGAGATGTAAGACAGGAGCCGCCATCTCGTTACGAAACCAAGTAGTATGTGGTCACGACATTTCCAGATAACACAAAAATGTTATAAAATAGAGACTGCGTACAACCAACTACCAATTTTGTAAATTGTCAGCCCTGATCCATTTCTTCCCTAATATAGGGACAATGTATGTAAGGCTAGATGTAGTCTGACCATAATTAGAACCGTAGACGGGTTTCGCTCTAATTAGAGCTCGTCAGTACGGCACACTAGTTGCAGCGAGAAAACGCCTATAAAGTAATACGGCTATGGTAGCCAACCTCAGAGCACATAGTGAGATGTAACACAGGAGTCGCCATCTCGTTGGGGAACCAAGTAGTATGTTGTCACGACAGTTTTAAATAACACAAAATGTTATAAAATAGAGAGTGTGTACAACCAACCAACAATTTTGTAAATTGTCAGCCCTGGCCCATTTCTTCCCTAATATAGGAAAGAAATGGGTTCTAATTGTGGTGAGAATACATCTAGCCGTACATAAATTGTTCATATATTAGGGAAGACATTGGCCAGGGCTGACAATTTACGAAATTGTTAGTTGGTTGTATAGAGTTTCTATTTTATGACATTTTGTGTTATTTGGAACTGTCGTGACAACATACTACTTGGTTCCCCAACGAGATGGCGACTCCTGTCTTACATTTCACTATGTGTTGCAACTTATCTACAATTGAATGTATTATATTGTACACAGTGTAAATTTGTTGTCAGTCAAGCGAGCTAGCAAGCGAGCAAGTAAGCAGCAGCGAGCCAATCGATGAGCGATAGCGCAGCAAGCAGCAGCGTTTTGCTGAACACGTCGAGAGATTTTCGTTACGGTATAATTATAAAGTGCAGTTAAAGTACATTATGTGTCCGAAAATGTTTGCGAAAAAGACAAAGTGTAAGTGAATAAGTGAGCAGTGTAAAGTGACCAGTTCCAAAAGCGAAAAGACGCTTCTAACTTAGTGCGACAAAGACGATTAAGCTAACCCCGCCCCGCTCGAATAAACAATGGAAAACATAAACATGGACATTCAAATTGAGACAAATGAGATGCAAGCTCTTAAAGACGAAATCCAAGCGCTCCGCCACCAAATTGACATATTAAACACAGACAACCACGTGCTAGTGGAAGAAAATACAAAATTAAAAAACGAACAAACGCAACCTAAAGCAAGCCAAATCCGACCAGCCAGCCCGATTGATCATTTCCCACCACTACAGCAAAAGAAAGCGAAAATCAATACAGAACTCAAAAAACCAGAAAGACCGTATTTTGTCACCGACAACCCTTATGCCCCATTGGGAAATCTAAATGAAGAACCACGGCCAAGAACTGACCTACCAGAGACAAATGAAACAGTAGAAAGTGAACGAGGCATCCTACCAATAATTCTTACAGCCAAAGAAATATGGCAGTCCGTCGTCCGAGCTTTCGGCGATAACAACATCAAGTTTAATAAAGCCAGAAATATGAACAACGGCATTAAAATTAATCTGAACACCGAAGACGATCACAGAAACGCCACGAGACTACTAGACCACAACAAGGTAGCCTATTACGCTTACAAACTCAGCCATGAGAAAAACTTAAAAATCGTATTAAGAGGTCTACCAACTAACATTCCAACCACTGAAATAGAACAATATCTACAAAAACAGAAATTCACACCAATTAAAATAACACGAATGCAAAGAAAAATAACGGAAGGTAATAACATTAAGTTAATCCCTATGCTACTAGTATTAGTCGAACTGCCACAAGATCAATCCCATATTTATAGAATTGACGAATGTTGCCGAATGTATATAAAACCAGAACCTATAAGAAAAAACCCCACTACCTCACAATGCCACAGATGCCAAGGTTTCAACCATGCCCAAAGCGGATGTAAGACCGAAGCAAAATGTGTTAAATGTGGAGCAAACCACGAATCCCAAGAATGCAACAAACCACCGACTACTGTCGCTAGATGCGCAAATTGTAAAGGGCCACATCCAGCAAGTTACAGAGGATGCTCTATGTTTCCTAAACGTCAACCGTCACCAGGACAAGCAACTAGTTTCGTTCGCCCTACCTCAAGTTACTCCAAGATTGCAGCAATGCCGACAACTTCCCAAACACTACAACGCCCCACCCCCTGGAAAGCTCAGAGAAATCAAATCACCTCCATAACAAACACACTATCACAATTAAGAAAATTTGGAAACTGAACCCAACAACAGACATGTTAAAAACCGTCATCCAAGAGACTCAAAATATACTCAATCAACTTTAAGAGAAATGGCTAACATAAAGAAACTCGATAATCTTAAAATGCTATGTTGGAACGCAAACGGAATCACAGCGGTTACACAGAACACCCCAACCTGCTACTACAACGGATGGCCAACTACGACCCATACACGGAACACAAATACAAAAAACCAAAGATGGTTCTCAGAAACTAAGAACTAAAAACACCAATCAAGGGCATAAAATCCTACTCAACTATTAAACGACAATAATAAAACGGATGAACCGGCCTATAGACTCAGTCTGGCCTAAGAAGCCATTTAAGTCACATGTCACAGTGTAAGTTTGTAATTTGGAATAATTTCAATAAATTTACTACAGCTCTTTTGAAAAATGCTCGAAGGTGTGAGATAGTATTTTCAGTTATAATTTAGTTACAATCTTAAAAAATATATATATTATATAATTTGTGCCAAATGTCATTGATAATTAAATGGCAACCCTAGCTTCTTGGTGACTATTTTTAAAGTACGTTCCAAACTATATAAAACCATTAAATTTCAAATTTGTGAAAACACGAACAAAAATTGTGTCGACTAAAAGCACACCCCCCCCCCAGTAATAGGAAATGTTCAAAATGCGTTTCGATTATTCATTTCAAATTAATAAACTGTATTTTTTTTTAATCTCGACGAATAAAAATCTAAAATCTGCTGGGGTTGATTTAATGAAATTATCGATGACGTCATTTTTCAAATATGGCACATACGGTATATATTTTTTAAAAGATTCCAACTTGAAACACTAATCAATGTGTCGAAGCATTTTAAAAAAAAGAAACTATTTGATTCACTGAATATATTTTAAATCACAAACTAACACTGTATATAGGCATAGGTGTGCTAAATGAACTAAGAAAAGAATGGAACCTATGATGAGCACTGGTAAGTACACTTAAAGGACCCAAATCACCACAACACAGGATTAATTCAAAAGATAAAAATTAATTTAATTGAAATATTACGATATGTGCTAATACTTATCTGTTTGGAGTCGGTGCCAAGCTAATTAGGTAGTAGGTAGTTAGGCTATGTCCGCTCCCCCCAAATTGCAAGTTTCAAATATGGCACATACGGTATATATTTTTTAAAAGATTCCAACTTGAAACACTAATCAATGTGTCGAAGCATTTTTAAAAAAAGAAACTATTTGATTCACTGAATATATTTTAAATCACAAACTAACACTGTATATAGGCATAGGTGTGCTAAATGAACTAAGTAAAGAATGGTACCTATGATGAGCACTGGTAAGTACACTTAAAGGACCCAAATCACCACAACACAGGATTAATTCAAAAGATAAAAATTAATTTAATTGAAATATTACGATATGTGCTAATACTTATCTGTTTGGAGTCGGTGCCAAGCTAATTAGGTAGTAGGTAGTTAGGCTATGTCCGCTCCCCCCAAATTGCAAGTTTCTCCGCGCACGCGACGGAATGCGTGAGCGTGGGTTGGTTTTTGATCACTAACAACATATTTAGGTATTTCATCATAATTATAATCCATTATTAATTAAGCTGTTTATATCGCTAAGTATTATTGCGTTTAGGTCTTGGCACCGACTTCAAGCAGATAGGTAGGTAGCGCATATAATAATATTTCATTTAAATTAATTTTTGTCTTTTGAATTAAACCTGTAATTTAGTCTGTTTTTTCATTTTTGGTGTAAGTATACCTAGCACATACATACATACATACGTAGTACGTAGTAAGTACGGTATTTGAAAACTGCTATAATATAATCAAAGTGCCGTATTACAGTAGAACTTTAAGTTACATAGATTACAAGAGGATTTTCCTCGATTTCCCTTAGATAATACCATGAGATCTTTACTTGGTGAAAATGGGATCACCTCAGGAGTACAATCTTTCAAACAAAAAAGGATTTTTAAAATTTGGTCCACCATTGACAAAAATATCGGTGTACATACAAAAAAAATATTACTTTTGAGGATTCCCCTCTATTTCCCTGAGATCAGATCCTGACTTGGTGAAAATGGGACCACCTCAGGAGTATGCCCTTTCAAACAAAAAAGAAATTGGTCCACAAGTGACGAAAATATCGGTGAACATACATAAAAAAATATATATACAGACAAACATAGAACCTCCTCCTTTTTTTGAAATCGGCTACAAAAATGATGACGCCATTCTTCTAAAACAAATGCTGGTGGAAAATTGACTTTAATGCTAAAAGAAGTATTTTTATTAAATAAAATCTGCGTGTTCGCGAAATTTTTCCTATAAACAATCCTAACCTTAGATTATAAGGATTTTTGTTCTCAACTTAATTTTTTTTTAACTTATTCGTTATTATTATTGATAACAATAATGATATGTTTATTAATTCTGGTTGCATACTAATAAATTTATTTTCCATAAATAAAATTATTGTAACAACTAGCATGGGATACTTTAAGCTAAACAACGGTTGTATTCTAAAAGGTGTTCAAAATGTCCTCTAGCATACTTATCAACTCTTTTTTCTTCTGAAAACGTAGAAAATCAACAAGCAAAAGTGTGGTTTCAGCAAGACGGAGCCCCGCCATACTTTACGCGCCAAGTCACACTCCAGATATGATTTTTAGAGATAGATGGATTGGCCGTGGTACATTTCGGTCTGAAAGGCCGTTGCATGATGTCTGAGGGAAATATTGTGACTTACCTTCGGTCTTTTCGAATAAACACCTGCCCCCGTCCCACGCTCTCCGCCAGATCCATCCGTGAACCAGACGAGTGCGTTCCGTGGTATGCCCGGCGTCTCCTCCCGCCATGCCTCGCGGTTAGGGATTACTACTGTAAACTTGTTATCCCTGCAGAGTCGTGGGCTCGCGAAGTCTGCCCTCATTTTAAGCATGGGCTCGTTCACGTTCTCCTGAATTTTGCAGTGGCCCGTGCAGCTTAGGTTGGTATTCAGTCTATTATTGCAGGCCAGTCTGTATAGTCCTAGCCTGGCCTCCCCCATGATAACTTAGTGTAGGGGGGGGGGGCAGATCCAGCAACACCTCCATTGCTGCTATTGGGGTTGAAATCATGGCCCCTGTGATGCCGAGGCAAGCCATTCTTTGGATCTTGCCTAGTTTTTGTTTGGCACTGGATTGTGTCAGCTTAGGCCACCACACCAGTGCTGCGTATCTTAACGATGGTGTGACCATCCTTGTGTACAGCCAGTGGGCTATACTAAGTCTTAGTCCCCAAGTGTTTACATATATCCGCATAGTGACGGCTACTTTTTCAACGTGACCATTCCAGGTTAGCTTGGAGTCCAGTACGACCACAATATATTTTACCTCCCTGGTCATTGGGATGTTTCTACTGTATAGAGTAAGAGTTCTGTGGCCCTCCCACTTCCTCCTCCTTGTAAGCGGTATGATGGTTGCTTTCTCAGGGCTCACCCCGAGCGCTTGGTCAACCGTTAACCTATCCACCACTTTCAGTGCTGCCTGCATCCGCTCCCACACTGACGGCAGTCCGTCCACGACTAAACACCATAACAAGGGGACAGAACGCTCCCCTGCGGACACCCCGCCGCGACCTCCGCCAGCAAAGTCCCTCCCGCGAGTGAGGTGAACACCGCCCTATCCCTGAGTATGGAACCGATCCACCTGCAGCAGGTCTCCTCTATTCCCCGCTCACTGACAGCTGCCAGTACCGATTCGAATGAGGTGTTGATGAAGGTCCCTTCTATGTCTAGGAAGGCCCCCAGCGCCACCTCCCGTACCTTATTAAAATATTAGAGACCGGATGAGACAAGCATGTACGTCAGTAACTGGAAATGCTGAAAAATGTGCGCTACTCTTGCCAAAGAAGAATGTTTAATTGTTTGGAAGTAAATTGAGGACATTTACAACACCTTTTAGAACTCACTCGTTGTTAAACTCAAAGTATTTTACGCTACTACTTACTCTAATTTTATTTATTGGAAAATTATGCAACCAGTAGAAAAAATACAGAGACTTTTACGTACGTATGCAGTTCTTTATGGAGTATCAAATTTTGAAAAAAAAACTACGTTTGATGGGAAGTGGGCAGATTAAGGCCCCGTAATCGAGCTACGATAACCAGACCCATTCTTATCCACCGCTACAATGAGTAGGCAGATTGAGTCTTTAGAATTTATTTCCTTTCATATTTCCTTAACCTCTTGAAAATGGCTCCAACACAGGAGCGGAAACGTCGAATTTTAGTACATTCTAGATGAGGTTTCACCCGAGAAAATTTATAAGTATGTGACCAGTAGAGCTAATGCAACGATTTTTTATGTGCTTGTTCTTCACGGAGAATTGAATTTTGGAAAAAAATCATTTGACATTTATAACGTGACACCGCCACTTCAAAATTACTCAAATCTAAAAATTTTTTGAAAATGTGTCCCGCAGCTTACTTATCATTTTTAGAAAAATACCCGGAGCGATTTTTCAGCTATCCTATTGTAACGCTTTAAAATACTTACCCTGTATAATAAATAGAAACTTGTTACATGATTCAGCAATTCTGATACTGGCATGGGAGTTGAAGCATAAATTGACATGACACGTTTACACGTAAACACTTGTCAGTTCTGCAAGGGAGTGATTTACGATTAGCACGATTACTGGTCATAATCTGGTCTAATTAACGATCAGTGTGGTCAATACTGCAGCTTATGCTGTGACTGCAGATTTGTACTGCACGCTTTGGATCGTTTGAGTACTCTATATCATGCATCCATAGGACAGAGGATTAAAGTCTAACGTACTACAATACTAGAAATGTTTAAGTCATATTGTTATCAGGAAATGAAAGCATCAAAGTTCCTTAATTGAGTAAAGTATATGTCTTTCAAATAATTTTAGAAAGTAATCATGTTTCAGACTATATGCCATAAGCCGGAAAAAATGTGCGAATGGTCTGACGACCGCAGCCATGAAACACGACAAGACACACACGACTATATGCCATAAAATTTGCTTTTCTAATATCTCTTCTTTTAGCATACCTTTTTTCGTCTTATGTTCTATCTTGCCTTTGTCATTTTAGCAAATTTTTGTAGAAGAAAATCGTTAATGAGGAGACCGACACTTTTGACTTCTGAAGCCAATCTTCTAACCAGCGCAAACTAGGACATCTATTACTTCTTATTGAAGTCAGTTTTAATTTACATGACAGAAAAATCATCTTATCTAACTAAATGAAAACTGGACAGAAACATTTGAAATGTGTACATGGAGAAAATATTTGGGCGCAGCAAGTGCGATATATATATATATATATATATATATATATATATATATATATATATATATATATATATATATATATATATATATATATATATATATATATATATATGCAGCGTCCAAAAATTTTCTTAATGTACACATTTCAAACGTTTCTATCGAGTTTTGATTTAGTTAGGTAAGATGATTTTTTTTGTCATATAATTTAAATAAAATGTCAAGAATATGACTAGAATTCAAGGCTATGACCATCCAATTATTTCAGTATCCTAGAATTTTTAGAAAGCAACTAAAACCAGTTTTGCCTCAGCTTGGCTATCGTAAGATGATTTGAGTGGAATAAATAACTTCTTTCCTCAGGAGACGAAAAGACTACAAGATGGACATTTTGTGGGAAAATTGTTAATACAGGTTGCCCAAACCATTTTTCTTCATAAACATTCGTTAATAAATCCTGCCACAAAAAATTGCTAGGAGAACTGGTTTATTAGAGATATCTCTCAGTTGGATATACTGAGACCTTAGAGACGACCTCCAGTAAGATTTAATGAGTAGGCAGATTGAGGTTCCGTAATCGAACTACAAAAACGCGACCTACCGTTTGTTTCCCTCAGGGCTCGTCCGCGGCCCCGATTGCACTGCAACCTTTGGTTTATTATGCATGGCGACCTACCGTTACCCATCGCTCTAAGGAGTAGGCAGCATTAGGCCTTAGAATTTATTTTCTTTCATATTTCCTTAATCTCTTGAAAACCGCTCCAAAATAGGAAGCGAGCTGTCGAATTTTAGCCAATTATTATAGATGCAGTTTGACCCGAGGACCAAGTATTTCTCACAATAACGACCACAGAAACATTTAATTTTATTTCAACTATACAGGGTGCAAAACAAGTGTGGAATATTGCCAATATTTCGAAAACTACTAAACATATTTTATTGACACTTGGGATATTAATGTACTTAAATTTAGTACTCTGGTGACAAGTGAAAAATATGTGTAACTATACAGGGTAGTTCAGCAATAATACCAACATTGTTCTTTCAAATGGAGCACCCTGTATGTTTTTGCGTTTTCTGAATTAACATCTAATTTAAGGTCTACTTGTATCTAAAGTTTTTTTCCTATCTGAGAAAATGGTTGTTAAAAACCATTTTCAGAAATGGTTTGGAAAACTACGAAACATATTTTTTCACACTTGGTATATTGATGTATTCCAGATTAATACACTTTTGACAAGTAAAAAAAAGTATGTGTAGCTTTACAGGGTGGCTGAGAAATAATACCAACTTTGCTATTTTAAATGGTACACTCTGCATATTAGTGAATTTTCGTAGAAAAAATTCACTAATGGGGAGATCCCGACTTTTGAATTTTGAAAAAATTTTTGCAAATGAGCGCGAACTAGAACCCCTAGAACCCATATCCGGGGTCAGTTTCAATTTTTATATGTTTATATATATATATATATATATATATATATATATATATATATATATATATATATATTATATATATATTTATATATATATATATGTATCACACCGATAACTCAAAAAATAATAGGCAGATTTTGATAAAATTTGGCATGTACCTTTCTTTTGTTAATAGCTTGGATAAGTTCGTTAGTCAGGAAAATCGGACGAGGTTTTCCGGGAAAATTTTGAGTTTTCATTCGAAAAAAATTCATATCTCAAAAAGTAATAAGCCGATTTTAATAAAATTTGGCACATACCTTACTTTTGTAAATGGCTTTGACATGTTTGTTAGTCAAAAAAATCGGACGAGATTTTCCGGGAAAATTTTGAGTTTTCATTTGAAAAAAATTCATATCTCAAAAAGTAATGAGCCGATTTTAATAAAATTTGGCATGTACCTTCCTTTTGTAAATGGCTTTGACAAGTTCATTATTTAGAAAAATTGGACGAGGTTTTCCGGGAAAATTTTGAGTTTTCATTTGAAAAATTTTTTTATCTTAAAAAATATAAAATCTATGATAACCAAATTTGGTAGGTAGGTTTAGAATATAAAAAGTAAACTATACACCAAAATTTAGATTTATATGTTACAAGAAAAAAAAGTTATAATAAAATATTTTGTGCCAGATCATTTCTATGAAAATTCACTACCATAACGCACTTGCTGCGTCCAGACTTTTTTATATATTCTAATAAGCATTTAAGAGATAAAATCAATGACGTAAGTTTTAAGTTGTTTATTCGTTTACATAAACGGAATTATGGTATTCATATTACAATTTCAAAGTGTGTACATATTATCACATAACACAAAAACAAATTAACGATAATAAACAACTACCTAAGTGAATATTGGAAACTGTGATGAAAACTGATAAGTACACCTGGAGAACCCAAATCACCATAACACATCTTTTCAAAGACCTCACGATCGTTTCACTAACAAAGTTAGCGTCATTGTGAAAAATTCCTCCTCTGATGACGCTAACTTTGTTAGTGAAACGATCGTCAGGTCTTTAAAAAATGTGCTGTGGTGGTTTGGGTTCTCCAAGTGTACTAATAATAAATAAGTAAAAATTGGATTTAGTTATTTTATGAGATGTTCAAATGATTGACCATTAGCTGCTAAACAATAGCCAAATCTGTATTTAAATTCCCGCAAGACGTTATCAAAAGTACTCCAATGAATTCATGAAGTTCATTCCTAATTCTATTCATTAAAAGTTCAATATCATCCGGCTTATGTTTGTAACCTTTATTATTTAGATAACTCCACGAATAAAAGTCCAGAGGTGTGAGGTCTGGAGAGTTTGCCGCCCATTCAATTGCACCCCTTCGCCCTATCCATCGATGGTAATGTCTGGTTAAAAAATTAACTTGCAAACCAAAATGTGCAGGAGCACCGTCCTGCTGAAACCAAATGTCTCTTCGGTTTGGGTACAGGGTTTCTAATTGTGGGGGTTGGGATTGTCGTGTAAATCAGCTAAAACGTTTATAGCCACATCACCACTAGTAGCGCAGTCTCCCTAGTTTTTTTCTGTCTTGTAAACAAAAGATTGGATAAGCGCAGGCCGATTAGGGTACGCTTGATTAAATAAATCGGCAACTTCCGCTTGTGTTCTCTTGCGGTCACCATATCCAACCACCATTAACATTTCAATTATTCTTTCCAATTAAAGCTACCCTGTTAATTTCTGTTAACTAAGGCGTACGCTTATCTGAGTGCTTAAGAACATTTGACAAAAACTGTCAAATTTATCACCGCAGATAAGTCACCTAGCAATATTACAGATGAGACGACTTATCATCATAGTTTCAGTGTATTCCTGTGACTGAATTCAGTTTGAGTACATGAATACATTGTGACGCATAAACAACATAAAACTTACATCATTAAATTTACTACTTAAATTCTTATTAAAACCTGCAAAATATACAGGTGTTCCATTCAAAATAACAAAGTGGATATTATTTCCCAGCCATCCTGTATAGTTACATATACTTTTTTACTTGTCACAAGGCCATTGAATTTAAACATCAATATACCAAGTGTCAAAAAATATGTTCAGTAGTTTTCGACATATTAACAATTTTTGAAAATTGTTTTTAAAAACGATTTTCTCAGTAGTGTATGAAGATACGAAAAAAACTTCAAATACAATTAGATATTAAATTAGGTGAAAATTCAGAAAACGCAAAAACATAGAGGTGTTCCATTTGAAGCGAAAATGATGGTATTATTTCTGAGCCACGATGTATAGTTACACATACTTTTTACTTGTCAACAGAGAATGCAATTTAGGTACATGCCAATGCCAAGTGTCAAAAAAATATGTTAGTAGTTTTCGAAATATTGGCAATATTCCAAACTTTTTTGCAGCCTGTATAGTTGAAATGAAATTAACACACAGATAACTCAAAAAATAATGGGCCTATTTTGATGAAATTCGGTACATACCTTCCTTTTGTAAATGGCTTGTATAAGTTTGGTAGCCAGGAAAATTTGACTAGTTTTTCCGGGAAAATGTTGGGTTTTCTTTCTTAAAATTTTTGTATCTCCGAAAATAACGGAGCTATGACAACCAAATTTATACGTTTCTACTATTAAACTTACCCTACGTGCCGAAATTCAGATCACTGCGTTAAAAGAAAAAAAAGTTATAGGAATCTAAAGGAAAAAAATCGGTACAACTGGTGATCAGAGGAAAGCACAAGAACTAAATATTTTGTGTGGATAACAAAACCAATTGTATATTACATACAACGGCTAGGTTTTCTTGACGCAGAAGGGTCAAGAAGTAGCAAGAAAAATATTTTGAACATTTCATAATTCTTCTTCTTAAAACGTCAAGTTCGCGATTTGAAACGTCAAAATTTGCAATTTTCAGACAAATAATTTGAAACCAATACGGATTGTGTAGAATAAATGTCTTAACAAGTGTATTTTACAAAGCCTTACGTTCAACCATCATTGTCCTTCATTTTATTAAAATATCTTCGGAAAATCCATTTCAAAAAGACTCTCTTTCTGATGCTTTGGCAGTAGTTTTAGCTATAGAGTTTATGGTTTAATAGTCTATATTTTTTTAGCCAACTTTCGTAGAAAAAATTCGTCATTGAGAAGACCGCGACTTATCAATTTTGAAAAGAGTTCTTCAAATGAGCACGAACTAGAACCCCTAACACCCATATACGGGGTACGTTTCAGTTTTTGTCTGTTTACACATGTACAGGGCGACGCATTTTACGGTAAAACTCAATATTTTCGTTTATATACAAGATAGGAGCAAAAATTGTATACGTTAATTATAGGGTGTTTTGAGCTGCATCTTATAAAATTATTTTGATAATCACAGGCTGGCCCATAAGTCGTTGGTCACTCACTTCCTTTTTTTAATAGAACATCCCTTATGTTATCGCATGTTTGCGTTATTTATTGAATTACAATGCATGTTTGTAACGAAAAAAAAACATAAATTTCGGGACGCAGCAAGTGCGTTATGGTAGCGAACTTTTATTAAATGTTTCAAACTTGGATAACTCAATTTTCGATAAACTTAGAAAATTGAATTTTGTTATGTAGTAAGGCCTTTCTCAAAGCAACATGTACGCCAATTTCATTAAAATATCTTTGTAACTTTCATAGAAAAAATTTTTTTTTCGAAATCAATCTCAAAATTTGAAAAACTCAATTTTCTATAAACCTAGAAAGTTGAATTTTGGTACGTAGTAAGCCATTTCCCAAGGAAACGCATCCACCAAATTTAATTAAAATAAAATTTAAAATTTGAAAAACTCTATTTTCTATAAACTTAGAAAGTTCAATTTTGGTATATTATAAGGCATTTCCCAAGGCAACGTACTCAATGAATTTCATCAAAATAGCTTTGTAATTTTTGGAATTTTTTCGAAAGAGAGCTCAAAATTTTCCCGGCGAACCTTGTCCAATTTTCCTGGCTAACTAACTCATCCAAGCCATTAATAACATATAAAAATTGAAACTGACCCCGGATATGGGTTCCAGAGGTCCTAGTTCGCGCTCATTTTAAAAACTTTTTGCAAAGTCTCACCATCGATATCTCTCTATTAGTGAAGTTTTAAAAAAATAAAAATTCACTAAAATTATATCGTTCATCGTTATTGAGTTATTTCAATTGTTGTGCATTTTTCACGTTTTTGGCACATTGCACAAACACATATCACAAATTGTGAAGCGGCGTTTTTACCAATAGATAGCGAAGCCCCATGGTAATGATGCATTCAGAGACCTTTTTGTTCGTATTACTCTTCGAAAAAAAACGAGCTGCCGTATACGGCCACTCTCAAATAGTGGCTGAATTTGAAAACTTTTCGCAGAAATGTTTTTAGCGTTTCCGTAGAAATGATTTTTTGGAACATTTTTGTGAAATGTTGGTAATTAACAATAAATGTTGAGTAAGTTATTGTAAAAAAAGTGGTCGAATTCTTGTAAAAAAATACAATTCAGTGTAACATTATTAAGGCAATTTCGGCAAAAAAAATGGTGAATTTTTGTGAAGGAAATATTTACAAATTTTCATAATTTTTTTTCAACTTGGGTTATAAAGCTGTGTGTCAATCATTATATCTTGGCAGGTGCGTAAATAGCTTGAAGAGGTTCTTTGGCCAGAAAAATGTGACAACTTTTTTCTGGAACTTTTTATTTTATTTTCGGGAATTGTTTGCCCTTTTTGAAACAACAAAGCTATTTTAATAAAATGTGGTACATTTTTACTACTATATAGGTTATACAGCCAACCAAATATCCTTTTAAAAGCAAAACATATTTGCCATAAAAATATTTTGACGAAAATTCGCTACCATAACGCACTTGCTGCGTCCAGACTTTTTACTTGTCAACAGAGTATTAAATTTAAGTACATCAATATACCAATGAGGAAGTTGCATATAATTTACTTTTGATGAAAAACGTATTTAAAATACAGCAAAATACTCTAAAAATATATGTCTACAAGTAAATCCCCCTTAAAGTGAACCACTAATTAGTAATTAATTATTGAAATATTGAATATAATTTAAAAAGACAGGGTGGGAGAAAACACGATCTGATTGGTGAGGAGGTTTGTGACGTCACGGTCCGGTACATCTGCGTGATACCGTTGTATTTGCATCGAATTCTGAGCGATTTCATCATAATTTTAAGTAGTTTTGGTGTTTAGTGTATAATATAGGTTTAAAGGTAGTAAGTTGTGTTTAATATAGTTTAGTGCGTGACTGTGTGATGGCTACAGCAGATTCAGAATCACAATACGAGAATGCGAAAGACATAACAGTGCCTGGACATAAATATTATAAGTGCTGTATAGTGCCCAAATGTACTTCCACAACAATAACTACTCCCAACAAATTATTATTTAATGTACCTAAGGATGGGAAAATCAGGAAGAAATGGTGTATATTTTTCTTGTGTATTATTTGAATGGAGAACATTTTAAGGTTATGCTTTTATTTACATTATATTTTATAAGAAATTACTACATAAAATCCAACAAAGATATTTACATGATAAAATAAGGTTCATATCAGACACATACATAACTCCCAGGCTTTCACTCCTTTTAGCTCAGAATCCATAAAATTCGGGTTGTTTCCTAAAAACACAAACATTGCTAGTACATAAATTTTTGGTAAATTATAAGATTGTCTTTGGGCAAATCCAACTTCTGTAGCTATACTATAAGACTGTACAGGTGTTAAAATAATTAATAGGAGTATATGGAATTGAACAATAATGTAAGTTGATAACAATAACTATCCGGCACACGTAAGTCGCATAAACGCTGATGGTGAGATGAGGATCTCTGTGTGAGTAAGCGAGACTCGTTTGGCCGATACCGGATCGTGACGTCACAGTAGACCGTCTTTGTTTACGGCTGCGTTTTGGCGTGGAGACAATTATTTTGATTTTCTATATTTTTTAAAGGAAAACTATTAGTTAAAAATTTAAATTTTATATGGCAATTGATTTTATACAATGTGGGGAATTGAATAAGAGGAGAATAAAAAAAATGTGCAAATTCCTCATTGTCAAAAAATATTTTTAATAGTTTTCGAAATATTGGCAATATTCCACACTTTTTTTACACCCGGTATATTATAATATACAGTGCTGATTTGCCTCCATCATAAGATTCCGCAATTTATATTTTTTGTTTTTAGTTTCTGAGGTCAAACTACTTTGTGAGTTTGCAATGTATAGCTTTTATTGCAAAAGAGAGTCACTTTCTTCTGTAAAATTTTTCCAGGGTATCTAAGAGAGCACCGTCCACGGAGTTATCGCGACAACTCAAACACAACTAAACTTTAGTTAATGTTTCTACATGAAAACTTGCGAATTGACCTTGAAGTAGGAATAATAATTTTTTAAAGTAAACCCTATAAGGAAACTTATAAATGTAATAATGAAGTTTTGAGTAGACAAACTAAAACTTCCAGGCAAACTTACACCAATTCTTGTTCTAGTCACGTAGAAGAGAACACCCTTATAACTGCCACCAGATTATAACAAGACATCAAAAGTTTACGTAACCTCTTTCAACTAACTTTGTGACAAAAGGTGAAAAACCTGCAAATGGATATCATGTCCTTAAATACAAATGAGTTTTTTAAAGAGTTGTAGATGCGTATAACCGTCATTTATTTTTCTAAATTTATTTACGGGAGAACTGCCAACGATAACGTAAGACAAGTTTATGAATACGAATTTAATTTAGGTATAAGAAATACTTGAATATAAGAAATACTTCAAATATCTAAAATACACCTGTGCAGGGTAGCATCCCATTTTATTGTACTAATTTATATGTTTTTCTTTGTTGATGGTAAATAAGTTTCATTACAATTGAGAGACATTGGTTAAACGGCCTGTTGTTTTGAATATTTGTAATTGAACTTAAACATTTAGTTTACCGTTATTAATTTATGAATCATTAATTAAATATTAAATAAAATAATAAATACAGATAATACTATTACGCATTAGAAGACTCATTTTGGATCCGTCAAATGCAGAATAAAATCCACTCGTAAATAAATCAGGGGGGTGTGGTACCTTAGCCTGGTCGTTCTCTTGATTGATCGACGCGTGATTTAGCTACCGGACTCCTAGAGGCTGGCTCCTCGTGCCACCCTTGGCGTTACTGTCGGCAATGGGAATAACAACCAGGGCTGATGGTCTTCCAAAGTCTCGCTCCCTCCCTTCGCAGGTGGTAGTGCAATTTTCCCCGCCCGAGGAGCTACTACCTCATGCATCAAGAGACCGGTGAAGTCCCAACGGACGTTTCCGATTCTGGTGTATGAGTCGGTTTCCCTTATAAGCCAAAATGATGATGGCTCCTCCTTAGGCAAAATATTCCGGAGGTAAAATACCTCTCCATTCGGATGTCCGGGAGAGGGGTGTACAGGGGGCGCTAACATCAAAATTCAACATATCCCTCTCAAATATATGTGGCCTAAATTCTAACCTAAACTCCGTCCACCATTTCCTCCAGGCTAATAGGCCCCAACTCTCTTCCTCACCAAAACCCAAACCAGTGCCAAAACAGCCACTAATCACCTTAATATCCCGGGGTATGAGCTCCTTACTTCCTTTAGATTGCATGGAGGCGTGTGCGCATACGTCTGTAGCAATCTACCCTGCACCAGACTCCCAAATTTAGAAGATGGAAGAAAAGACATACTATGGATAAAACTCTCTCTCAGGGCTGCAACAAAATTCATCTGTTGCATTTACCAGTCACCTTCTGACAACAACTTTGTCCAGCTCTTTGACTACCTTTCTGAAAAAACCGTCCATCTTATTTCTGACCTTCGAGGTCACTATTCTTGGTGACTTCAATGTCCATAATAAGGAATGGCTAGGATCTTCGAAAACCGATCCACAAGGGAGAGCAGCGGAGGCCTTTGCAGTCAGCAACTCTATAGTCAATATGGTTCAGCAAACTACTTACTTTCCTCGCATCCCAACACACAGCTCAAATCCCTTGGACCTCCTTCTTACTACAAATCCTGAATGCTATAAAATATCAGTCACCGCCCCCCTCGGTCGCTCAGACCATGGCATGGTCACCGCTTCCTGCGCAATGCAACCCGAGGTCACACAGACATCACACCCACGTATCGTTTGGCACTACAACTCCGCGAACTGGGACGAAATGCGAGATTACTTTTCCCCATTTCTATGGGCGCCTGTCTGCTTCTCTCATCCTGACGCCTCAGATATCTCACAAAACGTCACCGAAATTATCCAAGCTGGTATGGAGTTATTTATGCCACGTACACAGAAAACCTCTTCAGCTACTCAAAAGCCCTGGTTCTCTAAATCTTGTGACAAGGCCAGATTTAAAAAGGTCAAAGCTCACAAAACACTTCTACATAATCCCAGTCAAGAAAACCGTCAAGCATTTAACGACGCAAGAAACCGCTATGTCCGCTTTCTTTATGAGGCAAAAAACTCCTTTAATAACCACTTCAAAAACAAAGTCCTCCTATCCTCCAAGGGCAGCAAACCCTTCTGGACTCTTGCTAAATCTATTGGGAATAATTTCTGCAAGAGCACGTTCCCACCTCTTGTCTCAGGGGATGAAATTGTTTCTACCGCCCTGGGCAAGGCTGAACTCTTTGCCTAGTTGTTTGCCGGCAATTTCTACTCTCAACCCACCTCCAAATGTTCAACCACCAACAGTCCCCAATGTCGCGCATAAAATGACGGACATCATTTTCAAAACTAAAAAGGTACGAAAGATGCTCTCTTGTCTTAATACCAGGAAAGCCTCTGGCCGTGACGAGATCCCAACAATTGTTCTCAAAAAATGCGCACCAGAACTTGCTCCTGTCCTGACTCGTCTGTTTCATACATCTTACCATAGAGGCATATTCCCTGGTAACTGGAAAACTGCTCGAGTACAACCCGTCCCCAAGAAAGGATCCAAAGCGCTTCTTAGCAACTACCGGCCTATTTCTCTCCTTTTACTCGTCTCTAAAGTGATGGAAAAGTATATAAACACCGAATTACTAAAATCTCTTGAAAAACACAGTCTAATCCACGACAGTCAGTATGGATTCCGTCAGCGCAGATCAACTGCCGACCTCCTTTCCTTTGTCACCCATTCTTGGAACAAGTCTATGGAACTACACGGTGAATCCCAGATTGTCGCTCTAGACATTTCCAAAGCCTCCGACCAGGTCTGGCACGCAGCGTTGCTTAATAAACTACCGGCCTATGGCCAGCACCAAAACTATGTACCTGGACAGCAAACTTCCTCTCCAACCGAAGCATTTCGGTTGTTGTGGATGACCATTCCTCTAAACTATATCCAATTAATGCAGGAGTCCCTCAAGGTTCAGCTTTAGCCCCTACTTTGTTTCTTCTCCACATCAATGACCTCCTCTCTAGAACATCCAACCCAGTTCACAGTTACGCGGACGACAGCACCCTCCACTCAAATATACAATATTCTAAGCCTGTCTTTTTGGCCCAACTAGATGAGGATCGCAGACTCATGGTGGGTTCTGTCTCCGTGGATCTCCAAAAAATATTAGACTGGGGAAGTAGAAATCTTGTACAATTCAACCCCACCAAATTTCAGTCTTGCTTTCTTTCTCATAAAAGACACACCAGCCCTAGAACCATCACAATGAACAACCAATTTTTTCAAAGTAATGAAACCTTTTCACTTGTTGGCATTTCTGTCGATCGAAATATTAATTGGCACCAACATGTCACATCAATTGCAGAAGCGGCTGCTAAGAAATTTCCTCTTTCGGGCCTGCAAATACTTTTCACCAGCTAATCTCTATACCTTATACTCTTCACAAATAAGGCCAAACCTCGAATACTGCTCCCACATCTGTGGTGCCGCTACCGCTTATACACTCGCTATCCTGGACTCCATCAGAAGACAGCTATACGTCTCATTGGTGACCCTACCCTCACCCAAAGCCTGCCATCCCTTGCCCACCGACGTGCCGTTGGTGATTTCTCTCGCCCTTTTATAGATATCTGCATGGGCAGTGCTCAGAGGAGCTTTCTTCCACAGTTCCTCCACCTGCTGCCCCCAACAGATCTACCAGGGGAACAGTGTGAATGCACCCTTTTACTGTCCAGGTCACCAGACATAGAACATCTTGTTATGCCCGCTCTTTTGTCCCGAGGACTTCCAAGTTGTGGAATTCCTTGCCGGCACATGTTTTTCCTTCTCCTCCGAACCTCCAGAATTAACAAGTTGCCTCTTTCCTCCTTGTCGACACGCACGGTACGATATTATTTAGTAAATAATATAATATTTAGTAAATAAAAAAAATGTTTGGTGTGGCATTGTTCATAACATAAGTATTGCACCGTATTTCTTATTAATCCCCAAACTAGTCGTAATTATCTTTAGTTCCTTAGATAAGTTTTCTCCCGTTTCCTACAAGAGCTAAGTGATGATGAACGTCAGAATATGTGGTTGCAACAGGACCGTGCCGTCGAGAAGAACGTCAATTTTTATATGAAAAATTTTCACAAAAATGGATTCGGCGTGGAGGTATTGTTATGAGTTGTCTTAGGCAGTTATATTGAGGACAAGAATATGTTATACCACCTACTACAAGCAGGTGTGCCAAATAGGATAAGAGACGCTTGCAGAACCATTACACCGAAGATGTAAGGAAACGTGAGACAACATATAATAAAGATATTTAATGAATGCACTCAGCAGAAGGGATAACTACTTGAACATATTTTAAGAAGACATAATTAGTGTGTGTGTGTGTTTTGTTTCTTTAACGTCGGCCTATTTCCGCGACTATGGCCAATCACCGACGCCAAGGAGCAGTTTCACTTCACTATCCTGGAAATTTTGCCGAACCCCTGCCTTTCTTAAGGAGGGTAGGGATCTTTAACGTGCCCAACATCGCATGGGCACGGGACCGACGGCTTTACGCCCCCTCCGAAGGGCGGAACGTGCAGACTTTCAACTTGCTCAAATACAATGCCAGAACCTTGGTTGATGTTAATTTTACAGTTTGTACTGAAAAAGTGAAAGGAGTACCCTGGGATCGAACCCAGTACCCTTCGGTTCAGAGGCACACGTTCTTACCCCTGAACCACCGAGGTTCTTGACATAATAAGTAACTATTGCATTATCTATTAAATTAAAATTAATATAATATTCTAGTTAATTTTATAGCAAAATCGTATGATAACGTGCTAACGTGTATTTTCTGTTACTGTTGTAGTTGGTATCCTTACCAATGATGATATTTTGTATTTATTACAGCCTTTTGCTTCCCTTATTTTTAAATTTTAGTGCCACTACCTACGAATAATAACAAGAAATATTATGATATTGAATAAAATGGAAAAATCAACATAACTGAAAACAATAAGATATATGACATACTTAAGAAAAGTTGTAGGGTTTTTCGTTAATATGATCCATTTGAATTTCAAATTTCAAAGGTTTGAACATATATTTTAAACATCGTGTAGATTTTATCTTAAATACTTCTTAGGTAGAGCAAACGCATAAGCTTAGTGTTCCCTTCATAAAAATGTAAAAGTTTTCCAAAAAATACAGGAAAGTACGGAATTATAAAGTGATTCCTGTAAATGTGATTTTTTGGATATAATTCTAATTCAGCCAAAACCCATTTAACATACATCAAACACATATTAATTTTTTTTAAACCTACCCGTAGAATCCAAAAATGTAATAATACACAATTCTTAAAAAAACAACTTTGAGCTGTCCAGTTTTATTGACACAGTCCAACGTTAGTTTAGGATTTAGTAGATTAGGTTAGGTTTGAATGTGAGTGGGCCATACTGGTCCCTCCAGCGCGACCATAAGGTCTATCGTGGCTCACGCCTAATGGTATATATTTCGTCCAACAAAGCCAGCCTCCTGCAGAGGTCGATAATCTTTGTGGGCGAAAGTTGATCCAGATCTTCCGGAGCAAGCTTTGTCTTGCCAAAGAGCAGGTATCTAGTCCTGTCCGCCGCCGGACAGGAACACAGTACGTGCTCTGCTGTCTCGTCACTCTCCACACACAGCCGGCAATCGGTATCCTGACCGACCCCAATACGGTGTGCATGTGGTGACGCAAGCGGCAGTGTCCTGTATACAGGCCGACTAGAGTACTGAGTTGGTGTCTGTTTAGCTTTAGAAGTTTTTTAGCCCTTGACTCAGACAGGCCATTGATGAAGGTCTTAGAGTGAGCTAATCCTGGCAGATTTTGCCATTGCTGAATTGTCATTCTTTCTGTCCAGGTCTTTAAGGAGCGTTTTGCTGTGCATGATGTTATCCCCAGCACCGGTTCTGGTCTGATGAAGTCGCTCTGGGCATCACTCCTGGCAAGCGCGTCGACAGCAACATTGCCATCATGGTACGAGTGACCCGGTATCCAGACCAGTGACACCTCATTACAGCTGCCTGGTTCGTTGAGTGCTCCATACCGTTTTTAAATTGCAACGGTAGGAACCAAGAGCATTTATTGCTGCTTGGCTATCTGTATATATCTTTATCGATTTGTGTATGTACTGGTTTCCTAAACTTTCCCTTGCACACATCTCGATGGCATGCACTTCTGCCTGGTGTATGGTTGTGTACTTGCCTAGGCTAGTTGATAGTCTAGCATCGGTGTTGCCCCTATATGCGCCGGCTCCTACTCCCATATTGGTTATGGAGTCGTTAGCATACCAGCAGAGATCTGCTCTCAATAGGGTCGTTTGATTTCGTTCCCAGTCCTCCCTTTCCGGGAGGACGGTCTTAAAAGACAGATCTATACTGATATTTGTAGGCATCACGTGTGAGACCATTCCCAGAATCTCATGACCCTCAATGTCATCAAGGAGTCCGGACCCTCCCAGACTGATTTCCTTCGGCATGCTGTCGGCCGTTTGTTTTAATCTGTACGTTGTCCACCTCGCCACCCTCTCCAGTCATATGTGAAGAGGTGCAATATTAAGGAGGACCTCCAGAACGGCTGATGGTGCGGTGCTTATCGCTCCCGTTATCATTAGACAAGCTTGTCTCTGTAGATGAGCCAGTTTGGCACTCGCGATACCACTAAGTGCCTTGGGCCACCAAACTATGGCTCCATATGTTATCATTGGTCTGATAACCATTACATAGAGCCAGTACATCTGTTGGGGGTTTGTTCCCCAGTTATTTCCACAGATTCTACGGCATGTCCCGAGGGACAGCTTAGCCCCACGGATTACATTCTGTACGTCCCAGTTGAGCTTCTTATCCAGGGTAACCCCCAGAGATTTTGCTTGTTCTGTAAATTGAATCGTTTTCTTCATAAGAATAGGTGGTTTTAATTTATCCAGCCTTCTTCTTCTGGTAAATGGAACAATGATCGTTTTGCGGGGGTTCACAGACATCTATTCCCTCCGACACCAATCATTCACAACATTTAGTGCCTCTTGAAGAGTACTTGCTAGTTCCTCCTCATATTTGCCCCTAACCATTATGAATAGATCATCAGCATACGCTTGGATCTCAACCTCCCACAGTCCCAGGATAGCCAGCAAATCGTCCACAAAGAAGGACCACAGCAGGGGCAATAGAACTCCCCCCTGAGGGCACACACATTGTCTGTCGTTTTTAGTTAATTTTCATTAAGAATTATGACCCCTGGAATTATTCATATTCAGGGTCAGTTAATATATATATATATATATATATATATATATATATATATATATATATATATATATATATATATATATATATATATATATATATCCCACCGATAACTTAAAAAATACTTCACTGATTTGGAGCAAATTTGGGAATTGCCCTTATTTTGTTAATGGCTTTGTGGAGTTTGTTCTTAAAAATTGAAGGCCTAATTTAACAAATATTTTTTAAGCGCAATATCTTTCAAATTGTTTAAGTGATCAAAAAGAAAATCTACAACTTGAAGGAACATAGATAGACCATTGTGTACCAATTGTCAAGTCTTCTGATCAAAGGAAAATAGTTATTCGAAAATAATAATAAAATAATCCTCGACATCACTTTAAATTCGGTAATGCAATATCTACAATGTTGGACAAACACAGATGACGTTAACTGTACTGCTATGCTATTTAAATAAATCGCAGATAAAAATCTAAACGATGGAAGTTACAATCATTGCAAGATGTCAAGAAATTTAATGTTAAACCTTTCATGTACAAACTAAATCTCAAATTTTCACAACTTCCGATAAAAAAGAAAATATTTTATAAAATTTAATTTTATCAGTTAAAAAATACCCTAATCCCTAGCTGTATTTAATACCTGCAAATTTCGAATTACCCATTTCTCATGATTTTTAATATATCCTTCCAATACTACTTTACTCTATCTAACAACGTTGTTAGACTGCGTTGCTGCTGAGGCTTCGCTGTCATTTGTCATTCTGTGGTAATGTAATTTATTGTCAAGATTAAATTGTAAATTTAGCCTCAAATTTTTTAAGAGATATGATAATGCGGCTAACTATTTTTGTGCCACCCGAATGCGACATCGGGTGAGTAAAGTCGTAACATATCATTCTGCGGTACAGTGAGTTTGACTTTTCATCACATTTTAATTACGATTTTATAAATATATTTTACTAATTTTTATGGGCATATAGTTAGAAGTAATTTTGTATGATCAGAATACTATTGTGACATGATGATAAAATCAAGTCTATCACTGTGAACGCGCTTTAAATAACTTCTCTACTTCTCGAGTTTGTGTTGCCATAATGTTAATTAAGAAGCTCGCCCCTCTCAAAACGTAATTATACTTATCATGTGTTTATATATGTAATATAAAAATAAAAAAATGAAAATGCAAGTGAACCTATTTAATTTAGAGCAGCTGTCTTATATATTATCTGAAAAAGACATCATAGGCAACGAAGTGGAATGTAATTTTGGTAAATTTGCAGTTTACTGCACGGAGGGTTTTTTGATTTTTATTTAGAAACATGCTTAAACCCCCCTTGGATGCACAAGCCACATGCCAAATTTGTTGAAAACAACCCCTAAGAATCAAGATCAAGAATGAATGGGGGTGTTGGGCGGAGAGGAAATATAAGCAAAAAATGCTGAAAAAGACCCCTTAGTCGGACTTCCAGGGGATGCGCTTTTCTCATTTTGCAGCAATACCTCCTTTAGACCCTGTCTATCCCGCACAACACCCATATTCGCTCCAGGTCTCGTCGCTTTCTTGGAGGTTGCTCTCAAGAAATTTTTCTTGTGCTTTATGATTTGAAGGGAAAGAAAAACTCTTCGTGTTTTTGGGTGAGGGGGCAAGCACACCACCACCCTCAATGCATGAAACACAGGAATTTTTTTTTACGTTCAGGTTTCTAGTGTATTTATTGTTGACTAGGTATATTTCCTTTTATCAATTGTGTTGTTTGAGTTTTGTATCCAATTCACTGTATAAATATTTATGTTAGAGACCATGTTTTTGTTTGACCTCCTTTACCTTATTTTTTACTGTTCCTAATTAAATAAAGTAATTTTTAGTGAATTTTCTTAGAAAAAATTCACTAATGAGGAGATCTCGACTTTTGAATTTTGAAAAAATTTCTTCAAATGAGCGCGATCTAGGACCCCTAGAACCCATATCCGGGGTCAGTTTCAATTTTTATATGTTATATATATATATATATATATATATATATATATATATATATATATATATATATATATATATATATATATATATATATATATATATATATATATGTATCACACCGATAACTCAAAAAATAATGGGCCGATTTTGATAAAATTTGGCATGTACCTTTTTTTTTGTAAATGGCTTGGATAAGTTGGTTAGTCAGGAAAATCGGACGAGGTTTTCCGGGAAAATTTTGAGTTTTCATTCGAAAAAAATTCTTATCTCAAAGAATAATAGTCCGATTTTGATAAAATTTGGCATGTACCTTCCTTTTGTAAATGGCTTTGATAAATTCGTTAATCAAAAAAATCGGACGAGGTTTTCCTGGAAAATTTTTAGTTTTCATTCGAAAAGAATTCTTTTCTCAAAAAATAATGTGCCGATTTTAATGAAATTTGGCATGTACCTTCCTTTTGTAAATGGCTTTGACAGGTTTGTTAGTCAGGAAAATCGGATGCGGTTTTTTGGGAAAATTTTTTGTTTTCATTCGACAAGAATTCTTTTCTCAAAAAATAATGTGCCGATTTTAATAAAATTTGGCATGTACCTTCCTTTTGTAAATGGCTTTGACAGGTTTGTTAGTTAGGAAAATCGGACGAGGTTTTCCGGGAAAATTTTGAGTTTTTATTCGAAAAAAATTTTTTTCTCAAAGAATAATAGGCCGATTTTGATAAAATTTGGCATGTACCTTCCTTTTGTAAATGACTTTGATAAATTCGTTAATCATAAAAATCAGACGAGGTTTTCAGAGAAAATTTTGAGTTTTCATTAAAAAAAAATTTTTATCTTAAAAAATAAAAAATCTATGATAACCAAATTTAGTAGATAGGTTTACGATATAAAAAGTAAACTATACGCGAAAATTTAGATTTCTATGTTACAAGAAAAAAAAGTTATAATAAAATATTTTGTGCCAGATCATTTCTATGAAAATTCACTACCATAACGCACTTGGTGCGTCCAGGCTTTTATTATATATTATTCTTATATAAGTTAACTGGCTACATAAAAGAAAACCAACACTTTCGAAGCCAGAGAACCAGGCTCTACATTAGTAATAAATATGGAACGGTTTCACCACGTAAAACTTTTTTATTTTGCCAATTTAGTACAAAATGACGAGCAATAAATTAAGTATTGTTGACCTTACTTAGTAAAACCGTTCCATATTTAACACAGATGTACAAACTTTCTCTTTGGCCTACAAACGCGAGATAAATGGACCACCAACAATGGGCTATTATGCAACATTGTCGTAATCCAAGAATGCAGACGTAATATTCAGCATAACTATTAGAGGGCACCTTCAAGTCAGCTTAGTAGAGGAACCCTTGGGAACGACGCAATGAAGCGAAGCAAACAATTGGGAGATAAGTCAGCAGGAAAGTAAAGTCACCTTTAATAAACAATAGAAACACTCCCGAGTGGAAATGTTATAAATATCCAGCCCGCCTTCAGCGAGCTGTTCATTCCTGTTTCTTTGTGTTACTCTGCACACTGCGTGCCATATTATTATATCACATTTACGTTGATATATAAGTATTTAATTATTTTATTTTATATTTTATAGTCCTATGTATTAATTGTGTAATAAATCAATAAATTGCTTAAAAAATCATTACCTCTTAACAGTAAAGTTAAGTCGCGTGTTTTCTTCTTTGTAAACGGAAATATACAGAAATTATTAGGTTGTTTTTTGGAGGCATTATTAAGGCTTGCTGGTGTGCTTGATAGTGTTAGGTACTTAATAGTGATAACTTCTGCGATATGTAATTACCAGAAACGTTTGTCTGGTCTGGCCTGTCCAGATTCTTTAGATATCACTTCTAAACTTCTTAAATTTTCCTACCGCTAATCCCATGAAAGTTAAACCCTTTAATGACCAGACCTACTTTTTCTGATATCAGTTGTTTTTTGGCTGAAACTTATTAAACATGGTTACAATAAATATATAATGAGGTTAATTTTTAGTTAAAAACCAAAACATTTATAAAAAAATATGGGACTCAAAAGTACCGCCTGCATCTTACAGGTCATGGACAAGTCCCAAAAAGTACCAACGGGAATAAAACACTAAAACTATGGGCTTATCGAAAACAAAAAATTCAATATTATTTGTATTGTTACATAATGTATTTGTTTTGAAAAGCCACAATTTACTTATCTAACTCATGGTATTCCAAAAAACTAATCGTTTTTCATTACAGCATAAGTAAATGCCACAAGCGTTACAGTATGGCTTATATTGCACAGATTTTGCAGTACACACATCGCATCTTGCTCGGTTAGTTGTAAAAATATAGTAATGCGCTCCTAAATTTGACAGTCTGTGGGTCCGGGAAGTAACTAAGAAAATAGGTTCCTGGTAGCTCCTGCCTGTCGTACGAGGCGACTAATCGGAGTCAAGCAGGTGGTAGTGGCCTTTTCCTTTAAGTGATAGTAAAGGATCTTTTCACACCCGAGAAGGTACCACCCCTTACATCAAGGAGCCGGTGAAGTCCCAACCGACGTTTCCGATTCTGGTTTATGAGCCAGTTTTCCTTATAAACAAAAATGATGATGGCTCCTCCATGTACAAAAGATACCGGAGATAAAATACCCCTTCATTCGGATCTCCGGGAGTGGGGTGTACAGGGGGCGCTGGCATCAAGATTTAACAGATCCTTCTCGAATATATGTGGCGTAAATTCTAACCTGAACTCCGTCCACCATTTCCTCCATGCTAATAGGCCCAAACTCCTCTTCCTCACCGAAACCCAAATCAGTGCCAAAACAGCCACTAATCACCTTAATTTTCCGGGGTATGAGCTCCTTCCTTCCTTTAGATTGCATGGATGCGTGTGCGCACACGTCCGCAGCAAACTACCTTGCACCAGACTCATCAAATTTAGAAGCTGGAAGAAAAGACATACTTTGTATGAAGCTCACTCTTAGGGCTGCAACTAAATTCATCTGTTGCATTTACCGGTCACCTTCTAACAACAACTTTGTTCAACTCTTCGACTACCTTGCTAAAAAAACCGACCATCTGATTTCTGAATATCCTTCCTCCGAGGTCACCATTTTGGTGACTTCAATGTCCATAATAAGGAATGGCTAGGATCTTCAAAAACCGATCCACAAGGGAGAGCAGCGGAGGCCTTTGCAGTCAGCAATTCTTTAGCCAATATGGTTCAGCAAGCTACTTATTTTCCTCGCATCCCAACGACACAGCTCAAATCCATTGGATCTCCTTACTACAAAACCTGAATGCTATAAGATATCAGTCACCGCTCCCCTTAGTTGCTCAGACCACGGAATGGTCACTGATTCATGCGCAATGCAACCCGAGGTCACACAGTCATGACACCCACGTATCGTTTGGCACTACAACTACGCGAACTGGGACGATATGCGGGATTACTTTTCCTCATTTCCATGGGCGTCTGTCTGCTTCTCTCATCCTGAACCATCTCATATCTCACAAAAGGTTACCGAAACTGTGACAAGACCAGACTTGAAAGGAACAAAGCTCACAAAACGCTTCTGCACAATCCCAGCCAAGAAAACCGTCAAGCATTTAACAACGCAAGAAACCGCTATGTCCGCATTCTTTTTGAGGCAAAAAACTCGTTTAATAACCACATAAAAAACAAAGTCCTTTCAAGCTCCAACGGCAGCAAAGCCTTCTGGACTCTTGCTAAATCTATTGGAAATAATTTCTGCAAGAGCACGTTCCCACCTCTTGTTTCAGGGGATGGAATTGTTTCTACCGCCCTGGGCAAGGCTGAACTTTTTGACTCGTTGTTCGCCGGTAATTCTACTCTCAACCAACCTACAAATGTTCAACCACCAACAGTCCCCAATGTCGCGCATAAAATGACGGATATCATTTTCAAAACTAAAAAGATACGAAAGACGCTCTCTTCCTTTAATACCAGGAAAGACCCTGGCCTTGAGGAGATCCCAGAAATTGTTCTCAAAAAATGCACACCAGAACTTGCTCCTGTCCTGACTCGTCTGTTTCAGACATCTTACAATAGAGGCATATTCCCTAGTAACTGGAATGCTCGAGTACAACTTGTCCCCAAGAAAGGATACAAAGCGCTTCCTAGCAACTACAGGCCTATTTCTTTCCTTTCAGTCGTCTCTAAAGTGATCGAAAAGTATATAAACACGCAATTACTAAAATTTCTTGAAAAACACAGTCTAATCCACGACAGGCAGTATGGATTCCGTCAGCGCAGATCAACTGCCGACCTCCTTTCCTTTGTCACCCATTCTTGGAACAAGTCTATGGAACTACAAAGTGAATTCCAGATTGTCGCTCTAGGCATATCCAAAGCATTCGACCAAGTCTAGCACGCAGCCCTGCTTAATAAACTTCCGGCCTATGGCCTACCACCAAAACTCTGTACCTGGACAGCAAACTTCCTCTCCAACCGGAGCATTTCTGTTGCCGTGGATGGCCATTTCTCTAAACTGTATCCAATTAATGCAGGACTTCCTCAAGGTTCAGCTTTAGCCCCTACTTTGTTTCTACTTTACATCAATGATCTCCTGTCTAGCACATCCAACCCAGTTCACAGTTACGCGGACGACAGCACCCTCCACTTAAATATACAATATTCTAAGCCTGTCTCTTTAGCCCAATTACATAGTCTCCGTGGATCTCCTCAAAATATTAGACTGGGGAAGTAGAAATCTTGTACAATTCAACCCCACCAAATATCAGTCTTGCTTTCTATCTCATAAGAGGTACACCAGCCCTAGACCCACCACAATGAACAACCAAGTTATTCAAAGTATTGAGTCCTTTTCACTTGTTGGCATTTCTGTGGATCGAAATCTCAATTGACACCAACATGTCACATTAATTGCAAAAGTGGCTGTAAAGAAATTAGGTTTCCCCTTTCGGGCTCACAAATACTACGATCGGGCTAGCTACGAACTCGTCCTTGGCGTAATAAAGTAATAAAATGAAGATATGTGCCGAGTCATCTCTCGGAAACATACATGCACACACATGCAGGTATATATATATATATATATATATATATATATATATATATATATATATATATATATATATATATATATATATATATATATATATATATATATATATATATATACATATGGGCCAGGACTGAGATTTGACAAAATTGTTAGTTGGTTGCACACAGTCTCTATCTATAACATTTTGTGTTAACTAGAGCTGACTTGGCAACATACTACCTGGTTCCCCACCGAGAACGCGACCCTGTCGTAGATCTCACAATGTTCTAGGAGACTGGCTACCATAGCCGTATCACTTTATAGGTGTGTTTTTGCTAGGACTATTATAGCGCACTGACGAGCAGTAATTAGAGCTAAACCGGTCTACGTTTCTAATTATGGTGAGAACATATCTGGCCTTAAGCTATAAGGAATCAAAATTGTACATAAAATCCTACGCTAAGGAGAATAAACTGCCTGGTTGAACTTGAGCTTGATACCTTATCAGAAAACAGAGATAATAAAATTGTTATTTTAAAGAAGAGGATTTAATTCGGTAATATTGCAGCATATAATGAATAAGATAGAAATAACAAATGAAGAACTGCTGAAAGAGTTTAGAAAGCCGATATTTGAATTGGAGACAATACTGGTCAAAAAAATTGACGAATCTCATGCAAAAATTAACGTTTTAGAAGAAGAAAATCAGCTTTTAAAGACCCGATTAGAAAACATAGAAAGAAGACAAAAGGAGAATAATATAGTAGTTTTTGGTATTAACGAAGTTGAGTATGATAGGGAGAATTTGCCAGAGTTCATGATAGGCAAGTTAAATAGAATTTTGGAGACAGAAATACACATTAACAATATTAGTGATGTCTATACAGTAGGTCGAAAAGAGGGCAACAAACCCATTATAGTGGAATTCTGTTCATATTTAACAAAGAGAGCAGTGCTTAAATCTACTAGCAAACTAAAGGGAACTAAGATATTTATAAATGGTGATTTGACAAGAAAACAGTTAGAGGAGAAAAAAATTTTGCACAAGCACCTGCAGCTGGCCAAAGATAAAAAGTATAGTGCGTATATTAGGAGGGGAAAACTTCACGTGGGCGACAAAATATATAGCCCAGGTGATCTGGAAGACATAGAGTTGGAAAGGGAAGAAGCAATAGAGCTGGAACAAAAACCAAACAGCGCACCAACCACTCCAGTACCTAGAACCCAGAATACTGTGGGAGGAACAGGAAGTTCTAATCCCAACACCCCAAGGACAACCTCAAACCTCCTCAAAAAGAAAAAGTCCTAAGGAGTAATGCCACAGGATCTAATGTGGGTAAAACAGCGGAGAGAAAAACTGTGCAGAAGGTGAAGTAGCTTGCCACTATCGAATTAGTGTAAGTTTGGCGTATTTTTGGTATTTTAACAAATTGCTTAGTTGTTGTGGAATATTTGTTTACATTTGCCCAAATGTTTGCCTCCTTTTGTTGTTTTAGATTTAATTTGTACGTATGTTTTTTATTTTATTACTAGACAAAATTTGATTTATGTTTTATGTTTGTTAATTTTCTGTGTTTATGTACTTTGCTTATTGCGTCCGTTTTTTTACTACCAGACAAAATTTGATTTATGTATTTTTTGGTATTTATGCACACTGATTTGTAAGTTCTGTAATATTTTTTGTGTGTAATTCATGCGTTTTCTTTGGAATGGATTACTGTATACAGGACAACGAGTATCAAGAGTTCGAGGCGGACACTTATGATGACATTCATCAAATGAATCAAAATATGAAGAGAAATAAGTTTAGTGTTTTATCAACAAATATAAGAAGCTTAGCAAAACACTTTGATGAGTTGATGATTGTGATGTCTGAAAGTGCATGTCGTTTTGATTGTGTTGTCCTCACTGAGACATGGAAAATTCCATGTCCAGATGTGTTCTCTGTTAGGGGATACGACGTCGTTTATAGTGATGGGGAAATCAATCAGAATGACGGGGTTTTAATATTTGTTAGGAGTAACATTCGCTACAGTTACAGTATTGAGAAGATTGACCAGTGCAGTGTCATCCAACTAAGTATTAATGACAATATTATAGCTTCATTGCTTATAACTGCTATCTATCGTCCCCCGTCGACATGTTCTATCACTCAGGACTATTTAAATATAATGAGCGAGGAAGGTTTTCAGTCCTGTGTAAATATCCCTACTCGAACACAGGGAGACACACAAAGCTGCATTGATCATTTGTTTGTTAAAGATACCCAGCGAAGCAAGATAATAACTGCGAGTGTATTAAAGACTTTGATTACTGACCACTTTTCTTTAGTGTTCCAAGTCGATGGAATAACTGCAGAGAGTGAAGGAGACATTAACATACGCAAGCGAAAGTATATTAACTACGTTGCACTTAAGTCAAGGCTGGAAAGGGAAGACTGGGATATTTTGTGTGTTAGCCAGGATATTGACGGTGCAACTCAGTACTTTATTGAAACTCTGCAAACGAATATTGCTGAGTGTACAACGATATTTAAGAAGAGACGTCAACACGGTCGAAAGGAGTGGATTACCTCGGGAATAGTAACATCAATAAACCTTAGGAATTATTTGTATAGGAGAGTAAAAAATAATCCAAATGATGTAAATTTGTAGACGGAATATAAAACATATCAGAATGTCTTAAACAACTTAATTAAGAGGACTAAATTCGACTTTTATTCCCGACAGTTGAGTGATAAGTCATCATCGAAGGAATTGTGGCATGTGGTAAACGGGATAACGGGAAGTGGGAAGAATAAGCCTCAAGTAAAAGATATAGATGTTAGTGGTGTCACAGTGACTGATAAAACTGCAATAGGCGATCAGTTCAATTTGCATTACACTGCAGTTAGCAATGGTCAGAATACTGGACGGAATGAACGAAAAAGCTTAACAGGTGAAATACATCGACAGTCATTTTTTATGCGTCCAGTGAACGAATTAGAGGCCCAGGACGCTATTGATAACTTAAAACTAAATGCGAGCCCAGGAGAGGATGGTATAACAACAAATACATTAAAAGAAATAGCTTATATAATAACTAAACCTTTGACATTTCTTATAAATGAGTGTGTGGAAAGGGGTACATTTCCCAAGTTATTTAAGAGAGCAGTTGTAATCCCTTTGTATAAAAAGGACAACAGAATATGCATGAATAACTACCGACCTATTTCGCTTATTTCAAATGTAGCAAAAATATTCGAAAAAATTTGAAAATTAGAATAAATAAGTATTTAGAAAAATTTAATATCATTTCACAGAGTCAATTTGGCTTTAAAAAAGGAATTTCGACACAGGAGGCTATACAGTTGTTATCAGCAAAAATTATTAGAGGCCTAGACCATCATAAAAAAGTTATTTGTATATTCTTGGACCTGCAGAAGGCATTTGATACTGTTGACCATGAGCAGCTACTCAAAAAATTAGAAAGAATAGGCTTCCGAGGTATAAACCTGGAACTTTTTAGAAACTACTTGCAGGATAGACAGCAATGTGTAGATATTGGGGGAGTAAGAAGTGCATTTAGGGAGGTGAAATGTGGTATACTACAGGGGTCTGTCCTGGGCCCTATACTATTCTGCATCTATATCAACGATTTGTATCTATATGGAAATAATACATCTGGAAACGTAATAGGATTTGCGGATGGTACAGTTGTTTATTACGAAGGCAGTTCATGGGTCGAGGTCAAAGCGCTGGCAGAAAATCATTTTCAACAAATGATGTCTTGGTTGGAAGAAAACTCTTTGAGTCTAAATGTTCAAAAAACGAAGTTTCTGAAATTTTCAATTTATCGGAGTCATTTACCTGCCTTTAGCGAACTGAATATTAAATCCGCAAGGGGTGCGGTGCGAATTGGGGATTCGGACAGTGTAAAATATCTTGGAGTACTAATTGACCAGCACCTTCGTTGGAATAATCATATTGAGGCCACAGTCAAAAAACTCAGAAGCTTACTGTATCGCATGAAAATTCTGAAAAGCTATTTACCTGTACAAGTGCTGAGAAAATTATATATCTCGTTAGTGAAGCCTCATCTCCGTTATGGTATAATTGCCTGGGGTAGAACTTCTCCTTCATACCTGGAATGTTTGAATAAAATTCAAAGAGGGATATTGAAACTGATCTACAACTTGGAAAATACTTGCCCTACGTATAGGCTGTTTGAGGTGACACAAGTTTCGGACTTATCTCAACTTTATGCCTACGCGGTGCTTGTATCTACAAGGCACAGGCTACAATCGGACCCGCAATTAACAGTCAATATTTCCTACCAAATACGACAAGCTGAACTGGTGAGTATTAGGAGATGTAACCTTTCGTTCGGACAGAGATGCTATACATACAGATGTACTCGACTCTTGAATGCTTTACCACCTTACTTTAAACAATTTACGATGGCAAGATACAGATGTGAAGTGCGTAGATGGATATTTAATAATCGACCGCTTGTACGCGCGCTTTTGGGATAACAGCAGTAGTGTTGTAGTCGTGTGGCGTGTAAGTGGACGCGCGCGAGCGCGGGAATGTGTGTGTGGGTGTGAGATTGTGCCTGTGTATGTGTGGGTGATTGTGTGTGTGACTGTGTGTGTGTGTGTGTATGTATGTGTGTGTGTATGTATGTGTATATATGTATGTATATATGTGTGTATATATGTATATGTCGCTGGTCTGGATACCGGGTCACTCGGACCATGATGGCAACGTTGCGGCAGACGCGCTTGCCAGGAGTGGTGCCGAGTGCGACTTTATCGGACTATAACCGGTGCTGGGAATAACATCTTGCACAGCAAAACGCACCTTAAAGACCTGGACAGATAGAAGGACAATTCAATATTGGCAAAATCTTCCAGGATTAGTTCACTCTAAGGCCTTCATAAATGGCCTGTCTGATTCAAGGGCTAAGAAACTACTAGAGCTGAACAGACAACAACTGAGAACTCTAGTCGGCCTATATACAGGACACTGCCGCTTGCGGCATCACATGCACCGTATTGGGATCGGTCAGGAGACCGAGTTCCGGCTGTGTTTGGAGTATGACGAAACAGCAGAGCACGTGCTGTGTTCCTGTCCGGCAGCGGATAGGACTAGACACCTGCTCTTTGGCAAGGTAAAGCTTGCTCCAGAGGATCTGGATCGACTTTCGCCCACAAAGGTTATCGACCTCTGTAGGAGGCTGGATTTGTTGGGCGAAATATAAACATTAGGCGTGAGACACAATAGACATTTGGTCGCGGTGGAAGGTCCGATATGGACCACTCACATTAAAACCCAAAAAAAAAACCTATATGTATATATGTGTGTTGGGTAAGAGTGTGCATGCGTGTGCGCGTGCACGGGCGTGTATATGTATGCGTGCGTGAATGTATGTGCGGTTCCTATTTTATGTGTGATTGCCTCATGGTGCTTGTCTCGAAACTCTATCCTGTCTGCATACTGTTGATTAGTTAATGCCGCAAGCAAGGCTAAGCCTTAAGCGGATATTGCTTATTCTACTTACGTTTAGAAAGTAAGAAAGATTGTATATTGTTAAGTATAGTTTTGTAAATGTTGGGAAATAAACGTGTTATTATTATTATTATTATGTTGGTAGGTTGTTAAACCTTAGAGAGCGATTATAGCTGGTTAAGTTCTTGAGGTGTTTTAAAAATATGACGCTTTTTCCTACATCAGATCTAACGGTTTAATTTCGCATAATTTTAAAAATCTAATCAAACATTTTTGGAAGCATTTTGTATGTAGAAAGCGCCCTTTAGAACACATTTTAATTATAACGTTCAAGTTTCCTAAAACCGTCAAGTTTTCTTGCGTGGCTCCCATTTTCGATTTTTCATTGGAGTACTTCATTTTTATCTGACAAAACATTAAATTTTCAATCTGACTCCCGTGCTTGAGATGTTAAAAATATGTAAGGCCTAAGAGAACTTGAAACCAAATCTCATTTATCATTTCCAAAACAAGGTAAAACTTTGTGCAGCCGTGCAAACTTCTAACTATTAATTCTCCTTTCACGATCATCTGGTATGCATGGAAAGTTCTCCAAACCGTTAACCAAGCTTCTTAAGCTACAATACATTTACGAATTCCTTTCCTTGCATCTATTCGTGAGGCTTGCGCTGCTATACTCTACGAAACTTGTTTAAATTATTCAGAATCAAGCTACCTAATTACACGAAAACCAACTGAGTGTCTAGTGTATACAGCAAAAGCGAATTATTTTTCCGTTTTATCTTAAATTTGTCTCATAAATTTTAATTATTGTGTAGAACGAAAGCTTGTGATTTCGTTCTGGTCTGAAATTGCCTCTTGGTTGTCCGCGCTATTGAAGTAGGGAATTAATGGCTAATTTCAAGGATAAACTGATGTTCTTTAGGATTTATGATCTCACTAAAACTGGTTTATAATTTTTTGCACCGTAATATTTTTAATTTATAGAAACATTGGCGTCTTTTTTCAGAAATTTTTGTATGTTCGTAAATAGTACATTTAATTGGCTAAGTTTAAAGCAGATGTTGTTTTTCAAACAGTGTACTATATACCTAAGGAAGTTTAAGGTTAATAGAAAAGTAAATTGTTGATGCCTAAACAAAATAACATCTCTAGGAACACAGAGAAATGTAGCATATAATTCAGAACATTTTTGTTTGGTTTGATAAATAAACTTTTTAGAAATTAAAGAACAGAAGAACTGTAATAGTTTAAAAATAAAGCAATAAGGTATATCTCGGCGACAAAGGATTTACGGGGACAAACATACAAACCGGTTTAAAAGCAGCAGCAAAAAGGAATGGGCGGGAAGAAACTGAAACGAATGAAACACTGGATGGGATCAGAAATTCTGAACTTCACACAATAATTTAACAAAAAGAAAACGAAGGATAATACAGTAAATTTAAGCAAATCAAAAACATGATCAGAAAAAAATGTAGGAAAGCAGAAGAAATATGGATGCAAAGAAATAGCAAGGAAATCAAAAATTACATAAAAAAACGAGGAGACGGTTGGATCAAACTCACCAACAGGTAACAGGACTACAATATAAATCACAAACAAAAAGTAAACTCATAAATGATGACGATGGAATTTAATTACCACAAAAAGACGACATTTTTAAGCATTGGAAAGCCTATCTATAAGAGTTGTATCAGGGTAATAAAATTATTTTTCAAGACTTTATAGACATCATAGGAAACACTAAGGTAGATGACCTGGACGTGACCATTTAAACAGAAAAAGATGAAAAGGCTCTTAAAGAATTTAGACCGAAAAAAAAACTCTTTGTGAAAACACATTAAGAGTTTGTGATTTTGGGGCCAAAGCCTTTTTCTTCCTGTCTGCAGACTTTGGGCCGCAGTGTCCTCCTTTAACAGTCTTCTATTCATAGCACCCTCCTCACATTCATGCAATGGTTCGCTCCATCCTTGCCTTTCTGTAAACCCACTTTATGATTGCCATTTGCATTTCCTCTTCCAGTTCGACTTCCACGACCCATTTTTCAAAATGTATAATTTCCTTGTAAGCATTATAGTAATAGTGATGTATTTAGCACATATTTATTTTTTATTTTTTATTTATTTATTCGAAGGGTCAACCATTTACAATAATAATAAGAACATCTAAAACTACATTAGTCTTAAATAACCTCAATATGAGAACATAACCAGTATGACAATTCAATCAATAGCACCTCTCAAAATGCCTCTAATTGAAAGGTCAGAATCATTAAACATATCCAAGAGCTCCGAATACTCATTTGCATCTCTCGCTACTCTCGACATTGGACTGAAAAAGCCATAATTGGTTCGATGGAAGGGAACCACGAACACCTCCCTTGCTCTCGTGCGGTCCGGAATCCTTAGAGATACTAACTCAAGCAAAGAAGGACTATCAATTTTATTCACTAATAATTTATGCAGAAAACAAACATCACTGACAATCCTTCTACCACTGAGTGACTGCAACTGCAGCCGATTCCGCAAATAAGAAAAGGTAAGATCATTTCTCTGCAAGCCCATTCTGTAAGCACAAATTCTCAAGAATCTATTTTGTATGGCCTCAATCTGATTGATATAAATATTGTAATTCGGACTCCAAACTACAGAAGAGTATTCCAACAAAAAGCGAACCAGACCACAATACAGTCTTCTCAAACTATTGCATGAAAAATCCAGAGTTGATTTATGAATAAATTTTATTGCTTTAGGTTCTATGTATTCTATGAGATCCTTAAAATATAATTCCCTATCCAATACAATGTCCAAGTCTTTAATCATTTCCTTCCTCTGTAAAGCGTTAGAGCCTATGAAGTACACAAAGTCAATGGGAAACTGAGCTCTAGTGAATGTAATGCAGAAACACTTATCAACATTCAGAGTCAGAAGATTGTCACCAGACCACTGAGCAAAACGATTTAAGTCTTCCTGTAAAAGTAAAGCGTCCTGCCTGGAACGAACAAACTTGAAAATTTTGATATCTTCAGCAAAGATCACAATCCGACTATGCTTAAGTGAATGTATGACATCATTGATAATGTGAACCCTGAGGAACTCCTGCAGAAACAGTAATACTATGAGAAATGAAGTTTCTGATCTTTACACTCTGGGATCTACCCGTAAGGAAGCTGCGCACCCAAGACAACAAATTGGCATTAAAACCCAACAATGCAAGTTTTGACAATAATAAGGCGTGATTAACCTTATCAAACGCTTTGGATAAATCTGTATACACCGAATCAACCTGTGACCCATCCTCCAAAGTTGAGACCAATACATTCTGGTAAAGAAGAAGGTTGGTTGTTGTAGATCTTCCTTTAAGAAAACCATGCTGCTGTTCGACGAAAACATGTCTGCACTCCCAAGTTATATATCTAGAGACAAAAAAGTCAAGTAGTTTAGGTGTCTCTGACTGAATACAAACAGCTCTATAATTAGTAACCAAATGCTTTGGCTCCTGCTTATGAATGGGCATCAAATAAGAATGTTTCCAAACATGTGGAAACTCGCCACACAACAAAGACCTGTTAAAGAGAATCCTCAGTGGAATTGCCAAGGTGAAGGCACAAGATTTTAGCACATGAGAGGGGATTCCATCTGGACCGTAAGTAAATTTATCTTTCAAACCACAGATACGATCAATGATATCAGCAGAAGTAACACTAGGCACAGTCATATTTACCGACTCACGCAAGAGGATCGGGAGGGACACTCCCAGCTTGACCCTCATACACAGATGAGAAAAAACTAGCAAAAATACCCACCTAATCATGCAAAGAATCACTCCTAACATCATCATAATACATAGCCTCAGGAAGATCATGAACCATCCTTAACTTGTTAATATAAGACTAGAAAGAACCCGGATAGTTTTCAAAATTATTCTCAGTATAAGCAATAAAATTTCTGTAACAGGTATCACGAAGATTCCTACATTCCTCCCGGAGACCATAAAACCTAATATAATCATCTATTCTACCATATTACCAACTAAATCTAAAGATCTATTCAATTCATTGGGTACAATTTTTTTTTTTTTTGGAACAAGCCCCAAAAGTCAAAACAGTTTGAAACAAATGTTGCTGATGAACTGTAACCACTAATAACTGGATCACTCTCAGCACTGCTTGTCCCTAATTTTTGGGAGCTTGTAGTCCCCACAGACAACGACCTCAGAATTGGGATGATCAGACAAAACACGATCGACTGAATCACAATGATGTTCATATATAGCAACTTCTGAAGTAGGTGGAATGTAACAAACACAAAAAATCAGGCTCCGCCTCCTATTCTCACCAACACATAAACCTAATTGAGTGAACTATCACCAGTAATCCTAGCAGAATCAAGGTCTTTATGCACAGCTATCAGCACACCACCCGCCTGATCCCTGATATTGCCCGGAATACTGTCACGATCACTACGGTAAATATTATAATTCATAAAACAGGGTTCAGCATCACAGTGGGAAGCAGTAAGCCATGTCTCCGCTAACATAACAACATGAAAACAGCAAGAAGACAGGCCCTGTCGAAGCCTGGGTAATTGTGTTCGTAGACCACCAACATTATGATAATGAACAAACAAGGAATTCTCATCACTAGGAGTGCTTAATAATAAATGGTCACCCGACACCCCTAGTTTATTTTTGAGGGGAATAATCTTAGGAACCCCACCAATATATCTAATAGTGAGATTTTTATCTTCTATAGTTCTAGCCTGTAATTTTAAGCGAATTTTCTTTAAGTACTCCCTCTGTTTGACTGTAAGATCAGAACTGCCACGTGGACGAGAATCCACAATCTTATTTCTGTGTTTTAATATATGGAGTATCATAGATTTGTCTCCAATAATAACCATCATAGGACGGGGTCTATCCGAAATTCTTCCAATACGCAATACCTTCAAATCTGTTTTAGATAGTTCCACTACTGGAGCTAGAATATCCCTGATCGCTGTTGCATCATCCAAAATCCTCTCAGAGGGTGCGGTCTTCGATGACTCAGGAACATTATACATCATAAGGTTACCCCCACGAGCTCTTCTATCCTCATACTCCCGAATGAAATCTTCACATATAGAATATGAATCCGGGTCATCCGTCACGCTCTGCACTGTCAACCCTGCACCAATCTGTTCACCCATACTATCAATCTTCCTCTCCAGATCATCAATTCTTTTCTTGAATCGGGACAAAAATATTTCAGTGTTCTCTTTCCTTTATGTTGAAGACATCTGATCTCAGAAGATGTAAGACCAGTGCAATCAAAGTGAATTGCACCATGACAACCATCACAGTAGCAAATCTTGTCACTTTTTATGTACTCAGAACACTTGAAACACTTGACATCCATAGTTGATTTATAATAAACTAAACTATCTTGATCAGGCCTGGTATATTGATGGAATTTGCAACACAGTTTATAATTCCAACAAATAAAGCATATCAACAAAATTCTGATAACGGGAGATTACCATTCAATACATTCAAGGAAAGGCAATGGATAACTCAAAATAACACTCTAAGTTACTCGTTTCTAATAAAATAAACTAACTTTCCAAACAGCACTCGAACAAACCATTACACTGATACAATTTTCAATATTTAATTTCAACAATAACCATCAGAAAATGCGAGGAAACTGTCGCCTGATGTTCACACAATTATCAATTAAATTTTAATATATCCGAAGTTTCGTACAAATAAGTTTAGCGTGTATTTGTAAGAGACACAATTTAACATCAGACACAGGTCTAAATATTAACGACAAAATGCTTTCGACCTTTCACTTCAATTATTTTTTTCAGTTCATTCAACTACATGAAAACAGACCCATAGCAAACACAAACATTCCTGCATATAATTAAGATACCCTGTTGCACTTTAATCAAAAGTCTGCCCTATTTTGACCTATTTAATTGTTCTTGGTAGAACTAGTTACCTCAAACGGATAGGAACCGCTCACCCGATTCTATTTCGCTGCAAATATTTCTGTTTCTTTCCTGCCATTTGCCCTTCTGGCAGTCTTCCATGATGTCTTGCTGTTTCCTGCTCGCCAGCTCTGCAGGCAAATTTTCCCGTTCTTGACCTCGGGTTACATCGACTAAAGTATAACCTAAAAGATCCGTGACCAGGCAGCAGGCTCACCACACTTTGGCTCCAGCCTTTGACGCGCACAGTCGTGATGTCTATATACCGACAGGCAGTCCTCTTCTTTTTCCACCCCTTAGGGCTCATTCTTCGTCAGAACTTCCTTTGGCCTTTTGTTTCCGTATTCTGTTCGTGATCATAGATTAAATCTTCTCGTACATTTGATCTGCTCGGTACGCCATCACAGGTTAATTTGTGTTGCCGCGTGCTATACTTGTTACGTAATCATGTGGATGCTGTCGGCCGTTCCTACCGTTCTTCTGGTTAGCAAATTCAGGGCCACTCTGCTGTCAGCAGTGACGTTTGCCATCCCACATTGATAGCTGACATATTTTTACACTCCCGTACCCAGCCCGAACAATTATGCCATATGCACCGAGTACCCGTCCTAAAGCTTCAGCCCTTTGCACCTGATCACCACGTTGTTTTCATAAGCCACCAAACCAATTTCAAATGCTCCCCTATCACTGGACGCGTTCGCGTATATCAGCCATCCTGTCGCCGGGCGTTTAGCTCCATTTATTTCCGTCATTTTTGGTGATCTGTCGGGTGCACCTTGTTCGTACGCCTGTTTCTCTCCAAAGCTTGCTCTTTTTGCATATTAGCGTCTTTGATGCAGCTTGTGTGGTTCCGACCGCAAAAGTAAGTATGCCAAGAGCAACGAAAGTGCTCCGGTAGAGGTCGTTCTGTTAGCCTTCCTAAAAAATTCTTTGCGTCTATTGAAGTTTTTTAGTTGCCCTAAAATGCCTTGCTCCTTCGCCATAAATTTTGCATTTCCGATAACAGGTACCAGAGCCACCAATCTTCGTTCTACGCCCGCTGGCCTTTTGGTTAATTGCGCGGTCTGGACCTGCATACAGATCCCCTGGAAAGTTCTTCGCTTCCGCCTCCAGCTAGTGCTACAGCCACGTAGGGGCTTCTCTTCTTGGTGCGAACATGACCGCCTCTCTCAGAGCCTGTTTCAATAACTCACAGTCCGTGTTTCTGTAGCCGCTTGAAGTTTCCACACGTGTAGCTTTTGTTTTCGCTCTCCGAATCGTCTCCTGGGAGATATTTATTGATGAGTGCCACCGCCGTTTCGGTCCCGTCTTGTCTCTCATTTTGTGTTACGTTATACGAGTTTTTAGCTGAATAGTTAGGAACGTAAAGGTAATCTGATAAGCGAAACCAATCTGCTGGCTATTTCGATTTATATTTCTAAATTATTTCTTCAAACAATAAATTAGTTTCATTTGGTGTTTGTAACATATACATTGTAAAATACCTCATAGTGCTTAACATTATCAGTAAAGATATTGATTTGATGAATTTCCCTTTCTTGGAAACTCTTCTTGCTAATTAAATGTTTTAAACAAAATACGTCTAACTCTGTACCAAAAATTCATATTCATATAACTTTTATTGTAAAAACAGTCTACCTAATTTCAACAAAATAATTGCATTGTGTGAAAAAGTACAACAATTTTCCGAAAATAAACCTAAAATTTTCCAGAAAAAACTGGTCTCAATTTCCTGGCCAACGAACCTGTTAAAGCCATTTACACAAAAACTATACCTGCCGAGATATACTTATTCACAAAGAGCTTTTTGACAAACATTCAAAAAAAGAAATTTTACATGAAAACCTACAAACCATTTCTTTGACGAAAATTTACCATTTTTTTTAATTGGTTGAAGTGATCTTACACAGTAATTATATATATATATATATATATATATATATATATATATATAACAAAACACACACACACACACACACACATATATATATATATATATATATATATATATATATATATATATATATATATATATATATATATATATATATATATATATATATATATATATATATATATATATATATATATATATATATATGTGTGTGTGTGTGTGTGTGTGTGTTTTGTTTCTTTAACGTCGGTCTATTTCCGCTACTATGGCCAAGCACTTTCAACTCACCAGCCTGGAAATTTTGCCGAGCCACTGCCTTTCTGTAAGGAGAGTAGGGATATTTAACGTGTTCAACATCGCATGGACACGGGACCGGCGGCTTTACGCCCCCTCCGAAGGGTGGAACGTGCAGACATTCAACTTGCTCAAATACAATGCCACAACCTCGGTTGATGTTAATTGACCAGTATGTACTGAAAAAGTGAAAGGAGAACCCTGGGATCGAACCCAGTACCCTTCGGTCCAGATGCACACGTTCTTACCACTGAACCACCGAGGGTCCGCAAAATAATTATACAAAAATGTTTTTAGGAAAATTTGAAGATTTTACGTGAATTCGCAACCATTTTGTTACAATAGCGTATTAAACATTCAAACACCAAAATTTAACAAAAAAATATTTAAAATAGTGCTGCAAATTGAATCATAACTTTCACATAGCTGTGATAATTTATTCGGTTCAGAAAGACATTCTCATGGAATGAATTTAGGGCCCATCACTTGACCACAGAGAAAATATTTCTATTCCTTATGAAAACTTATGTTACTCGAGTTTTATTGAAAAAATATCAATTTTCACCAAATCACCCCTTATTTATCCCCTATCCCATGAAGCGATCTTACCCAAAATGCGTTCCTTTGTCGGGTGCTAACTGAATACCTAATTTCAAAATGGTATCTCAATTCGTTCGAAAGTTATTGCTCTTACTAACTGTCAGACGTACATGCCGACAGACCGACTGACCAACAGACAAAAAGAAATTCGTTTCAGAATCAAATTTTCTATGTGTTTTGAGATTTTTACGCCGTTTTAGCAAAACAAAAAATTCGAAATTTTTGTCAACAATATTCGACACTCACACATTTAATCCCTAATTTAATATCAGCACAGAATATCAGATGTTTGATGGAATTAAAAGTTTTCTGATAAATAAACCCTAAAACCTTTATTACTCAAGTTTTGATGAAAAAATGTCAATTTTCACCAAATCACCCCCAACTCATCCCCTACCCCTAAAGCGATTTTACCCAAAAACAACCCGCACCGTGTTTTCTATGTGTTTTGAGACTTTTTACGCCGTTTCAACGACAAAAAAAAATTAAGAAATATTTGTCAACAATATTCCACCCCCACACATTAAACCCCTAATTAAATTTCAGCACAGAATACCAGATAATTGATGAAATTAAAAGTTAAATAAGTCCTATAACGTTATATTACACGAGTTTTGATGAGAAAATGTCAACGTCAAATCACCCCTAATTCATCTCCTAGCCTCTAAAGCGATTTTACGCAAAAATAATCCGAATTTGTTAATTTGTCAGCTGCTAACTGTCTACCAAATTTGAAGACGATATCTCAAATGGTTCTAAAGTTATCGTGGCTATAAACAGACAGACACACAGACCGACAGACAAAAAAATTTTCGTTCCCAAATGATGTTTTCTATACGTTTTGATATTTTCTGATTTTTTGAGCAGATGCTGTAATGCAATATCTACAATGTTAGACAAAGACATATGACGTTACATGTACTGCTATGCTATTTAAATAAATCGTATATAGCAACAAAAGGAAGTTACATTATTACAGCATGTAGAACATTGAAGAGGAGTACGATAGGGACGCCATCTTGGTGCGGAACCAGGTAGTATGTTGTCACAGCAGCTCTAGTTAACACAAAATGTTATAGGTGGAGACGTGTACAACGTTTGATACTTTACAACTGACTTTTAATTAACCTAACATATTTAAAACATGGATATAAATATTGAAAATAAATATTGGACGATGGTTATAAATGAAAAATGTGATGTAATGACGTAAAACAATACAATTTTGCGTAAAATATACCATCTGTATATCAGTAAATCATATTCTAAGAGCAGTGTTAACACCTGGTTTTTAATGTTTCTTAATTGAGCCACGACAGGACCCCTTAGACATTATTATTATTGTATAACCGGGGGAAATAACTAATGCATTATGTAGTAACAGCAACCATATCGGCATTTTTATACTTTGTCTCCGTGCGAAAGACAATATTTGGTAGGTTCGTTGTGTTAAATTTAGTACCACGGACGTCAATGTTCTTTGCAAATATCAAGACCTGGTAGCCCAATGTAGTATTGGACAAAAACTAGGTTCATATACTCGCGAATTGCGAAATCGCTGCGAAACGTATTCCTATTGGTTTATTTAAAATAATATCGTAAAACTGTTTTTTTTATAGATTTTATAAATGTGTTTGAATAATTTTTGTGTGCATGCAGTTAGAAGTGATTTTTAATCAAACTTATGACTCTTAACGCACGATCTAAATCTCTTCTCTATATTTGAGTTTATGTAGCCCCGAGGTTAATTAAGTGCCACCATTTATTATACTTACTTATCTTGTGGTTATATATGTAATATAAACATAAAAAAGAAGTAAAACAGCAAGTATATTTATTTACTTTAGTGCTGTATTCGATATTATCTGAAAAAGTCATTATAGGCGACGTTGTGGGATGTAATTTTGGTTAATTTACGGTTTACTGCATTTCGGGTTTTTTAGTGAATTTTTATTAAAAAAATTCACTAATAGAGAGGTATCGATGGTGAGACTTTGCAAAAATTCTTTCAAATGAGCGCGAATTAGGACCCCTAGAACCCATATCCGGGGTCAGTTTGAATTTTTATATGTTTATATATATATATATATATATATATATATATATATATATATATATATATATATATATATATATATATATATATATATATATATATATATATATGTATCCGTCTGATAACTCAAAAAAATAATTAACCGATTTAGATGAAACTCGGCAAGTGCCTTTCTTTTATTAATAGCTTGGATGAGTTCGTTGGTCAGGAAAATCGGACGGGGTTTTCCGGGAAAATTTTGAGTTTTCTTTCAAAAAAAATTTTTTTTTCAGAAAATTTCGATAAAATTTGGTCTACATATTGCTTTGGGAAATACCTAACTATGTGCCAAAATTCAGCTTTCTAGGGTTACAGAAAATTGAGCTATTCAAATTTGAAACATTTATGTTTAAATCATAAGTATGTGGTTGCTGTTGGTTAGTCAATGCTTCTCTTATTGACTCATGAAATTCATTTTTATGTTTCCGAGAAATGTCAATAATACTGAATTCACTGATTGTTAATCATTGGAAGCATTTACGATTATATATAACCCTATTGTAATTTATTATCATTTATCACCTCTGTAGTTAAATCATAAGTATGTGGTTGCTGTTGGTTAGTCAATGCTTCTCTTATTGACTCATGAAATTCATTTTTAAGTTTCCGAGAAATGTCAATAATACTGAATTCACTGATTGTTAATCATTGGAAGCATTTACGATTATATATAACCCTATTGTAATTTATTATCATTTATCACCTCTGTAGTATAATTATTTTTTTCCTTACAACTCGCAGCGTTTTTAGTCAATTGTTGTTATTAATAGTCAATAGTTTCTTTCCGAATACACACAGCTTCCATTGTCTTCTGCTTCTGCCGCTGTTACAGTCCTTTTATTTAGAGGTAGAGTTGTAACCACTCATATAGCCAGTGTTTTTTAACCACGTGGCTGGGGGACTGACCGAATTCATTCCCAGTTGCTGTTGATTTACTCATATTCTCTTAATATGTTTGAAGATGTGGTGTCTACTTCATTCCAAGTCACTATTAACCGACTATTTATGAAATCAAATAAGTAAATTAAATCGATTGTCATAAAATATGTAGTGTATTAAGACAAGGGAAAAAGAAATAAAACATATATAACTGTGCACATTTTGATTATATTTTAGGGTGCTTGAGAGAGGTATTGTCACAGCATAATATCTTATTAAAGTTCATTTGTAAATAGGTTTAATTTTTATATATATATATATATATATATATATATATATATATATATATATATATATGATAACTCAAAAAATAATTAACCGATTTCGATGAAACTTGGCAAGTGCCTGTCTTTTATTAATGGCTTGGATGAGTTCGTTATCCAGAAATATCAGACGGGGTTTTCCGGAAAAATTTTGAGTTTTCTTTCGAAAAATTTTTTTTCTCCAAAAGTAACAAAGCTGTTTTAATGAAATTTACTATATATGTTGCCTCAACCTTACTACGTACCAAAATTCAACTTTCTAAGTTTAGAGAAAATTGAGTTATTCAAATTTTAAATTTTGTTTCGAAAAAAATGTTTTTCTCCGAAAATTACTAAGTTATTTTAATGAAATTTTGTGGATATCTTGCCTTAGGAAAAACCTTACTACGTATTAAAATTAAACTCTCTATGTTTATAGAAAATTGAGTTATTTAAATTTGAAGCATTTAATAAAAATTCACTACCATAACGTACTTGCTGCGTCCCGAGTTTTTTAAAATGTTTTTTCAGAAACATGCTTAGAACCGTCCTTGGATACACGAGGCACAGGGCAAATTTGTTGCAAACAACTCCCAAGAAAGTTAAGGGACCAAGAATGAATATGGGTGTTCTTGTGTTTTATGTTTTGCAGGTAGTTGTATTCATTCACAAGGAAGAAGAACCCCCTGCGTTTTTGGGTGAGGGGGCAGAAATCCTCTTCGACCTAGGGGTTCTTGTTCCTCTTCTGCATGCATATAATCACCCTCGTTGCATGAACCACGGAAATTTTCTGTATGCTCAGCTTTCTTGTGTATTTTTTGTTGAATCTGTTTCCTGTTTATCAATTTCTTTGTTTGAGTTTTGTATCCAAATTACTGTATAAATATTTATGACAGAGCTCATGTTTTTGTTCGCCTTTCTTTACCTTATTTTTATTGTTCCTAAGTAAATAAAGTAATGTTTTATAACTTTTAATATAAAGCTAAATCACTATGATATATTAGTCTTATGAAAATTCACTACCTTAACGCACTTTCTGCATCCCGAACATTTTTAGTGAATTTTCTTAAAAAAAATTCACTAATGAGGAGATCCCGACTTTTGAATTTTGAAAAAATTTCTTCAAATGACCGCGAACTAGGCCCCCTAGAACACATATCCGGGGTCCGTTTCAATTTTTATATGTTTATATATATATATATATATATATATATATATATATATATATATATATATATATATATATATATATATATATATATATATATATATATATTATATATATATATATGTATCACACCGATAACTCAAAAAATAATAGGCCGATTTTGACTAAATTTGGTGGAAAAATTCCTTTTGCAAATGGCCTGGATATGTTCGTTAGCCAGGAAAATCTGCCCAGGTTTTCCCGGAAAATTTTGTGTTTTCTTTCGAAAAAAATTTATATCTCCGGAATTAACAAAGTAAGGGCAACCAAATTTGGTACGCTAGTTAATATCCTTATAGGTAAGCCACCTACCAAAATTTAGGTATGTAGGTCAAAAGACAAAAAAGTTATAGGCATTTAAAGAAAAATAAATTGGGGTTTTCCTCAAAACGTCAAAGTTGCGATTTAAAACGTCAAAATCGGCAACATTTAGGCAAAGAACTTGAATCTAATACGGGATATGGAAATCAAATGTCTCAAGAAGGATCTTTTACAAACTCTGAAGTCTTAGTTTCAACCGTCATTGTCCTTCATTTTACTAAAATGTTTCCAGAAAATTCATTTCAAATAGACCCTTTCTCTGATGCTTGGCAGTAGCCTTAGCTTTAGAGTTTATCGTTTAATGGTATATAATTTTTGTCGAATTTTCGTAAAAAATCAATAAAGCTCAATATATCCGTTATTATACAAGATATGAAGAAAATTTGTATATATTAATTATAGGGTGTCTTGAGCTACATCTTAAAAAAATATTTCTACAATCACAGGATGGCCCATAAGTGGTTGGTGATACAAATTTTCTTTTTTTAATCAAACACGCCTTATGTTATTGCATTTTTGAATTTTTCAGCGATGCATGTTTGTAAGAAAAGAAATTCGGGACGCAGCAAGTGCGTTATGGTAGCGAATTTTCATTAAATGCTTCAAATTTGAATACCTCAATTGCTATTAACCTATAAGGTTGACCAAGAAACGAGTTTTTCCGGGAACACTTTAAGTTTACTTTTGGGAATTTTTGTACATTTTCACACAATAAAGTTATTTTTATGAAACATGGCACATTGTTTTTACGATATAGGTTATACTGGTAACCAAAATTGATGCCTGCTTTCTTAAAAAGGAAACACACATATTTGCAATTAAAAACATTTTTATGAAAATTCACTACCATAACGCACTTGCTGCGTCCAAAGTTTTTTAACTTTCATTAAATACACATTATGAATAATTGGTCAATTCTTACTGGCTGTTTTGAAACTATGAAGCCTAGTTTGCGATTAGCTAAAGTACTTTTTTCAACATTCAAAAGTCGCTTTCTCTTCAAGAGCGAATGTTGTTTATGCAAATTTATTAAAAAGCCAAGAAAATAATTAACGAGATTTTAATGCTGCTTCCAGACCATATTTTTTGTCTTTATTTTATGTACTAAATATTGCTTCCAATATACTGTTTGTCAATAATACTATACTTTGCTTATTCAAAATTTTCATTACTACCAAGCTATCATTTTCTCAGAAAGATTATGCAAAGTCGGTGCTACATCTCAGGGAGATTTTTAGTGAAAGCAGCTGATACGTCCATAAAAGTAAATTCAAGCGTTAAAATGTTTTATTCATAATATTTATGTGTATGCGCACAGGTAGGGTGAAAAAGTTTGGCGAGTCGGGACATTAAAGTGGGTGAATTATCTTCACCTGAACTTGAAATTAGTCGTAAAACTAAAGGAGAAAGTATATACAAGGAATATTTTTGCAGGTGAGGTGTAATATCCAGTTCGTGTAATAACGAGAAGGTCGAACAGCCCCTAGGGAAGGTTCAGACATTTAAACCTACCGAAAGGTCCAGTCGGATCAGTTAGACTTCTGGGCGGAGAACTGGAACATAGTGTCCTTGACACACTTTTAATGTTCCTTAAAAGATGTGTGACGTCAGCCCTGGAATTTCAATAACGAAATCATTTAGAGGTCATTCTGGTGTCTTTTGGTATAATTCTGTAGCAACATATTATTTGCGTTAAACACTACCTTTAATTTAATTGCTTGAGTCATATTAGCAAGAAAAGATAGCAACAAAAATTTAAATAATATAACTAGCCCAAATACGTATAAAAATCGTAATATTTCACTAATTTTGACATGTAAGTACGTCAGTAACCATCTGTAGGTGTTTAACCCTTTAATGACCGAGGGTATTTTTGAGTCGTTTTTTAACAGTCATAAAACATGCATGTCACAGATTTACATCTGGCTCCTGACGGTACATTCCGGAAACAATGTTTTTATTTGGCAAAGTGAGGTTATTACATTGGCAACACTGAGTGGATCATAATTGTCATTTTGTTGGGAGTGAACATTTAAGTAACAGCTGATTATTATGGCGGATTGTTATATTGTGAGACACCTAAAAATCGGTAAGTTTATTTATTCCATTGTAAATATAACTAAATAGAGAGTATGTATAGAAACATAGTTAATTTTAAAAAACAATTGAATTTCGTAGAAAACTTACTAGGACTCAAAAGTACTGACAGTCTTTCCGGTTTACAATGGCAGAAGAAAAATGAAAATGTTATGGGAAAGGAAAAGGCCACGTCTGAAGAAGAACTACATGCAATTACTGACGATCCTCATTTTTTCGACTTCCCCTTGACAATCAATTTGACACAAAGATTGAAAAATCAAATGAGGAATTAGAAGAAGTGATAAATAATGTAGATGTAAGTAAACATACCTAAACATTGTAGTTGAGCGTATCATAAATAGCATTTTATTATTTAGACTACAGTGCGGCATGCAGATTTTATTGATAATTTGGAAGAAGTTGTAGTTAATGAAAATGTGAGTACTACTGAAAAACGTTTAGTTAGTTATGTAAAAGTTATAGGTATCGCTCCTTGTCTGCAGGTCTCAACACAAAGTGAAAGCAACAATGATGATCTGGAAAATTTGAATCGCCTAAAAAATCTGCAAAAAATCTGCAAAAAATCCACAAAGCAAGTAAAAGATGATATTAGTGAAGTGGAAAATGGAGTTTGGAGAAATAGTGTACAGGACACAACATTACCAGACTTTGTCTATAATGAAGACGCTGTTTTTGACCACCTAGTAGAATGCCAGAGTGCCACCGACTAGGGATGGGCACATTTCTTAAAACATCGATGTTAACATCGATGTTTAACATCGAAATCTACTATCGATGGTAGGAAAAACATCGGCGGGAAAACATCGATGTTGGGAAACATCGATGTTTTCAAAATAATTGTGAATTTACTAATTCTATGTTCTTTCGAGAAAAAAATATAGTTTGTAGTTTTGTAGGCATTAGAAAATGGAAACATATTCCGATGCAGATTATGGCAGGTGCAAATGATACAAAAAATAAGTGGTAACAAAAATAAATAAATGTTTATTGTACTGCAATAAAATAAGAAAGAATGTGTAAAACAAAAATAGAAAAACTTAACTTAACTAATGACTTTAATAATAAAAAGTAAACTTCAAATTTAATTCTAAACTGTTAATAACCCTGTTATATATATATATATATATATATATATATATATATATATATATATATATATATATATATATATATATATATATATATATATATATATATAAATATATATATAATTCACCAATATTAGTGATAATACTGATAATCTCACCATACAGTTTTATATACTCCAGTAATCTCTGTCAATGGACTGAAGGAATCATATTTTGCCCAAGTGTTCTCCAGTTAAACGGTTTCTTTCTTACGTGGCTGTCTGATTTTTTCGCGACAGGGTATAAATGGGGACATACATTTTTATTATATGACCACCATTTCAGTGGATTCTCGGTAAGATTAATTAGAGGATTCTTTAAATACAAAGACATGTCGCTTAATTGTTCTTTCTCTTGTGAAGCACTCTTTTGAACTAACTGAGAATGATGCGCCCATATAATGCCCTTTGGAGTACCTATAATTATGTTAAAATTTTTACCAAACATCATTGTGACAATCTAGCCTACTTACCCGTGTCCTGTTTATTATTTGTCGTTTTACTTTCTATTATTTCGCGATTGTGGTCATCATCTCCTTCTGTTTCTGCTAACAGTGATAACTGTTGTATTAGATTAACTGCTGCTGCAACATTATGAGGACTCTTAAAATAAATCTTTTTGAACCTCGGATCCAGCAAGATTGCCACGGCTAATTGTTTGACTTGTTCAACAGCAGAAAATCGTTTCCTACATTCTTGGAGAAGTGCTTCTTTTAGCGAAATACCTAAGGTGTCGTTTACATCAGATTCAATGTGTGAAACTTCTTTTTTCCAAATTATACGTGAGAGGGATTACAAGACTCGAACTAATATACTTTTGACCACAAATTTATGTTGTTACTGCTTCTAACGTCTTTAGAAGTTCAATGATTTTATTCAGTTCAAAAACTTCCTTGGCTGTAACCATTGTGGGGGCAGAAGGATGTCTGTTCACTATGGTATTTATGTATTCATGCAGTTCAAGAAAACGATTAATCATGTAGTATGTGGAATTCCAGCGGGTGGACACCTCTTGTATAAATTTTTTTTCAGGTTTATGGTCGCTTGTTTGTGCCTTCCGTAATTCATCAGCAGCTACTACTGAATGCCTAAACCACGTTACATTTGTTTTAATTTAGATATAACTGATCACAATTCCGAAATAGATGTTATAGCTCTGTCGGCAACTAAATTTATTCGATGAGCGAAGCAATGAATGTGCCTTTTTTTTGGAAAACGTTTCCTCAATAGCTTTTGTCATATTGGCCGCTCCATCCGTAACAACAGTAGTAACTTTAGTTTTAAGGATACCCCATTCGTCACATATACATTTTAACACTCCTGAAATGTATTCGGCTGTATGCCGTTCATCTAAAAGATATACACCTAAGTCAACAGAATTTATGGAATTGTTATCTTTAAAGTGCATAGTAACACCAATAAAACTTCTACATTGCATATCTGTCCATATATATGTCGTCAAACGATAGCAAGACAATTTTTTTAATTTGTAAACGATATGCATGTGCAACAGGATTTGTGGGATACGTAACGATGTTTCGATGATTACAAGTAACATCGATGTTAAAAATATAACATCGAAATTACAACATCGATGTTTTAAACATCGATGTTCAATGGAAAACATCAATATTCCAAAAACATCGATGTTAGGTGCCCATCCCTACCACCGACTATTTTATAAAATATTTGCTCCAGTCATAAAGCACATTGAATTTCAGCCTAACCTCTACGCTACATAAATATCAAAAAGACTAAATGTTAGTAATAATGAATTATATACTTTTATAGGCATATATTTTATCATGGGGTACCATACTGTCTCTTTTTGGAAGAAATACTGGTCAATTTTACAAGATTTTGGCATCATAAATTTGAGGATGAGTATAAATAGGTTTGAACATATTCTTCAAAATATTCACGTCAACGATAACAGTGTCATTCCAACAAACAACAGAGATAAATTATATAAGATAAGACCTCTGTCTGTGATATTTATTTTTTTGTTGTCGCTGCTGGTTTATTTTGTTTTGATTTTATTATATTTGTTAGGTATATACTTAACTCCTTTTTATTACGTTGACTTGTGCAAACATTTACATGTACCGGCATCAATAAATATTATTATTATTATTATTATTATAAAAGAACGAAGTTTTAAGTATTTAAAAAACTTTGGGTGCCATTGGTGATCAGAGAATGGCATACAAATAAAATATTATATGTTAAACTAGATTTATTAAATATTAGAAAGTGTATTTTTTAGTGAATTTTTAATGAGAAAATGCACTAATAGAGAGGTATCGATGGTAAAACTTTTCGAAAAATTTATCAAATGAGCGCGATTTAGGGCCCCTAGAACCCAAATCAAAAAATCAGTTAAAAAGTTATATATATATATATATATATATATATATATATATATATATATATATATATATATGTATATATATACATATATATATATATATATATATATATATATATATATATATATATATATATATATATATATATATATATATATATATAATATCCAACCGATAACTCAAAAAATACTTGACCAATCAAATTCAAATTTGTAAATCCCCTTCGTTTTGTTAATAGCTTGGATGAGTTCGTTAGACAAGTTTGACACTCAATTACTTTTATTAAAAAAATGCAAAAAACTTCTTGAAAAGGTAATATTTTTAAATTACTAGAAATGTTAAACTAAAACTTTAGAAACACATAGATATCATATAAGTGGTTCTATATACCCAATTTAAACTCAGTCGGTTCAGTAAATCTTGAGTTATAAATAAATAAGGAATAAATAATCTACGATATGACCTGAAATTACCTCTGAATGGATGCCTATAAAGTTAGACAAGGTTAGACATATAAATCAAGGTTCCTCTGCCATTGCAAACAAAATCTCCAAATTAAGCTTTAAACGGACAGATACGAAACTATGTCACAATAAACAATCAGCGTGGTTGCCATTTGCGACAACTCATCTGAATCTGAAGATAGAAAATGTTAACAAATAAAACTTTCTAGAACTACGCTTTATTATGTATAAATATTAAGCTTTCTATTTTCACGGTATTTAAAAGCCATCTCCTTCCCCTAGTTTAATATGACAACACCACTATTTGTCATTCGTTAACTGACATGAGTCATGAGAGAAACGTGCGCGTTCTAAGTAACCTCGAAACTAACAGACGTCATTAACAAAGAAGAAGAAGGAGATGATAACCTGGAAATCGAAACTTTAGAATCTTACAATATAAAATAACGACCTATATTTTAAGGTTAATACACACAGGAGTAGGAAAATAATAATCTACCTTTTAATTTTAACCTAACTTTAACAAATGCGTTCGGCCGTGATTCTAACGTCCAGTCAGACAAATAAGAAAAAGGTTGTGTGCATCAGATTCAGGTTGTCAATCAATGCATGTAGGTACTGTATTACTAAACAGTAACAGTAAATATGCGTTGAAAAGAGTTTAGGGACAGCAAGTGCGTTATGGTAGCGAATTTTTGTAAAAATATTTCAAATGGTGACAACTCAATTTCCCAGAAAACTAGAATCTTTAGTTTTAATACATAGTAAAACCCATATAAAGGCAGCGTGTGTACTAAATTTTAAAAAAAAACTACAAATTTGTTTTAAAAAACATTTATTGTTATTTTGTTTGCAGAAACTGGTTCGATTGCGTTGACTAACACAGATCATCCAAGCGAGTAATTAGGAAAAATAACTGCCACGTTTATAATTTGGCAGGTACATTCCTTTTGTAAATTAAATTGAATTTTCGGTAAATTTGCAGTTTGGCACAAGGGGGACTTTTAGAAAAAACTTCAGAAACATGCTCAGAACCCTTTTTTGCACATACCACAAGAAAAATTTCTTGCAAACAGCTCCCAATGTAGTTACGGGACTAGGAGTTAATAGGGGTGCTGGGAGGGGAAGAAGATAAAAAGGAAATGTGAGCGGAAAGTGCGGAAAACAGCTTAGTTGGACATCTATAAGCTGCCTTTATCCCATTTTGCAGCTATACTTCATTAAAATCGTGTTTACTCCGCGCAGAACCCCTATTCACCGCAGGTCACGCAACTTTCTTCTGTTGTTCTTTTTCATGAATTGAGGGTGGTTGTAGGCATGCAGCAGGTGGAGGCCAACCCCCGTAATGAAGCAGCGAACCAAAATTTTCAAATTATGTTTAAATTGTTACCTCATTTCATTTGTTTAAAATATTTTTCCAAAAATGAATTTGAGGTTGCTTTGTCTCACATAGAGATCTACAATTATTTAACATTAAAAAACGCACGGATACAGCAACAGTAAATAAGTGCTGAAAAGGGTATGTGTGCAGCAAGTATGTTATTTGGTAGAGAATTTTCGTAAAAATATTTCAAAGTTGATAACTCAATTTCCCATTAAGCTAGAATCTTCAATCTTGATCCATAGTAAAACGGAGCGTGGGTACAAAATTAAAGAAAACTAGCATAATGAGCTTTGCAAATAACTAATAATTTGTTTTGAAAAACCCTTTTTGTTGTTTTGTTTGTAAATAAGAAAATAATTCTGGAAAACTTTTGTACCTTTAATGAAATTTGTAACACAACTTTTTTATACTAAGTGAGTGGTGAACGTGCCGCCACCTAGTTGCGGAACCAAGTAGTATGTTGTCATGCCAGCTCGAAATAACACAAAGTTTTAAAAAATAGAGACTGTATACAACTAACTAACAGTTTAGTACATTGTTAGCCCTGGCCCATTTCTACCCTAATATAGGGACAACGTATGTAAGGCTAGATGCATTCTCGCAACAAATAAAACCGTAGACCGGTTTCGCTCTCATTAGAGCTCTTCAGTACGGCACACTAGTTGCAGCAAAAATACACCTATAAAGTAATACGGCTATAGTAGCCAGCCTTTTAATACTAAGTGAGTGGTGGACGTGCCCCCACCTAGTTGCGGAACCAAGTAGTATGTTGTCATGCCAGCTCTAAATAACACAAAGTTTTAAAAAATAGAGACTGTATACAACTAACTAACAGTTTAGTACATTGTTAGCCCTGGCCCATTTCTACCCTAATATAGGGACAACGTATGTAAGGCTAGATGCATATTTGCAACAAATAAAACCGTAGACCGGTTTCGCTCTCATTAGAGCTCTTCAGTACGGCATACTAATTGCAGCAAAAATACACCTATAAGGTAATACGGCTATAGTAGCCAGCCTTTTAATACTAAGTGAGTGGTGGACGTGCCCCCACCTAGTTTCGGAACCAAGTAGTATGTTGTCACGCCAGCTCCAAATAACACAAAGTGTTAAAAAATAGGGACTGTATACAACTAACTAACAATTTAGTACTACTATAGCCGTATTATAGCATTTTTTTCTTTTATTTCAAATGGAACCACCTGTATTTCATCCGATAACTGAATTCTCATTTTCATTCCCTATAATTTTCATGAGTAATAGTCTATGCCTAAATTCAATATTCCCACAATTATTCCTATATTTCAGGTTCACACAGGTGAATTTTGATAATTGTTTCCAGTTAGTTTTATCAATATAGTAATAGTTTAAATATAAAAATTATTATTAATGTCATATATATTATTTGAAAGACCAAACTAAGAAACTGCAAACCAATAAAACCAACAAAAAAAAAACAATATAGAATGAGAAGATTAGAATACCAAAAATGCAAAATAATTAAACTAATAAATTGAATACAGGTGCACATCGATTGATTTATACAAAATAGATTATCTGAATCTAAACGTTCTATTTTCATTCAAATCAGAAAATAAATGTTCAAAGTGCCCTCTGTTTTGCGCAACTCACTTCTGTATTCTTTTCAAAAACGACTGATGTACCGCCCGTATTGTATGAATTGGAATTATCCCGAAAACTCCTACAATTCTCCGCTTCATATATTCTGGGCGGGTTCTGACATACAATCTGCTTAATATATCCCCAGAAGAGGAAGTCCTTTGCCGACAAGTCTGGAGATCTCGGTGGCCAACTATTGGGACCGCTGCCGTCTACCCATTGGCTTGGAAATTCCCGATTCAAGTAACTCCTAACAGTGAATGCGGAATGTGGTGGAGCACCGTCGCGCTGGCATCACAAATTTTGAACCATAGTTTGTGGAATATTTTGCAGAAGCGGAGGCAAGTGATTTTGCAAGAATAACAAATACTGCTCACCACTCAAATGCTCATTGAAAAAGTGAGGCCTAATGATGAAGTCGCCCACAATACATTTTCAAACATTGACAGTCCGTTGACGTTGTCTCACAATTTTTGTGGTTTCGGTCGCACGATGATGCAAAGTATATCGACTTGGACCATCTCTTTGTGTGAAAGTTGCGTCGATGGTGACAAGCACTTGTTGAAAAAACTTTGAATTTGTTGTTTCCATTTCCAGTACCCATTCGCATGGTGATCTTTGATTTGAGCAATCGGGATGCAACAATTGTTGATGAAAGGATATGTGATAGTCATGAATCTTATTCTTTTTAGTGAATTTTCTTAAAAAAAATTCACTAATGAGGAGATCCCGACTTTTGAATTTTGAAAAAATTTCTTCAAATGAGCGCTAATTAGGCCCCCCAGAAAACATATCCGGGGTCAGTTTCAATTTTTATATGTTTATATATATATATATATATATATATATATATATATATATATATATATATATATATATATATATATATATATATATATATGTATCACACCGATAACTCAAAAAATAATGGGCCGATTTTGATTAAATTTGGTGAAAAAATTACTTTTGCAAATGGCTTGGATAAGTTCGTTAGCCAGGAAAATCTACACAGGTTTTCCCGGAAAATTTTGTGTTTTCTTTCGAAAAAAATTTATATCTCCGGAATTAACAAAGTAAGGAAAACCAAATTTAGTACGCAGGTTTATATCCTTATAGGTAAGTCACATACCAAAATTTAGCTATGTAGGTCAAAAGACAAAAAAGTTATAGGCATTTAAAGAAAAATAAATTGGGGTTTTCCGCAAAACGTCAAAGTGGCGATTTAAAATGTCAAAATTGGCAACATTTAGGCAAATAACTTGAATATGATACGGGCTATAGAAATAAAATGTCTCAAGAAGGATGTTTTACAAACCCTAAAGTCTTAGTTTCAACCGTCATTGTCCTTCATTTTACTAAAATATTTGCAGAAAATTCATTTCAAATAGACCCTTTCTCTGATGCTTGGCAGTAGTCTTAGCTATAGTTTAATGGTATATAATTTTTGTCGAATTTTCGTAAAAAATCAATAAAGCTCAATATATCCGTTATTATATAAGATATGAAAAACATTTGTATACATTATAGGGTGTCTTCAGCTACATCTTAAAATAATATTTCTACAATAACAGGGTGGCCCATAAGCCGTTGGTGATACAAATTTCCTTTTTTTTTATTATCAAACACGCCTTATGTTATTACATTTTTGCATTTTCCATCGAAATATAATGCATGTTTGTAAGAAAAGAAATTCTGGACGCAGCAAGTGCATTATGGTGGCGAATTTTGATAAAATGTTTCATATTTGAACCTTTCAATTTGCTATTAACCTATAAGGTTGACCAAGAAACGTGTGTTTTCGGGAACACTTTAAGTTTACTTTTGGAAATTTTTGTACATTTTCAAACAATAAAGTTATTTTGATGAAACATGGCACATTGTTTTTACTATAGAGCTTATACTGGTAACCAAATTTGATGCCTGCTTTCTTAAAAAAACACACATATTTGTTATTAAAAACATTTTAATGAAAATTCACTACCATAACGCACTTGCTGCGTCCAGAATTTTGATAATTTAGCTGATTGTAGAGCAAGGTATATCTATTCTCTACGATATCATTCTTGAACTGGTGGTTGGTTATGCTACTACCGATAGCAAAACATTTAATATTAATATTATTATTATTATTATTAATAATAATAATAATAATAATAATAATAATAATAATAATAATAATAATAATAATAATAATAATAATAATAATAATAATAATAATAATAATAATAATAATAATAATAATAATAATAATAATAATAATAATAATAATAATAATAATAATAATAATAATAGGTCTTTATTAGGGCGAAGTTAATTTTACAATTTTCTTCCACTTACCCATTAAAAGATAACTTAAAATGTATGAATTACAAAATAAAGAAATTATAAATGCCTTGGTATCCAAAACAACAATACAATGTAACAACAAAACATTGACAATTGTGCGCCTTAAATTTAGCTGAAAGAAAGGAATTCCTAAATATGAATATGATTTACTATAACTACACTACGCAAACTGACTATGTTTATAAAAATCTGTAACATATCTCCGAAACCCTGGCACAGAATATAAAGTATGTTCAAAATGTATTTTATTATATAGATGCGTTGCAACATAGGAAAAAGAGCTCCGATATTGGCTCGTATAATATTTAGGTATGGCAAACAAGTGATCGAGTCTTGTATTGAGTGAATATATTTGTCTCCGAAAACAGAGCTTCTGATGTAGGTAATCAGGCCCCGCCCCGAGGACAATCTTGTGAGTTAAGCAAAGAATACGTACTTACCAGCGATTCTTCATATTCAGCCAATCTAATTCTTTTAACTTATAAGAAACACGATCTGTTCTTTTTACATTAAAGAAGAACCGTAAACATACCTTCTGAACCAATTCTATTTTTTGCCGATCCCAACTGTCAAGGGCAGGCCCATACACAACATCAGCATCGTTAAAGTGCAAGAGAATCGTCGAGTTTACCAAGAGAGCTTTTACTTTCACTGGAAGGCAATTTCGGTGGCTATAAAAAGATTTCAATAGGCCAAAGCTAGCTCTACGAAGATTAGTGACGTGATCAGAAAATTTTTAATTGTTATCTATTATGAGACCAAGATTTTCTGCAGACTTCCAAGCGACTCCCATCTATCAATATTTTGAGAACAAACCCTATTCCTACTGACCTTCCTGCCAAAATAAAGTACGCAACACTTATTGACATTAATCGCAAGATCATGCTTCTTTGCTGTCGTGACTAACCTATCAAGGTCTGCATTTAAACTTGCTATAGCGTCTAAGGTATTTTCGACAGGAAAGGATTTGTAAAGCTGGGTATCATCGGCATAGAAGTGTACTTTGCTCGAGATTATTTGTTCTTGAAAATCAAACGTATAAATATTGAATAAAGGGGGGCCCAAGATATAGGCCTGTGAAACTCCTTTTAATAAACTAAAAGAATCCGATACATCCGACGAATGTTAACTGGTCTTCATGACTTGTACGCTTCGTTCTCTCACATTTTTCATAGGGTACATTTCCTGTTGTAATAGACCTGTCTTTGAGTTTTTCCAAGCTTCTCACTTAAGGTTGTATTCTATTGGGGTATCTCCGCATACATGCGCTGTGTTAATAAGTAAGTTTGTTCGCACGATCCCATAACAACTGTCATGACAACAAGTTCATTTCTTTCGAAATTCATGTCGATGTGAATGAAAGCACTTGAATCAGAGTTGACAATTATTTAACGTCAGTGATACCTGCTGTCAGGTGTTTTCAAATTACGACAGAACCATGGTTACTAAGCCTACTTAGAAATTAATTATCAAAATTCATCAGGGTCAACCGAAAAAGTAAGAACAATTGTGAAAATATTGATTTTAGGCATAGAACACTACTAATGAAATTTATGGGGAAATGAAGATGCAAAATCACTTATCAGATGAAATACAGGTAGTTCCATTTGAAATAAAATAAAAAATGTTACTTGAATTTCCTCAATTTGAAAATTATGTAATGAATACCCTGTTTTATATGCACAATATTTGGCCAATGCATCCTCCAATTACAACTGTCAGCTACGCAATGGCAATTTTTTATCTTCATTCATCCTGGTACTCATACAACCAATAAATTTATTTGACTTTGTTTGCGGCATCTAAATTTAAAAAAGGGAATGTCGCTGGAAACATTAATTGTTGATGAATCAAAAAATGTATTAATATATAGGGAGTTCTATTTAAGAAAAATGATGCGAAACGTGCCCTGCTGTGGTGAACCATCCTGTATATTTCGAAATATTTTTGGAATATGCCCATCTAGCTATCACATCAATTCATTTGAAAAAAATCCTCGAAATCGGTTTCATAACGCAGTTATGGGATTCTGGCACACTAATGAGCCACTCGGTATAGTTTTCGCAAAAAAAACAGATAATTTATATGAAAACTCACTACCATAAAGCACTTGCTGCGTACATACATTTTCATCCCCTTTAAAGCCAATTTCTTTGGATAAACAATCGTTAGGTTTGGAAATTGTGTAGCGCTGCGCCGACCTCTTTTAAATGTACTTATCAGTGTTCGTAACAGGTTACATAGTGTGTTTAAATGAAATTTTCTTTTCTAATTTAATTGATTTATTCGATCATTGAATAGCCACATTTTCTCACTTTTGAAATCTCATTTCTTTATTTGACATAAATCTATCTGCGAGAGATGTCATTTCCATCCCCTAAGGCCTCTACCTTATACAACTTTGCAGAATTTGCACCCTCAAATCTCGACACGCTTTTAGAAAACGCTCACGTATAAATTTTATTGAAGACACCGTCTGCGAAAATTGTACAACTGTGATTTATTTAAAAGTTTCACGAGTATGTTTCTCGAGAGGAAGTAAAGTATTAAATATTTATTAGTAATTGTTGTCTCCATAACCATTCTAAAATAGAATATACAGAGTGTCAAATCATATTAGTCATTAAATACAAAGTAAGGACAATTTCTGTGGATTCAAAAATGTTTGTTTTATTCTTTGTAACCAGTTTCGCTGCTTGACAGCATCTTCAGACGGAAGAAATTTATTTCTTTTATATGAATAAAGCATATACGTCTGTATTAATTATGAAACGGTTTACCCAAGCTAGAACAACAACAAACATTCTGATATGCTATTAAAACTAAATTAAAAGTGTTAAAACGCCATATCTTCACATTAAAGAATTTTGTCTATGAAAATTTGCATAAAGTACTTGTAATTATTAAATCAGGTAACACAGTGACCTTTATAATAATGTTCGGGAAGGTTTCAGTGGTCCTAAGTAAGAAATACTTGGTTGTCAGGTGGCACCGTGTTCAGAATGAGTTCGAAACTCGTCGTTTTGGCTCCTGTTTTGTAGCAATTTTCAAGAGGCTAAGGAAGTATTAGAGGTACATAAGTCTAAGGCCTCAATTTGCGTACTATTTAGAGCGGTCGATAAGGTAGATTTAGTTCTAGTTAAATTTTGGGGCCTTAATCTGGCTACCACCAAATCCCACTGGATATCGTGTCAAGGTCTCTAGATGTTCAACCCTAGATCTCTTTTTGAACTTGAAGAAAAATCTTGCCTCTCTTTGCGTATCTAGCATATTTCTGTCTATGTAAGAACTGGAACCTATGATGAGCACTAATAGGTACACTTGGAGAACCCACATCACCACAACACATATTTCAGAGACCTTACGATAATTTCGTTGACCCTGCTAACGTCTTCAGAGGAAGAAAAATTCTAAAATTAAACTCAAATGCTACAGTGTATTTATATCGCGTCTAGGTAAACGAACTAGTCCGAAGTAAAATTGTCGTCGACGACCCATAGTTTGTCTATTGTGTAGTTATCCTACGAGGTCGAAGATGTGCTTTAATCTTCGGGTTGACAAATTTATGAGCTTTTATCTAATAGAAGGATAATAGGCTTAAAAAGAAAGGTACCGAGTTCTTTAAGGAAGCTGCACGTTCCTTTTGATCTAGAAATTTACTATGCGAATATTGGAGCAAGCCGACAAGCAATATCTGGCGAACCAGACATTATAACAACCGCTCATCTTCTTTATAAAAAACAAACCGAGTGTTTGGCTCACGATGTTAACTTTAACAAAGGATAATAATTAAACTTTACATAAAAACAATATTTATATTGATTTTTATTCTACGTAAAAACAAGTATTTATATTGACTTCTTAGATACAAAGATAATAATCACCACATTGACAAAGAAATTTTGAAACTTGTCAAAAATGTTAGACATCAAACTATGCTTGATTCCTTAGAAAGTATTTTTATGTTAAGGTCGATTAAGAACAAAACTTCATTGAATCGTGCGGCACCTTTAAATTCAAGCCCTTTATTTTCACTTTGCATTTGACGTAGTTTATCTGGGAGAATAATAATCGATAACTCGGCCGGTCTATACATATACTAGCCTCTACGTTTTGTCTCGACTTAAAGGCTCCCTTTCGTTTTCTTTGTACCTAAGAAGTCAATATAAATACTTGTTTTTACGTAGAATAAAAATCAATATAAATATTGTTTTTATGTAGAATTTTAGTTGAATTATTATCCTTTGTTAATGTTCAGAGAACAATAAAGGCTTTCAGAAGGGCCGTAATAGGCGTAGAAACATAATTATTAAAAACACTAAAATAATAAGTGAAATTAGTTTAGGATAATTCTCTACATCAAGTAATGTAAATATTGCATTATATTGTAGGTCAAAACTGTATCGAACATTGGCATTGAAACAATCACATTTATTATGTAAACAGTAAACAAAGTAAATTCGCAGAGTACAAGGTATGCAAGAATGCTGAAGTCTGCAAATTGGAAGGTCGTAAACTAATTAAGACAAACTATAAGTAGATTTGTTGGTAAACATAAAAGGGTGAATTAAGTTCTTACGATGTAGACAGTTAATTTAGATTGCTTAAGATGTAAGGACGCGACAATTGTGTTTTAATTATGTAAACATTAAAACACTGTTCAATTAGGATTCACGATGTAAACAGTCCGAGTCAAAATTCATTCAGTTTGTTATTTAGTATTATTGTTGTGTTTATTAAAAGTTAAAATTACACCGTTATATGTCTAAATTCGCATAGTTCGAGTAGTTATTCCTTAAACTATCCTCCGCTCCTTAAACAGTTAAAGTTAACATTGTGATCCAAACACTCGGTTTGTTTTTTATAAAAAATATGAGCAGATGTTATGATGCCTGGTTCGCCAGATGTTGCTTGTCGGCTTGCTACAATATTCCCATAGTAAATTTCTAGATTAAAAGGAACATGCAGCTTCCTTAAATAACTCTGTACCTTTCCTTTTAAGCCCATTATCCTTACATTAGATAAAAGCTCATAAATTTGTCAACCAGAAGATTAAAGCAGGTCTTCGACCTCGTAGGATCACTACACAATAGACAAATGATGGGTCGTCGACGACAATTTTACTTCGGACTAGTTCGTTTACCTAGACGCGATATAAATACACTGTAGGTTTTGAGTTTAATTTTTCAGAATCTTTCTTCCTCTGAAGACGTTGTCAAGGAAACGATCGTAAGGGCTCTGAAATATGTATTGTGGTGATTTGGGTTCTCCAAGTGTACTTATTAGTGCTCATCACACGTTCCAGTTTTCACATAGTGAATTATGGCTTCCAGGTCAACGGAACTGAATCTATATAGAAAGCTAAGTACTAAGATTAGATTTTTAGGTGCTGATATTGCTTTATTAAAATCATGCAAACAGAAATCAGTTTATTCTAATTTCATTAATTTCAATGTTAAAATTTCTATAAACACAAAAGTTGGTCAAACAGTTTTAAACTGTGCTAACGGTTAGATTTAGAAAGGCAATATCTGTACTCAAAACGTAGTAATTTAGAATTACAAGCTTATAGGTTGTTTAAAAAGTTAATATTTAATTTAGATAACGTAGAGTATGATGACTGGTGCAATTTTCAGAGGAACATGTTTGTAGTCATTAACGCTAAGTTAATTAAGAAAATCAATATTCAGAATAAAAAACTAAAAAAACCTGTAAATGATCAGACTAAAATTGAAAAATCAGTTCCTCGGAAAATTGACCTGTAGAAAATCTTTCTTCGCAGTCGTTTAACAAAAATGAGACGGACCTCTTAAACAGAGGGTTAAAATTCGGATTACAGTCACAAAAAGAAAAACTTTTAGATGTAATTGCTAGTATAGAAACGGGAATCAAAAAATTACCTGATTCTTCAAAAAACTTTATTCGTGAAGCATGTAAAAAGAAAATCTCTAAAAATCTGAAAAAAAAATAATTCTACAAAAAACAAAAATTATAATCAAATGAAAATTTTTAAACTATTGCGAGGAAATGATTGTTTTTATATAAAGGCGGATAATGGCAATAAAGTTGTGATAATGGACAAAAGTGATTATAAAGAGCGAGTGAGTAATGCAATAGAGTCAGGGCCGTATAGAAAACTAGATAAAAATCCGTTACCAAAAATGATTAACGAAGTTAAAAACAGTTTAAAAAATGTCCAAATCTCATAACAAAGGATTTAGGAAGACGTTTACGAGTTTATAATCCTAAAGTTCCCAAAAATATTGTCTCCCAAAAATTCATAAACCGGGAAAATTAATGAGACCTATTGATTCGGCCATAGGTTCTCAAACATACAATTTGGCAAAGTGGTTGTCAAACGAGTTTAAAAGCCTACCTTTTAAACAGAAAAGTTGTTCGGTGCTAAATTCTCTTTATTTTATTGATAAAATTAAAAATGTTAAATTACTGGAAGGTGAGATTTTGATGTCATTTGACGTGGCGTTATTGTTTCCTAGTGTACCCACAAAACAAACGTTGGAGTATTTGGAACAATTGTTAAAATTGAATAATATAAGTGAAGACGTCTGCAAAGAATATTTAACTTTAACTAGTCTTTGTAAAAAACAAAATATTTTCTAATTTAACAATGAGTTTTTTTAACAAACTGAAGGCACAGCAATGGGCAATCCATTATCTCCTTTTATTGCAGACCTGTTTATGAGTAGATTTGAGACGGATTTGAAAAATAAAAATGGGTATTTCCCTAGAGTTTGGTTTCGTTATGTCGACGATATTTTTGCAGTGGTTGACACAAATATATGTAAGGTTGAGGAATTTACTGAAAAACTAAATAGTTAATTTGATTCAATAAAATTTACCCACGAAATAGAAATCAACAATACACTTTCGTTTCTAGATGTACTAGTTATTAAAAATAAAAATAATGGCTGGCTTGAATTCGATGTCTACAGGAAGGAAACGGCCAGTATTAGTTATATTCCTAACGACTCACATCATACATTTGCACAAAAAATGGCTAGTTTAAATTTCCTAGTAAACAGATTAATAAAATTTCCGTTAAGTAAAAATAGATTTAATACAGAATTAAAGTACATAAAAAACGTGGCGAGATATAACTTTTATTCGGATGGTTTAGTGGACAAATTGGTTAACAAACACAGAACAAAGAAAATAGTATCTGAATGTACGATATTTAAGAAAGATAAAATAGAGAAAAAAAAGTGTGTCTACCTTATGAATCACGAATCACAAAGGGTTTGGAAAGTATTTTTAAGAAAGCCGATTCACATTTGACTTTTTCGACGAAAAGTAATTAAAAAAATTTGTTGGGTAATATGAAAGACAAAGACAAAGTCACTGAAATGTGGTATTTATGTGCAAATATTTCAATCTTAAATACGTGTAACATAGCCACCAGATTTAGTGAACATCTCGCACATTTACGATATGGTACGGTGGACAAATCGGGTGTGGCACAATATATATGGGATAATAATCACCACATTGGTCGATTAAGAACAAAACTTAATTGAATCGTGCGGCACCTGTAATTTCAAGCCCTTTATTTAGACGCGATATAAATACACTGTAGCTTTTGAGTTAAAATTTTAGAATTTTTCTTCCTGTGAAGACGTTGACATTGTCAACGAAACGATCGTAAGGCCTCTGAAATATGTGTTGGGGTGATTTATGTTCTCTAAGTGTACTTATCTCTCTGTCTATAATAATAACTTGAGATCCACCATAGTGGTCTAATAGAATATTGAACCCTGTATACACTGTGTCTATAAAGTAATGCATAAATTCAATAAAATTAAAAGTGACCATTATTAAGGAAAATTGTAAAACCAATCGCTTTTTATTTTAAAAAACTAACTGTTTGATAGAGAAATATCACCCCTATCGTAAAGCTTCTTCAAGCGGTAGCTACCCTTCTGAAATTTTAAAATTCGGCGGTGGGTAGTGTGAAACATCTTTTTAAAGCTAATTCAATTCTCTATTCAGCTACACAATTTTGTTTTAGGAATAAAATAAAGTGAGTAATAACATTTTTATTATCAGTAACACCTTATACAAGCGAAGTATACAAATAATTCCATGGTTCACTCATACCTAATCAAATGTTTAAAATGCTCGCCTTCTTGTGCCTTGTATCTGGTTTACTTTTAAATAACATATTCCTCAAGTTATCTCACAGAAAAAATCTAAGGGAGTTAGGTCAGGTGATCTTGCTGGCCACTCGATTGCACCACACCTGCTAGTCCATCTGTTGGAGAATTGTGATCCAGATAATTTCGAACATTAACGTCATAATGCGCTAGGGCACCATCTTGATGATACAACAACTTATGATTTCAGCATTGTGTCCATCAGGAAATAAGTTCAATGACATCGGAATGAGATATTGCTGTAAAAATGGTAGATATCGTAGTCCATTTATAGTTCTATATAAAAAGTAGGGACCAATAATCCCACTCTTAACAATTACCGCCCAAAAATTTACCTTTTGTGGATATTGTGTGTGATTCTCTTGCATTCATATTGGATTTTCCCTTGCCCAATATGTGCAGCTTTGATGGTTAACTTCTCTATGTAGAGTAAAAGTAGATTCGCCCGAAAACAAAATATTCGGTACTTGCAAAGAGTTATCATTACATTTATTCGTTAATGTTGCACAAAACTGCATCGTTCGGTGTAGGTCGTCATCGGAAAACCCCTGCAAAAACTGTATTTTATGAGGATTAGGGTTTTCAAGTTTTAATACTTTATGTGCCGTCTGAAATAGAATTCCAGTCTCTCGGCAAATTTGCCGAACACTACTTTGAGGATTCTCTTCCACTGCCAACGTTTAATTTTACTTTTTTACTTATAGACCGCCGACCTGTTTTTGGCAAATCTTCCACGCTAGACGTTTCTCGAAATGCCCTATCTATTCGACCCACTATTGATTGATTGATAGACATATTAGGATATCTAGTATTAAACAGAATACACACCTCTCCCTGGGTTCAGATCCTGTCACTATAACCAATCATCATTAGAACTTCACTTATTTGAGCTATTGATAAACGCATTTTACCAACAATTTAATAATTAATTTGAAAAAGTAAAAGTTGAAAATTATAGGTATTCACTTTGCGCGACAACCAAAACGTAAATTTACTACTATTAACTGTAGATTGTATCGCAAAAAATTATCAAACTTATGCTTGTTTAGTTTTTATGACACATGTCACAGCAGATAATTGTTATCATCAGTCGATTGTTACAGATACGACATAGTATACAACAAAATCTCTAGAGTGTTTTTCGCCCAAGAAGCCCAACATTTTGAACAGTGTTTACGGACTTTGAGATATTCAAGTCTCATATCATAAGTATCAATATCAGTATCATAAAACTGGACTATGTAATTCTTTACAGGAGTTACTTGTATTGGGTGTTACTGATAATAAAAATGTTATTACTTACTATTTTTTATAAAAAAAATTGGTGTTGCTGAATAGGGAATTGGACTAGCTTTACCCACCACACAGTTTCAAATTTTCGAAGGGATAGCTAGCTACCTTTTGAAGAGTTACGACAATAGGCGTGAGATTTTTATATTGAAAAAGTTATTTTTTGACAACTAAAATCGACCTATTTTCGAATTTTCATTAATAATGTCCACAATTTCCTTGAATGTATGCGTTACTGTATAGCCACAGTGTATATTTAAAGTCATATAAAAGATTTATTTTAACAAATAAATTTTCTATTGAATCCAAATAATGAACACTTATTCTTGGCCGGAAACCAAATTAGGAAAATTGCATTATCAACGCTTGACCAGAAAACCAGGTGGAAGCTAAATTATGTAACTTGTTTTAATGAGAGATTTGTTTTAATGACGTTACCCTATTACATAAAATACTTTAAAAAATCTCTCACGACTGAAATTTGATACACTAGCCGTCTTTATCAGCCGGACACGTGATAAATGAGCAGTGGAGTATAATGCTGAGTTCCGTTCCCGACCATAGTTAAGATTGTATGTAAATTTTCTACGGCCTTGGTTATTTGTGGCAAGTAGGGTCTACTTAAAATGCTTTTTTGCAAATATTATAATCAATTAAAGGAAAGTAACAGCTATATCATGAGCCTAGGACCTTAGTGAATATATTTCATGGAGTATTTTCTACTCATAGGTCGCACCACTTCCAGTATTTTTGGTTAAAAATTACCAATTCGGACGTTTCAAGTTGTTATTTAACATTTTCAGCAGAAGAGATAAGATTTTCAAAGCAGTTAATTATTGCGTGTCGTGAGCTGCATCTGATAAAATTACTTCGACAATCACAGGTGGCACATTAATGACTGGTGATACAGATTTTCTTTTTTAAAATCGAACACCTTTTATATTATTGCATTTTCTATCAAATTATAATAAATGTTTGTAAGAAATTTTTTTTTATAGAGTTCATAGTTTTCGAGCTATTTTAATTGTTTGCAACTTTCCACATTTTTGGCGCATATCAAAAATTATGATACGGCGTTTTTACCAATAGATATCAGAGTCCCATGAAAATGACGTATTCAAAGAGGTTTTTGTTTATATTATTCGCCGAAAAAACCGAGATGACATATATAGGGCACTCTTAAATCGTGAATTTGAAAAGATTAAAACTGCCGTAACTAAATTTTTTCAAATAAAACAGCCTATATATATATATATATATATATATATATATATATATATATATATATATATATATATATATATATATATATATATATATATATATATATATATATATATATATATAGTTTCAGAAGTGAAGGGCATGCTATCTTATTCAATACGTACAAAGTGTGGCTTTGGAAATATTCACATTTATAGTCGCATATTGATTCATGTAGGGAACACTTTTTTATTCAGTTCTAATAAAGGATCAGATTATGTGATTCTTTTGTTAGCGAATTTTCAAAGAAAAATATTATAGTATTTGAATTAATTTTTGTACAAAAAAGGGTATCTTTGTTTACATTTTCATAATAAATGAGTAGTTTTTTTGTTGAAGTTTTGTCAAAAGCTTTTTGTGAATAATTATAGCTTGGCAGGTGTGTAAAGAGCCTGAGGAGGTTATTTGGCTAGGAAAATAGGACCAGTTTTTTCTGGAAGATTTTGAGTTTATTTTCGGACCATTTTTGTACTTTTTTAAACAATAAATGTATTTTAATGAAATATGGCGCGTTATTTCTACTATATATAGGTTACACTAGTAACCAAATTTGATGCCTGCTCTGTATTTAGTATTGAAGGGTTTCACCAAGTAAGGGCAACAACAATTGATGAATATATCCTACATTGTTTCTACTACAAAGGTTATACTGTTAACCAAATTGGTTGCATTCCATTAAAAAAAGACTATGCCATTAAAAATATTTCTATGAAAATTCACTAGAATAGCGCACTTCCTGCGTCTATACTTTTGTATTGACAGATAAGTAGCAACACATCTTCCACAAATATATTATATATATATATATATAATATATATATATATATATATATATATATATATATATATATATATATATATATATATATATATATAATTATATATATATATATATATATATATATATATATATAATATATATATATATATATATATATATATATATATATATATATATATATATATATATATATATATATATATATATATATATATATATATATATATATATATATATATATATAATATATATATATATATATATATATATATATATATATATATATATTAATATTTATATATATATATATATATATATATATATATATAATATAATATATATATATATATATAATATATATATATATATATATATATATATATATATATATATATAAATTCACACGTTATAACTTCAGAACTTCAATAACATTTGTGCTTTTTGAGTGACGTAATAGTTATTAATGAGGGTAAAAATTAATCTATCTGACTTTTTGCGTCGCTAATGATTTTGTCATTTATTACGCTTTGATTGAAATCTATTACGTTTTCATACACTCCAACCTGGGGCTTGATTTATTAGTAAGCGCTGTAATGAATTCGTGGAATGTAATAAATTATCGTACGATCTAACTAAATAGTGAACATCAATAATTATTTTCAATCAGGAATTGCAAAATAGGCTTCTAGTAAATTTTTGTAGCAAAAATTTAAAAATGCGCTAATGACGAGATCTAGACTTTTGAATTTTTAAAAAGTTTCTTTGAATGACCACGAACTAGGACCCCCAGAGCCCATATTCAGGGGAACTGCAATATATATATATATATAATAAATGTTTATTTACCCACGTAAAGTACAGTTTTAGTAATAATCACAATTTTAACAATTACAGATCTTAACATGATTATGTAAAGTACTAGTTGCTAACATCCGAAGGCAAATTAAACATAAGAGAGAGAGAAAGACCCGCAAAGGCGAACCTGCATGCGGGCTATTATATCTCCTTATACTTTTATAAACAAAAATTTGCACACAACGTGCCACAAAAAACCTATATATAAAATAATTATACGCAACCTAAAGTATCGCACACTTACACGTTCTCAAATCTCAGGTGTAACTCAGACCAGCACAATTATAGCCACACACTAACACATTTGAACAACACACGTACCCCCTGACACACGTTCGGGAAACAAAAGCAGTAATGAATACAATAAGTAACAGAGAACACATATCAGACGCACACTTACACAAACTGACATACCTATGTACCGCAACTAGGAAATCTGTGATAAAGAGTTGAAATAAAGTCCAGTATCTATCAATTGGTGGGCCTCTTGTCTGGTCATTTAAACAATCCACAACTTAATTTTACGTTTGAAAAGAGGAAGAGAGTTCAACTTTTTTAAAGATTCTGGCAGAACATTGTATATTTTTGGAGCAAGGTAAGTATAAGACCGCTGTCCAATAGTCTTCTGCATAGTGGGAACATTGAGGCAACTTACTTTATGCCTCGTTCCATAGACATGGTCTATGCGAATGGAAGCATTAACATTTTTTCTAGTATGGATCAGAAGCGCTAGGATGTAAGTCTGTCTAGGATCTATAATTCCTGACTCCCTAAAAAGCGCATCACTAGGGTAAACAAAGCACCTGTTGTAGACAATTTTCAGTATCCACTTCTGGATCACTTCCAGCCTCCTATAGAAACAGTCCGCCACACTACCCCAGGCAATAATCCCATAGTTAATATGAGTGTGCACCAATGCATAGTATAAGCTCCTCAGATGATCCAAGTCAAGGAATTTACTTAAGTATTTAAATTTGTAAGTTAAACACCTCAACTTACCGACCAATTCGTTAACATGGGCATCCCATTTCATGTGGCTGTCCATGATCACCCCAAGGTATTTAATCGTTGAACTGGAGGACAGCGTCATGTCACAGCCATTATATCTAAACGATATGTCTGTAAAGTCCGGCAGGTGAGATCTGTAACTAGCATACGGTGAAAATTTTGTTTTATCCATGTTGATTGTCAAAAGCTTTTCACTGAAATAATCCAGCAAAATGGGAAGTTCACGTTGTATTGTGTTTCTCAAAGTTGTCCAACTACTACCCCTGTAAAACACGACGGTATCATCAGCGAAACTGGTAAGTTCACCTGATATTGGTAGTTCGAATAAAGAATTTATGTATATAACAAACAATAACGGTCCCAAAACTGTCCCCTGCGGCACCCCGAAACGTACAGGTCTCATCCCACTCATCGTACCATCTATGAGCACACACTGCTCTCTATCAGATAGGTAACTGTCAAACAATCTAAGAGCAGTGCCTCTTATTCCAACGCTTTACAAGGTCTCTAACAGATCTGGATGACTGACCGTATCGAACGCCTTGGCTAGATCAATGTAGATGCATATCGATGGTTCTGCTTCATCCATGGCTTTGTAAATTTTACCTGCTAAATCTGCAATTGCATCTTGCGTAGAGCGACCCTCTTGAAAACCAAACTGACATTCTGATATTAATTTGTACTTATGGACAAAACTATACAACCTTTTTTTTTATAATTTTTTCAATGATCTTAGATATATTTGAGATCAGCGAAATTGGTCTGTAGTTGGAAATATCCAACCTAACTCCAGATTTGAAAACTGGTTTAATTACCGCTGTTTTCAGAATTTTGGGGAAAACACCACTCTCCAGAACCAAACCAGCTATATATGTCATTGGCTCTACCAGATATTTAGAACAAGTTTTGATGGTATATGCACCAATACGGTCATTTCCGGGAGATTTGTTAGTTTTTAGTCCACCTATTATTTCTTCAAGCTCCTCCTTCTCTGGTTTCTTCAAATATATACTGTTTTTGATAGATTTGTGTGCTGCTTTTTTCCCATATCTATTAATTCGTTGGGCCAGCTTTACACCCACTTCGGCAAAATAACTGTTAAATGTTTCAGAGATAATATCTCTTTCTTTGATGATTCTCCCATTCACCCCAATTTCCCTTATCTCGGTGACTTTGTACTTCGATGCGATACTATTTACACACTTCCACATCTGTTTAGAACAATTTTTGTTTTTGTTGATTTCGTGCTTATAGAAATCACATTTGGCTTTCTTTATCAGATCACCGAGAACATTTCTATACGTTCTAAACTCTGTTTGCAGCGCGAAGTCGAAATGTCTTTTCTGAAGGGCTTTATACATCTTGTTTTTTGTCTCTACGGACTGTATTAAACGTTCAGTTATCCAAGGATTTCTTTTTATGTTCACTTTCTTAATTTCTATTTTTCGGGTGCAACCCTCAATTTTCTGCCTCAATTTGTTAACAAAAGACTCTGTAGCACAATTTGGATCCTGACTACAGTAAACGTCAAGCCAACTCTCACGCTTCAGTTCATCTTTTAACTTCTTATAGTCAATAAACGACTTAAACGACCTTACCTGGCTATCATGTTCCCTAGCAGTCTGAAAGTCCCATCCAAGAAGAACAGAATAATGATCGGTCAATGTTGTCCGAAATACTATGGGTCGAAAACATTTCAAGGGTTCCTTTGTTTTTATGAATATATGGTCCAAACACGTCTGACTCACTCCCTGTACACGAGTTGGTTTATTTATCAAGGAAGAAAATCCAAATTCCTGCAGCACGTTGATGTATTCTTGGCAACAATCGTCATTGCTAAGAATATTTACATTAATATCACCCAACATGATATATATATATATATATATATATATATATATATATATATATATATATATATATATATATATATATATATATAGTGTAGCTCATTTAAGATGGAACACCCCTACACCCCTACACCCCTACACCCCTATAACTTTTGTAATTATAACTTGATTTTGATCAACAAAAGATCAAAGATATAGAATAAAACACTCCACCAATGCTGTGAAAATTATTCGCTATGTCACCTAACCAAGGCCTACTAATGCAGTTTTTCTATGCCAAAAAATGGGAAAAAGGATTAGGGCCGTTTTTAGGATGAAAATAAGTCTGCCACTGTATTATCCATCACTCAAAATCGATAAAAACCAAATTTCACCAAAAAGAAGAATTACTAACCATTTCAGATAAGTTTATTTGTGTGGCCCTTCTAATATGGAAACACCATTGTAACTTTTATATTTATAACGCGTTCTTTTAACGACGTCTCAAAAGATATAAAATGAAGGAGTCTATAGATTCTATGAAAATTGGTCCTATGCCATTTGATCACGGTCTACTAAAACGATTTTAAAATATCACAGCATTTTTTTTTACTTTTGAGATGTTGCTGAGTTTTATAGTTCGTCATAACAGTTATTATTTGATGGAATTTGGTAAGCAACAGTAACCTAGAGCAAGAAATATTTTTCTAATATTATCTAGTAGTAGCAGTGGTGGGGAGGCCCTACGCCAAGCAATTAGGCCACAATTGGCCCTTTTTGCCAACCCCAGCAACCATTCTCTACTCTTCCTCGGTTCCGTCGCCAAACCGTCTCGACCTCGGTACTTACCTGATTCCTCTGCAGAGTCCTCGATCCGAACAATTCTGCTCGAAGACTTCCAAAAGCCTCGCATTCACACAGGTAGTGGTAGGACGTTTCTTCATCCTCGCCGCATTTCTGGCAAATGGGATCCCTCTCTACGCCTATCAATGTGAGGTGTCTTCTAAGGGCGCAGTGGCCTGTCAGCACCCCAAGGATGCGGCGAAGCGTAGGTCGACTCCTTCCGAGTAGCCAGACAGCTTTATCTCTGTCCGGCCCCTCCACGAAGTCCCTCGCCTGCCTACAGCCACCAACCGACCCTCAGTGCCTCTCCATTGCTTCCTCGGTCCACCTGTCTAAGGCGACAGAGACTGTCTTCCTACTTATGCCTATCGCAGGCTCCGGGCCACAGAACGGCCGCCGGGAACCGAGTCTTGCGAGATTATTCGCCACCTTATTCCCCGCTACGCCACAGTGTCCCGGAACCCACACCAGTTGTACCTCCTTTGTCCTGGCTAGTCCTCTGAGGGCGTCAGCGCACTCCTGAACCAGTGGTGACCTGATTCTGGCCACGCAGACTGCCCAGAGGACCGGCTGGCTATCCGAGCAGATGTACACACATTTCTCGCGACCTATCTTAACATCCTGCCTATTGGCCACAGATAGGATAGCATACGCCTCTGTATCGAATGCCGTGGTGTATGCGCCAAGAGCATAGCTCTCGCGCACCACAGGCCCTCGATGTATATTCCTGCCCCGGAGGATTGTTGGTCCTCCAGCCGCGATCCGTCTGTGAAACATACCAGGCTTGCGGGCCGGAATGCAACTTCATTTTCCCTCCACTGATCCCTACTGGGGATCCTGAGGGTGTATGGCCTAGTCAACCTAATACCGTCCTCGGCATTCCTCACCTTTATGGCGGAAATCGGGATTTTCTTTTCCACCTCCTTGGCGACTCTTGCATGCCCTATTACTGCTCCCTCTCCGCACCAGTTACCTGAGTCCCGGATTCTAAGATGCGACGCCATAGCCTCCCTTCTGATACAGATGGGAAGCGGTGGCAGCATCAACAGGACCTCTAGCATGGCTGAGGGTGTCATCCTCATAGCGCCTGTGATACCCAGGATTGCCAGCCTTTGGAGTTTGGCCAGCTTCCTGCTGGTAGTTTGGTTCACAGCACACCACCAGACCAACGCCCCATTGAGGATTCTCGGCCTGACGATCGCAGTGTAGATCCAATGAAGGATCCGAGGATTAGGTCCCCAGGTCCTCCCTATCACTCGACGCAGCTGTCAGAGGGTCGCTACTCCCTTCCTCACTACTCGTTCTATTTGCGACCCCCATGTTAGTTTGGGGTCCAGGATCACCCCCAGATATTTGACCTCCCGCACTAAAGCTAAAGGTTTTACAAACATCACGGGCGCCCTGAACACCTCTACCTTCCTCTTCTTGGTAAATAGGATCATCTCCGTCTTCGCCGGGTTTACGGAGAGTCCCCGTTCACCACACCACCTTTCGATTATGCTACAGGTAGCCTGCATACACTCACAGACGACGCCGAGGAGTTTGCCGGTGGCTAAGACTAGCCCGTCATCATCGTACGCCTGGGCGTAGAAGCCATTCTCAGAGAGCCGCTCCAAGAGGCCGTCCATGACCAGACACCATAGATGAGGTGAGAGGCAGCTGCCCTGAGGCCAGCCGCCCGTCACCCCAACGTCCAGCCCTCGGCCCCTCAAGGTCAGCGACACTCTCCTGTTATCCAGCATGCTCGCCACCCAGCTTATTAGGGACCCCGGCGTTCTCCCCTCCTGTAGGGCGGTACAGACCGTATCCGTCCTTGCCTTATCAAAGGCCCCCTCCACATCGAAGAATACAGCTAATGTGCTCTCCCCGTAGTGTAGGGCTCTTTCCACCTTCCGCGTCACAGCGTGGAGCGCCGTCTCCGTCGATTTCCCCCGCTGACCTTTGTGGAAGGGATGATCCTTGAGGATCCCTCCCAACATAAACCTATCTACTAACTTTTCCAATGCCTTGAGTAGGAAATATGTTAGGCTGATTAGCCTGTACGCCTTGGCCAGCGTGTAGTCCTCCCTTCCCGGTTTGGGAATGAAGACCCCCCTAACCCGGCGCCAGGCCTTTGGGACGTAGCCCCACGCCAGGCTGGCCAGAAAAATCTCCTTAAGTAGGGAAGCAGTATATACAGGCCCCTCTGGAGCAGGGCCGGAAAAATCCCATCGCAGCCTGCGGATTTGAAGGGAGCGAACTCGCTCACCGCCGAGGTTATAGAGCCATTTGTGACCACCCCCTCCGCCAGCTGCCAGTCCGCATTCGGGACTGTCCACCAGCCCGGTTCGGCAGCCTCCGTGACGGCTCCACCGCCCTCAAGGTGAACTTCGGCGAGATGACGCAGAGTCGCCTCACCGGTGCTTGTCCAGCTCCCATCCGGTTTCCTCAAAGATCCTACATTACTACCTAACTTCTGTTTGAGCACTTTTACCAGCCTGGCTGCGTCCGGCAGGGAGTTGACTTCCCCGCAGTACGCGCGCCAACCAGCTCACTTACGCCGGCGTAATTCCTTCTTAAACTCCCTTCTGGCAGTCCTAAACTCGTCCCAGGCCGCTTCACCTGATTCTCGGACGGCTCGGTTTAAGGCCCTCCGAGTCCGCCCGCGTAGTACGGCGAGATCCCTGTTCCACCATCTAACTTTGATGGAAGGTTCCCCCCTAAGTGGTGACGCGGCCTCGTAGGCTGCCATTATTTTCCCTTCTAGGGCCTCGACCTCGCTATCTAACGCCTCTATAGAGAGTCTACTCCCCTATGGGCTCCTGGGCGACCCACCGAGGCCTATTGGATAGGCATCCCAGTCAGTCTTCCTTGGATTTCTCCTAGGGGGAGGACTCTCACGGTCCACATCCAGTTCAAAGCTGATCATACGATGATCAGACATTGCTATGTGTTCCGTCACCCTCCAGCTAGATATATCCTCCGTTATTCCTCTGCTCGCTAACGTAATGTCGATCACCTCCTGTCGGATACGATTGACAAACGTTGGAGCTGTACCTCTATTTAAAACCTCTAGGTTCGTTGTAGCCAAGTACTCTAGTAGAGCCTCACCGAGTGGGTTGGTATCCGTGCTGCCCCACAGTCTGTGGTGAGAATTGGCATCGCAGCCTATTATCAGTTGTAGCCCAGGCTCCCTCGCGAAATCGACGATACGCACCAATTCCTCCGACGGAGGCAGCTCTCGCCGATCGTAGGGAACATAAAGGCTGCACATCAGAACCTTAAGCCTAATATTACTCACCTTATACTCCAGGACAGCTGCTGTGACGTCCCTGGACCCGAGCTGCGGCAGCAACATCACGTCCAGATTCCTCGACGCCAGTATGCATGTCCTTGGTTGTTCTTCCTGTGCTTCACCACCAACGAGGATTGTGAAGCCAATTCCTCCAAGCCCTCTAACTTGCTTCCTAAACACATAAGGCTATTGAATCAACACTACGCCGCCTGGACCGCCTGCGAGGAGCTTTGCTAGCTCCCCAGTGGCATCCCGGCTGTGCTGAAGGTTGATCTGGCCCACCCGCAGCATCCTCGCGAATTTAATCGCGACGCCGCTCGCGCGGTGGCCTCCCCTGGTCGGAGCCCGTCCGTTCGCCCACCGCAGGCCGGGCGGAGGCGACCGCACTCCATGTCGGAACTCTGGTTACACTCAAGTCACCAACTCGAAATACAGCCGCCAGCCTTGCCCGTTCAGCTCGCGAGCCACCCCGGGCCCCACCGAAAAGACCAGACGCCATGTCCCAGGTCCTCCTGTCGTCTCCAGGTGCCGCCACTGCTCAACATTGAGCGAGCGGTTCTGGAGCGCAAGCATCCCGACAACATCCTCTAGGTCCACCTCATGACTTCTGAGCCAAAAGACGATCCGGACCGGCCATGGGGCGCCCCCTGCCCCTACGGCGCTGAAGGCGATCTCCCCCACCGTCGCCCCGGACCAGCCGTTGAGGAACCAACTCAGGGACTCGTCATCCTCGGCGGTCACCAAGAATCACCCCGGATTGACTATCCCAGAGTTGCGGAAGCGGAGCTGCAACGCCCTGTTGGATACCGTCATGGCGTCCAACATCCCCGCCAGCAAGCTCCTCCTTATTGGCTCCGCCTCTTCCGTCAGGACTACTCAGACCTCTTTTTCTCCTGATTCTCTGCCGACTGCCCGGGGGGCGTCACAGGGGTAGACCCTTTCGCTCCCTCCCGCACATCTCGACCCTTGCCTGGTCCCGTCGGCAGGACAATCGCCTTCACTTCCTTTTCTCTCGCCTCCCGGTGCCGTCGTCGCACCTGCCGCCAGGCTGCCCGATCCGGCAGCTTCCCAGCCCTGACGATTCCTGAGGATTCACCCGGCTCGGAAGCAGCCCGACCGGCCGCAGAGGCGGAGGGGATTTCCGGCGGCCGCCCGCCTTGCGGGGCCGCGGCCGCCGAAGCAGCCTGCGCCTCTGGAGGGCCAACACCCCACTGACGACGCTGCTGCCTCCGCTCCTCCCTCTCTCGCCTCTTTTTCTGGGCTCTCCACTTTCTTTTCCTTCCTCTCTTCCGCTTCCTTCGCGACTCTTCGTCCTCGGCCCCTCCCATGGATAGGTCCATGGGCCCGGCCAGACTCGCAGCCGACGAAGTTCGCCTGCTGTCGCTTCCCCCGGAAGCAACGTCCCTGACGGACCCGTACGGTTCCACCCCGGTCGTCCCGCCAGGAGAGCGGAGGAGCGTTTCTTCCAGTTCCCTGATGGAACTGCTTGGAGAGACAGGGATCTCTCCACCTACTACCTCCTCGCTTATTTTTCGCACGTTACCTATATCTTTTATATCCTCGCCCATGGTTGCTAGAAGAATTTTGTGTGATGGTGTGCTTATGGTTTGGTGAGCGTATAGATACGGGAGGTCACCCCACCGCCCCCCCCCCCCCCCCGGCGCTTCATTCATGATGAGACTTGATTCCGTTAAAAGCGGCTCTGAGGCCACGCCGTGGCGACTTGGAACATGCAGCTAAACCCCTGTTCGCGAGCTACCCGGTGCTGCTAACACGATCGAGCATTTTTTGAATGGATGATTGGGCAGCCCCCTACACCGGCCAAGCAAGGGTGGGCCCGTGTACTGTCCATACGGCGCCAGGTGTGCCGGCTCTGGTTTGCACAGCGCTGCCAGTCCAGAGCAGGCTCCGCTCGGAGTCCCTCCTCGGAGTCCGCGCCGAAGGCCGAGAAGCCCAACCCGATCTATGTGTCTCGTGTCTGTGTTTGTATGCGTGTGTATGATGTGTGTGTGAAGGTTATTATCTATGTCTGAAACAAGTTTCAGCGAAACCGGTTACACGAACGTTGAAGAAGTTGTTAGAACATCTAGAATTAAGAAGTGCCACTTGCTCCAGTTAGCTTACAAGCGAGCTACGTCCTTCATCTGCAGAAACGATATCCAACAGTGGAGCCAGAGTAGTAGTCTACAAATCTGTATGTAGTGTAATTCTAGTTCCTCGGCAGTGTCAAACCAGAACTGACCTTCATCTAGGTAACTATCAATTTTTGTTGCTTCGCTTTCATTTGGCAGACAAAAAGTGCGAAGGCAAAAGAAATAAAGTAAAAAACCACAAATGTACACCTTCGCATTCTCCGACAAAAGGAGATCAAGGATCTGAAAGAACGCGGCGGTTCGTCGTTGCAAGCCATGAAGAAGTACACCTCCACAATCTGCAAGGTGGACGCCGATAAGCTGGCGCCGTTCATCAGGAAATAATTAAGATGGGCGTCGTCTCCGCCTTTCTGGTGCAGACGATGGGCAAGGGAGCTTTAGGTTCCTCTAGTCTGACATCTGCGCGTCATCTAGCACGAAGAAAATACCCAACGAGGAGCTGGAACACTTGACGCACGCGACACGAATATTAACATACATCTACAACAAAAGCCTGAGGCTCGGCGAATTCCCGGGGTATGAAAGAGAGCGAAGATCGTTATGATTCTAAAAAGGACGGATCAGCGTGACCAATCACCTTGCTTCCAACCCTAGGGAAACTACTTGACAAAAGAAAATAATTTACATAGGACTGCAAACACACTTCGAAAGGACAAACTATATCGACAAGAGGCAATACGGGATTAAAGAGAAAAGAGGCACCATAGACGCGCTAATCAGACTCGCGATACTAATACAGGAAAACAAGGAACGGAATAAACACCAGGTCAGAGCAATGCTGGACCTAAGGAATGCGTTTAACGTGAACCTTACATAGACAAGTAACTGGAAACAGCGGGAACTGACAAAGACAAAATCTGTTAAGACATCATCAGGGACAGGAAAATAAGAGCGGGAGGAGTAACCAGAGACACTACGTGGGGATGCCTACATGAATCCAGACTGGTACCGACACTGTGGCTAGTGGTCATGCAGGGCTGGTTCCAGGCCATTGGCGACCCTGATACAAGATGGAGACACAACAGACAGAAAAGAGACGAATATCTGGTCGAGTTGCAGGCATACGCGGCCGATCAACTCATACTACTGTTAGGGTACTCATTGAAAGACGTGGAGAAAAGGTGGGAGACGGCGTGGGCAACATGCAGGGAATGGCAAACGGGCAGCAAGACACATTACAAAAGGGACAAGGCGGAACTACTATACATTAGTGCGAAGAAATGGACAAGGGCCAAAATCGACGACAAAACATTGACGTACAAAGATATAGTAAAATACCTGGCGCTGACGGTAGATGGTGGCCTAACGTTTACAGAACATCTGAAGAAAGTCAGGCAAAAATCAGCGACAGCAACCATGAGACTGACACGACAAATAAGCAAAACATAGGGACATTTTTACGGAATTTTCATCTATTGTACCAGAGGTCCAACAACATCGCACCTGAATGTGCCGGAAATTCGATTCATGATATAATCCAATCAATATAAAACGGTATTTTAACCACAAGACAAGAGTGAACTAAAAGTCAAGGGCAAGGGAAGGGACCACAGAACAGCCATCTTCATATGCATCATAACTTGGCCATAGAAAACCATAGACTTCTGGTAGCACTAGTTCACTAAATGGTTGTACAGTGAAAGAAAGTTCGATATGTCGGTGTTGGACAGGTTCAAAACTGCATAATTGGAGCATTTGATAGGTTTGAAGATCTCCATCTCTTCTAAGATAAATTGTTCTATTCCAAAACTTGAGGGATGTAAAATCTTAGCATCAGTGTTCTTATTGAAGCCTCCACGCCTTGGTGAAGGTTTGCCTGGCCCAGAACTTCTTCTCGTTTGAGGATAAGATTTTTGTCCAGAAGGACGGTCTCCCCATGGGTAACCCGTTGTCGCCTCTTTGTGCGGAGATTTTCATGAGCTTCTTTGAGATGTCCCTGGTCTTCAGAGATTACAATCCTTTTTTGAGTCACATTTTATCTTGGTCACGCTATGTCGACGACATACTTGTGGTGTGGTCGGGTACCACGCAGCAGCTTCACCTGTTTATGAGTTGGCTCAACAATCTACACGTCAACATCAATTTCACTATGGAATTAGAAGTCAATTCATCCATAAGTTTCCTTGATCTGAAGCTGAATAGTTCCATTGTTTTTGACATATATAGAAAACCCACTCAAACAGACCACCTGATTACGTCTCTTGATGATGTCTGTAGAGTTTACTTTGAGATCATTGTGCTTTAACCGGCACAATTGCCTACCAGAAAACAATGTTTTCTTACAGACCTTTTTATTATATTTTTAGATTTGCCCCTAAAGATGGCTACTGGGTAGCCGAAACGCGTACGGTTTAACAATGAATTTTTGCAGTCTGGATCAGAAGCCTTTCATTGAGTATTTAATTATGTCTATGCCAGACTATGTGAGGTTTCGGAATGAAACCACCATGTAGCTTGGGCTCTATTTCAACATGTTATTAGTTAAAATTTGAAAATGTGTTTTTTTCAATCAGGAGCTTCTTGATGCTATAGAAAAATTTCAGTGTTTTATTCAGTGACTTACCTGATATTTTACAAAAGAAAGACCTAATAGCGAAATTATCGTGCTTGCAAACTCTTTCAACAAAGTTCAATTTGAATGAAATTTAAACAGGATAAAATTTTTGCGAGCGACGCTTTGAGTGTTGAGTAGTGTATAAACGGAAGTTGCTACTACTTTCAAAATTTACTATGTAGTAATGGTGATGAGTATAATGTGCTCCAGAATATATTTCTCTGCACTGTTTTAAATAATGTAATAAATTTACATTACTGATAGCAGAATTTTATAGTCACGAACTGTAATAATTATAGTTCGCTGAAACCTTGAATACCTGAGTTATGTGAGATAGCAGGAAAACAGTTTAAAAATATCTCAACATATTAATTTTCAGTTACAGTAAAATCAAATTTGTGTTGTGGTTTTGTTCTACATGTTTTACTAAACTTTGGATTGGAGATTTTAGGTTCGTATAATTGTTTACATATACAAAGTAAACTGCGAGAATAAAAAATATAGGTAATTAGAATGGATTTGGTTTGCCTATTTTGTTGATTAAATTTTCATCAGTCTTAACATTCACTTTACCATTTTAATGGATGTGAATAAGTAACACAAAACAACGAACAAAAAAATACAAGAAATGTAGCATAATCTAAACTAACCCTAAACTAATTACTCGTAAATAGAAGGCAATATAATATTTTTTATTTGACGGTCACTTGCAAAAAAAATATCGACGCTCTCGCAAACTGACATATAAGTAATGATCATTGAGTAAATAGATGAAGACTCCACAGACCGCGTACGATGCAACGGTATGTGAAATCCAGGATCGTAACGTGAGCAAACATGAGGAATCCTTAAATATATGGAAGACAACAATAAAGGACTGTCCTTCAAACGAGCGGTCAACAGTTTGTGACCATCCTCTCTAAAACATAAATACTTCAGTATTTTACGCTGCAGATGTTCTATGTTATTTACATGGACATGATATATCGGGGACCAAACGACCGAACAATACTCCCATAGAGACCTGACAAACGAGAAGTAAAGCTTTAGTATCGTCTCGGATTTGAAATGTTTACCATTTCTGAATATGAAACCTACAACCCTGTAAGACTTATCTACTATGCTTTGAATATGTGGAACAAATGTGAGCTGTGAATCAAGAGTCACCCCCAAATCTTTCACCGAGGTATGACGACGCAAATTTTCACCATTAATATTATAATCGAAGAACAAGGAAGATTTTATCCTATAATATGAAATTACACAAGACTTGTTGATGTTTATAGGTATACGATTCACAATAGACCAATCAAGTACGGAGCTTAAGGCATTTTGTAGTCGTCAGCAATCATTGGATTAGGTCACTTTACGATATAGTTTGATGTCATCGGCATACAATAAGAAGTTGACATTTAAATGATCTTTTATGCCATTAATATATATTTAATAGTAGAGGTGCCAAATGAGAACCCTGGGGAATCCCAAAGAAGGTGGTAAATCTATGAGACCGGTAACCCTTAACTTCGACAAATAGTTGTCTATTGTGCAAATAGGATTTAAATAAGGCCAAAAGACTATCAGAAAGACCAACATTGTCCAACTTAGAAACCAAGACGGATTGATCCACTCGGTCGAAAGCCCTGGAGAAATCCAGATAGACCCCATCTACCTGAGAATGCGTATCCAGTGCTTCAGAAACATATTGCGTAAAAGACAGAAGATTGGTTGCTTCTAACAAATCCATGTTTTTCAGGTATTAGAACAGAGAAGAGGTGAAAGGACAAATGTCTACAGAGGCAAGCTTCCCATAGTTTACAGAAGTTATTACTTATAGCTATAATTCGATAATTAAGAGCACTACCTCTATCCCCAGCCTTGAACACAGGAATCCCCTTAGATATACGCCATTCATCTGGAAAACAAGTGGTTTTAAGTACTAAATTAAATATATGTAATAGTGGATTCACGAAAACCTTCATGCAGTCCCTCACCAAGAATCCAGGTACACCATCATGACCAGATGTCAGGTTAGACTTAATGCTGCCTACAGAAGATCTGATGTCGTCATGATCAAGAGCTGGGGGACTCTATAGTGCAACCTGACTTGTGTGGCATGATAACAGAAGATATCGTTGAAGTAGCACTGGGTAAGAAAGATTGTGAGAAAAATAGCAAACCTATTTACTATCTGCTGCGGATCCGACTCAAAATCTCCATCGAAATAAATGCAAGAGGGTAAACCAGATGTCTTCCTAGAGTTAAGAAAAGACCAAAATTTTCCCGAATCTTCACGAATGCCGCTCTCAATTCTATGTAAGTAATCCCTACAAGATTCAGCTATATCTTTCTTTATTTCACCTCTCAAATAGGAAATCACCGAATAATATGAGCGATCACCTGTGATTTTATGGAGCCTTCAATAATGCATTTTTAATCTCAATTTATGTTTAATGGCCGGAGTATACCAAGGTGGAAACTTAGCTCTCATTTTTAGAGAAGACTTAGGGACATAAGTTTCCAAGCAAGAGTAGAGAATCTCATAAAACCTATCCAAGGCCGAAGAAGCATCCTGCTCAATAAGGACTGAATCCCACGAGAGGCTGGTCAAAGCGGCATAGAGAGCCGGTAAGTCGGCACCTCTAAAATTATAGGAAAAATCATTTATCATTTACCCGCATTCAGGACCCACCGCCCCAAGCCCCAACGCCGGTGACCAGAATGTGAAGAGACGGATGATAGGAGTCCTCGCTAACAGCCGCAACATCCGCTCTGTGAAAAAGGCAACATCCAGAACACAACACCAGATCCAATAGCCTGCCACAACTATTGACAACAGCGTTCGGCTGAGAAATGTCCAACATAGAACACAAATTGTTAAGCGCTGCAACACGCCCACTCAGCATTCCAGTTACATATTCCGTAATATTGCAGTCCCCAACAATCAAGATATTAGCTTCCTGCGTTAAAAGAAACAGCTCAATAACCTCGAAAAAGTCCACATACTGGTCAGCACTTGTTTGTGGAGGAATATACACACTCAAAACTATAACGCCAACACTGCCAATTAATAGTTTAACAGCGACCACATCAATAGTGGGAATGATTAGTCCATATACATCAAGCTGGCTGCATGAAATATCATGCTTAACTCCGCCCCTAGCAGCAACACTCTTAGCGCGGTCCTTTCTGAAGACATTGTATTGCGAACTAAATAGCTCACCATTATAAATACTCTCATTTATCCAGGATTCAGTGCAAATAATCAATTCATACATATGGAAGTAAGAGGTTGTGTACGTAAAGAAGTCGTGGGTTTTAGTGTTAAGCCCCCTCACGTTTTGATAATAAATATTAAGAGAATTAAGAATTTCAGAACCTTTTGATTTATGCAAGCGAGATGTGTCAGTGAGAAGTGCCGATAATTTCGGCTAGAAAAAGCTGCATTTTGTGCTTATATGAAGAGCATGATCTATTCCAAGCCGCATGATTAATATCAAGTCCCGGAGAGATCCGACCAGCCGCCATGCAGTTACAACATTTAAATTGTTTGACAGTGCAATCGTTTACTTGGTGGTCACCGCACAGTTAGGACAGATAACTTTACTTTGGACATATGATTATAACCATTACATTTAAAGCATCTAATAGGTTCCAAAGCATCATACATGGTACCAGAATCATACCCATCGAAAATACTTTTAGCAATGAGAATCTTTTGAGAAGAATTACGATTTAGTTGAATGAGAGGTTGATAAATTCTTTGCCTGGCCGACTGTACAACTCCAAATGACACTAGCTTGATTTCAGTTGTTTCAGAAAATATATCAGGATTCTGCAGCTTCATAGTGGCGACCACTTGATCGGTCTCTGTTTCCTCCGAAATACCCACAATCCTGACACGTGGATCCAAAGAAGGAGCTTCTTTCACGGTGTACTTGGTGGAAAGCTTATCTTCTGCCAACTTCTTGAATTTATCGGCATCGCTCTTACTAGAATAACATATAACAAGGCCTCCGCCGTTAATATGCTTAATATTAGAGATTCCAACACCGTTTCGATCGGGTTCATGTTCCTTAGTAAATAAGACTTAGTGACCGTACCTCCTTGCTGTGTAGTTGGTTTGATAATTATTGAAGAAGATTTCTTACTGGCAATGTGAGCATAACCCGTGCTGCCAACAATTGCTGCATTTCCACCGTCAGATCCAGCGGAACTGCCCTCGACAAAATTATTCTAGGAATCATTTTTTCGACGTAGTAGGTGGACTTAGTTTCTAAGCGAAATTATTTCATCATTTTGCAGAGCAAGTGTCTTCTCTAGACCGAATATAGCAGATCTCATCTCCGAAAGCTGACCCACCAAGATAGACTCCAGACTAGATAGCCTAGAGAATAGCCCAGACATGTGGTCATTATGAATCTCCGCACATCCAGAGACACTCAATTGGCCACCCAAATCCAGAGACTGGACAGCTTCACCTCTCAAGGATTGACTCTTCAGAATTTCATCCGCCACTGGACTCACGTCACACATACAGGAACTGTAAAACCAATCAACACCCTCCTCGGCCTAACGGCGAATTGCATGAAAATTCTCGATATCCAGCTTCAGACATTTCAAATGGAACAATGACTCGCACCTCTTGCACTGAAGATTATCTGTATAACGCCCATATTTAGAGGAACACACCTGACAAATAGGCCTAGGCATCACAGGCCTGGGACCATCTGCCCTTCCCAAGACAGTCAACAATTCAAATCAATTTATGTTAATGATCAAAACAGTGTGGGGAGTCCTTTAGCTTCCCATCTCAAAACTGTAAAGTTTCTTATCAGTTGTTATCACTAAATAAGGATGACCGTGCGAGAATCCACACCCACACAACTTATTAATGTCACTAACCAAACAGTTTTGACTAAACTAATTACAGTACCTTGTTAGGAAATCGCTTATCCTCAGTCCGTCAAAATTTCAGCCTTTATTTTACAATTTTTTCATGAAAAAATGCTGAAACACTTCGGCTATCAGTTACAACCGTCCCATACACATAAAGGTGTGTACACCTATATATATATATATATATATATATATATATATATATATATATATATATATATATATATATATATATATATATATATATATATATATATATATATATATATATATATATCTATATATATATATATATATATATATATATATATATATATATATATATATATATATATATATATCACACCGATAACACAAAAAATAATGGGTCGATTTTGATGAAATTTGGCATGTACCTTCCTTTTGTAAATGGCTTGGACAAGTTCGTTAGTCAAAAATCGGACGAGGTTTTCCGGGAAAATGTTGAGTTTTCATTAGAAAAAAAATTTTAGCTCAAAAAATAAAAAAGCTATGATAACCAAATTTGGTACGTAGGTTTATGATATGAAAAGTAAACTATACACCAAAATTTAGATTTCTATGTTACAAGGAAAAAAGTTATAATAAAATATTTTGTGCCAGATCATTGCTATGAAAATTCACTACCATAATGCACTTGCTGCGTCCAGGCTTTTTTCAAGGATGGTGTTTGTGACGTGGTGGATTTTAGGACTAGGAACTGCGTTTAGTCGTCTTACTTAACGATAAAGAAAGTGTGACAGTACGCCTAAATTGTCGTAAAGACTACATTCGTCGTGTTTCTGCGCGCACTTGATTTTAACTTTGAACAAAAGCTTTGGGCAAGAGATTAAAAAAAGGAGCAGAAAAAAATGTTAAGAATGCAATGAAGCAGCGAATACCCATTTTGCTTACATGATTATACAGGGTGATCTACTGTTTCTTGGTACTTTACGCAAGCTGCTAATTTCATATTCTATATCTATAACATCCCAGCAATTGTTCTCAAAAAATGCGCACCAGAGCTTGCTCCTGTCCTGACTCGTCTGTTTCAGATATCTTATAATAAAGGCATATTCCATAGTAACTGGAAAACTGCTCGAGTACAACCCATCCCCAAGAAAGGATCCAAAGCGCTTCCCAGCAACTACAGACCTATTTCTCTCCTTTCAGTCGTCTCTAAAGTGATGGAAAAGTATATAAACACCGAATTACTAAAATTTCTTGAAAAACACAGTCTAATCTAGGACAGGCAGTATGGATTCTGTCAGCGCAGATCGACTGCCGACCTTCTTTCCTTTGTCACCTATTCTTGGAACAAGTCTATGGAACAACACGGTGAATCCCAGATTGTTGCTCTAGACATATCCAAAGCATTCGACCAGGTCTGGCACGCAGCGCTGCTTAATAAACTTCCGGCCTATGGCCTACCACCAAAACTCTGTATGTGGACAGCAAATTTCCTCTCCAACAGAAGCATATCTGTTGTTGTGGATGGCCATTCCTCTAAGCTGTATCCTATTAATGCAGGAGTTCCTCAAGGTTCAGCTTTAGCCGCTACTTTGTTTCTTCTCCACATCAATGACCTCCTCTCGAGCACATCCAACCCAGTTCACAGCTATGCGGACGACAGCACCCTCCATTCAAATATACAATATTCTAAGCCTGTCTCTTTAGCCCAATTAGATGAGGATCGCAGACTCATGGAGGGTCCTGTCTCCGTGGATCTCCAAAAATATTAGACTGGGAAAGTAGAAATATTGTACAATTCAACCCCACCAAAACTAAGTCTTGCTTTCTTTCTCACAAGAGATACACCAGCCCTAGATCCATCACAATGAACAACCAAGTTATTCAAAGTAATGAGTCCTTTTCTCTTGTTGGCATTTCTGTGGATCGAAATCGTAATTGGCACCAACATGTCACATCAATTTCAGAAGCGGCTGCTAAGAAATTAGGTTTCCTCTTCCGGGCTCGCAAATACTTTTCACCCGCTAATCTCTATACCTTATATACTTCACAAATAAGGCCAAACCTCGAATACTGCTCCCACATCTGGGGTGCCGCTGCCGCTTCTAAACTCGCTATCCTGGACTCCATTCAAAAGAGAGCTATACGTCTCATCGGTGACCCTACTCTCACCCAAAGGCTGCCATCCCTTGCCCACCGACGTGCCGTTGGTGACCTCTCTCTCTTTTATACATATCTGCACGGGCACTGCTCAGATGAGCTTTCCTCCATAGTTCCCCCACCTGCTGCCCCCAACAGATCTACCAGGGGAACAGAGCGAATGCACCCTTTTACTGTGGAGGTCACCAGACATAGAACATCTTGTTATGCCCGCTCTTTTGTCCCGAGGACTTCCAAGTTGTGGAATTCCTTGCCGGCACATGTTTTTCCTTCTCCTCCGAACCTCCAAACCTTCAAGTCCAGAATTAACAAGCTGCCTCTTTCCTCCTTGTCAAAGCCCACGGTACGATAGTATTTAGGCTGTAGGCCCTCGTGGTGTGTTGTTGAAATTAAAAAAAACATACTAAAAACCTATTGCAAAAAATATATCAAGAGGTTTAGAAGTTATGCATTTTAACTTGATTCTTTCATCATTTTTGGAAAAGAAAAAGAAAATCTTACTAAGAACTGAAAATTTTAAACAGCTTATTTACATCCAAACCATAAATAGCAGCGTCCATAATCCAGGAGTGAAGACAAGTGCTTTTGGGCTTAAAATTCCTGGGTTAGATTTCCAGCAGAAGGGTCAAATTATTTTTCAGTATGTACTGTAAATTTAACATAAATCAAGGTTGTGGAATTGTATTTGGGCAAGTTGAATTTCGGCGCGTTCCGTCCTTGGGAGGGGGCGTAAATACCTCGGTCCTATGTACCATGCGATGTTGATCACGTTAAGGATCCTCCTTCTTAGAGAAAAGAAGGGGTTTAGCAAAATTTACAAGATATTTAGGTAAAACTGCTCACTGGCGTCAGAGATTGGCCATAGCCGGAGAAATAAGCCCACGTTAAAAAAAACCATAGATAAGGTGATATTATATTTGCCTAAAGTTACTGAAACTTTGCATATTGTTTACAATCAAAGAAGAAGAGACTGCAGGTACAGTGAGATTTTGGAATTTGGAACATAATTCATAAACGCGTTATTTAATTTTTTCAAGAAAAACGCTCAAACAGGTCCATTTTATCTTTTAAATTGACAACTTATGACGTAAAAATTATATTTATGACGTCAACTATTTTCGAATGATGACGTCGTCATAGGTTTTATTAAATGACAACCATATTTTTTGCAAACCTACTTACTACTTAAATGATGATAAAAAAGAACTGGTTCCTGACATAATTTTTTTTTCCAAAAATTGGATTATTTACTTTAAAAAATCGAAACGTAAATTTAATAAGAAATAAGAAATATTTCTCATCGTTTTTATTTATGACGAGTTTTATTTAGAATAATGAGGTTTTCCTTCACTTTTTTTAAATAATTAACACCTGATTTTGTGATTTTTGATACGCTGTTATGTATCTATCTATCTATATTTTAGACTATTGGCCACGGTTTTGAACCATTAGCACATTTTAACCCGAATTTTTAGTTAGAGTGGCTGCCCCGATTCTGTGAATAAATTTAATGTGTTCATCGGATCTTTACGCATTACACTTTATCTTTTTATTTAATCTTATCTAAACTTTCTAATTACTCAGCCATCTACATACATATTTAAATAAAGATCCACTCACACATGCGCGAGCTTAAACTCATATTCACACAAGTACACATAATGTACAGAGTTAGATTTAACAATTTGTACCTGCAATATTCTATATCTATTTAACTAATTATTACTAGAATATATTAAGGGAAAATAAAATACAGGGACACAAATCTTCTGCGTCTTAGGGGTCTATCTAGACGACTTTATGCAACTTAGACAGATGGTTGACCCTGGATAAATTAGGAAAAACAAATAGTTAGACAGAAGGATAGTTAAAACTATGTACAAAGTTCTAAGTAGCTACTACAAAATAAAATTAGAACCATTAAATATTTATACCCAAGTTATAAATATGTGTATTTATAATTAAATATATATCAATATTTCCCGTTGCAAGTAAGTGTGCCAAGTTGAAAGGACACGTAACACAACGTGTCCGCACAATATTTTCAACAAATATTTGAACCTGTACCCTAAAATTTGTACAACCCATCAACATATGCTGTATGTCCCCCAACTCGCCACACTCGCAATTGGGATCGTCTTTTAAATTTATTTTATATAAGTATGAAGGTACCAATGCATGTCCAAATCTTAATCTACAAATATTTACTATGACTAGTCTATCTAATATTTCGTTTTTAAACCAGGGTATCCTAGGTGGAAAAGGTTGTAGCTGTTTATAGTAAAATCCCGTACTATTGTGTTTGTATCTTTGTGTCCATTTTTCTTTAATACAATTAAATAGGTAAGGCAAAACGTCGGAGCCCGGACATAGATAGGTTAATTCTTCTCCTGTGTTAATAGATTCTTTAGCCAATGTATCCACTGTTTCATTCTGTAATATCCCACAGTGTCCTTTTATCCAGCATAAGGTAACGTCTTTGCCTTCTTCTTGTAACAAATACAGCTGTTTTATTAACTCAGCTATCAAATAGTTGTTTACTTTTGTATTTGCTGTAAAATTATTAATGTTATCAAGGCAACTCTTACTATCTGTGAAGATAACCACTCTTTGCTTGCACTGTTGTTTTACATACTGTAATGCTTCTAAAATTGCAACTATTTCTGCTGAATATATGGACAATTTAGTATTTAGTCGAAACGTTTTTCTAATTTCACCTTCCGGGACATAATAGGCACAGCCAGTGAAGTTGTTTTGTTTAGAACCATCGGTGAAAATATGAAGGAACTGTGGAAATTTAGACATTACATCACACTTAAATACCAGATTACGAACGTTACTGGGGAAGTCATTGTAATTCTGTAAATATATTACTTTCAGTGGTTTCTTTGTTTGTATATTTATGCTATATGTCGGACATACTCTATTTTGATATAGATCACCTTTATGTGACAAAATATTGTGGTAAGCTGTTACAATTAGAGAAGGGGGTTTATAACCCTGACGTGAAGATGTTGTATTAAATATATAGGCTTGGTTTACTTTTTTTATCAAGTCACTCCCTCTTGTATATTCTTTTATAAGAAACCTAGTAGCCAAATTTTCTGCACGTATTTTTGGAGGCGTTTCTCCAACTTCGGCTAACAAGCAGTCAATTGGTGTACTATTCAGAGAGCCAATGCATAAACGAAGGCTTTTATTTTGAATCGTTTCTAGTTTCTTTATGTGGGTTCTACTTGCGTTCAGGTAGAATATACACCCGTAGTCTATCTGCGATCTTACAAAGGACTTGTAAAACATTATGCTTATATTGGGATCAGCTCCCCACTTTGTGTGATTTATAAACCTTATAATATTCAGTCCCTTTTCTGTTTTCTTTACTACTTTTTGGATGTGACTTTTCCAAACAAGCTTTCTATCAATAATCAACCCAAGAAAATTAACAGATAGTTTTACTTCATAAGATTTACTGCAGATAATAAGAGACTGGGGTATTTGCCTTTTCTTGCTAAAAACTCCAAGCTGGGTTTTAGATTCGGAAATACTTAAACCTATCTGATGTAAATAACCTTTTAATTCTATAAAATCCTTAGCTATTGCTTCTTGTCCTTCATCTAATTCACAGCAATGCTTATATATACACACGTCGTCGGCGTATTGAAGAAGTTGGCAGTTTTTTATCGACATGTTCATGTCATTCGTATATATTATATATAGCAAAGGACTTAATATGCTTCCCTGGGGTATCCCTGTATCACTTTTTCTAGGACCATACACTATGTCTCCTACTTTCAAGCATAATTCTCTGTCTTCATAAATTTTTACAATTGTTCTCGCAAAATGAAAGGGCACACCAAGTTTGGTCATTTTCTCAAGTAATATTTTTAAGTTTACGCTATCGTATGCCCCACTAACATCTACGAACATTGCGATTGTGGATTTTTTCTTGAAAAATGATTCTTCTATATCGATGACAAGATCGGCAATACTTGACATAGTTGACATATTTCTTCGGAAGCCATGTTGAGTATTTGATATAAGACCATTTTGTTCTAGCCACTTTTCTAAGCGGTTTTTTAATAGTTGCTCAAAAACCTTTAACATACAGGAACCTAGGGAGATTCCCCTATAGGATTCCCATTTTAGTGGGTCCTTAAAAGGCTTTAAGAAAGCAATGATAATGTATATCTTCCACTGTTCTGGGATGTTTCCAGACATCCAAATACTATTAAAAATTTCTAGAAGAATCATTTTCATTTTATGAGAGAGGTGTTGTAATATTTCGTAAGAGATCCCATCAGCTCCTGGAGATGAATTTTTCTTTCTATTTTTTAGACTATTTTCTAACTCTAGTAATGAGAACTTTTGAAGTAGAGGATGGTCGTGTTGATGCATTTGTACCATGTCACAATTATTTTCTTTGGCGTAATCTGGTGTGATACTACTAAGGAATCCTTCTGCCCATATGGCATCTTGATATCTGTTTGTTTTATTAGTGTTCCCATTATTCAGTCTCTTTGTCATATTCCAAATTTCTGTAATCGAGGTGTTTCTATTTAATTTATCACAGAAAATTTTCCACGAATTTCTTTTGCTTGCCAGTATTGTCCTTTTTTTTATAGCTGATATTCTTTTGTAGTTTAGAAAATTTTCATATGTTGGACAACTTTTATACGATCTTAATGCTTCTCGTTCATCAGTTATTGCACGTTTGCAGTCTTCATTCCACCAAGGTTTATTAAAATTATTACTGAGAACTGTCTTCTTCTCCGGAATTGAAGACTCACATGCCTTGTTTACGAGATCAACAAACAATTCATAAGATAAATTTTGCTCCAAAGAATGTAAATTTGTCAAAGATTCCATTGTGGAAGAAAACAACTCCCAGTTAGCCTTTTTTAGATTCCACTTTTTTGTTTTAATGTTTTGATTACATAATGAGTGTAAACAATTATTAATACTATTACTATCAGCAAAGGTACCATCATTACTATTACTAGCATCATAACAGTAATCTAACAAAATTGCGTAATGATCCGACCCAAGGGAATCATCAGCAACAGTCCAATCGAATTTATGAAATATACCCGGCGAACAGATAGACAGATCCACGGCAGACACTCCTGTATGTAGTGGTGTTTTTACTAGAGTTGCAGCCCCTGTGTTTAAGAAATTAATTCTACAGTCTTCGATTGCTGCTAATAGTTCACGACCACCAAAGTCTGTACCGCTACAACGCCAGGAACTGTTATGACAATTTGTGTCACCACATATAATAAAAGGTTTTTTCAAGCTAGCAAAAAAGTTTTCCCATTGTTGTTTCGTAATTTTTGTATTTGGTGAGATATATACTGAATATAAATTTATGCAACATTTTCTATTTAAAATTAAATTTACTGAGATACACATCATATTTGGAACCTGATAAAATGTACTATCTGTTTGAGATACAAACTTATTTTTTACGAGTATAGCTACTCCGCCATAGCCATCCTGTCGATCCTGTCTAAATACATTATATCCACCAAACTTTATTATACTACCTTCTTTTAGCCACGTTTCACTAATAAGAGCAACATCAATATTTTTGTCATACATAAATCTCTCCAAATGACCGCCATTGGCCCTTAACGACCTAGCGTTCCATTGCAAAAGCTTTATTCTGGACATGAACAGTTGTTTAAAATTTCTGTTACTTGACTTTTAAAACTTTCTATAATTGAGACATAGGTCATATCAACATTAGCCCAGGTCAATATATCTTTTGCTGAAGCGATAATTCGGTCTCTAGCTTCATTTAAGCTATTTTTATTTATTTGTGTTTGGCTAATGTAGTTAGGTGAATAAGGATTTATGATGCCACTTTCTCGTGACAGATCCGAATGAGAGGTATTGTCATGTGTGGGTCCAGTAGTACGTCTCTGGTAATTATGTGAAGGTAATCTAGGGTGCTGATTGTTTGACTTAATGTTTACATTGTCTTTGTTGTTTACGGAATTGTATTTCTTTTGCTGATTAGTTTTTTGTTGAAATTGTTTGTTTGTTTGTTGTAATTGTTTGCTCGTTTGTTGTAATTGTTTGTTTGATTGTTGTGATTCTAAATTTATTCGTTGACTATGTATATTAATATGTTGTTGTTCCTGTTTGCTCTGAATGGATTGATTGTTAAGTGGGTTGGGTGCTTTCAATATTTGGGAATAGTTTTTGTCGAGTTTGTCTAAACATTCTTTATAAGATATATTCTCTGTACCCATTATATATTTAATTGTTTTTTGCCTAGAAAACTCCGGGCAGAGCCCACGATCTGTGGCCGCGTGGTCACCCGAACACAACACGCATACAGGAGATGATTTCTGATCGCAGTCTTCGCTAAGATGATCTTTTCCGCAAAATTTGCATCTCTCACGAGCCCTGCACTGAGAGCTGATGTGGCCGTACCTTAAACATTTAAGGCACTGAACCACTCTTTGAATATATGGTTCCACTTGATAAAGAATTTTCATTATTGCTACTTCAGAGGGAAGCGTCTGGCCTTTAAAATCTACTAAAACTGATGACGTTTTCACATATTCTACTTGTCCGTCTCTAAAAACTCTGCGATTAAGCCTTTTTACATTTAAAATTTCAAAATTATTATTATAAGTTGGTTCGATCATTTCAATTATTTCTTCCTCGTTAATGTCTAGGTCCACTTGCTTAATAACACCCTGTCTCCTTGTAAGGAAATTTGGAATGTAAGCAATATAATTTTTATTTCTTAAATGTTCTGAATTTATTAATGAATTTGCACTATCATATGTAGAAAAAATAATTTTTAATTTATTACGACCAATACTTGATATATTTAATATTTTATCTTTCAAATTATTGCCGCAATTCATTATTAATTTAGCAGTCCCTATACGGTGCATTTTGCCAATATTTTCATTTATATTCTTACTTTCTACATAAACAACAAATGGACCCTTATCGTCTTTCTGATAAGTTTTAATGAGTTCTGTTCTGTGAGAATTTAATTTATCTTTAATATTTACATTATTTTTTTCCAGTCTACTAGTTATTGTTAAATCCGATTTCCCTAATTTTAAATCTTCTAATAATTCTACATGTTTTAAATAATGTTTTCCACTTACCTCCTTTTTCCCCTTATTTTTCTTAATAATATTTATTTTCATATTATTATCTTTCCTACTTACTGCTTTATCTCCTTGCAATACCTCATATTCGTCTGATTCTGACGAATTATTAACTATATCTATTTCCATTACATCTTTATCATTTAAATCTTGTTTTCCCCTATCCGGGGGCACTTTATCACTCATATCTACACTATTAAGAACAGACAACTATTAAAATAATAATAATAATTGCTTAACCTTGTCTTTAAATAAATGTTCACTAGCTCTTGAAATCACAACCGCTCACTTCGGTCGCTCGTACGAGACCTACGCTGTTATGTAACTACTTGACATGTGGTAAAGTGAAGTCAAAATCAATTTTTAACAACACTCGTTATAATCTTTTTTGTATTATTATTTCTTATTTCAACAACACCCCACGAGGGCTTACAGCCTAAATACTATCGTACCGTGGGTGTCGACAAGGAGGAAAGAGGCAACTTGTTAATTCTGGACTTGAAGGTTTGGAGGTTCGGGGGAGAAGGAAAAACATGTGCCGGCAAGGAGTTCCGCAACTTGGAAGTCCTCGGGACAAAAGAGCGGGCATAACAAGATGTTCTATGTCTGGTGGCCTGGACAGTAAAAGGGTGCATTCGGTCTGTTCCCCTGGTAGATCTGTTGGGGGCAGCAGGTGGAGGAACTATGCAAGAAAGCTCCTCTGAGCAGTGCCCGTGCAAATATCTATAAAAGAGAGGTCACCAACGGCACGTCGGTGGGCAACGGATGGCAGCCTTTGGGTAAGGGTAGGGTCACCGATGAGACGTATAGCTCTCTTCTGAATGGAGTCCAGGATAGCGAGTGTAGATGCGGCAGCAGCACCCCAAGATGTGGGAGCAGTATTCGAGGTTTGGTCTTATTTGTGAAGTATATAAAGTATAAAGATTAGCTGGTGAAAAATATTTGCGAGCCCGGAAGAGGAAACCTAATTTCTTAGCAGCCGCTTCTACAATTGATGTGACATGTTGGTGCCAATTGAGATTTCGATCCACAGAGATGCCAACAAGTGAAAAGGACTCATTATATTGAATAACTTGGTTGTTTATTGTGATGGGTCTAGGGCTGGTGTATCTCTTATGAGAAAGAAAGCAAGACTGTGATTTGGTAAAGTTGAATTGTACAAGATTTCTACTTCCCCAGTCAAATATTTTTTGGAGATCCACGGAGATAGAACTGTCCATGAGTCTGCGATCCTCATCTAGTTGGGCTAAAGAGACAGGCTTAGAATATTGTATATTGGAGTGGAGGGTACTGCCGTCCGCGTAACTGTGAACTGGGTTGGATGTGCTAGAGAGCAGGTCATTGATGTGGAGAAGAAACAAAGTAGTAGTTATTTGCTACTATCAGTATTTAGTTATCAGACTTTCATCGCAGTATAGATTTGGATTCCAGTGAATAAAGATAAATATGGCAACGTTGAATTAATTTCAGTTATTACCTGCCGTTTAAATTAATTGATAGTCTTAGTGGTGAATGTGCTAAAGTGCTAAACGTAAACAAGTCTAATTCGAATTTAACACAAATGATACGTTCAACCGAAAGGAAAATAATAAAGATATTAATGATGATTGGATAGGAAGACAGGCTTAGAAGTCATCAGGAAGCATGCGAGTTATATAACCAATAGCATCCAGATATACCGCCAATTGCAAGATCTACAGACAATAAATTGGTTGCCAAATTCACAGAAACGGGATCCGAAAAAGATTTTCCTTGACAAGGTCGACCTCGGGTAAGTGAAGAAGTCAGATTGGATATATTGCTTGAATCTGAAGAAAATCGTCACTATTATGCAAGGCAACTAGCCCTAAATAAGAATGTGGACCAATCTTTAGTGGTAAAATTATTCAAAGAAGAGAAGTGTCATCCTTACAAAGTGCAATTGATACACAAGTTTAACGATGATTCTTCAGACCGCCGTTTACAGTTTTGTGAGCAATAAATGTTACACTGCGATGAAGATCCGAATTTTCTTAAGAACATTTTCTTTTTTTGATTAAGCCACTTTTTGCCCGCATGGGACAATAAATTGTCACAACTCAAGATATTGGTAACGGGAAAATATTTATTGGACGCAAGACTCCCACAGTCAGAGTCATGGCAAAGTGAATGTATAGATAAGTATATTCGGACGGCGTTTCAAGGGCCTTACTTTTTTTCAAGACTATCTTACAGCAGCACCTCACCTAAATTTCTTGCTATTCGATGTAGTGCCAGCTCTGGCAGTAATTTTTCCAAATAATCACAAGGCAGATGTGCTCTCTCAAGATATTTCGTTTCAGCAAGACGGGTCGCCTCCTCACTTTAGTGTAGACGTCCGTCAATATCTGGGTGCGTTATTTTCTGAAAGATGGATAAGGCGTTGAAGATCAGTTGAGTGGCCACCGCATTCCACAGACTTGACTCCCTTGGATTATTTTTCTGTGGGCTAATTTAAAATCAAAAGTTTATTTCTGAAGTGGAGCAAGCTAGTCCTGGCATTTTTTTTCGCAGTGTACAAAGTGTTAACACTCATATCGGCCAATGCCAAATGGAAGGTGGAGAAGAACTTGAGCGTTTGCGCTACATTTTGCTTGTTTTCCTTGAATCAATATTTTTTGCATTAGACTTACGTTACCATATTTTAAAGGTAATAATGCTATTTAAAAAAAATATGTTATGTTACGTACCAATTTTATTCATCACCATTTAAGTAGTAAGCAGGTATATGGAAAACAGAACAAAAATATGGTTGTCATTTAAAAAAAAAAACTTATGATAACGTCACCATTTAGAAATAGGTGACGTGATAAATGTAATTTTTACGTCATAAGTTGGCAATTGAAAAGATAAAAATGACCTGCTCGAGCACTTTTCTTGAAAATAATTAAATAACGCATTTATGAATTCTATTCCAAACTGTATGATCATATGTATGCCGAAATTATTTTTGTCGTTATCTGTTAAGTAAAACAAGACTTATCAAAATATATTTAATAACAAAACAATAATCGATTTCTTAAAACTAAACTACATATACATGGTTAAAAAATATTTACAAAACTTAAGTATCATACAGTCATTACATCTACTCTTTTAGGTAGTCATTGTCTCGAGATTCTAAATCAGATGAAATCAGTTGAACTTGTGATGTGGCATGGTGAATAGAGGGATGCCTAACAATCTGGTATAACCTGTATTGAGAGTACCCTAAGAGACCAACTAAAACAATAATTATCGTAATTAGGGTGAAAAGCCATATAGTTGTTGATCGACCAGCTGATGCATAAGCTAATCTGTTTGACGAATCGACTAATTCTTGTGCTTCAGCATTGTCTTTATAATCAGGATGCTTAACTTCCACATCTGTACAGTTAGTCGTGTTCATTTTCGTATCATACAGAACGAACTTGAAGTTATCTTCAGAGAAATAGTCATTCATTTCCTTTTCAAGGTAACAAGGCCAAGGATTATTAGTGAGCCCCAGAAATGAAATCCTTGGTACTCTCGACACAAGCCTCTTATAATCAAAATCACCTATGCGATTAGAAGTTAAATCCAGGCTGTGCAGACTGTGTAACGAGAAGATGCCTGTAACTTCCACCGATTCAATCTGATTGTTAGATAAATTAAGATTTCTCAGTTCCGGCAGTCCTGAGCTGTACAAGCTGGTCTGGAATGATTTCAAATTATTGAATGAAATGTTCAGATTGCGAAGTTCATGTAAGCTGTGGAAACCTTTCCTTGGAACTTCAATTAATACGTTGTGGCCAAGATCAAGATTTTCTAGTGAATGTAACCCAGCGAATGATCCGGCAGCTATCTTGTCAATTAAATTAAATGATAAATCTAGGGTAATTAGTTTGCTCATTGATGCAAATTCTGCTACAGGAATCGTAGAGATTTTATTATGTGCGAAATTTATATTTAATAAGGACGTGAGGTTTTCGAATTCGTTACCGTTAAGCGATTTGATATCATTGTAGGCTAAGTTTACAACTTCCAGCGTTGTCAGGTTGTTAAATACTTCTTTGACGTCGTTAATCTGGTTGTCGCTGAGATCAAGTTCTAATATATTACTTAATCCGTTAAAAGAACCTTTTGCTATATTTTGGATCTTGTTTTTATGCAAATCAAGTACCTCTAGGTTAACTAATTCTGCAAAGCCATCATTGTATAAAGAACCAATTGAATTATGGTCCAGATTTACTTTCTTTATCTTCTTGACACCGCTGAAAGCCCCTGATACAATTTCGTTAATATCATTGTGAGATAGAATGAGATTTTCTAAGAAAACCAGTCCAATAAATGCTCTTTGCCTGATATTTTGTATGCCACTATTTTGTAAATCGAGGTTTAATATTTGGTTACCAGATAAATCAAAAGTTCCAGAGGTGAGTACTTCTAGCCTACAGGAACTGCAGCGCAAAGTTTCGTCCAAGTGATCAAATCTGTAAGGTGTGGCTTTGAAAAAATCTGGTGTGGCATTAACACAAGTTGCTGTTAACGAGCCTCTTTCACCATAGGAACATTTCATTGACGTGTACGTTTCAAATCGAGTAACTGTCATTATTTGATGTACCATGGTTAAGAAGAGTAGATACCTCCAGAAGTGTTCCATTTCTGCAAACAAAACAAAAATATGTATTAAAAGATGCGTTAGCTAAATTTTAACAAAAATCTGTGGCATAATAAATCAAAATGGGTTAATGTCAATTTATATAGGAAATACAGCATGCGCCTAAAGTATAGAATAAAGTAAGCAAAAGCGACATATTTTTTTTGAAAATGACTGCCATTTTAGTGAATTTTCTTTAAAAAATTAACTAAAATTTCAACTTAAATTATGAAAAAACTTCCTTACATGACCGCGAGCTAGCCACCACTCTCTTTCCCTCTATATATATATATATATATATATATATATATATATATATATATATATATATATATATATATATATATATATATATATATATATATATATATATATATATATATATATATATATATATATATATATATATATATATATATATATATATATATATATATATATATACAGGGTGTCCCACCGAAAGGGGCAAGTAGCTTTTGGGTGTCTCTGTGTCTAGTAAATGGAAATTTCTTTCAGCCATCTGTTACAGAATTTTAAGGAGCATATTCCGAAAATAATTTAACATACACAGGCTGTCCCATAATTCAGTGGCAACACAAACTTGTATTTTTTTTAATGGAACACCCCATATATTATTACATATTTCGATTTGCGATGAAATTCTGACTCAAATATTATAGAGGTCTTATAGCTTTAATCTCAACGGTTTTTGTGTAAATGTCAATAAACTGTCAAAATGAGGTTATGTTTGGCGTATTTTTGCTACACCGGCAGTCGAACTGCAATGAATTTGTCTGAAGGAATGTTTTAGGTAGATGGTCTTCTATGTGGAATACACTCCAAGGTGTCAAAAAAATAATACATTGTACAGGGTGATCACTTTTCATGAATAATTAATTTACTGCATTTTTTCAAATGGGACACCCTGTATACTATTACATATTTGAATTCTCCATAAAATTCCGCGTACAACGGTATAAAATTATAGAGCAGTTCAATTACCGGATTTAAAAATATTTAAAAAATGTGACGAATTTCACAGACAAATAGATTCATTGAATAACGTAACTTCACAATGATAATTTATGAAATCTGCAATTAATTTATTAGTCAAAGGGGAATTCGATTATAAGGTCAAAAGTAAGAAGCCATAATTATGCTCTTCAAGATAATGTCACAAAGATGCAAATAGTCGGGAGAATTTAATACTACTGTTATGTTATGATATAATGTATACTTGCCGTATTTGCAATAAAACAACTCTTATTTTTTCTACTGGTTTTTATTCGCAGAATAAATAAAATTACAGGTGCTCGAATATGTTTCCTTCATATCTGATACAAAGCTGAAGCCTTTTGACGAAACTTTGCCTGGCTTCTATTAACATAGGCACAGTTATGCTACCAAAGGCATCAATGATTCTTCTCCGCATATCCTCACTTGTCGTAACTGGTTCTTTGTAGACCATGTCTTTCGCATACCCCCAAAGGAAAAAATCTAAGGGTGCAAGATCTGGTGATCTTGGGGGCCAGATGATCTGTCCACCTCGGCCTATCCACCTTCTTGGAAAGCGCTGATTCAGATAGTTCCTTACAGAAATAGACGAGTGGCTTGGAGCACCGTCATGTTGAATCCACAGTTGCTGCCTCGAATATAGATCTACATCGTCGAGGAGTGATCCTAATTCGTTCCTGAGAAATAGTTCATATCTCTCACCGGTCAACGTGCCATCCAAGAAATATGGTCCAATGACATAATCCCCAATTATCCCTCCCCAAACATTCAGTGACCATCGGTTTTGATTGTCGATTTTCCTCAACCAATGTGGATTTCTGACATTATAATAATGCATATTGTGTCTATTGCCGATGCCTGTACTTCTGAAAGTCGCCTCGTCAGTGAATAGAATGTTTGTCACAAACTCATTATCCATATGTATTCGGTTTAACATCGTACGGCAGAAGAACAATCGTGTTTCGAAATCGTGCTCGGTTAAATTCTGATGTGTATTCATATGATATGGGTGATATTTATATTTCCTTGCAATTCTATTGATTGTTGTTTTGGGTATGCCTGTTTCATTTTCCAGCTCTCTTGTGGATGTGTGAGGATTTTCCTCTAGTGATAACAATATATTCAACTGCGTACCTTCGTCAGTAACAGCAATAACTGGTCTTCGATTTTTAGGATACGAGTTAACACTTCCCTTACTTATGAACTCTCTCTTCACTCGTTCAAAAGCCTGCCGCTTTGGTTGCCGTCTATGTGGGAATTGTTGATGATAAATCCTTGCAGCAAGAAGAGAATTTTTGTCAGCTTTTCCCAAACAGAATACCATGTCAACTTTTTCACTTACAGATAAATTCATGTTTGAAACTCCAAAAAATCACCTGAACTGTACACTTAAAATTATCACTTAACGCTACGAAAAAGAACAGAAAACTGAGAATAAACGAACTGACGTAACAAAAGTGAACAAGAAAAACTAGAAATACACAGAGATGAACCCAAAAACTATTTGAAAATATCATAAAACAATTATTACACAAGCGATGAATGATAACATTCAATGACAGGTATGAAATGACATCAGCCTTCTTTAACAGACAATTCAATTTTCCTATTCTCTACTCTGCGGATATACCTTTCCCTATAACTAACATATGAATTTGTACGGCACCGAAGTGAGAATTTTCCGCAAACTATTGCAAATACCCAAGAAAATGTCGCATCAACTGCTTGTTCATGTATTTTGACTATCACACAGCCAGTTCAATGCATTGTAGAAGCGTTTATTGGAAGTTTTAACTGAACGGATCGGTAATTACGACATGTAACTCGACGAATTTAATCAAAGATATTTTTTACTAACTTTCGACTGAGAATTTAGACAGATTTTCATTAATGTGCATCATTTCACTGTAAACTAGATTGGAGATGATAATCTATAAAATTTTCTTCCGTTAATACATAATGCAATTGACAAATTTAGAAAAATCTCGATTTTTTTTTTAAATATTTCTAAATCCGGTAATTGAACTGCTCTATAATTTTATACCGTTGTACGCGGAATTTTATGGAGAATTCAAATATGTAATAGTATACAGGGTGTCCCATTTGAAAAAATGCAGTAAATTAATTATTCATGAAAAGTGATCACCCTGTACAATGTATTATTTTTTTGACACCTTGGAGTGTATTCCACATAGAAGACCATCTACCTAAAACATTCCTTCAGACAAATTCATTGCAGTTCGACTACCGGTGTAGCAAAAATACGCCAAACATAACCTCATTTTGACAGTTTATTGACATTTACACAAAAACCGTTGAGATTAAAGCTATAAGACCTCTATAATATTTGAGTCAGAATTTCATCGCAAATCGAAATATGTAATAATATATGGGGTGTTCCATTAAAAAAAATACAAGTTTGTGTTGCCACTGAATTATGGGACAGCCTGTGTATGTTAAATTATTTTCGGAATATGCTCCTTAAAATTCTGTAACAGATGGCTGAAAGAAATTTCCATTTACTAGACACAAAGACACCTAAAAGCTACTAACCCCTTTCGGTGGGACACCCTGTATATATATATATATATATATATATATATATATATATATATATATATATATATATATATATATAGTGTGTCCCAAACTGGATGGGAATGTTTTGCTACCTCTGTTATTATTAGAGATAGGGAGACGGTTAAATTAGCAATGTTTTGTATAATTTCATGCTTCTACCAAATATGACTTGTATTTTGCCCTGCCTCATTTCGTTCTCGAGTTATTTTGAAAAAAAAATAAAATTTTTTCGATTTCTTTAGTCGAAGTCTATAGTTAGACTCCATGGCCCACTGCTTTTTGAACACTTTTTTTTGTCATTTGTTTTCTGGTATTGGATGTCATAGCCTACTATCTTCAAAACGGTTTTTCTCAAAATTATCCGTGCAATTACAAGATTTCTTAAGCATGTTGTACATCATTCGAAAGCTCTTTTCACAGGCTATCACATGAGCAAAAAATCCAATATGGCTGCCATAATAAAAACAAACGTTGATACCTGTAGCTCAAAAACAAATGACATTCCAAAGTTGAGAATAGCATAAAAAGTCTACTCTGTAAAACGTGTCCTGATAATGTGCAAGTCTTAGACATGTCAGATCAACGCCTACTTAGATATTGAAGAAAAAAGAAATCGACAAATTTTGTTTTTTTTCAAAATAACTCAAAAACGGAAAGAGGCAGGGCAAAATACAAGTCATATTTGGCACGAGCAGGAAATTCTACAAAACATTGTTAATTTAACTGTCTCCATATCTCTAATAATAACGGAGATATCAATACATTCCCATCCAGTTTGGCACACACTGTATATACGGTGTGACGATGAAGCTTGGATCATTTATAAATTGCGTTATTTAATTTCTTCAAGAAAAACGCTCGGACAGGTCAATTTTATCTTTTCAACCGCCAATTTATGACGTAAAAATGACATTTATGACGTCACTTATTTTTGAAAAACTTCTTCAAATGAGCGCGAGCTGGGCTCCGTAGAACGCATATCTGAGGTCAGTCTCAATTCTTATATGTTCATATATATATATATATATATATATATATATATATATATATATATATATATATATATATATATATATATATATATATAGTGTGATGATGAAATTTGGAACATAATTCATAAATGCGTTATTTAATTTATTGAAAATTAACGCCCAGACTGGTCAATTTTACCTTTTCAATTGACAACTTATGACGTAAAAGTTACATATATGAAGTCACCTATTTTTGAATGGTGACGTCATCGTAACTTTTTTTAAATGACAACGATATATTTCTTGCTGTTTTTCCATAGACTTTCTTACTACTTAAATGATGGAAAAAAAGTTGGTACCGGACATTAATTTTTTTTTGAAAAAATTGCTTTTACTCTAAAAAATAAAAACAAATTTAATAAGAAAGAAGAAAAATTTATCATAGTTTTTATGTAGATCAAGTTTTCTTTAGAATAATAAGGTTTTTCTTCACTTTTCTAAAATAATTAGTTATTAGTTTTAGTGGTGAATGTGTAAAAGTGCTAAAAGTAATCAATTATAGTTTAAATTTAACAAAAATAGTACGTTTAACCGAAAGGGAAAAAATAGAGGTATTAATGATTATTGGATATGGCGGCAGGCTAGGAAGTTTTCAGGAAGCCTGCGAGTTATTTAACCAACAGCATCTTCATAGACCGCCAAATGCAAGATCTACAGTAGGTAAATTGGTTGCCAAACGGGATCTGTAAAAGATTTGCCTCTAGAAGGTCGACCTCGAGTATGTTGAGAAATGAGATAAAGTAGCCACTATGGTATAGTGCCGCATGACGATTGTTTTATAGTGGATTTGTCACCAGTCTAATAATTTGCTTGAATTAGAGTATATATTTTTAAACTTAACAGTACTTTGTTGTAACAGTTATTAACCCTCGCTAGACCCGCAAAAATTAAAATAAAAAAAAAACTAAAAATAGTTATTTATAAATTATGTAAACAACGTTAAACATTTAGGAAATATTAACATTAACATTCACAACAATTAACAAAGTTGGAAAAACATGTCAGCTAATATTATCCACTCACGTAGGTTCAAATTGGTCACCTCTGTCATTCATACACAAGCGGCAACGTTTCTTTACAGCATTTGCCGCATTTCTTACCTCAATATTGGTTCTTGTGACAGATGCATTTTGTACCGCTTTCTCTAGCATTTCTCTTGAGGTAATACGTTGTTTATATACCAAATCTATAATACTTCTACGAAGATAATGGTCAAGTGGCATCAAGTCTAGTGACCCAGCTGGCCAAGATATTGGCCCTTGGTTTCCTTTCCATTCTTGACCAAACAGCTCTTTTTTTTATGTCAACAACACACCACGAGGGCGTACAGCCTAAATACTATCGTACCGTGGGTGTTGACAAGGAGGAAAGAGGCAACTTGTTAATTCTGGACTTGAAGGTTTGGAGGTTCGGAGGAGAAGGAAAAACATGTGCCGGTAAGGAATTCCACAACTTGGAAGTCCTCGGGACAAAAGAGCGGGCATAACAAGATGTTCTATGTCTGGTGACCTGGACAGTAAAAGGGTGCATTCGCTCTGTTCCCCTGGTAGATCTGCTGGGGGCAGCAGGTGGGGGAATTATGGAGGAAAGCTCCTCTGAGCAGTGCCCGTGCAGATATCTATAAAAGAGAGAGAGGTCACCAACGGCACGTCGGTGGGCAAGGGATGGAAGCCTTTGGGTGAGGGTAGGGTCACCGATGAGACGTATAGCTCTCTTTTGAATGGAGTCCAGGATAGCGAGTGTAGAAGCGGCTGCTGCACCCCAGATGTGGGAGCAGTATTCGAGGTTTGGCCTTATTTGTGAAGTGTATAAGGTATAGAGATTAGTTGGTGAAAAGTATTTGCGAGCCCGGAAGAGGAAACCTAATTTCTTAGCAGCCGCTTCTGTAATTGATATGACATGTTGGTGCCAATTGAGATTTCGATCCACAGAAATGCCAACAAGTGAAAAGGACTCATTACTTTGAATAACTTGGTTGTTGATTGTGATGGGTCTAGGGCTGATGTATCTCTTATGAGAAAGAAAGCAAGACTGTGATTTGGTGGGGTTGAATTGTACAAGATTTCTACTTCCCCAGTCTAATATTTTTTGGAGATCCACGGAGACAGAACCCTCCATGAGTCTGCGATCCTGATCTAATTGGGCTAAAGAGACAGGCTTAGAATATTGTATGTTTGAGTGGAGGGTGCTGTCGTCCGCGTAACTGTGAACTGGGTTGGATGTGCTAGAGAGGAGGTCATTGATGTGGAGAAGAAACAAAGTAGGGGCTAAAGCCGAACCTTGAGGAACTCCTGCATTAATTGGATACAGTTTAGAGGAATGGCCATCCACAACAACAGATATGCTCCTGTTGGAGAGGAAATTTGCTGTCCAGGTACAAAGTTTTGGTGGTAGGCCATAGGCCGGAAGTTTATTAAGCAGCGCTGCGTGCCAGACCTGGTCGAATGCTTTGGATATGTCTAGAGCAACAATCTGGGATTCACCGTGTTGTTCCATAGACTTGTTCCAAGAATGGGTGACAAAGGAAAGGAGGTCGGCAGTCGATCTGCGCTGACGGAATCCATACTGCCTGTCGTGGATTAGACTGTGTTTTTCAAGGAATTTTAGTAGTTCGGTGTTTATATACTTTTCCATCACTTTAGAGATGACTGAAAGGAGAGAAATAGGCCTGTAGTTGCTAGGAAGCGCTTTGGATCCTTTCTTGGGGATGGGTTGTACTCGAGCAGTTTTCCAGTTACTAAGGAATATGCCTTTATTGTAAGATATCTGAAACAGACGAGTCAGGACAGGAGCAAGTTCTGGTGCGCATTTTTTGAGAACAATTGCTGGGATCTCGTCAAGGCCAGAGGCTTTCCTGGTATTAAGAGAAGAGAGCATCTTTCGTACCTTTTTAGTTTTGAAAATGATATCAGTCATTTTATGCGCGACGTTGGGGACTGTTGGTGGTTGAACATTTGGAGGTGGGTTGAGAGTAGAATTTCCGGCGAACAACGAAGCAAAAAGTTCAGCCTTGCCCAGGGCGGTAGAAAAAAATTCATCACCTGAGACGAGAGGTGGGAACGTGCTCTTGCAGAAATTATTCCCAATAGACTTAGCAAGAGTCCAGAAGGGTTTGCCGCCGTTGGAGCTTGAGAGGACTTTGTTTTTGATGTGGTTATTAAACGAGTTTTTTGCCTCAGAAAGAATGCGGACATAGCGGTTTCTTGCGTCGTTGAATGCTTGACGATTTTCTTGACTGGGATTGTGTAGAAGCGTTTTGTGAGCTTTGACCTTTTCAAGTCTGGCCTTGTCACAGGATTTAGAGAACCAGGGCTTTTGAGTGGCTGAAGAGGTTTTCTGTGTACGTGGAATAAATAATTCCATGCCAGCTTGGATAATTTCGGTGACGTTTTCTGAGATATCAGAGGGGTCAGGATGAGAGAAGCAGACAGACGCCCATGGAAATGAGGAAAAGTAATCCCGCATTTCGTCCCAGTTTGCGGAGTTGTAGTGCCAAACGATACGTGGGTGTGATGAATGTGTGACCTCGGGTTGCATTGCACAGGAAGCAGTGACCATGCCGTGGTCTGAGCGACCAAGGGGGGCGGTGACTGATATCTTATAGCATTCAGGATTTGTAGTAAGAAGGAGATCCAAGGGATTTGAGCTGTGTGTTGGGATACGAGGAAAGTAAGTAGGTTGCTGAACCATATTGGCCAAAGAATTGCTGACTGCAAAGGCCTCCGCTGCTCTCCCTTGTGGATCGGTTTTTGAAGATCCTAGCCATTCCTTATTATGGACATTGAAGTCGCCAAGAATAGTGACCTCGGAGGAAGGATATTCAGAAATCAGATAGTCGGTTTTTTCAGAAAGGTAGTCAAAGAGCTGGACAAAGTTGTTGTCAGAAGGTGACCGGTAAATGCAACAGATGAATTTAGTTGCAGCCCTGAGAGAGAGTTTTATCCATAGTATGTCTTTTTTTCCAGCTTCTAAATTGGGAAGTCTGGTGCAGGGTAGATTGCTACGGACGTATGCGCACACGCCTCCATGCAATCTAAAGGCAGTAAGGAGCTCATACCCCGGGAAATTAAGGTGATTAGTGGCTGTTTTGGCACTGATTTGGGTTTCGGTGAGGAAGAGGAGTTGGGGCCTGTTAGCCTGGAGGAAATGGTGGACGGAGTTCAGGTTAGAATTTAGGCCACATATATTCGAAAAGGATATGTTAAATCTTGATGTTGGCGCCCCCTGTACACCCCTCTCCCGGAGATCCGAATGGAGGGGTATTTTGCCTCCGGAATATTTTATACAAGGAGGAGCCATCATCATTTTTGCTTATAAGGGAAACCGATTCATACATCAGAACCGGAAACGTCCGTTGGGACTTCACCGGCCCCTTGATGTATGGGGTGGTACCTCCTCGGGCGTGAAAAAAATCCTTTACTGTTACATAAAGGAAAATTCCACTACCACCTGCTATGGATTGGATTGGATCAATGTCTACCCCTTTAAAAATAAGATTAATAAATGGACTATCAATTGTCCAGTAGTTATGATTTTCGACATAGTAGGAGGATACAAAACATTTTCATCATTTTGCATCCATGCCTATTGTCGGCTCGTTTTAATACTGACTTATAACTCTTAAATTATGGAGAGGCACCCCATCCTGTTGAAAAAATAAAGGTTCCTGTCGTTAGACTAATGGTAAGTCATCTAAAAAGGGTTCAATATGCGTTTGAAGGATGTGTAAATATTTCTCCGAATTCGGTATATCATCATAAATATAGGGACTAGTAATTCTTCCACGAAAAAGGCATGTCCCTACATTAAAACTGAAACGGTCTTGATTTCTTACAGATACTGTTGCATCAGCATTAGCACAGGCCTATGAATAAATATTATACCTATTAAATATCCCTGCGCTGCTGATATTTGCCTCATCCGTCCAAATAAAGTTGAAGTTAAAGTTTTCATCTTCAGCACACTTCTCCAAATACCACTGACAGAATTACAGTCTTGTATCATGATCCGCAAGAAGTAGATGCTGTATTTTCTTAGTTCGGTAAGCTGTTAACTTATGTGTTTTTTTTTAATTCGTCTGGCAGTTGTCCTTAGGATACCAGTTTCGGTATACAAATTTCGAGTAGACATTTTGGGGTTATTTTCAATTGAGTTCAAAACTCCAATATCCATTAATTCTTGGTGATCAATATTATTATTGCTGTTCTGCCGCGATTTAGAAAACGCACCAAAATTTGCTTGGTTTCTTTTCAGTCGTTAAAAGAGTGTACCAAATGGTTGTGCTCGTTCTGTATATCGATGGCCATAAAGCTAACTGGCAGCTTCCACATTCTTATTACACTCGATAAAACATTTTAACATATCGTATTTTTCATACTTTTGATACATTTTAATGTTGAACCATATATATTAAAACAGATTCTGCCCAAATTCAAAATTTCTCAGACCAATTTGACAGCCGCCAACTTCACATGTTTTACAGTAATTGTTAATTAGCTAATTAATTTTAAAGCCATATATAGCGCAAAGTGCTAGGTTCAGATATAAAGTATCATATATTTTGCAAAAAGGATTTTAAGAACGACAAGAAAATGTAATAATAAAAAAAATATATGTCCCATAATTAAAAATAGGCGGGGTAACGGAGGCTATCTTTTTCTGCTTCTCTATTTAGCCTACCCAGTACAAAGGGTTTACGCTCGTATCGGTCAATGCCAAATGGTAGGTGCAAAACAATTTAAACATTTGTGCTAAATTTTGTTTGTTTTCCTTAGTTCAGTATTTTTTCGACTAAACTTATTGTTTCATTTTTTAAAGTAAATAATGCAATTTTTTTCAAAATAATTGTTAGGTAGCAATGTTTTTTCACCATCATTTAAGTAGTAAGCAGGTCTATGGAAAAACAGCAAAAAATATAGTTCTCATTTAAAAAAACACATGGTGACGTTATAGTTCATAAATAGGTGACGTCATAAATTAATTTTTACGTGATAAGTTGGCAACAAAAAGACTGACCTGTCCGAGCGTTTTTCATAAAAAACTTAAATAACGCATATATGAATTATGTTTCAAATTTCATCATTACACTATATATATATATATATATATATATATATATATATATATATATATATATATATATATATATATATATATATATATATATATATATATATATATATATATATATATATATATATATATTTGTGTGTGTGTGTGAGTGTGTGTGTACGTATGTATCACACCGATAACTCAAAAAATAATGGGCCGATTTTGATTCAATTTGGTGAGTGCGTACCTTTTGCAAGTCGCTTCGACAAGTTCGTCAGCCAGGAAAATTGCGCTAGTTTTTCCTGGAAAATTTTGAGCTTTATTTCATAAAAATTTGTATCTCCGGAAATAACAAAGCTATACTACATACTGAAATCTAGATCTCTAAATTAAAATAAAAAATTTGAACACATTTCAAAAAAAAAAAATTGCGTGGCACTGATGTCAAAAGAAACGCATATAATCAAAATATGTTGTGCGGATAACAAATTATATTGTATATTACAGACCAAGATTAAACTTTTTGGTGCAAAAAGATCAAGAAATAGAAGAAAAATTACCTTTAATTTTATAGTTTTTCTTCTTAAAGCGTCAAAGTTGCGATTTAAAACGTCAAGATTTGCAACGTTAAAGCAAAGAACCTCAGAAGAATAAGGGTTAGGTAGAAAAAATGTCACAAGAAACATGTTTTGCAAAGCCTTAAGTTCCAGCTTCAACCATCATTGTCGTTCATTTTACTTCTTTATTTGCAAACAAATCATTTACAATAAACCCTTTGTCTGATACTTTGCGGTAGGTTTAGTTATAGAGCGTATAACTTAATAGTCGGTAATTTTTAGCGATTCGCTATTGAGGAGACCGCGACATTTGAATTGTGAAAATCTTTCTTCAAACGAGCGCTACCATGACCCCCTAGAACCCATATATACAGGGTGGCACATTTCTATGGTAAAGCTCAATATATCCGTTATTACACAAAATTCGAGAAAAAATTGTATACGTTGATTATAGGGTGTCTTAAGCTGCATCTTAAAAAAATATTTTAATAATCACAGAGTGGCCTATAAGTCGTTGGTGATACAATTTTTTTCATCAAACACATCTTATTTTATTGCATCTTTGCAATTTCCATCGAATTATAATGCATCTTTGTAAGGAAAAAACAATTGATAGTGTTCATCGTTTTCGAGTTATTTGAATTATTTTGCAACCTTTCATATTTTCGGCGTTTTTACCAATAGAAAACGGATCTCATGAAAACGATTCCTTCAGAGATGCTTTTGTTTATTTTATTTGTTAAATTTTGTACTTTTTTAAACAATAAAACTATTTTGTTCAAATGTGGTACATTGTTTCTACTAATAGGTTATACGGGTAACCAAATTTGATGCCTGCTTTGATTAAAAAATATATATGTAGTTATTAAAAACATTTTAATGAAAATTTACTACCATAACTTGTTGCTGCGTCCAGACCTTTATGTGATAAAAATATACATTTTTACATGAAAGTTGATTTTCACCATCATTTGCTTTCAAGAATATTAATGACGCCATGAAAAATTGTTTAGTGGTCTCTCATTTTTTCTTGATCTTAAGAGATACTATCGTTTACAAACCGACAGTATAAAATGTTGCCTTCTATATAATAAATTTTCGAGTAAATGACAATTGAGTTTGAGAAATGATAAATTTTATTGTTAACAAATAAACAAAAAATCATAATCCCAACAAATTTAATTGTTACATAAAATTTTTGTACTGCCAACCACCCACCTCTTTCTAGAGTATGGTTTCGTTATGCGGACAATATTTTTGCAGTGTTCAACACAAGTATATGCAAAATAGAAGATTGCGAGACTAAACAATAAATCTGACTCAATAAAGGTTATTCACGATTTAGAAATTAATAACAAACTACCTTTTCAAGATGTATTAAATGAAAAAAATAAAGGCGTTTTAGAATTCCATGTCCACAAAAAGGAAATCAGCACTCTTAAGTTTTATTTTCATGTTTTATTTTTATTTTTTTAATTTCAACAACACACCACGAGGCCTTACAGCCTAAATACTTTCGTACCGTGGGTGTCGACAAGAAGGAAAGAGGCCACTTGTTAATTCTGGACTTGAAGGTTTGGAGGTTCGGGGGAGAAGGAAAAACATATGCCGGCAAGGAATTCCACAACTTGGAAGTCCTCGGGACAAAAGAGCGGGCATAACAAGATGTTCTGTGTCTGGTGACCTGGACAGTAAAAGGGTGCATTCGCTCTGTTCCCCTGGTAGATCTGTTGGGGGCAGCAGGTGGAGGAACTATGGAAGAAAGCTCCTCTGAGCAGTGCCCGTGCACATAAAAGAGAAAGAGGTCACCAACGGCACGTGAGTGGGCAAGGGATTGCAGCCTTTAGGTGAGGGTAGGGTCACCGATGAGACGTATAGCTCTCTTCTGAATGGAGTCCAGGATAGCAAGTGTAGAAGCGGCAGCAGCACCCCAGATGTGGGAGCAGTATTCGAGGTTTGGTCTTATTAGTGAAGTATATAAGGTATAGAGATTAGCTGGTGAAAAGTATTTGCGAGCCCGGAAGAGAAAACCTAATTTCTTAGCAGCCGCTTCTGCAATTGATGTGACATGTTGGTGCCAATTGAGGTTTCGATCCACAGAAATGCCAACAAATGAAAAGCACTCATTACTTTCAATAACTTGGTTGTTTATTGTGATGGGTCTAGGGCTGGTGTATCTCTTATGAGAAAGAAAGCAAGACTGTGATTTGGTGGGGTTGAATTGTAAAAGATTTCTACTTCCCCAGTATAATATTTTTTGGAGATCCACGGAGATAGAACCCTCCATGAGTCTGCGATCCTCATCTAATTGGGCTAAAGAGACAGGTTTAGAATATTGTATATTTGAGTGGAGGGTGCTGTCGTCCACGTAACTGTGAACTGGGTTGGATGTGCTAGAGAGGCGGTCATTGATGTGGAGAAGAAACAAAGTAGGGGCTAAAGCTGAACCTTGTGGAACTCCTGCATTAATTGGATATCGTTTAGAGGAATGTCCATCCACGACAACAGAAATTCCTCGGTTTGAGAGGAAATTTGCTGTCCACGTACAGAGTTTTGGTAGTAGGCCATAGGCCGGTAGTTTATTAAGCAGCGCTGCGTGCCAGACCTGGTAAAATGCTTTGGATATGTCTAGAGTGACAATCTGGGATTTACCGTGTAGTTCCACAGACTTGTTCCAAGAATGGGTGACAAAGGAAAGGAGGTCGGCAGTTGATCTGCGCTGACGGAATCCATACTGCCTGTCGTGGATTAGACTGTGTTTTTCAAGGAATTTTAGTAATTCGGTGTTTATATACTTTTACATCACTTTAGAGACGACTGATAGGAGAGAAATAGATTTGTAGTTGCTAGGAAGCGCTTTGGATCCTTTCTTGGGAACGGGTTGTACTCGAGCAGTTTTCCAGTTACTAGGGAATACGCCTCTATTGTAAGATGTCTGAAACAGACGAGTCAGGACAGGAACAAGTTCTGGTGCGCATTTTTTGAGAACAATTGCTGGCATCTCGTCAAGGCCAGAGGATTTACTGATATTAAGAGAAGAGAGCATCTTTCGTACCTTTTTAGTTTTGAAAATGATATCAGTCATTTTATGCGCGACATTGGGGACTGTTGCTGGTTGAACATTTGGAGGTGGGTTGAGAGTAGAATTGCCGGCGAACAACGAGGCAAAAAGTTCAGCCTTTCCCAGGGCGGTATAAACAATTTCATCCCCTGAGGCAAGAGGGAACGTGTTCTTGCAGAAATTCTTCCCAATAGATTTAGCAAGAGTCTAGGAGGGTTTGCTGCCGTTGGAGCTTAAGAGGACTTTGTTTTTGATGTGGTTATTAAACGAGTTTTTTGCCTCAGAAAGAATGCGGACATAGCGGTTTCTTGCGTCGTTAAATTCTTGACGGTTTTCTTGACTGGGATTGTGTAGAAGCTTTTTGTGAGCTTTGACCTTTTCAAGTCTGACCTTGTCACAGGATTTAGATAACCAGGGCTTTTGAGTGGCTGCAGAGGTTTTCTGTGTACGCGGAATAAATAATTCCATGCCAGCTTGGATAATTTTGGTGACCTTTTGTGAGATATCAGAGGGGTCAGGATGAGAGAAGCAGACAGACGCCCATGAAAATGAGGAAAAGAAATCTCGCATTTCTTCCCAGTTCCCGGAATTCTAGTGCCAAACGATACGCGGGTGTGATGACTGTGTGACCTCGGGTTGCGTTGCGCAGGAAGCAGTGACCATGCCGTGGTCTGAGCGATCCAGGGGGGCGGTGACTAATATCCTATAGCAGTCAGTATTTGTAGTAAGAAGGAGATCCAAGGGATTTGAACTGGGCGTTGGGATGCGAGGAAAGTAAGTAGGCTGCTGAACCATATTGGCTAAAGAATTGCTGACTGCAAAGGCCTCCGCTGCTTTTCCTTATGGATCGGTTTTTGAAGATCCTAGCCATTCCTTATTATGGACATTGAAGTCACCAAGAATAGTGACCTCGAAGGAAGGATGTTCAGAAATCAGATGGTCGGTTTTTTCAGAAAGGTAGTCAAAGAGCTGGACAAAGTTGTTGTTAGAAGGTGACCGATAAATGCAACAGATGAATTTAGTTGCAGTCCTGAGAGAGTTTTTTCCATAGTATGTCTTTTCTTCCAGCTTCTAAATTGGGGAGTCTGGTGCAGGGTAGATTGCTACGGACGTACGCGCACACGCCTCCATGCAATCTAAAAGAAGTAAAGAGGTCGTACCCCGGGAAATTAAGGTGATTAGTGGCTGTTTTGGCACTGATTTGAGTTTCGGTGAGGAAGGCCTATTAGCCTGGAGGAAATGGTGGACGGAGTTCAGGTTTGAATTTAGGCCACATATATTCGAGAAAGATATGTTAAATCATGATGCTGGCACCACCTGTACACCCCTCTCCCGGAGATCCGAATCGAGGGGTATTTTACCTCCGGAATCTTTTGTACAAGGAGCCATCATCATTTTTGCTTATAAGGGAAAACGACTCATACAGCAGAACCGGAAACGTCCGGTGTGACTTCACCGGATCCTTGATGTAAGGGGTGGTACCTCCTCGGGCGTGGAAAAAATCCTTTACTATCACGTAAAGGAAAATTCTACTACCACCTACCATATTGCAGGTATACCACACCAGCCAACTATTAAAGAGCTGGCCAGCTCTAGAACTTGCGTTTTATTTCTAACGATTCATACTATACGTTCACACAAAAAATGGCTAGTTTGAATTTTTGTACCAAATAGGTTAATACATTTTCCTTTAAGTAAATATATATATATATATATATATATATATATATATATATATATATATATATATATATATATATATATATATATATATATATATATATAATTTGAGTACGCCGAGAACGCTGCTTAATATAACGAATATTCGGTTTGCCTGGTGGAGAGATCAATTAAAAAATATAAAACAAAACAAAAATGTTAGAGAACTCAACGACTTTTAGGCAAGAGAAGCAGGCAAAACTTTGTTTTCTTGCGATTTGACCCAGGAGAATCGCGATAGCATTTTTAAGAAAACTTATTTGCAACTAATATTTTCGACAAATAATACTTTAAACCGAGATTCTGGAATTGTATTTGAACAGGCTGAATTTCTGCACGTTCGCCCTTCGAAGCGGGCGCTGGTCCCGTGTCCTTGCGCTGTTGGGCATGTTAAAGATCCCTACCCTCCTTACAGAAAGGCAGGGGTTCGGAAAAATTTCCAGGATAGTGAAGTGAAACTCCTCCCTTGAATCTGTGATTGGCCATAGTCGCGGAAATCGACCGACGTTAAAAAAAACATGTAAAGTTACCTTATACCACTGTCACTGGAATGTTGGATATCTATAAAATAAGTTGTGAAGATTGTGATCCTTAATACGTTGGACAAACTATAATATCTAGTGAAACTAGATTCGCAAAATATTTAGCACAACAGAGAAATGGTACTGTAGATAGACCATGCGTCGCCCGGCATATTTGTAATAATAACCACCACGTAGATAAAGAAAATGTAAAATGAATCGAAAATGTTGCAACCTAGCAAATGCAAACCATAATTTTTTGTGATATGTAAAGTCAACTTTAAATTATCATTCAAGTTAACTATATTATATATTTTAAAATGGTACTTATACATGCAAGCACAAGAGTAAAAATTATTTGTATTAATTGTATAATATAGATAAATAGATTAATGAATTAAATGCCTATATATATATATATATATATATATATATATATATATATATATATATATATATATATATATATATATATACAGTACGCGTCAAAAGCAAGGAATAAATTCGATAAAAAGAAAGTGATGTTTTTGAGCAAACTAAAAAACAGGTAAATTTTGTCAAAGAATGGCCCACATTTCGACAAACTACCACTAAGTATACAGAGTGACGCGCTAAAGAATGGTGACCTTATCGACATTTTTTTTAAATAGCAACCCCATTTTTTCTTCGAATTTCAATACCTCATTCAATTGCTGATATAATATTTATGTTACGTTATATAAGGAAGATTTCGAGAAAAATATTTTTGAATCGAAAATGTGAGATTTTGTATTATAAAAAAAAGACAACAAATAAAGCTGTAGTATCAACGTAACCGATCAAAATGTTTACCAGCAACTTCTTGACAATAGCGTAACCTACGTTCAAATTATAATAAAACATCTGAAATAGTTTGTGGTTTAATTGCTCATAGTTCTGATCGTTTTCTGCAGAAATTGCAGCTTATGTGGTTTCTGCCTGTATTCAGTACTTTTTACATAGCCTCAAAAAAGTCCAGAGGAGTCAAATAGGGAGACCTTGCAGACCATTATACTCTACCACTTCGACCAATCCAGCGACTCGAAAACGCAAAATTGAGATATTTACGAACTAGTATTGCATAATGCAGCGGTGCTTTGTCTCGCTGGAACCACAAAGAACTATTGGGGATCGCTGGAAGTAATTCATTTAAAAACAAACAAACATATACCTCCCCTGTCAATGTGCCCTCAAAAAAGTACGGCCTTATGACTCGACTGTCAACAATTTCAGCACAGACCTTGACTTTCTGGGGTACTGTGTTTTCTGCGCCTGAAACCAATGCGGATTTTCTGGCGTCCAGTTTTTTCAATTTTTCTATTGACAGTGCCGTCCAGATAAAAATTGCTTCATTAGAGAACAGCGTATTGTCGAGCAGTGCTGGATTTTGTTTTAACATGTTTGTCATTATTTCCGAAAATTCGATTCTTCTATGTAGATCATCTTCGTTGAGGGCTTGTAGCAATGAAAGTTTGTAGGAGTGCCACCTCTGTTCCTCCAAGGTTCTTAATACAGAACTCTGACTCATATCAAGGTCCTCAGCGACAGTGCGGCTTGCTTTGTGCGGATTTTCTAAGAGGTCCAGCATAACATTTAAACCATTGCTGCATGTCGACTTTTTGATAAACCTCTGACATAACTTACTTCACGATTTTTTTTCTATTCTACTTACAGTTGATTGTATTATTAGACTTATTTCTGGGTATTCATTATGAAATCACTCACAAGTTCCTGCTGACTTCTTCATTTGTCACCACATCCTATCATAATCAGTATTTAAATTCTTTGCTTTTCACTTAACTTAGCCATAATGGGAGAATAAAACTAATTAAAGCGTCGCTTACATAAACAGTTAAGGTGTGTTTCAGAGAACAGAATACGGCAATATGTTCTTATTTACCCCAAGTGATAAAATAATATTTTTAAGGCGATTATTTATATCCATCAAAATTGGCAGGATTTTTCCTATTCCCAAAATATTGTCTCAAAATTTTTCTTATCTAACGTAAGATACAAAGTATATCACCGTGTTGGAAATTGAATGAAGTACTGAAATTAGGAGAAAACAAATTGGGCTTGTAATTTGAAAAAAAACCCATCGATGTGGTCATCATTCTTTAGCGGGTCACTCTGTATAATTGAGCAGTATGTTAAAATGTGGGCTATTTTTTACAAAAGTGACTTGTTTTCCTAGTTTGCTCAAAAAGATCATTTCCTGTTTTATCAAAAATATTCCTTACTTTGACCCGCACTCTGTATATATATATATATATATATATATATATATATATATATATATATATATATATATATATATATATATATATAGAGAGAGAGAGAGAGAGATGGAAATAAAACATAGTACGTTGGTATGTCAAAATTTGCGTAAGTTTCATTATGAAGCTTTTGGTACCAGTTTTTGGAACTGCGGCATCAAAATTACATCTTGGGCAAGAACAAGTATAAGACATTTTTATCAAGTGATATTCTGTAAAATTAGTAACAATAAATACAACTATTACTGTATATATATATATATATATATATATATATATATATATATATATATATATATATATATATATATATATATATAGTAATAATATTATTGGTACGAATTTAGCACCTTCGCCTAAGGTGTAGCGTGGAAATTGAGATGGTAAAATTAGGATAGAGGGAATTCCGCTAACCAAGCAGTCAAATTTTGTTTATTTTATCCTTCCTCGAGGGGGTGCTGTCGAGTACCTGCACCGGATATAAACATAATATAAGTTGTTACGCTTTTAGAATATTTTATCCTTTGGTGACGCTAACTTTGTTAGTAAAACAATAGTCACGTCTTTAAAATGTGTTACGGTGAATTGTATTTCTTCAAGTGTACTTATAATCGCTCAATTTATTAATGTAAAATACAATAGAGTGAATAAATAGACAGCGCAGATGAAAATAAGTGGACAATGGTTCCGTTGCATGAGATGCGCAGATAACATGGCGCTAAGATAAACGGAAAAATAAGTATGAAGGAAACCAACTAAGTAAGGAAATAATGTGTTAGAAAGAAACTAAAGTGAAAATCAATATGACGAAAACAAAAGTAATGAAGATAGGTGACGATACACCTGCGACCATTTATATAATCTAAGGGGCAAACGTGTTGAATAAGTAGAAGTTTACCATGGAGGACGATAAATGTAGAAAAGAACTAAAAAGAAGGATGGCGATGGTAAAGCAAGCACTCAAAAAAAGACGACACTTCTCCCTAGAAAATTTTTATCCTGATGGAGAGGTTCATCATGTCATACATACTGTTAAATGTATGAGTCGGAAACCTGACCTTCAACTAAGCAGGTCATAAATATAGCAAAAGCTTCTGAAATGTGGAAATGTAGCAAAATAACGAGGACCAGAGAGGCTAACAGAGGCGCAAATAAAAATGCTCTAGAAAAGGTAAGATGAGAAAGAGGCTTGCTTATAGAAATTGAAAGAAGCAAAGCAAAATTTGTTGCATAGTCTTTAATATATAATAATTCTGACAGCATTATATCAAGTCACGTCTTTAAAACAAGAATACATAAATGTAAAAAGGTAAAGAGGTGGAACAAAAGGAAAACTTCTGGAAAACCTGGTGCGACATGAAGTGTAAACTGCAATGGAATGAAAAGTGCTGCTGGAGGCAGTGAGTGTTGGTTCTAGGGACAAAGCGATATTGCTGTTATACTGTGAAGATGGTGAAACCGGTCTTTTATATGCAACCTTGTACAAAATAAACGTATTTTGTCATTTTCGCAAAATAAAGTTAAATGTACAGCTAATTAAAGCAGCCTTTTAGCATTAATTTTATCTAAATTATATATAAAAAAAAATCTCGGGACGGAGCTAGTGCGTTATGGTAGTGAATTTTTATTAAATGCTTAAAATTTGAATATATTAATTTTCTATAAGCTTAGAACGTTTAATCCTGGTATGTAGTAAGACTTTTCCTAGGGCAAAATATCCACTAAATTTCATTAAAATAACTTTGTAATTTTCGGGGAAAAATTTTTTTTTCCAAAGAAAATTTTAATTTTAATAACTTAATTTTCTATAAACTTAGAAAGTTTAATTTTAGTACGTAGTAAGCTCTCTCCAAAGGCAACATATATAGTAAATTTCATTAGAGCAGCTTTGTGATTTTCGGAGAAAAAATTTTGTTTGAAAGGAAACTCAAAATTTTTCCGGAAAACCTAGTCCGATTTTCCTAGATAACGAACTCATCCAAGCTATTGATAAAAGAAAGGCACTTGCCGAGTTTCATTGAAATCGGTTAATTATTTTTTGAGTTATCAGACGTATATATATATATATATATATATATATATATATATATATATATATATATATATATATATATATATATATATATTTATTTATTTATTTATTTATTTACTACAAATACTCAACGGGAATTATCCCAAATTAAGAGTATGAATACAATACATATCATACACTATAAAAATTAACATAGTAAAGTTCTACTAATTACCAAGCAGCGATGCAACGTGTCTCATTTCAGACTCACCACAACACAATATGTCTATTGACTGATGCACGCTGTTATAAATGGAGCACGATCTGTAAATCGGTGAGTTAAGCCTAACATTGGTCCTAGGTGGCGGTAGATAAAAAAAGTCGTGTCTTCTATAAACCAAAAACTAACTATTAAATAATAATAATACAGCTATTCGAGAGAAAGACTTGTGCGCAATCAAAATTTTATGAAATACTAAAAAAATATATCTTTCAACACATATATAGAGTCACACGAAGTATATTGTAGATATTGACTTTAAATTTGGCAAAATGCATGTTCTCAGCTTGACACAATACAAATTTCGACCCCTCATGTTCTTTACCAAGGACTCAAGACACATATGAGGATTTTTAGATCACGCGCATTCCTATATTCAGCATCTTTGCATTTAGAAGTATGATTTATGATTGTCAAAGTGTATAAATATCATAGATAGAGAAATGTATACTATAATATATGTATGTATACAATCCCAGATTCAGACATGCATGAGTGACAAAATCAGTTTGGAAGATGATAAAGAATATGGAGATTCTTTGTAAGAGATTTACAATAAATAGAGATACATGATTGTCTGCACCTGACAATATGAACCGTTCTCAGATCTCTAGAACACGAGAAACACATCCATATTAACAGGGTACAACTTCACCCTGTGATTACCCTAATCTAATCACTGGCTACACTACCGTCACCCAGCATCCAGTCCGCGACATTCTAACAATACTAGCCATTTAATATTAGAGGTAAGTCCATGTAATTCTAAGCACTCTCCAGCACTGCACATTATACATGACTTTAACCTGTACAATAACGTTTATAATATTTTAATTAATTAATTAAACAATTTTTGTTTATCTATAAACTTACAAAAAATAATATCGCGGCATATTGATCCTTCCTTCTCATTATCTAGTCCCTACCGTTTGCTTACATATTAAAAGCCTCTCAATACTTTTGAATACTGAATAACGAATGCTTTATAATAAGGAAAAAACAAAGGAAAAGTATAAAACAAAGTACTGAGACAAACTGAACAGATCGAAATCATTTTGTCAAGAACATCATCTTAATAATAAAAAAAATAATCATGTAACAATGCTAACTTAAACTAAACAAATACTATAACTAAACTGTCAACTATTCCTTAATTAATTTAAATAGCTTAAATTTATTTAAACTACCAGAAAACATCAAATAAATCTATATATATATATATATATATATATATATATATATATATATATATATATATATATATATATATATATATAAATTAAAACTGACCCCGGATATGGGTTCTAGGGGTCCTAGTTCGCGTTCATTTGAAAAAATTTTTGCAAAGTCTCACCATAGATACCTCTCTATTAGTGAATTTTTTAAAATAAAAATTCACTAATATGCTGATTCTATTAAATAGCCTATGCTTTACATTATAAGTCGAATTTATCTCTGCCCCTTCAAGTTGTATATCATTATGACATATTATAAACATTTAAACTTATCGCTGGACATTAAGCCTTTGGAATTATCCCAATCTGTAGAATGCCCGTTAGTCAATACTTCGCTGTTATCTTATGAACATAAACTGAGAAATAAAAGCTATGTTGTGAATACAGGCCAAGATGAGAACTGCATGTGTGCTACTAATTGTTTTCTAATTGTGAACTCACAGTGGAGGTCTCCACCACTAGGTTTAAATGAATAAATTTAAATCTTAGCCTCCCGCTGGGCTTGTCAGGACCCGTCACCCGCTAGTGCTTGCCTCAAGTTAGTCACCTCTAATGGGTATATTCTCATATTTCACCTTTGGACTAACAGGGGACTTGGCTGACTAACAAATTCATTTAAGCTATTAATGAAAGAAATACATATGCGAACCTTCAAACGCAATTATGCAAGGGTTGTGACTATTTTAATAGGAATCTTTTTGATGTAAAGTCGCTAAAAATAATGAGTAAATGAACTTTGACTATCTTCATTTCCAGATACACTATCATCTGAATATTGGCCACATCAAAGCGTGATTCGAGATTTAGATACCATATTTCCTCAAGTATTGACGATGTGGAGGTAATGATTAACATTGGCAACGATTTTCTTTGTTAATAAGAACAAAGATTGCATCCATTAAAAGCCTACCTATTGTATTATTAGATTTTCGTCAACTTCGCTAATTTTACTACCATACTTGTTTTCGGGTTTTCCAAATGAACCATATTCTTTTAGATCTTTTTTCCTCCCTCAGGGCTCGTCCGCGGCCTCGCCGCCCCGATAGCACTACATTATTTTAGATTACGTCTAGTCCGTTAAAATAAGAATGGTATAACCACACTATTCGCCTTTCCGGATATTCATTTAAATAGTTTTCACTAGTAACTTTTGGTAATGTATTTTTATCGTGTTTTTCTTTTCTTCATTTGTAAAACTTAGGATTTTTGAATAAATGCCATAGAGGTAATGCACAGAGAACTCTAAACATCAAAGTTTAGCTGAACTGTCAATATTTAGATCGCTAAATCTGTTTATTGACGTCCATTCCAAAGCACTCTTCGTAGAAACGATTTTTTCCACATTTTGATAGCAGGTAAGATATGATCGTATCGTGTGATATCATTGTAACCAGAAAAGAAAAGAACTTTTAAAAAATGCAAAAATCTAATATGGCGTCAATAAGAAAAATCATAGTTAAGTATTCTAACTCTTGCATCAAGAACGCCTTGGGAAATATGATAACAGATTGAGATTGCGCATAAAAAAGTGTCCCAAAAAAGTCATAGTTAAAAAAAGGTTAGTTCTTTTGTTATTCGCTTGAAAACAAAAACAAAAATTGAAAATTTTCGTTCTTATCAATAACTAGAAAACTAAAAATGACACCTCAAATTTTCTTTTATATAATTGATCATGTAAACGCGCAAGGCTTGAATTAAAGCCTCACCATTGCGATTTTGTAAACCGTAACAGATACGAGGATGATAAAATTGGGGTGAAGTTCCGCGTTTATAAGGTCATCAATTATGTGAAAGAAAATTTGAGGTGTCATTTTTAGTTTTCTAATTGTTGAAAAAACGGAAATGTTATGTATATAGGGTGGCCCATTGATATATATATATATATATATATATATATATATATATATATATATATATATATATATATATATATATAGAGTGGCCCATTTAACACGAGCTGGCAGTCATAAGTCTCAGAAAAAGATTTTGTCGAAAAAAACCTGAAAGACGTCAAGTTTTCTTGTGAGGGGGACAAGTTTTGACGCAAAAAGTATAGCCCAAACTTTACTCTCCTAAGCGGGGGTATTATCCCTCCAATTTTTTCAAATAGGAATAGGAGTCATGTGATAGCTCGTTGCAAAGAGTTTTTGATTCCCTATACATTGTTTTTTTATTTTTAAAATTCAGACTATTCCTTTAGAAGATATGAATTTTTGAGATATCATTAATGCATTTCCCGAGAAATTCTTAATGCTTGAGTTGGGCCTCACCAGCGTCCATTAGAAGATAAAAATGTTGCTAAAAGTTTGCGTAGGTAATAAAAAGTCATTTAGAGTAAGGTGCTCCAAGAAAAAACCTCAGCCAAATATGTCTTGTGATAACGCATTCCTGATAGCAGCTTTTACTGGATTAAAGTTTAACTCGTTGGTATGTTGGTTCAAAACTATGATTGTTCCTAATTATTTTCAACATTTACTTCAATACTATGCTAAGTTTTTAAGTGATACGATTTAATTTTTCAATTTCTCTGGAATTTCATTAGTCATATTTCAAAACTCTCTATCTTCTACACGAATACACCGAATTTCAACAATAAGAAATCAATGTATAGAGAATCAAAAGCTTTTTTCAATGAGCTATCACATGATTCCGTATATATATATATATATATATATATATATATATATATATATATATATATATATATATATATATATATATATATATATATATACAGAACATTTAAACCAACTGCACATGGTTTCTAGATACCAAAGTTCGTCCTCATTCAAAGAGACTTTGAATGTCTGGCAGTTGCGATTCCCTTATAGCAAATGTTCGCCAATAGGAGACAATAGTTTTATGAACATTTGATACACAACGCACTTGCTGCGTAACGACATTCTTTGTACGCTGCTAATTGCTAAAATCTAACCCGTGAGGTTGATGAGAACTAAATTAAATAAGAAAAAATATTTCTTCAAAACTATCTTAATTTTTCCGTAAACAATAAAATTAAATATAGAAAAAAATCTCGGGACGCAGCAAGTGCGTTATGGTGGTGAATTTTTATTAAATGCTTCAAATTTGAATAACTCAATTTTCTATAAACTTAGAGAGTGTAATTTTGGTGTGTAGTAAGGTGTTTCATAACGCAAGATATCCACCAAATTTCATTAAAATAACTTTGTAATTTTCGGAGAAAATAAAATTTTCAGAAGAAAATTTGAAATTTGAATAACTCAATTTTCTATAAACTTAGAAAGTTTAATTTGAGTACGTAGTAAGACCTCTCTTAAGATAACATATATAGTAAATTTCATTTAAACAACTTTGTTACTTTAGAGAAAAATTTTTTTTTCGAAAGAAAACTGAAAAATTTTCCGGAAAACCCCGTCCGTTTTTTCTGTATAACGAACTCGTATAAGCCATTAATAAAAGAAAGTCACTTGCCAGGTTTCATCGAAATAGGTTAATTATTTTTTGAGTTATCAGACGGATACATATACATACATACATATATATATATATATATATATATATATATATATATATATATATATATATATATATATATATATATATATATATATATATATATATATATATATATTTCGATTTTCGCCCCTCATTTATTTAAACTCGTATAAAGAAACGAAAAACCCAAAAACCCATTCTCAAGTCATTTACAGTTTTCTACCTGATAGCGGATATATATATATATATATATATATATATATATATATATATATATATATATATATATATATATATATATACAATAAACATAAAAATTGTAACTGACCTCGGATATGGGTTGTAGGGGTCCTAGTTCGCGCTCATTTGAAAAAATTTTTGCAAAGTCTCACCATCGATACCTCTCTATTAGTGCATTTTTTCAAATAAAAATTCACTAAAAAGGTAAAATATAGCTAGTGAAGTCTACTATATTATCAAAAGTTTGTTTCGGCATGTATTGAAAAAAGTTAAACATGTTTTAGTGAATTTTCTTAAAAAAAAATCACTAATGAGGAGATCCCGACTTTTGAATTTTGAAAAAATTTCTTCAAATGACCGCGAACTAGGCCCCCTAGAACACATATCCGGGGTCCGTTTCAATTTTTATATGTTTATATATATATATATATATATATATATATATATATATATATATATATATATATATATATATATATATATATATATATATATATATATATATATATATATATATATATATATATATATATATATATATATATATATATATATATATATGTATCACACCGATAACTCAAAAAATAATAGGCCGATTTTGACTAAATTTGGTGGAAAAATTCCTTTTGCAAATGGCTTGGAGAAGTTCGTTAGACAGGAAAATCTGCCCAGGTTTTCCGGGAAAATTTTGTGTTTTCTTTCGAAAAAAATTTATATCTCCGGAATTAACAAAGTAAGGGCAACTTAATTTGGTACGCTAGTTAATATCCTTATAGGTAATTTACCTACCAAAATTTAGCTATGTAGGTCAAAAGACAAAAAAGTTATAGGCATTTAAAGAAAAATAAATTGGGGTTTTCCTCAAAACGTCAAAGTTGCGATTTAAAACGTCAAAATCGGCAACATTTAGGCAAATAACTTGAATCTAATACGGGATATGGAAATCAAATGTCTCAAGAAGAATCTTTTACAAACTCTGAAGTCTTAGTTTCAACCGTCATTGTCCTTCATTTTACTAAAATGTTTCCAGAAAATTCATTTCAAATAGACCCTTTCTCTGATGCTTGGCAGTAGCCTTAGCTTTAGAGTTTATCGTTTAATGGTATATAATTTTTGTCGAATTTTCGTAAAAAATCAATGAAGCTCAATATATCCGTTATTATACAAGATATGAAGAAAATTTGTATATATTAATTATAGGGTGTCTTGAGCTACATCTTAAAAAATATTTCTACAATCACAGGATGGCCCATAAGTCGTTGGTGATACAAATTTTCTTTTTTTTAAATCAAACACGCCTTATGTTATTGCATTTTTGAATTTTTCAGCGATGCATGTTTGTAAGAAAAGAAATTCGGGACGCAGCAAGTGCGTTATGGTAGCGAATTTTCATTAAATGCTTCAAATTTGAATAGCTCAATTTGCTATTAACCTATAAGGTTGACCAAGAAACGAGTTTTTCCGGGAACACTTTAAGTTTACTTTTGGAAATTTTTGTACATTTTCACACAATAAAGTTATTTTTATGAAACATGGCACATTGTTTTTACTATATAGGTTATACTGGTAACCAAAATTGATGCCTGCTTTCTTAAAAAGGAAACACACATATTTGCAATTAAAAACATTTTTATGAAAATTCACTACCATAACGCACTTGCTGCGTCCAGAGTTTTTTTTTATATAGGGTGATAAATAACAGACTAGGAAATTATAAGTTTACTCACTTGTTTATTTTCTAGCTAATCTTGTAGACAAGAAACCGTTCAAACAATAATAATTATTTAGCTACTAAATAACACAACACACTATCACTATAACTAACTAATAAGCACAGTTAAATAGAACAGAGAATAAGCTACAGGAAGAACAACGATAATAACATCTTCAGTGCATCATTTCCGAACGATTCTCTAGCTGAGAATAAATGAAACGATGTTATTCCTTGTATATCTTGTCTTTCTTATCAAATTTACAACGCAATGTGAATACTGTTTTAACGAACTCTCTTATCATTCTGCACACTGTTAATAATTCTTGTTACTTCTCAGCCAACAGAATTTCATATCTAATGGTATCGACAAATAAATCATGGATATTCAACGTAAACATGTGGCGAAATTTGCAATATTTACTAAATTGTTTGTATATGAGCTGTTGCCTATCAGATTTCTTCTATTGTTGACCAAGTCACTCTTACCAGTAATCTTAATACGAAAGAATATTAAAATGGAATCTACCAAACCTCAAAAGAACGTATTTACAGAAAAACCAATTACACACTTAGCCCATAGCTTTTGCAAGAAAGCGTTACCGCCAAAAAATGTTTTTTCTCTAACTCCTCAAAACATCTTATTTACCTAAAACACTGATGTTTGAGACTGTGGATAAACAGAAAGCTCCAAAACCCCAAAATAAAAAGTCTAGGCGCAGCAAGTGAGTTGTGGTAGTGACTTTTGAGCAAAATAATTTAACAGCAAATATTTTTTTTTGTAAGCAGGTTGATTACCAGTATAACCTATATAGTAGAAACAATGTACCATATTCCTTCAAAATAACTTTACAAAAATTTGTCATAATAAACTTAAGATGTTCCCGAAAAAACCTGCTCCCTTGACAACGAACCTTGGGTAAATAGTAGATTAAGCTATTGAAATTTGAAGCATATTGTGAAAGTTAGCTACCATAACGCACTTGCTACGTCCCGAGTTTGTTTCTAATAAATATGCATAATATTTCGATTGAAAATGCAAGCAGTAATATAAGGCGTGTTTTGGGGTGTAAAGTTAGTTCGCCTCCCCGTGGTGCACCCTGGATAGCGTCTACTATTAGACGTGAACTAAATGAACTAACCAAACCGTAACCCTTCCTAGTCATGTCTTAGGAGGGCCGGGAATCCTTGCCTTAATTGGCCGGCATTGCGAGGAGAGTCCTCTATAAAAAAACCCACATCGCAAGGTCGTTGGCGGGTTGGTGCCGAAGCGATGATGCTTCTGGCCGAAATGGCCGGGCATTGGCAGGATGGTAATTCTGTCGCTAACGTTAACCCTCCCCAGGGAAACGGGCGACCTCCCTGTGTAAAATGCCTCTTCATAGGATGCGGGGCTATTCCATGGAGGTTTATTTTCCCTTGCTGCTCGTGGGACCAAACATGGACACGACTTACACAGACCCAATAGAGGAGGTGGCAGGATTCAACCTTCCACTGGAACCTCCAGAGGGAAACAACAGGGGAAAGGAAAGTCCACACCTAGGACGACTACCAAAGGTAGACCCTCCTATAGGAAGCTTGGTAATCGAGCTTCTAAAAAGGAGGAGGAACCTGCACCATAATTCCCTTTCCTTTCGAGCTCCTTAACCTACTCCTTTATCCTCTATACACTCCTATATTCCTACCCCCATGCCCACCAACATAAGGTGCATCCAAGCTAATTTGCATCATGCTAAGGCTGCGACATACCTCCTTAGCATGAAATTAAAGGAAGAGCAAATAGATATTGCCCTTCTCCAAGAGCCCTGGACCGCCAATTCGGAACGAACTAAAGGGCTGGGTAACACTTCTGGTAAGATAGTAGAGGTGGGCACTGGTACCAACCCCAGAGCCTGTATCTGGATCAGAAACAACTTGCAGTATTTTACACTTTCAGAGTACTGCACCAAGGACATGGCATCCATCCATCTCGTGATCACATCCGGGGGGACCAGGCTGGAAGTAGTGGCCTGTTCGGCCTATTTCCCTGGAGACAAAGATGCAGAACAACCACCTCCAGCAGAGGTGCGGAAATTGATCGCCTTCTGCAAGAGGAACAACTATCACCTCGTAATGGGGTGTGATGCGAACTCCCATCACTTGGCTTGGGGGAGCACGGACACTAACAGACGAGGTGAATCACTATTTGAATACATTTTAGGGAAGGAGCTGGTTGTCAACAACATAGGCTCGGAACCCACCTTTCTTACAGCTAATCGTAGAGAGGTTTTAGATCTCACGATCAGCTCAAGACTTTTGAGCTCAAAAATTCTCAAATGGAGGGTGTCGTCTGAACCTTCATGTTCTGACCATGCCCATATCCTATTTAAGATTGTAACAGGCCCTAGACCTGTGGTGGAGTATCGCGATCCGAGAAGGACGGATTGGGAGGGGTACAAACAGTCCCTCGCCGCAGGTCTTGGGTCCGCTATCCCCACAGTGAGGAATCGTGATGAGATTGAGATTGCGGCTGAACAAGTTAGGGAAGCTGTTGTCTCTGCATATTACGAAAACTGTCCTCTAAGGTCAAAGAAAGACAGTCGGGGGTCTACTTGGTGGAATAATAACCTCGATAAACTACGAAGGGAAGTTAGACGTCTCTTCAATCGTGCTAAGACTACAGGCAACTGGGAACAATATAAAACTGCTCTAACACACTATAACAAAGAGATTAGGAACGCTAAGAGGGAGTCCTGGAGGAGGTTCTGCGGGGACATTAATAATATATCCAGCAGCGCCAGAATCCACAGGATTCTCTCACGCGACTGTGTTCAGGAGCTGGGATCGATAAAACGACCAGATGGTTCCTTTACTGAATCTCGGAAAGAAACGTTAGAGCTCTTAGCACACACACACTTCCCAGATTGTCTGATCCTGAGCAACGGAGAGGTCCTACCGGCTGAGGGACGATTTAAACGCCCTCATGGGGAGGACTAGCGAGTTGCTCGGCGAATAGTAACAGCCCCGGCAGTGGAGTGTGCTGTGAATCATTTACAGCCATTCAAGTCGCCAGGGGAGGAGGGGGTGGTACCGGTCCTACTACAAAAGGGACTGGAGATTCTCCTACCTCACCTTATCAGGCTGTACAGAGCCAGTCTGGCCTGGAACTACATTCCATCCAGCTGGACGATGGTTAGGGGGGTTTACGTTCCCAAATTGGGACGTAAGGACCTCCTACCTACATCACTGAGACCTCTCAGTATTACATCATTCCTCCTGAAGTGATTGGAAAAAATACTGGACGGACACATTAGGGGGAACATCTTAACCATTAACCCCCTAAATACCCACCAGTATGCCTATCAAACTGGCAAATCAACTGAGTTAGCACTCAATAACCTCGTCGAGAAGATCACACACTCTCTGGAAAATGGAGAGGTTGCGGTGGCGGCATTTCTCGACATCGAAGGCGCATTTAATAAAGCATTACCGATCTACCTCTACGAGACCACTATCGCTAGGGGGGTGGAACCTACTATCTGTGGCTGGATCGGAAACATGCTGCACAATCGGACCATTATTACCTCGTTGCGGGGAGAGTTGGTCGGCGTCAGGGCTGCGAGGGAGTGTCCTCAGGGGGGCGTACTATCCCCCCTGCTGTGGTCCCTCTTTGTGGACGATCTGCTGGCTATTCTCGAACTCTGGGAGGTTGAGGTCCAGGCGTATGCTGATGATCTCGTCATAATGGTTAGAGGCAAATCTGGCTAGTACTCTTCAGGAAGCACTAAATGTAATCAATGATTGGTTCCGGAGGGAACAGATGGCTGTGAACCCTCGCAAAACGATCATTGCTCCATTTACCAGAAGAAGAAGGTTGGACAAATTAAAACCACCTATTCTCATGGGAGAAACCATTCCATTTTCGGACCAAGCAAAATATCTGGGAGTTATCCTAGATAAGAAGCTCAACTGGGATATACAGTTAGAAAACGTTATCCGCAGGGCAAAACTGTCCCTGTGGACCTGCCGGAGAATCTGTGGTAACAACTGGGGAACAAACCCCCAACAGATGTACTGGCTCTATGTAGTGGTTATCAGGCCAATGATAACATATGGAGCCATAGTTTGGTGGCCTAGGGTACTTCGTGGTATCGCGAGGGCCAAACTGGCTCATCTACAGAGACAAGCTTGTCTGATGATAACGGGAGCGATAAGCACCGCACCATCAGCCGCTCTGGAGGTCCTCCTCAATATTCCCCCACTTCACATATGGTTGGAGAGGGTGGCGAGGTGGACAACGTACAGACTAAAACAAACGGCAGATAACATGCCGAGGGAAGTCAATCTGAGAGGGTCCGGTCTCCTTGATGACAGTGATTGTCACAGGATACTGGGAATGGTCTCAGACTTGATGGCTACAAAAATCAGCAGAGATCTGTCTTTCAAGACCGTCCTCCCGGAAAGGGAGGACTGGGACCGGAATCAATCGACCCTGTTGAGAGCGGACGTCTGCTGGTACTCTGACGGCTCCAAAATCAATTTGGGAGTAGGAGCCGGTGCATATGGGGGCAGCACCGATGCTAGACTTTCAGCTAGCCTCGGCAAGTACGCAACCATACACCAGGCAGAAGTGTATGCCATCGAGATGTGTGCAAGGGAAAGTTTAAAAGACCTGTGCACAAACAAATCGATAAAGATATATGCAGATAGCCAAGCTGCAATAAAGGCTCTTGGTTCCTACCGGTGTAATTCAAAGACGGTATGGAGTTGTAAATCTGCCCTTAACGAATTGGGCAGCTGTAATGAGGTGTCGCTGGTCTGGATACCGGGTCACTCGGACCATGACGGCAATGTTGCGGCCGACGCGCTTGCCAAGAGTGGGGCCCAGAGTGACTTTGTTGGACCAGAACCGGTGCTGGGGATAACATCTTGCACAGCAAAACGCACCTTAAAGACCTGGACAGAAAGAATGACAATCCAATATTGGCAAAATCTTCCAGGATTAGCCCACTCTAAGGCGTTCATAAATGGCCTGTCTGAGTCAAGGGCTAAAAAGCTTCTAGAGTTGAACAGACAACAACTGAGAACTCTAGTCGGCCTGTATACAGGACACTGTCGCTTGCGGCACCACATGCACCGTATTGGGGTCGGTCAGGAGACCGAGTGCCGGCTGTGCATGGAGAATGAAGAAACAGCAGAGCATGTGCTGTGTTACTGTCCGGCAGCGGACAGGACTAGATACCTGCTATTTGGCAAGGTAAAGCTTGCTCCAGAAGACCTGGATCAACTTTCGCCCACAAAGATTATCGACCTCTGCAGGAGGCTGGATTTGTTGGGCGAAATATAGACTTTAGGCGTGAGCCACAATAGACTTTAAGGTCGCGGTGGAGGGCCGATATGGCCCACTCACATACAAACCTAACCTAAGGCGTGTTTGATTAAAAAAATAATAATAATTTGTATCACCAGCGACTTATGGATTGTAAAAATAATTTTACAAGATGCACCTCAAGACGCCCTATAATTAACGTATACAATTATTCCTGTATCTTGTTTAATAACGGTTATATTGAGCTTTACCGTAGAAATACGCCAGCCTGTATATATTAAACCTAACTACATGTAATTTTCTACCTTTTCAAAGTTCAAGATACTCCCCCCTCCCATTTTCACCGAAAAAAGTCCACTGTTAGTTTCCTTGGTCTTTATAATTGTCATGTACTTGCTCTTGTTTTTCTTTATTTAAAGCCCTACACTGTCTGCTACTACCACCACACTTTTAGTGATGTTTTATAGTTCTCTTCTATTTCTGACCATTTACAAGGTGTCGTCTGGGTAAGCAAGACACTAGTGACTTCTGTCAAACAAGGTTCCGCTTCTATTTATTCCACTCTTTCTTATTACTTTCTCCAGAACCATTTAAAATAATACTGTTGGCAGCGGATATCCCTGCCTTACTCCTCTTCTCACATCAAACTCGTCTGACAGCTTTCCATTCCCCCAACTGTACATGTGGTGTTACGTAGTGTCCTAATTACTGGTTTCGCTATAGTCTCGGGTATTTTAAACCCCCTAAGTATTTTAATAAGTTTGCTTCTTTTCACTGAGTCGTAAGCGGCCTTAATATCGATAAACTACATATGTGCTGGAATCTCTTACTCCCAACAGCCCAACAAAATTTGGTTCAGCAGGTATACCTGGTCAACTGTCGACCTATTTTTCCTAAAATCAGCCTAGTATTGCCCTAGCAAAAGCTTCGCATAGTTTTCTAGTCGTTTTTTTTATTAATGTTGACAAAATTTGGTAGGCTACATCGTGTAAAGCTATCCCTCTGTAGTTACCATTATATCTCCCTTCTTAAATAAAGTTACCATGAGAGTCTTGTATAATTTTTGTGGCATTTCTTTTATTTTTCAAATTACCTTTACCAATTCGTACGTCATGTTATCCAAGAGAGTTCCTCCATATTTTAAATTTTCAGCCGTGATACGATTTTCACCTGGACCCTTGTTGTTTTTCATTGTTTGTAAAGTTTCTTCTATTACTTGTTTTCCTGGGCCTGCTGTAACTTCTTCCTCTTCAGATAACTCTTGATGACATTCTTATACTTTTTACTCATCTCTAGCATTCAACAGTGCCTCAAAATTTCTTCCATTTTTAGTGAATTTTCTTAAAAAAAATTCACTAATGAAGAGATCCCGACTTTTGAATTTTGAAAAAATTTCTTCAAATGACCGCGAACTAGGCACCCTAGAACACATATCCGGGGTCAGTTTCAATTTTTATATGTTTATATATATATATATATATATATATATATATATATATATATATATATATATATATATATATATATATATATATATATATATATATATATATATATATATATATATATATATATATATATATATATATATATATATATATATATATATATATATATATATATATATATGTATCACACCGATAACTCAAAAAATAATAGGCCGATTTTGACTAAATTTGCTGGAAAAATTCCTTTTGCAAATGGCTTGGATAAGTTCGTTAGCCAGGAAAATCTGCCCAGGTTTTCCCGGAAAATTTTGTGTTTTCTTTCGAAAAAAATTTATATCTCCGGAATTAACAAAGCAAGGGCAACCAAATTTGGTACACTCGTTAATATCCTTATATGTAAGCTACCTACCAAAATTTAGCTATGTAGGTCAAAACACAAAAAAGTTATAGGCATTTAAAGAAAAATAAATTGGGGTTTTCCTCAAAACGTCAAAGTTGCGATTTAAAACGTCAAAATCGGCAACATTTAGGCAAAGAACTTGAATCTAATACGGGCTATGGAAATCAAATGTCTCAAGAAGGATTTTTACAAACTCTGAAGTCTTAGTTTCAACCGTCATTGTCCTTCATTTTACTAAAATGTTTCCAGAAAATTCATTTCAAATAGACCCTTTTTCTGATGCTTGGCAGTAGCCTTAGCTTTAGAGTTTATCGTTTAATGGTATATAATTTTTGTCGAATTTTCGTAAAAAATCAATAAAGCTCAATATATCCGTTATTATACAAGATATGAAGAAAATTTGTATATATTAATTATAGGGTGTCTTGAGCTACATCTTAAAAAAATATTTCTACAATCACAGGATGGCCCATAAGTCGTTGGTGATACAAATTTTCTTCTTTTTTTTTTTAATCAAACACGCCTTATGTTATTGCTTTTTTGAATATTTCAGCGATGCATGTTTGTAAGAAAAGAAATTCGGGACGCAGCAAGTGCGTTATGGTAGTGAATTTTCATTAAATGCTTCAAATTTGAATAGCTCAATTTGCTATTAACCTATAAGGTTGACCAAGAAACGAGTTTTTCCGGGAACACTTTAAGTTTACTTTTGGAAATTTTTGTACATTTTCACACAATAAAGTTATTTTTATGAAACATGGCACATTGTTTTTACTATATAGGTTATACTGGTAACCAAAATTGATGCCTGCTTTCTTAAAAAGGAAACACACATATTTGCAATTAAAAACATTTTTATGAAAATTCACTACCATAACGCACTTGCTGCGTCCAGAGTTTTTTGTATATGTCTTTTTAATCTCCTATTAAATTGCCCTCTTTATCTTTAAATAACACTGCTCTAGTTTGGTGACTTCTTTTTGTATCTTTCACGTCTTTGTAGAAGTTACGCATTTCATTTTTCTGTATTTACATTCTATGCCTTTTATTTCGTCTTCCAGAAGAGTCCGTTTCTGGGTTCTACACGAATGTTTGGTCCTCTTTCTTTGTTCGTAATACTTCTTTTTTTTACTTTTGTATGTTTGCTTATGAAACATTTGTTGTCTTAATCCTGCTTTTTTCTCAGTTCTGCTCTACATTCTTCATTTATCCAATACCTTTTTTTGTTTGTATCTCTTTGTTAGGTTTAATCTTGTCACTGCCTTTTCAATATTTTCCGACTTTTTTTCTATGCCGTCTGTATTCTGAAACTAATCATTATTATAAGCTTCGTTTATGCTCTTTCTGTGGCTCAGGCCTTTACTCTTTTTGTTTCTTTTGTAGATCTTTCATAATATACCTAGTTTCTGCCCTCATCTTTTGCGTGTGTTTGAACGTATTTTGGAATCGTAGAGTAGTGTTCACCAAGAAGTGGTCTGAATCAGCTTCTGCACCCCTACATGTATTCACATAAATAAGTAATCAAGCATGTTCTTCCTTTATCACCAAGTGACCTATTTGATTTAATTCATTTCGTCCTGGTATTATCCATGTTCCCTTGGATATATCTTTTTCTTTAAAGTGTGTACTCATTATTTTCATGTATATAAGCCTAGCCAAAATGATTTCAGTTCTAAACGTCAAACAGTCTGTACTTTTGTTTTTTATTTTTTTGTCTGGATAAGAAACTTTTTAATTGCCGATTAAATTATCTCTATCCCAGACTGTTTGACGTTTAGAACTCAAATCATTTTGCTGAGGCTAGCCAACGTCCTAAGGTCTTATAGAAGGCTGCCGAGGTGTTCAGTATTATTATCACTCAGAATATGATTTCTTGTACAGAAGATCAGTTCCAGGTGGTTTCGGGAGTATCGTTCAAAGATTCAGCAGATCGGTAATGAAGCGAGAGGCAAGATTCTTTCCTGAGAACCAATCGCGAATTGTTATCCACTCTTCATTCTGATAAAAAACAAATTTAAGCTCGTAAAATTCCTCATTTACAGCGTCTCAAAAATAAAATTCTTAACGTTCGAACTGTCTCAAATTCCGTTACACGTTTTCCATGACAGACTTAAAAATATTTCTTCTCTCCATAGTTTTGATGACTACCAGTTGGCATTACTTAGCCAGGGCATTAAAATTCCAATTCCTCCTAAGCTGAAGTCTTGGATGTTTGAGACGATAAAGGACACAGAGTTTTTCTGAGATGGTTCAGAATCGAAAATGCTGGGGAAGGGTTTTTGAAATTATTTCCAGGTTTAAAATTTCCACTCCTGCTTTCTGCCTATTTAGTAAGGTTGTTTCTTATTTGAGAGAGACGGTTAGTAATAATGATATTTTACTTTAGAAGACATACAAGGGCAATTACGTTGTTGTTCTAGATTGGACAGATTACATTTCCAAGGGTCTCACTTTCTTGAGAGATAATAGGATCATAACAATCAGTTATAATCCGCTCCCTTCCTTCATGTCCAGGTTGAAGAAGGTTTTCAATATGTATGGTCCCTTAGTTTCCGAAAATTACAAACAGTTGTACTCAATGAACCATATAATTCCACGCTTTTATGACCTCCTCAAGATACATAAAGAGGGTTGTCCTATCCGTCCAGTGGTCTCTTTCGTGGGTTGCAATCTCACAGGTTGTCGAGATATTTGTCTTGGCTTATACTGTCTGGGGTAGCTTGCCAATCACCTTACTTTGTCAGGAATTCTGCCGAGCTGGTGAATAGACACAGCGATATAACGTTGAGAGATAATTCCTTTCTAGTGTCTTTCGATGTCTCCAATCATTTTACCAGTATCCCCGTCAATTAGACACTTGCTTTAAAGAGTTTACTTTCTTCCTCTTCGTTCAGCAGTGAATCACAGAGGGCTTTTCATGCCTTGGCGAAAATTTGACTGGCTCCGAATTTATTTCCGTTCGATGATGGGATGTTTGTGCAGAAAGATGGTATCCGTATGGGTAACCCTTTGTCACCCCTTTGCTTAGAGATCTTTATAAGTTTCTTTGAGAGGGAACTGGTTTTCAGAGACTATAACCTTTATTCGAGTTACATCTCATCCTGGTCACGTTATGTCGATCACATACTTGTGGTTTTGTCGGGTACCTTAGAGCAGCTCTACATGTTCCTGGGTTGGCTGAATAGCCTACACGTCAATATCAATATCACTATGGAGTTGGAAGTGGATTTACCCATAAGTTTCCTAGACTTGAAGTTGAAGAGCAGTAGCCGTTTCCTCAGTTTCAACATTTACAGAAAACCCACTCAGACCGACCAGGTGATTCCGTTAAAATCCTGCCATCACATGTATAAAATGGCATCAATTAGATTTCTGGTCGACAGACTGTTCAGAGTCCCACTGTCGGGGACCGATTTCATTAGAGAGCTAAACCTGATTAAACAATCCTCAGCTAAGAACGAGTACTCAGTTAAGATTTTCGACAGGATGTTCAATAGGAAGAGTAGTCAGCTCTCTGAAATGAGCTCCAGTTTAACTCTCGTCCAACCCGAGAGAATATCTTATTTCCTCCGCACTTATTGTGGTCCTGTCTCCGACGCCGTAGTTAAAGCTCTCAAAAGCGACAATGTGAAGTTTTCGTTTCAGTCTACTAACACAGTTAACAACATGTTCATTCACAACAAGGATAATATGCCAGACCTGAAGAAGTCAGGCATCTACCGCCTAAGATGTGATGCCCCCGATTGTAATGCTGTGTATATTGAAAGAACCGGAAGATCAGGGTGTACCAGGATGTCAGAACACCTCAGAAGTAGAAATCAGATCGGTAATGACACGTCAGTTTTTGGTTGTCATTTAAGAGAGAGTGGTCACTGCTTCAACAAAGATACTGATGCCAACATTTTACATCCCTTAAATTTTGGGGTAGAACAGTTTGTCCTGGAAGAGATTGAGATTTTCAAGCATGTCAACTGCATTAATGGTGAGGTTTTGAACTTATCCAACACAGACATAACGAACTTTTCTTCATTGTACAATGATCTAGTTAACTAGTGTTCCTGGACAGTATGAATTTGCTGTGGCCAAAGTTATTATGGATATGAAAATAGCTGTTATGTGGCGTCTCTTCTCTGTCCGTTTGTTTGTCTTTGACATATCTGTTACTCCTGTCATTTTGTTTTAGTTCGCTGTTCTTCCGTTGCGGCAGTGTCTCACGTTTTTCAAGTTTTCATAAATCGCCGACTTTTTTCCTGCCTCGTGATTAAATAGCCGTTTTAGATTGATTGCGTCTGGATTGTGAATCGATTTATGGTACATTGTTGTTGGACCTCTGGTGCAAGAGATGATGTTTCAGCTTGGTTAATATTTTATCGTTTTAATTTCAATTTTCAAGAATTGAAAAGTAAGTGCGTAAGCCATTTGGCGCTTATTTCGCAAAATTTTGCACCCTTTAACGGTTCTCATGGGGTTTCTGCTTAACTGTGTGGCTTACTGTTGTGTTCAATTTCAGTCAGTTGACCCCATAGCTTTCTCATTTCGCAGTAAATTTTGTACCTTGCCACCAGTTTACTGTGTATTAGTTTACCCGGATGCCTCTGTTCCTCTTTGATTACATGTTTAACTATGTTTTGGCATTTAGCTTGTCTCACTGTAGTTCTTTTAGCTTTTACTGTACTTTCCCTTAACTTTTACTGTACCTTTTTAAAGCCTGTTTTATTTTTTGAGTTTAGATTTTAACTTTGCGTTTTATTAAATTTTCATGAAGAAACTTCACTAATAGAGATGTGAGATTTCTTCAAAAAGCGCGAATTAGGGTCCCTGGAACCCATTTCCATGGTCAGTTAAAAAGTTTATATATATATATATATATATATATATATATATATATATATATATATATATATATATATATATATATATATATATATATATGTATGTATCCCACCGATAATTTTAAAAAAACTTCACTGATTTGGATCAAATTTGGGAATTACCTTTATTTTGTTAATGGCTTGGATCAGTGCGTTCAACAGATCCTAACGCCCCATTTTTCTTAACAAAAAATTCAAAAATATTTTTTAAAACGCAATCTTTCTCAAATTCCTTACTTGAAACGAAAATTTAAAACTTAAAAGAACATAGACAGACCTGGTTGTGTACCAATTTTCAAGTCTTTTGATCAAAGGAAAATAAAGTTATTCGAAATTAAAACTAAAATAATCCTCGACATCACTTCAGATTTTGTAATGCAACATCTGTAATGTTGGACTAAAACAGATGACGTTACCTGTACTGATATTCTATTTAAATACATGGTGGATAAAAATTGAAACAATGAAAGTGACAAGTATCATTGCAAGATGTCAGAATATGGAACATTATGAAATCTACGACAGGGACGCCACGTCGATGCGGAACCAGGTAGTATGTCGTCACGACAGCTCTAGTTAAGACAGAATGTTTTAGATGGAGACTGTGTACAATCAGCTAACAATTCTGTAAGGTGTCAGCCCTGGCGCATTTCTTTCCTAATACCGGGACAAAGTTTGCTTTCAAAAGCGCAAAATTTTGGCATGCGACTGCAAGCGGCTTCCATCATTTTTATTATCGATGATTTCGCAGGTTAATTGGTCAATATTTTTTAAATAAATAGCACTTTAAAGCGTATTTGAGGATTTCTCATATTTTATGTTTGAAACAGGTAGTCTTCCGCTTAAAACTAGACATAGCTACGTCCAAGACTATCATGCTTAATTCACAAGCTGTTTGCTTGCGGCGTCGAGCCGATTTCAGTATAGTCTTGGACAAAAAGCTAGATTCATACACTTGTGATTTACGAAATCGCCGAGAAACGTATTCCTAATGGTTTATTTAAAATAATATCTTAATACTGTTGTTTTTTATTAGATTTTATAAATATGTTTTACTCATTTTTGTGTGCACACAGTTAGACACACGATCTAAATGTCTTCTATACTTTTAGGTTTGTGTAGCCCCAATGTTAATTAAGGGTTCCCCTTTATTATACTTACTTAGCTTGTGCATATATATGTAATATAAAAATAAAAAATAAGTGAAACAGCAAGTGAATTGATTTACTTTAGTCTTTAGTGTTGTATTCCATATTATCTGAAAAAGATATTATAGGCGACGAAGTGGAATGTAATTCTGGTAAAGAAACGGTTTATTGCACGGAGGGTTTATAGAATTTTTCTTCAGAAACATGCTTAGAACCCTCCTTGAATGCACAAGCCACAAGGCAAATTTGTTGCAAACAACCCCCGAGAAAGGTAAGGGATCAAGAATGACTAGGAGTGCAGGGTGGGGAGGAAATGTGAGCGGAAAATGCTTAAAAACCAATTAGTCGGAGTTTGAAAAGATGCATTTTAAAGATGTTGCAGCAATACCTCCTCTAAACCCTGTCTACCCCACACAACACGCATATTCGCCGAGGTCCAGTAACTTTCTTGGGGGTTGCTCCCAAGAAATTTTTCTTGTGCTTTATGCTTAGAAGGTAGTTGTATGCATGCACAAGGGGAGAAGAACCTCTCCCCCGTGTTTTTGGGTAAGGTAGAAGAAAACCTCTTCCTCCTGGGGATTCTTCTCCCGCTTCTGCATACATACAATCACCTTCAATGCATGAACCACGGGAATTTTTTGATATGTGCAGCTTTCTGGCGTATCTTTTGTTGAGTATATTTCCTGTTTAAAGATGGTTTTGTTCGAATTTGGTGTCCAAATTACTGTATAAATATTTATATTAGAGATCATGCTTTTGATTGCCCTTCTTTACCCAATTTTTCACTATTCCTAATTAAATAGGTAATGTTTTATAACTTTTAATATAAGGCTAAATCACTATAGTATATTATGCTTCTGAAAATTCACTACCATAACGCACTTGCTGCGTCTCGAACATTTTATTTTGTATTGATTGCTTGGAGACCATTGTGCTCCAACCAGCAAAATTGACTAGCAGAAAACATAGTTTTCTGACAGACCTTTCTATTGTGTTTTTATATTTGCCCCTGAAGATGGTTACTTAGTTGGCCGAAACGCCTAAAGAATTAATACAAAATTTATTATCTGGATAAGGAGCCTTTTATTGACCAGTTAATGATATTTCTTTTCTTGTTGAATAACCAGAGATGTATTTTCAAGCTCACTCTTTAGTTTGGTCTGAAGCAAACTTGCTGGGTCTCTCCTAATTTCTGTAAAATTTTCCGAAGTAATAAAATTAATAATATTTACGCTGTATGCGTCTCTGATTATATATACTGTTGTATTTTCCTTATCAGCTTTAGTAAAAACTAAATCACTTTCCGATATTTGATGCTGAACTGATTTGACAACTTTATTTTGATTAATTTGACGTTTCGATGAGTGAAGATATGAACCTGCCATGAGCACTATAAGTACAAGTTGGAGAACCCAATTTATCACAATAGAGTTTTCAGATCTGACGATCGTTTCGCTAAGAATATTGGCGTCATGAGAATGATGAATAAATTAAGTTAAAATAAAATAAGCTGTTAGTGAAACGATCGTCAGGTGTAAAACCTGTATTGTGATGCATTGGGTTCTTCAAGTTGTACTTATAATTTGACGTTTCTCATATTTTGAATTACAATCTCTTAAAAATTCACATATTGTTAGTTGCTCATATTTCCTTATAGATCTGGAAGCGATTTCGTATTCAAAAGCTAACATCTCTTTAATTTTGTTTGTAAGTTTAAATTGTGGACAGTAGTTATAGTTTATAATTTTGTTTGTCTATGTTAAACGTCTTTTAAATTATTTGCTTTTTCTTTAAACTCCAGTTCCTCTGCGTGTTTTGGTTTATGTGCATTCGATCTCCTTCTTGCCTTTCCTCTATTATTTGTTAACCAATTTTTACATTTTGCTAGTACCAGATTATGGTCTCTATCTAAATCTGCATCAGATGTACCGCAATTTTAAGAAAAAAAGTTTAACAATTGAATTTTGTTCGACAATCCGCTTAAACAAACGACTTTTCACAATTCCAAACAATTAATTTGTTTTCTAAAATCACGACCATTATGGTAAAATTATTTTTGTGACAGGTTGGCCATACATTTATTCATGACTCCAATGTAAAAGCCCTTAAACTATAAAAATAGTAAGACAAATAATTATATAAAATATTATATTATTTATGGTTAAATATTTTTTCTTATTCTATATAAGCCAAGTCATCAACCAAATGGGAAATTTATTTGTTTTCCTAATCAGTTCGGTGGATGGTACCTCCAGGCATGGGACGACAATTGTTTATTTAACTTGTACAGCAACTGATAAACTTATAACCTTTACTGATATAATGGTGCTTATAGACACAGTCAGCAAACACAACTACAATGTCAATGACGTTAAATAATTACATGAGATACCATTTTAAATATACTTGTATGTTCTTTGATTAACTTTTCAAATGTTATTTTTATACTTTTTACCGTAGGTCTTGGCAAGCAACGTACACACATTTTTATGTTTTATTCTTTTAGTGAATTTTTATGAAAAAAAATTCACTAATGGAGATGAATGTATATATATATATATATATATATATATATATATATATATATATATATATATATATATATATATATATATATATATATATATATATATATATATATATATATATATATATATATATATATATATATATATATATATATATATATATATATATATATATATATATGTATGTATCCAACCGATAACTCAAAAAATAATTAACCGATTTTGATGAAACTCGGCAAGTGCCCTTCTTTTATTAATAGCTTGGACGAGTTCGTTAGCAAGGAAAATCGGAAAAGGTTTTCCGGAAAAATTTTGAGTTATCTCTCGAAAAAAAAAAATAGTTTCTGCGAAAATTACAAAGATATTTCCATGAAATTTGGTGTACATATTGCTTTGAGAAAGACATAACTATGTACCAAAATTCACCTTTCTAGGTTTACAGAAAATTGAGTTATTCAAATTTGAAACATTTATTTTTAATATCACAGTCTTCATTGACAATGGCAAACCTGGCTTATATGAGAACTAGTATGTCGTTGCCTGGCAACGGAACATTTGATATTATTGCGCAGGTCTGTTACACGCTGTAAGTGACGTTTATCGTATGGTATTAGATTGTTTATATGTTTATCTGTTTGAGTTGGCAAATTATTTGTGTGATTTGGGAAATTTTTATATACAAGTTATTCCTTTATTAATGTTAGTGGGTAGACTAAACAGTGTTTGTTATGTTTTATCAACACATATAAAGGATCGAAGTTTTACAAAAAGGACTGATATGCAACAGGTTAGTTATTTTCTCTCTGATGCTTTGGCGGTTTATGGTTTAACGGTCCATAATTTTTAACTAATTTTCGTACAAAAAATTTGTCAATGAGGAGACCGCAACTTTAGAATGTTAAAAAGATTTCTTCAAATGAGCGCAAACTAGGCCCCCTGGAATCCATATCCGCGTTTACGTTCAGTTTTGATGTGTTTACATATATACAGGGTGACGCATTTCTACGGTAAAGCTCAATATAATTATCATTATACAAGAGACGAGAAAAAATTGTATAAGTTAATTGTAGGGTGTCTTGAGCTGCATCTTATAAAATTATTTTGACAATCACCGGCTGGTTGGTGATCCGAACAATTTTTTTTTTCAAACAGCCTTATTTTATTGCATTTTTTATCGAAATATGTTTGTAAGAAAAAAATCAAGACGCAGTAAGTGCGTTTTCGTAGCAAATTTTTATTAAATGCTTCAAATTTCAATAACTCAATTTGCTAGTAACCTTTGTTGGCTAGGAAACCAACATTTAAAGTTTATTGTCGAAAAATTTTTGTACATTTTCAAACAATAAGTTATTTTGATAAAATATGGCACATTGTTTCTACTATGTAGGTTATACCGGTAACCAAATTGATGACAGCTTGCATTAAAAAGACATATTTGATATTCAAAGCATTTTTATAAAAATTCACTGCCATAACGCACTTGTTGCGTCCAGACTTTTTTCTATTAATATAAATCTTCTGCATAAACAGTTCATCAAAAGGGTTCGCAGGACATATCATCACCATAGTCATCATTATCATCACAGTCTAAAGGGGATGCCGCCTTGTCGTCGCAATCATTATACTTTTTTTCATTTCATTGTAACTTCTACACTTCATCTAGTGGGGCACATTTTGTAGAAGGTTTGATCTTGGTCTATTTCTTATCCTCATTCTAAGTATGCAGGGTGTTACAAATTCCATGCATCAGCATTGCTGTCTTCGTAACAATTAAAGGTTGAGAGGAGGCAAAGTTGTGCATTTTAATGCTGGATTATTGTTAAAAAGAAATTTAAAAATTTCAGATTACCTACTTCTCGAGATATCCGAAAAATCAGAAAGTCAATTTAGGTTTTTAGCGAGGAGAGAAGGAAGCTCTTCAAATGAGCAGGAACAAGGCCACCTTCCCATATTATACATATATATATATATATATATATATATATATATATATATATATATATATATATATATATATATATATATAGCGTGACTCATTGATAAGTGCACATACATCACCTGCATGTGGATGTCACAAAATACAGATCAGGTCAGAAAAATGTGGCCCAATTGTTAAATTCCAAAAAGAACACATTGTAACAAAAATTTTAACAACATGTTTTAAGATTTGAAAAGAGCATACAAAAATAAGACTAAAAATGGGTGAAAATAACTTTTCAAACGAAGTGTTAATGAATGTTAATGATAATACCATCAAATTATAGCCAGAATTTGCAGAAAATTTAATGCAACATATCCTGAATCGCCTCAAATACCAAGCGAAAATTTGTGAGAATACAAAACAAATACGTTGATTATGGTTCAAAACTAAAAGCATCTCCGACTTTACCTAAGCCAGTCACCTCCGACGAAGACAATGTCATCAACATCCTGGCGTATTTTAGAGCATATCCGCACTTCCGCCCAAAGTGCACAAGACGATTTGTGTGTCACGCACTTTTATTCAGAGAAATTTGTTCAAGAAAAATATGCATCCATATAAATTTTGTAAAGTTTAAGCACTTAAGCCTGAAGATAGTGCACAAAGGATTCATTTTAGTGAAACCCTTTTAGTCCAAATTCAAGAAGATCTTCAGTGTCTACCAAAAATTATCTGGACTGATGAAGCATAATTTTCATGGGAGGGCATTTTCAATGGTCAGAATATTCATTATTGGGCAAGTGAATACAGAATTTGAAAACAGATTTGGTTTTAATGTTTTCTGTTTATTGAAGAAAAATCGAGATTTTTTTTTATATATGATGAACCATTGAATTCGGCAAGATAACTGGACATATTAAAAACGGTTGACAGTGACTTCTTGGAAGATCTCCCATTAGAAAAATATGGGAATTGTTGTTATCAGTTGGACCGTGCTCCGACTCATTGCACTCATGGAGTATCTTAGGAGCTCTCCGACATGTTTGAAGATCGTTGGTTTAGAAGATTAGGTCCATGTGATTGGCCTGCTAGATCTCCTAATTTGGCTACACCAGACTTTTATTTTTGGGGTTCGATAAAAGAAAAAGTGTATACGATACCAATCAATACCAAGGAGGAATTACGGCAACGGGTAGTGAGACATATTCAAGAACTGGATCCTAGTGAGATCGAAAAGGCTATCCCCGCCGTAGATTGAAGAATTTTGAAGTGTTTAGAAGCCAACGGTGAAATTTTTGAACATTCACTATAAGAATCATACTCATTTCTTGATCTTAATGTTTATTTGTTCTTCAGTTTTTTTTCATTTCACCTACATTATTTTTAAGGTTTTATCATGACTGTGTGTTTTGTTTGTTAATTTGATGGCATTGTCCATTCATAATAAATAATTTCATTCAAACTTCGTTTAAATATGTATTTTTTACCAATTTTTAGTCGAATAACCGATTAAAACGCTAAAATGTCTTATCTAAGTTTGACACTCTTAGTTTTAGTTGCCATGGAAATTAAACAATGTACTAGCATACAAGTTTAAATAATGTTTTTTTAGTAAAATGCCTTTCCCTCTAAAATCGTAAAGATTTGGGTATAGAAACATGCTATATCATCTAAAGGGGAATCTAAAAACCTTTAAAGTTTTTAGGTAATATACAAGGGGTTCTCAAAACAGCTTTCTTGTCATTTTTCTATGTAGCAGAAATGGTAATACTTTTGAAGCAGCCTGTTTAATATCATACAAATTTCTCTATTAGAATCAAATAACTGTAGTATCCTTAAATAACAACCACAATTTTAATGTCACAGTGTGCAGGAGTACAAAATTATTAAGGCTTTGCGCTTGCATTTTGCTTTAAAAAGTATGAAAATTAATTAATATCTGGGGAACCAACACCGATATGTATAGGAACATATTGGGAAATTGTTATTTAAATTAAACAAGGTATTAAAAATAATAATATACAGGCTGGTCCATTTAAAATAACGAAGCTACTACCACTTTTCAGTAGAAGCGGCAACACCGCGTAATTGAAAATATTTAATTATTGCAATATTCCAGATCTAGCGCATGTTTGGTTTTCCATATAAGTTTAAGGTACTATCGAGCGTACTATCAAGGCCTGGATATATATATATATATATATATATATATATATATATATATATATATATATATATATATATATATATATATATATACATATGTGAGTGTGTGGGTGTGTCCTTAAGCTAAATTATCTAACAAGCCTATTTTTTTTATAGAGTATTATTCTTTAATTCCATAATTTTTAATGATAAAATCAATCTATTGTTTTGGAGATAATAATTTATAATAAAGGATAATCTTTTGATACGTTGTTTATTAGTTCTAAATTTATAAATTGGCAGATTATAACCGTGTGCTTAGGTAGCATAATAGAAGTTTTGTGACTAGGTTAATTTGCGGGTGAGTTTTTCACTTTAAAATTTTATATATCAGAAAGTAGACAATTTTATTTACTACGGCATAAATAATTACTTTTCTTTCTCCCTAGTATAAATGTATTTTATATTTTAACATTCAACTGAACACTTAGCACAGCTTAGTTCATATTTAACAAACAGAAAAAAGTCAGGTCGCCGCAATTGCGTTGTGGTAGCGAATTTTCATAAAAATATCTGAAATAATGGATTTTTTTTATTAAATGCTTATCACTATTTGCTTTTAAGTTAGATATTTGTATTTTGGTGTGCAGTATATGTTTTACAATGAAAATCAGCGTACTAAATTTGGTTGTCATAGCTATGTTATTTTCGGAGATACCAAAATTTTCCAAAAGAAAACCAAAAATTTTCTCGGAAAACCTAATCCCATTTTCCTGGGTCATATTTTGTGAATATTTTCCTTTTACAAGTGGCTTGATTAAGTTCATTAACCAGAAATCTCGTCCTAACTTTTTGGGGAAATTTTGAATTTTCTTCCGGAAATAACAAAGCTATGACAACCAAATGTGGTACGCGCAGGTATATTATCAAAAGTAAACTATGTACCAAGATACCAAGATCTAGATCGCCAAGTAAAAAAACTATAGCCATTTAAAGGAAAACACATTTGGGTGTCACTGCTGATCAGAAAAACGCACAAGACCAAAATATTTTGTGTTGACAACAAAATCTATTGTATATTACAAACAGAAACACATTTCTTGACGCATTTTCTACGGCAAAGCTCAATATATCCATTATTGCACAATATACGAGAAAAAATTGTATAGTTTAATTCTGAATGTTAAAAGCTGCGTTTTCTAAGAATTGTTGACAAGCAGAGGGTGGGTTATAAGTAACTGATGATAAGAATGTTGTTTTTTTTTATTGAAACAGTCCTTGTATTATTACATTTTTGCATTTTCCATCGAACTGTAATGCATGTTAATAGGCAGGAAATTTTTAGTGAATTTTCATTAAGAATATATATATATATATATATATATATATATATATATATATATATATATATATATATATATATATATATATATATATATATATATATATATATATATATATATATATATATATATATTTGTGTGTGTGTGTGTATGCACGCGATATAACCCACATTGATTACCTTCAAAAGGAAAGAAAAATGAATGGCGCATATTATACCAACTTACTTGACCTACTAGAATGTCGATTTGAAGAAAAAACGACCGCATTTGGCCAAGAAAAGTCTCTTCCACCAAGACAATGCAAGGGTGCACACATGTGTAGTCTCCATGGAGAAATAGTATAAAGTGGGCTACGAATTGCTCCCTCATCCACCCTATTCTCCGGATGGATCAACGGGTGACTATTTCGTTTCCAAACTTAAAGAAATGGCTCGGCAGAAAAATTCTTGACTCCAATGATGAAATCATCTCACAAACAATTACCTGTTTTGTGGAACTCGACAAAACTTATTTTTGGAAGGGATAAAAAAGTTGTAGAATCGTTGGATGAAGTTTATAGAGCCTATGTTGAGAAATAAAAAAATTTTTGTCAAAAAACCTGTGTTTCATTCAAAAGTAACGGACTATATATATATATATATATATATATATATATATATATATATATATATATATATATATATATATATATATATATATATATATTTATTTATTTATATATATATATATATATATATATATATATATATATATATATATATATATATATATATGTGTGTGTGTGTGTGTGTGTGTGTATCTATCCGATCGATAACTCAAAAATACTCAGCTGATTTGAACGAAACTTGGCACATATCTTCATTGTGTTAATGTGGATAAAAATAGTGTAAATTTCAAGTAATTTGGTAATCTGGAAAATATGCGTTGAAACCTCTTGGTCGTTAAAATCCAATGCGTGGCAAACAGAGTGGTTAACTGCCATGCATATATTGATTCATACAACTACAATAAATCATATAATAACGGTACCCAAACAAAATAAATAATAGGCATAAAACCTACTACTCGAACCAACAATCGTGAAATCTCGGCTACAAATATCGGAAATGACAGACGACACGAAATTAAACATTTGACAAGTGATTGTTTTTTAACTGGAGGAAATCAATGTTTAAAACACATTATATTTGTAGCTTGATGAACGGCCCCAAAATACTGGTTCAGATTAAAAGCGTAGCATAATATAGTGGAAATGTAAGCACAATCAAGTCGGTCTCTTTAAAAATGATTTTAAAACAGTTTCTTCTTTTATCTTTAAACTCAAACATAAGACATCATCTAAGATACAAACAGTCGCTGAATGTGTTTCCAGTGAGACTTCTATTAATTCTTTAATTAATTGTTGCGTTTACTTTTAATGGAATATAAAATATCCCGAGGCATGAATCCGGCGTCAAGTATCATGTAAATAAAACGTTGGTTAACGTCTTCTTAGAAAGCTCGGTGGTAGCGTGCTTGTCTTCTACGCAGAAGGTTCCGAGATCGATTCCCGCTTGATGAATGTATGTTTTTTTTTGTTTAACTTTGATATTTGAAGGAACAATAATGTACAGCCTTCATACGCTTTGAACTAGATATTATTTTTGTTCAAAACGCCTGAATAACTTTGTCATCTTTGTGTCTAAAATTATAAATTTCAGCAGACTGAATCGATCTTCAAAGGCTGTGTAAGTTTAGAGTATTAATTTAATAATATGCCATATAATAATAGTGGACAATTCTTATGAAAATTAATTACTATAACGCACTTGCGGCGTCTCGAATTTTTAAAAACAGATTAGCTTATATTTTGCGTTTAGGAAGTGAAGGGCATATCATCACGTTCAACTTCACATTCCCTAAACTAAATACTCTAATTTTAGAACTATTTAAATTTATAATCCCACACCTTGTTTCATGTAGGCATCCATTTAGAGTTTTTTCAACTCTAGTAACCGATCATCTTCTGTGATTCTATAGCGAATTTTCAAAGAAAAATATTAAAATATTTAAATTAACTTTGGTACAAAAAAATGTAAGAAATAGTTAATTTGATAAGATTATCGATGCTCACATTTTCATAATATTAAGCTGGTAAATCAGTAATTACTAATAAAAAAATTTAAATGTGATTGGTTATGGAGACAAAACAAGATCATAGACCAAGTGGATCGCCTATTAAAAAAAATCACAACTTTTTGGGGAAATTTTTGGTGTTGCAGCTATCACTAGAAGGTAGTCGAATATATGAGTGAGGCTTTTACCCTGCAAGATGCCATTTTTAATTTTTGCTTCGGTTTTTTATACATATGCACAATAATTGAGATACTGAAATTATTCCAATTGGTTGTTCCCACTGTATATATATATATATATATATATATATATATATATATATATATATATATATATATATATATATATATATATATATATATATATATAAACATAAAACAGAATCAATGTTGGCTTTTAAGGACAAATACATATTATTTCTTTATGGGTGTTTTGTTTTTTGAACGTGGGTCTATTTCCGCGACTATGGCCGACCACTGACGCCAGGGAGCAGTTTCACCTCACTATCCTGGAAATTTTGCGGAACCCCTGCCTTCTTGTGAAGAGGATCGACACGGGCCCGACGGCTTTACGCCCCCTTCGAAGCGCAGAACGTGCAGTCATTCAACTTTCTCAAATACAATGCCACCACTTCGGTTGATGTTAATGTTATTGTTTGTACTGAAAAAGTGAACGAAGAACCCTGTGATCTAACGAAGTACCCTTTGATTCAGAGGCATCGGTTATTCCCACTGAATCACAGATGCTCTTTATTTGTTTATAAGACATAAATTAGCATCATTACATACTCCAGAAAGCGTGTCTAATTGCAGATTTTTAAGCAAAGAGATTAAAAACTACAATATTTTGTAGTAAAAAGCTGCAGTGTTTAGTTTATTTTACAACTCAAAATATATACATAGCATAAATAACATCATAAACAAATCAATAGCTTAAAACAACTATCACAAGCGATATAACTAGCTTAAAATTAGTATTATACACAGGCTGGTCCAACAGTGAGTTCAAGTTGGAAATCTCCTTTATTATTCAATAATTTTTATTTGTTACAAAAGTTGCAGGTACCGACGTTAGCTACAAATCTAAATTATTTTTGCATATACAGGGTGTTACATAAGTTAGATACAATCCAAACTTCACTTTTTAGTGAATTTTTATTTAAAAAAATTCACTAATAGAGAGATATCGATGGTGACACTTTGCAAATTTTTTTTCAAATAAGCGCAAACTAGGACCCCTAGAACACATATCCGGGGTCAGTTTCAATTTTTATATGTTTATATATATATATATATATATATATATATATATATATATATATATATATATATATATATATATATATATATATATATATATATATATATATGTGTGTGTGTGTGTGTGTGTATCCGTCTGATAACTCAAATAATAATTAACCGATTTCAATTAAACTCGGCAAGTGTCTTTATTTTATTAATGGCTTGGATGAGTTTGTTATCCAGGAAAATCGGACGGGGTTTTCCGAGAAAATTTTGAGTTTTCTTTCAAAAAAAATTTTTTTCTCCGAAAATAACAAAGCTGTTTTAATGAAATTTACTATATATTTTGCCTTGAAAAATACCTTACTAAGTACAAAAATTTAACTTTCTCAGTTTATAGAAACTTATCATACGGCCAGCTTTAATTATAAAAACACAATTTTTAAAACGTAGACTTCTAAACAAATTTTTATCTAATATTTTTGTCATTACGGTCAGTTTTGATTTTACTAAATTTCAGATTCTCCAAAACATCCCTATTGCTTTTAACATTATTTTATAGATGAGACAGCGGATACAGTTTTTAAAGCTGGCGTGTTTCGGTCAAACCACCAATATGACAACGATTTATAGATAACTGGTTGAGGTGCTTTTGCTTGCTTCTATAATAGCGATATTTGATAAGCTTGTTGAACACGGCAAAAGCGCCTATTTCCCAAGTGTGAATACCTCACCCCGAATAAAAGAGTCGGACTCATTCAGATGTAGATGTTGATTCTGTCAACACATAGCAAATTAGCCGGCAAAGTACGCGCTGATGGTGCAGATACTAGTGGATACCAAGTCGTTTTAGCAGGTCAAGCTTTAGGTGTATATAGGTCAGCAACCTGAGTGAGCCTACTAAATAAGCAGCTCGCCTACAGAAGTAGGTAATCATGAGGTCTGGTCGTCGAGTTTTAAATTTTCTTTCGAAAAAAATTTTTTTCTCCAAAAATTACAAAGTTATTCTAATAAAATTTAGTGAATATGTTTCCCTAAGAAAGGCCTTAATACGTACCAAAATTAAAATTTCTAAGTTTATATAAAACTGAGTTATTCAAATTTGAAGCATTTAATAAAAATTTACTACCATAACGCACTTGCTGCGTCCAGAGTTTTCAAAATGGTACACCCTGTAAATTGGTTCGCTTTGAATTCCACTTGTTTTGCCGATTCATCCAGGATATAGTCGTTGGGGTCCAAACAAAGTCGTTCAAAAGTTATGGTCACTTTTCTAAAATATCTGGGGCATATTTAGCGGTATGTATCTTAATTAATATATCAGCATGCAACACTCCAACATTCAAAAAATCTGAAAAAGTGTTCTTCTTTCAACCTCAATCAATACAGAAAGAATTACTTGAAAACAGTATACAGGGTGAGTAAAAACATTGGAGTCAAGTTTTCTCGAGAATCTCAAATAGAGCGCCTGTATATATCAATTTCTATACATACAAATGTTCTTTCAGTTTCATGAAGTATTCCCTATACCTAAAACCAGCATTTACTGAGATATTGGGTGTTTTTTTAAAGAAGGCACATTTATACACAGGAACGAATTTGTGTTTTATATCGTAGGTATGCAAAATAAACATGTATTGACCTACTTGTCAAACATTAACTTAAACCATCGAGTAGTTATTTTCTCGTGTTTGAATTATAACAAGACGCTAAACTGAATTTCTCTCTACATGAAATGATTGATATGATTTTGGTGTTAGGAGCAAGTAACAAAAAGTATTTTTTCGCGATAAGAATCTATTATGAGAAATATCCCAATAGAAGGCAACCACACAGAAGCGCTTTTAAAAGACCGATGCGATGTTTTGACGAAACGGGAGACACGGGATACAAGAAGACTGAAGGAACCAAGTCTGTTATGAACGAAGAGAAAGAATTGATAGAAAATTTGGAAGTGATAGTGGACCCTCATATCAGCCCAAGAAAAATAACAAGAGAAATTGATATTAGACCTCTGTTTTACCAATTTTACGTAAAAACAAATTTCACCCATACCATATTCAACTCCAAGAACTGAACAATGATAATCATTAAAGGCGACTATCATTGTGTAACTGGGCACAGCAACAAATCCAAAGAGATGCAAGATTCTTTAACTTTGTGTTGTTCACTGATGAAGCAACATTTCATAAGAACGGACACATCAAGAGACACAACCTTCACTACTATTCTACTGAAAACCATCACTTTACTCACACGAGTAGTCAAAATATGTGGTCTCTTAACGCCGGGGGTGGAAGTATTGGAAATTTTGTCATCGGCCCGCAATTCTTTAAAGAACCGCTCACTGCACAGCGATATATTTAGTTTCGAATAGAAGACCATGTACCATTAATAGACCAACTGCCTGTTAGCATACGTGATCATATGTGGTTTATGCATGACGATGCCCCAGTTCATCATACAGCTAACATTCATCCTTTTGTTAGACGGCCGAATGCATGGCCGCCTAGGTCACCTGATCTAACAATAATGGTCTTCTTTTTATGGGGTTATGTAAAAAAATACTTTGTCAGACACAACCGTCGACAAAAGAAGATACGAAGGCAAGAATCTGTGGTGTATTTATTTGATAATATTCATTTAAGTGTATTAGGAGACGCTAACTATTCTTTTGATACTCGCTTAAACTCATTATATGCTGAGCAAAATGGTGGTCATTTCTAACGCTTAATTAACTAGTTTTCACTGTTTTTGTGTAGCTGTTATATCATTGTTATCACAATTTTTCGTGATTTGATACTTTCTATTTTCAGCTCTTAGTTTTATTTTCATATCACTAAATCGAATAATCTTTAATTTATACTTGTTAAATTTAGAGGAATATTTTTCTCATTGCTTTTGTATATTGGTAGCAATACATTCTTTAAGCAATAGGTCATAGTTGAAACAAGCCGACATTTGCAAGTTTTATGAAATAATAAAACGAGTTCGGAATAAGTACTATGTTTTGAGAAGTAGTGACCGTAAATCTTAATATGATTCTTCATAAGCTCCAACAGACTATTAATAATCAAACCGAGAGGAGTCTAAATAGAAAAATGTACACAGGTGTTTCAAAAATATCTTCCATTTATTCGTTTCTGTGTATAAATGTACCTTTTTTCTAAAAAAAAACACACAACTGAGTAAATACTGGTTTTAGGTATAGGAAATACTTCATAAAACTAAAAGAACATTTGTTGATGTACCGAAATTGATTATAATATAGAGAATGTTCTATTTGAATTTTTCGAGAAAACTAGACTCCAGTGTTTTTACTTACCCTGTATAATGTTTTTCAGGAATTCCTTCTGTATTGATTAAAGCTGACCTGACCTGAGCCGATTTTCCTGGCTAACGAACTTATCCAAAAAGGGAAGGTATTCACCAAATTTAATCAAAAGCGGCCTATTATTTTTTGAGTTATCAGTGTGATACATATATATATATATATATATATATATATATATATATATATATATATATATATATATATATATATATATATATATATATATATATATATATATATAGCGTGGCGCATTGAAAACGAAACAGACCGATTTGCGCCGAGAGAATATTTTTTTAAGAAACGCTGAAACACGTCAATTAGTGAATTTTCTTAGAAAAAATTCACTAATGAGGAGATCTCGACTTTTGAATTTTGAAAAAATTTCTTCAAATGAGCGCGATCTAGGACCCCTAGAACCCATATCCGGGGTCAGTTTCAATTTTTATATGTTATATATATATATATATATATATATATATATATATATATATATATATATATATATATATATATATATATATATATATATGTATCATACCGATAACTCAAAAAATAATGAGCCGATTTTGATAAAATTTGGTATGTACTTTTCTTTTGTAAATAGCTTGGATAAGTTCGTTAGTCAGAAAAATCTGACGAGGTTTTCCGGGAAAATTTTGAGTTTTCATTCGAAAAAAATTCTTATCTCAAAAAGTAATTAGCCGATTTTAATAAAATTTGGCATGTACCTTTCTTTTGTAAATAGCTTTGACAAGTTTGTTAGTCAGGAAAATCGGACGAAGTTTTCCGGGAAAATTTTGAGTTTTCATTCGAAAAAAATTTTTATCTCAAAGAATAATAGGCCGATTTTGATAAAATTTGGCACATACCTTCCTTTTGTAAATGGCTTTGACAAGTTCGTTAATCAAAAAAATCGAACGAGGTTTTCCGGGAAAATTTTGAGTTTTCATTTGAAAAAAAATTTTATCTTAAAAAATAAAAAATCTAAATTTGGTAGGTAGGTTTACGATATAAAAAGTAAACTATACACCAAAATTTAGATTTCTATGTTACAAGAAAAAAAAAAGTTATAAAATATTTTGTGCCAGATCATTTCTATGAAAATTCACTACCATAACGCACTTGCTGCGCCCAGGCTTTTTTAATATTGAGGGGGACATGTTTTGACATAAAACTCAACTTTGTCACATAAACCCCTTAAGGGTGGTGATAACAATCCTTATATTTTAAATAGGGAACATCGGTCGAGTGTTACATCATTTGAAAGCTCTTTCTTTCCTGAATTCAGCACACATTTTTTTTTGGAAGTTTTATCAACTCGTTTAAAAATTATTCACAGTTGAAGATGCAAAAACGCATATCACTCATTCCGATAAGAAATGAGCGGATAGTCAATGTTTTGTTGGTTTGTAAACAAAGAATTGACGATCAGAACATTTATTATCGGAATGAGAGAAATGCGGTTTATTATTTCAGTTTATCGGTCGGTTTTATACTTAATTGTACTACCGAAAATTAATTTCACAATGGTGTATTCTGTAGAAAAAAGAGTTAAAATATTTTTATTTTTTTTCAAAAACGATGACTGTACCAACCGTGCCGCAAATTTGTTTCATGAACGACATCCGAACCGACATGTTAACAGAAAATATATTTTGGAGTTAGTTGCAAAGTTTCGACAAAGTGGTTCAGTAGCCAACAAAAAACCGGATCCTGGACATGAATTTCCCGTTAGAAATGAGACTACTGAGATTAAAGTTTTGGGACAAATTGCTGCAGACCTAACTTTGAGCACGAGAAAATTGGCCACTGTTTCAAACATCAAAAGAAGAACTATTCAGCGAATATTGAAGCATCATAAATATCACCCGTATAAAATTCATCTTGTACAACAACTAAATGAAGATGATTTTGATCGGCGGCTGGAGTTTTGTGAAGTGATGACTGCACTAATAGCTGACAACGGGTACTTTCTGTTCAACATCTGTTTTTCAGATGAGTGTAGGTTTTTATTAAACTCAACAGTCAATCCTCATAATTGTCGTTATTGTGCTTATAATAATCCAAGAAATTTTCACGAAGTCCACACTCAAACTCCACTGAAATTGAATGTCTGGACTGGCACTTTTGGAGACCGTTTAATCGGACCAATTTTTCTTGATGGCAATTAGAGTGGCGAAACGAATTTGGAGTTACTAGAAGATATCGTTTACCCTCTCCTAATTGACATTGTTGAAAATGATGATCGCTATCAAAAAAATCAATTAGTGTTTCAACAATATGGAGCTCCTCTGCATTTTCCACAACGTGTTAGGGAGTTTTTGAACAGAGAGTTTCCAGAGCGATGGATTAGGCGTAGAGGTGCTATTGAGTGCCCCCCCTAGATCACCGGATTTAACTCCTTTAGATTTCTTTCTATGGGGCCATTTAAAGAGTAAAATTTACGCAACAGAACCGGAGTCTCTGAAATAATTACGACGACGCATTGTTAAAGAATGCCGTCTATAACTCCACAAATGCTCCAGAACGTCAGATCTCGTTTTGAACATAATTTGTACTTTTGTATGGAAGCTGGTGGTCAACAATTTGAACACTTAACTGAATAAACATTTTTGAGCGTTTGGTTTTGTTTTTTAGTTTTTTTAACGAAAAATTGACTAATTAGTGCATTTATTATCACAATGAAGGAAGTAGGTTCTTGCAACTCCAACTGCGAATAATTTTTAAACGACTTAATAAAACTTCGAAAAAAATTAGTGTGCTGAATTCATAAAAGAAAAAGCTTTCAAATGATGTAACACTCGACCTATGTTTCCTATTTAAAATATAAGGGTTGTTATCGCCACCCTTAAGGGGTTGATGTGACAAAGTTGAGTTTTATGTCAAAACATGTCCCTCTCAATATTAAAATTGACGTGTTTCAGTGTTTCTTAACAAAAAAATTCTTTAGACGCAAATCGGTCTGTTTCGTTTTCAATACGCCACCATATATATATATATATATATATATATATATATATATATATATATATATATATATATATATATATATAAAACATATAAAAATTGAAACTGATTCCGGATATGTGTTCTAGGGGGCCTAATTTGAAGAAATTTGTTCAAAATTCAAATTCGGGATCTCCTCAAGAGTGATTTTTTGTACGAAAATTCACTAATCAAGGAGATATTGAACTTGTACCACCCTGTATATAAAATTAATTAATTTTCTTCACAGCACTTAATTTTTGTTAATATTTCCATTTTAACTTAAATTTAAATGGACGACATAGCAAGATCATCTTGAGAGGAAAACAGTTGAATATGAGAGAGTCCACGATGAAAAAAATGATCTTTTATTGTCTTTGAAATGCGGTAATTCCATACCGCCAAAAATACCACGGCGATAATTAAGAAGCCAAGTAAAGTCGAAATCCAAACGATAGCTGGCCTGCTATTGTACACTTCGCTGGGAATAGCTGTTTTGGTCAAAGCCTTTGGTACACTGCTACTGTCAGTAACATCCTTATCTGTAATGTTACTTCCGCTGGTAACAGCAGGTGGGATGTCATGCTTATTGTTTTGTTGTTTATTCGTGTTTGATGTCGCATTATGTTTTGCTTCTGACGAACAACTCTTGTTACGATTTCTATTTCTGTTCACACATAATTTACTTCCATTGGAATTTTTATCATACAGTTCAAATTCTATGTTATCTTCAGAAAAATACTGTTTCATTTCTCGTTCTAGATAACAGGGCCACGTATTATTAACGAGCCTGATATATGATAAATTCGGCATACACTGTGCCAGTCTTCTATAACACAATTCTATAATGTTGTTTGAACTTAGATCTAAACTATGTAGACTGTTCAAGGCAAACACACCCGTAATTTCTACAAAATTTATTTTGTTGTGAGACACGTTCAAATTTTTTAATTCTGGCAGCCCAGAACTGTACTGGCCAGTTTTTAACGTGGTTAAGTTATTGTATGATAAATTCAGATCTACAAGGTTTGGTAACCTTTGAAAACTTTTATTGGCTACTTCATGTATTTCATTATGACTAAGGTCCAAGATTTCTAGTTTTGTTAAATCTCGAAAGCAGCTCTTTGGTATTCTCTTGAGTAAATTAAAAGACAAATCTAATATTCTCAAAAAATGCATTTCTGATAATTCTGCTGATGAAATGAGCTTTATTCTATTGTGACTAATTGCAAGATGTATAAGCGTTGTTAGGTTTTCAAAGTCATTTCCGTTAAGAGTTTCGATTTTATTGTAAGTTAAATCTAGATTTATCAAAGAGGTTAAACCGTTAAATATTCCCTTAATATTGGTAATTTCGTTGTTACTTAAATCCAGGTCTAAAAGATATTTTGATCCTGTAAAAGCCCTGGACTTAATACTTGCTATTTTATTTTTACGCAGACTAAGTTTTCTTAAAGTTGTGACGTTAATAAAAACGTCATTTTCAAGGGACGTAATACTGTTATTTTCAAGCAGCAAAATACTTAATTTTTTTAAACCATCAAAAGTTTCAGAAACAATTGTTGTAATATTGTTGTCTGTGAGTATCAGTTTTTCTAGATTGCTGAATTTCACGAAAGCTCCTGGTTTTATTTCTTTAATCTTAGAACCTTTTAAGTCCAAATTCACAGTATGGTTAATTCTAACATTGAATGTGGCGTTGTCTATTGCATCTATAAAGCAGTCTTCAGCGGTAGTGTTTTTGAAATAAGTGGAATTTGCATTGGCGCAAGTAAGTGAAACAATTTCAATTCCATCACATGTGCAATCCATAGCTGATGCAGAGCTGATCCAAATCAAGAAAATGTATTTCCAGATTAAATCCATTTCTGCAAAGATTATCTGTAAAATAAAATGTCTCAAAGTATTTTTTTATTAGGCACGCTTATTGTAACAGTTAAAAAATTGAACTTGGAATATTTTGTTTTCTCTGGAATTTAGATCATGAGTATCATCTTATCTTGTAAAAGGTGTGGACAATATACAGTGTGTAAGTATACTTGGAGAACCCAAATCACCACAACACATTTTAAAAAGACCTGACGATCGTTTCACTAACCAAGTTAGCGTCATCAGATGATGAAACATTCAGAATGTTTCATCCTCTGATGACGCTAACTTGGTTAGTGAAACGATTGTCAGGTCTTTTTAAAATGTGTTGTGGTGATTTGGGTTCTCCAAGTGTACTTATCAGTGCTCATCACAGATTCCAATCTTTACTTAGTGAATATAGATTGTGATTCACTTTAAATGGCGACTATTCATTATTTCATAACAGGTCGGCCGATTTTCAAAAAAGTATCCTTAAAAAAAGTACTCCAAAAGTTCCACATCCTGGGATGCATTATTTTAAGTTTCGCTTTTTCCATAGCTTACTACGATAACAAGTAAGACCCCAAAAATGTCTAAAGCATATCAGGCACTTTTTTGCGAAAAAAAAAAACAAATATCTTTATCGATTAAGGTACATCTGTAAGCCACAAATCCCAAGGTTCAATATCGTAACTTATACCAAGTGTTCATAACTCAAGTGCAAAGAAAATGAACAAATCGACTTTTTTGGAGTGCCCTGTGTAAACGCTAATGAGTGTCTGGCAAATATTAGATTTCCAGTCGATTAAGACTCACCTCGTGTATCAATTCACACAATATCATGCGCATATTTTATACAGAGTGTTCATAATAAATACGGAAACATACCTTTTTGCAATGTATTACCCAATTTGGACTTTGCTCGGACCAGCATCTTAAATTTTGGGAAGACACCACTCCATTATTTCTGAAAGTAGCTAACTGAAGATTGAAAGCTGCGATGAGCACTGATGAGTAAGATGGAAAACATAATTTCTCATCCTCTGATGACGCTAACTTTGTTAGTAAAACGATCGTCAGGTCTTTAGAAAGATGTGTTGTGGTGATTTTTGTTCTCTAAGTGTATCTACTTATCAGTGCTCATCGCAGGTCCCAATCTTCACTTAGCTACTTTCAGAAGTACTGGAGTGGTGTGTTACCAAAATTTAAGATGCTGGTCCGATCAATGTCCAAATTGGGTAATACATGGCAAAACAATATGTTTCCGAATTTATTATGAACACGCTGTATAAGATATGCGGATGATATAATAATAATAATATGAATGATAATAATAATAATAATAATAATAATAATAATAATAATAATAATAATAATAATAATAATAATAATAATAATAATAATAATAATAATAATAATAATAATAATAATAATAATAATAATAATAATAATAATAATATATTTATCACAATTATACAATGCGTCATACAAATAAGCTTAGCTTGTTTTTGTAGAAGACACAATTTCTAGAAAGGATGCATGCTAAATAAAACTATCAAAAATCATTAACATTAATTGTCACTTTAAAAATTTTGCTCAGATCTTGCTCTAGTTATATTTTGTCCACCACTAACATGTCTACAACCTTTCTTCATCCTAAACTTAGCTTCAAACTGCAGTCGATCCCTATTTACTTCCAAAAAAACCTTCAAATGTTAAAATTCTTGCAAGTATAATTTGACATGTCGACATGACTTTTTACACTACGTGACTTTTAAGCCACTGGCAATCTATTTGCAAGGCACTTAGTAGCGTTTACACAGGGAGCGCCAAAGAACTCGATTTTTTTTGCACTCAAGTATAAGTTGCGATATTGAAACTTGGGGCTTGTGGCTTACAGATGTGCCTAAATCGATAGAGATATTTTTCTCGTAACAAATGCCTAATATGCTTTAGTCCTATTTGGTGACTTATTTGCTAGCGTGGTAGGCTATGGAAACAGCAAATCTTAAAATATTGCATACCAGGATGTGGAGCTTTTGAAGTACTTTATTTAAAAAAAAAATGAAAATCTGCCGACCCGTTATAGAATAATGAATTGTTGCCACTTAAGGTAAAACACACTGTATACTATCTTTCCAAAAAATTTGAACACCTAGTAAAAGTCAACTAATTGCAATCAAATTCTCTATACTACTCTGCTTTGTCTCTGTTAATAAATGAAAGCAATATGGTCAAACATTTTTAACAAAGTGTACACTTGTAAAACTAGATGTATTCTCACCACAATTAGAACCGTAGACCAGTTTCGCTTCAGTACTCGTCAGTACTCGTCAGTACCGTGTACTAATTGCAATGAGAACACACCTATAAAGTAATCCGGCTATGGTAGCGAGCTTCACAGCACAAAGTGAGATGTAAGAATGGGAGTCGCCATCTCGTTGCGAAATCAAGTAGTATGCTGTCACGACGGCTGCAAATAACACAAAATGTTATAAAATAGAGACTATGTACAACCAACTTACAGTTTTGTAAATTGTCAGCCCTGTATACCGTACTGACGTGTTCTAATTAAAGCGAAACCGGTCTACGGTTCTAGTTGTGGTGAGAATACATCTAGCCTTACTTACATTGTCCCTCTATTAGGGAAGAAATGGACCAGGGCTGACAATTTACAAAATTGTTATTTGGTTGTACATAGTCTCTATTTTATAACATTTTGTGTTATTTGGAGCCGTCGTGACAACATACTATTTGGTTCCGCAACGAGATGGCGACTCCTGTCTTACATCTCACTTTGTGAAGTGTACACTTTTTAATTTTGTTTTACCAAAAAATTATCTCTTTGAAATTGCGTTTCCTTTAGTTTGAAGCAATATTTGATAGCAATTTGTGCTTAATTTATTAATCTATTAAATCATCAGTCATTAATCATTTAAGTCAATTCGAAAGGGCACGCAAGGTTTGCATGCGGAAAGACGCGGTGTGTCTGCAGTATTACAGTGTTGGTCCAGGTGATCTGAAGAAGGAATCCATAACCGACATCTTGGATCCGGGTGACATTATGTACTATGGCCCTCATAACGAAATAAAGACAGACAACTTATTTAAAAATAAATGCTACAGGGTGTACATCCAAAGACAACACGAACTAGAACAATTGACTGACTTTTTAAAATCTTACATTAACCCTAATAATAATTACGGTATATTATTCTTGGACCCACAACTCGAACATTACTTTAGAATGATAGCTTCCAATCTTTTCAATAGTTCAGTTTATATATTTAAATGTACAAAACGATTAGAAGACGTAAAAAAATCTCTGGACGTAGCAAGTGCGTTATGGTAGCGAATTTTCTTTAAAATATTTTTAATAGCAAATGTATTTGATGAAAGCAGGCATCAAACTTGGTTGCCTATATAGTAGAAACAATGTACCACATTTCATCGAAATAAATTTATTGTTTAAAAACATTTTTCACAAGTCTGGATGCAGAAAATGTGTTATGGAAGTGAATTTCCATAAACATGTTTTTTATAGCAAATGCGAGCAGACATCAATCTGATTATCGGTATGGCCTATGTAGTAGAACAATGTACTATATTTTATCAAAATTACTTATGTTTTGAAAATATACAAAAATTTTCCGAAAATAAACTTAAATGTGGGTTTTCTAACCAACCAAGCTTACGTTAATAGCAAATTGAGTTATTGAAATTTGAAGGATTTAATGAAAATTGGGTAAATTTGCAGAAAAAATTGTTTTCAGAAACATTAATAGGACCCCACCTGGATGCACAAACCACAAGAAAATTTTCTTGTTCACACCCCCCAAGGAAGCTATGGGACTGGGAGTGAATAAGAGTGATGTGCGGGGCAGGCAGGATTTAAGGGGGATATGGCTTCAAGATGTGAAAAAGACAGCTTTCAAGCCCGCTTTATTCGGATTTTCTGCTCATATTTACTTTTTACTACCTACCCCGCATCAGCACCCCTACTCACGCCTGGTCCCGTAACTTCCTTGGGGGGTGTGAACAAGAAATTTTTCTTGGGGTTTGTGGATCCAGGGGGGGGGGTATAGGCAGGTTTCTGAAAACAGTTTTTTGAAAAATGTTCGGTAGCTAAACTGCAAATTTACCGAAAATTCGCTACCAAAACGCACTTACTGCGTCCAGATTTTTTCTTACAAACGCATCATATATCGATGAGAAATGCAAAAATGCATTAACGAATTTGTTCTACGAAAATTAGATTTAAAAAAATTGTACACCCCTACTCACTCCTGGTCCCATAACTTCCTTGGGGAGTGTGAACAAGAAATTCTTCTTGGGGTTTGTGGATCCAGGGGGGGGGGTCTAGGCAGGTTTCTGAAAACAGTCTTTTGAAAAGCGTTCTGAAGCTAAACTGCAAATTTACCGAAAATCCACTACCAAAACGCACTTACTGCGTCCAGATTTTTTTCTTACAAACGCATCATATTTCGACAAAAAATGCAAAAATGCATTAACGAATTTGTTCCACGAATTTTAACTTAAAAAAATTATACACCCCTACTCACTCCTGGTCCCGTAACTTCCTTGGGAAGTGTAAACAAGAATTTTTTGGGGGAATAGGGGTGCTGTGCGGGGTAGGCAGGGTTTAAGGGGGATATGGCTTCAAGATGTGAAAAATACAACTTTCAAGCCCGTTTTATTCGCATTCTCTGCTCATATTTCCTTTTTACTACCCATCCCGCCCAGCACCCCTATTCACTCCTGATCCCGTAACTACCTTGGGTGGGTGTGAACAAGAATTTTTTCTTGGGGTTTGTGGATCCAGGGGGGGGGGGTGTCTAGGCAGGTTTCTGAAAACAGTTTTTTGAAAAGCGTTCGGGAGCTAATCTGCAAATTTTCCGAAAATTCGGTACCAAAACGCACTTACTGCGTCCAGATTTTTTTCTTATAAATGCATTATATTTCGATAAAAAATGCAAAAATGCATTAACAAATTTGTTCTACGAAAATTAGCTAAAAAAATTATAGACCGTTAAACCATAAACTTCACTAAACCTGCAAATAAATATCCAAAAAGGCACCAACCTTAACTAAACTGACAGCCAAAGCATCAGAGAAAGGGTCTATTTGAAATGAATATTCTGTAAACATTTTAGTAAAATGAAGGTCAATGACGGTTGATTCTGAAAGGGTTTGCAGAACACTCTTCTTGCAACATTTTCTTTTTACAATTGGTATTTGTTTCACATTATTTGGCTAAACTTTGCCAATTTTGATGTTTAGAATTGCAGATCTCCCCATAAGCGAATTAAAAAAAAATTACTAAAAACTACGGAACAAAAAGGAACGATCCAAGACTATCGCGAACAAAACCATAACGGCACTAACGAGACGTACGCACAACTGAAAACAAAATTTTATTGGCCCAACATGAAAATCCAAATATACGATTTTATTAACAAATGTGACATATGTATTCAAGCGAAATATAATCGTAACCCGTATAAAACCCCGTCTCAAGGACCCCTGGTTGCTTCTAGACCCTTCGAAGTTATACACCTCGACGTATTCAGCTTTGATAACTGGAAATTCTTAACCATTGTCGATCTGTTCAGTACATATGCCCAAGCATATTACATTATCGATACTACGGCCCTGACCATCGTTAACAAACTACGTAACTTCTTCTCTCACCATAACTACCCTTCTAAAATGGTCTCGGACCCTGGCCGCGAATTCGAGAATGCTGTACTCAAAAAGTTCTGTTCCCTATTTAGAATTAATTTACACGTTACTACCTCTCAAAATCAAAATTATAATTCTCCCGTAGAACGTTTACATTCGAAATTATTAGAAAAAATACGTGTACTAAAAATTCAAAATCCAAAAGAAAGTCCCCAATCGCTCATGATCACCGCCGTATTGATCTACAACCAATCAATACATTCTTCGACAGGTCGCTCTCCTTTCAAACTGCTCTATGGCCCATATGATAATATACTACCTATCGATCCCCATCAAACAGTTTTCGAGGAATATAACAATAGACGCTCCAAAGAAATACTTCCATTTTACCAGTCTATTTATGGAAAGCAAAAGCAACACAGCGTCTCGAAAAAATCAACGAAACCCGAGAACAAAACATTCAAATTAATGAAGAAAAAGTTGCAGTGAGAGTACCACCAATCCGAAAGGCAGATCCCCTTTATAAAATTCATTCCGTCCCTATACAATTACCCCGCAATAAAATACTTCTTCCACATTCGAGAAAACAAACGGCTCATTTAAATAAAACGAAAATAACTAAAAAGAAAATTCCTTCTATACAGCCTGCTGTCTGAGGACAGCCCTACTCCTTCAACATCAACCCATCCAAACTAATGGCTATTTCGAAGACTATGTTGGAATCGCCAAAATCCTAAATCACTACCATAGATTTTACTTTTATTTTAATCTCGCCCTTATGGATGAAAACTATAACCAATTATTATACAATGCTTATCAGATTAGCGAAATTAAGTCAAATTCCATCAACAAATATTATACGCGAATTCTAAACAGTCAACTAAGAATCATAAGAAATGAATTACAAAAGCTAACACACACTAGATACAAACGTGGTCTCATAGATGGCGCGGGATCAGTTATAAGAATGATCACTGGCAATTTGGACTAGGAGGATCTAAAAGAAATCAATAAGAACGTAGATTTATTGTATGCGAACTAAGACGAGATAATGGTTGAATTAGATAGTCTAAACTCGTTTGCCAACATAATGACTCAAATATTCGAAAAAGAACAAGAGACAATTAACAAAAGTTTCGGCTCATTAAAAATCACCCTGGATGTGATGCAATGCGAAACGGAATATAATGCTGTTGTAGAATTTCAGATAGCACTAAGTTCAAAATTACTAGAGAATATAAAAGTATTACAAAGAACAATTTCACTTAGTTTCAATCAATTAACCAACATAGAAATATTTACTGCAGAATACCTAAAGGTCATTAGAGAACATCTGAAACTCATTTATAATAACGATGAATTAATTAGTTTTGACCAAAACCACATTTTCAAAATTTTAGAATTTACAAAATTTAATGTTTTATTTGTAAAAGATACAATTGTTTGCCTCCTGAAAGTTCATATCCTACATCCCACATCAGGGGCATATTTTCGAATCATTCGAACACCTCAAACCAATAGAGTCCTTGTACCACCTGCTTCCTTCTATTTGGAAACACCCCAGAAAAATCTGTGGACAGCAGAACAATGCCCAGCTATCGAGGAAGTCATAATATGTACTGACCAACCCCATGAAGAAAGATGCAAACTAGACAATATCTCAACGTGCCTCTTTGCCACCACAACCAATTCTTACACAGCATCCGTTCAACTCCGAAACGGAAATATCCTACCGATCACTAACCAGAAGACCAGCATCTCAGAAAAGTGTCCGTCAAGATTAGACAGACAAACTACCACAACCAACACCCTCGTAGCCGGTCAAGAATGATGCAATATATCTATAAATGGAGAGACTTATGAAGAAACCAGTCCAAACATTACGGTACCCGAGTTGATACAACCCTTACAGCCACAGCTTCAACATATCATCAGATTCAATCCAATACATCTCAAGGAAGCCAGCAAATTGAAAAGTCAGATGGAGAAAAGGAAGCATCACAATTTACTGCATCCTTTGGTACATTCAACACACATAGGAATGACTACCATAAGCACAGTCATCCTAGTGGTCATCTTGTGTTACATCTCCGTATATAAGTTCAAGAAGAAAGCCATGCTACGCAAATCAAAAAACCGATGTGCAGCTGAAGAACTTACTGAAAAGAACGAGGACGTCCTTCACATTAGGGATGGAGGAGTTACGTTGCCTGGTAGCCAATTGCTGTAGGAACAATACCACGATATCCGTTCCGATATAACCAACTCAGCATGACATCGACCTCAGGCGGTCAAGAGTTCAATTAGAAACCGCATAATAATCAATCCCAGTTTATAAGTATCAGTTAAGTTAGAGTTAGATTCATTTCTTTAATTGTCCACGATTGACAATATTCATAGTTCGTTAGTTGTAACTTGTAATTAATCACTTGTTATTTAATTGTACTTTTTGGTTTTAAATAAACTTATTTTTTATCATAAAGCCAAAAGGGCCTTATTTATCTTATATATATATATATATATATATATATATATATATATATATATATATATATATATATATATATATATATATGAAAGGGATTGGTCTATGTGAATGCGTAGTTAGAAAGTTGTGTATCCGAAGGTTTTGTTGATTGGATGCATTAATATACGAGATTATTTATTATTAATATGCTTGATTTTTAACTCTCAATAGAAGATGCTGATTTGGAATATTATTATTTTCAACGGTTATTTTGTACATTCCACTTGTGTAGTCCATAATTTCAAATTAAAATCATACACTTGACATCACCTGAATTGACTCTGATGGATTTTTTCTAAGGTTAATCGAAAAAATGGTTTACGTACAATATTATAACGATACCATGGACTATTTAAAGTAAATGTTGGACATATTTTTACTACAATTAATTTGGCGACTACAAATTTAGAAAAATTAAGAATCTCGAATCTAGAATTGAAGTTCACAAATATATGGATGTTGGATAATATGGGACAGAGTAATTATTTGTTTATTTTTTTTTTAATGTTTTTAATGTAAACCAATCAAACAAACTTGCTTCTCATGAAAAGTGGTTACTACAGATACGGTTCTTTGAATTGGGTATTCTAAGACAGGCAAATTTTTTTATGAAAAACAATTTCTCTACAAAATATGTTTTTTGTTCCACAGTGGACTCCATCTTAGGACACCAGAGGTACTCAAAAGCGTCACCTATCTTTACGACTGGTAATTTCGCGTATTCGTTTTCCCTTGCCGTTATGCTTCTTAGAAAATCGATCGACCAATCGCATGAGATAAAATCATTTACTGCAAGGCTTTGGGACGCTTGCGATTTGTTCATAAAATCCCACAATTAACCACTTTATAGAGATTGCATCACCACAGAAGTTGATAATAACAAATATTTCTATTATTAATTATATCATCTGTGAGAAATAGCAGATAATAAAATGATTTGGGTTCAAGGTAGCTACAATCGAATCTAATAAGGCGGTGGTTCCTAGAAATAATTTATCATCATTGTAAAAATTGATCCCCACATTTTAGATTGATATTAGTTATATAAAGTTTTAGTAAACTGAACCAATCCGATTACTGTTTAGTAAACGAAAATATTTAAATAAGTATAGCAGATACACATTTATAAATAAATATACAAATTAATTCAAACAGCTGTACCTTAATGAGTAAAAGAATATGAATATCTTTATACATATTATGTTTGCCTGTAAAAAGTTCTACGCGGTAAGTGCGTTATGATCGTGAATTTTCATAGAAATGATCTGGCACCAAACATTTTTTTATTAAATGCTTATAACTTTTTAGTGAATTTTCTTACAAAAAATTCACTAATGACAAGATCCCGACTTTTGAATGTTGAAAAAATTTCTTCAAATGAGCGCTAATTAGGCCCCCCAGAACACATATACAGAGTCAGTTTCAATTTTTATATGTTTATATATATATATATATATATATATATATATATATATATATATATATATATATATATATATATATATATATATATTGTCCTTCATTTTACTAAAATGCTTCCAGAAAATTCATTTCAAATAGACCCTTTCTCTGATGCTTGGCAGTAGTCTTAGCTATAGAGTTTGTCGTTTAATGGTATATAATTTTAGTCGAATTTTCGTAAAAAATGAATAAAGCTCATTATATTCGTTATTATACAAGATATGAAAAAAAATGTATATATTAATTATAGGGTGTCTTGAGCTACATCTTAAAAAAATATTTCTGCAATCACAGGCTGGCCCATAAGTCGTTGGTGATACAAATTTTCTTTTTTTAAAATTAAACACGCCTTATGTTATTGCATTTTCCATCGAAATATAATGCATGTTTGTAAGAAAAGAAATTCTGGATGCAGCAAGTGCGTTATGGTAGCGAATTTTGATCAAATGCTTCATATTTGAATAGCCCAATTTGCCATTTACCTATAAGGTTGACCAAGAAACGAGTTTTTCCGGGAACACTTTAAGTTTACTTTTGGAAATTTTTGTACATTTTCACACAATAAAGTTATTTTTATGAAACATTGAACATTCTTTTTACTATATAGGTTATACTGGTAACCAAAATTGATGCCTGCTTTCTTAAAAAGAAAACACACATATTTGCAATAAAAAACATTTTAATGAAAATTCTCTACCATAACGCACTTGCTGCGTCCAGAGTTTTTATAATATGGAGATTTGAGATTTGGCATTAAGTTTACTTGTTATAACGTAAATCCACTTACGAGATTTGGTTCTCATAGCTTTCTTTCTATGAACCTAAAGAATTTAATTTTGCTATATCTGTAGAGAGTGTAAGTCTCTTTAAAATGAACTTGTAGTACAAATTTTATTAAAGTTATACAAAAGATTCCCAAAAGGAAACTTATTTCATATTTATAAAAGTAAAGTATCTGCGAAATTATAAAAGTAGGTAGCAGTTATTTTCCCTTATTAATCGCCAGTATGATTTCGTTTTAATGAACCGAATCAAACCGGTTTTTTCAATATCAACAATAACAAAATTATAATTTTAGACTCAAAGGTGACAACTTATTCAGGCGTTTTTAACAAAAATGAGATCTTGTTCAAAACGTATGAATTTTGTGCACTATTGTTTCTCCAAATGTCAAAATAGAACATAAAAAAACATTTTTAATTTGGGAAAAAACTCTAAGTATTGTGTACCAAATTACTTAAAATTTACAACATAGGTTTATTTGAACTATTTCTAGCCACGTGTAAAGTCTCATTCCAGTTACTCTGATACTTACAAAAATATAGCGTTTTCAAAAAGTTTTCCCCGATTTTCCACCGGAAAAACTTGAGTATAAAGGTCGATTAACAATCTCGACCTCGATTTTCGGCCAAACAAGATTTATGCCAAGTTTGATTAAACCAGTTTAGTATTTTTTGAGTTATATATATATATATATATATATATATATATATATATATATATATATATATATATATATATATATATATATATATATATATATATATATATATATATATATATATATATATATATATATATATATATATATATATATATATATATATAAATATATATAAATTTTAACGAACCTTGGTTTTGGGATCTAGGGACCCAAATTTGCGCTAATCTGAAGCAATTTTTCCGAAAGCTTTTCAGCGTGACCTCTCTATTAGCGAATTTTTCTTAATGAAAATTCGCTAAAAAGTCACTACTATAGCATTAAAACTCAACTATATTAACTGACGGGAAACGCTTCAACCGGTGAGCTACACTTAACATGAGAGATGTAGTGTACTAACGGTTATATAACCTAGTATATTAATATTCTACCGTCTTTATTATTTATAGAAAACAATTTTTATGTAAAATTGATTTTTTTTACATATTTTTATCAATTAAAGGACAATAGCAGCTGAGACACAGATCTAGAAGCTTGTTTGGTCATATTGTGCAATATTTTTCACTCACAAAGTGCATTACGTATTAGCAAGCCTACCAGAATTATGAATTTTGACGTCTCAAATTTGTTTTTAATCAAAAGCCTGTAACTTTGTTGTCTTTTAGCCTAGTGGTCTTAGTTTTAGTATGTGGAATTCTCTTGACGTTAGAAATCTGCGCACCAAATTTGGTTGCTATAGCTTCATTATTTCCGGAGATACTGAAATTTTCCGAAAGAAAACCCAAAATTTTCTGAGAAACACTACTCCAATTTTCCTGGCGACGAACTTGTCCAAGCCATTTACAAAGGGAAGGTGCTTATTAAATTCGAATAAAATCTGACCGTTACATTTTGAGTTATGGGTATGTATATATATATATATATATATATATATATATATATATATATATATATATATATATATATATATATATATATATATATATATATATAAATTGAAACTGGCCCCGGATGTGGGTTCTAAGGGGCCTAGTTCGCGGTCATTTGAAGAAATTTTGGAGTCGAGATCTCCTCAATAGTGATTTTTTAAAAGATAATTCACTAAAAGGCACTTTTATTTCCTGAGTTATTCGAACAGAACATATTTTAACATTTTCGAGATATTTTTTGCTACAAACTGGAGATATTCAATTTTCCTAGCGTAAACAACTTCTTTGCTATGGCAACTAGGTCTTTTTCTAAGAGCAACATATAATTTTTTTTGCATTTTCGAAAAGATAGTCCGTCTCTTTCTTGAAACAGCACTACAAAATTCAAATCGGGTTCCATAAGAACAAAATTAAGAAAAAAATAAGTTTCATTATAAAAGAAGCTGACAAATCAATAATAAAATAAAGCAGCTATAATAACTATTAACTAATTAAATGTTCCAAATGTTGTCCATTATTATCAATACACAATTGAAAAACTCGAGTTTTGTGTGTGTGTGTGTTTTTGTTTGTTTGTTTATTTAACGTCGGCCTATCTCCGCAACTATGGCCAATCATCGACGCCAGGGAGCAGTTTCACCTCACCATCCTGGAAATTTTGCCGAACCCCTGCCTTTATGTAAGGAGGGTAGGGATCTTTAACGTGCCCAACATCGCATGGACACGGGACGGACGGCTTTACGCCCCCTCCGAAGGGCGGAAAGTGCAGACATTCAACTTGCTCAAATACAATGCCAGAACCTCGGTTGATATTAATGTTACAATTTGTACTGAAAAAGTAAAAGGAGTACCCTGGGATCGTACCCAGTACCCTTCGGTTCAGAGGGACACGTTTTTACCTCTGAACCACCGAGGCTCTTAACTCGCGTTTTAAAGCGACTTATTACTTTCATTGCGCTAGAATGCACAATCCGTCTTGTTTCGCCAAAAATTCTAGCTTCTAAGTCTTCCAGATTTAGCGGCCTGCCTTTGCAGACTACATTATTCAAGTGACCCCAAAGAAAAAAATCACATGGCGTCAAATCAGAAGAGCGAGGAGGACATTCAAGAGCACCATCGTGCCCAATCCAGTTTTCTGAGAAAACTTCATCCAAATATTTCTGCACGCGTCCCCCATCTTGCTGAAACCAAACTTCACTATTTAGGCGCACTGCAACCAAAGCGGGATATAATTTCTTCACTTAATAAATAAAAATGTTTTTAGATCTTAGATTTTCATCAATAACGAACGGTTCAATGATACTGCTGTTTAATATACCGGGCCATATATTAATTTGTCGTGGTCGCTGTGTTTGAGCCCCAGGATCCAATGTGGATTTTGCTGCAACCAACAAAGATTATTTTATTTATTAACAAATCCATGAAGTGTAGGTAGCTTCACCTGAGAAACGAAAGCTTGTATCAAAGTCCGGATTCTCATTAAATGTGTCTATATAATATTACGAAATTCAAAACGCTTCTCAAAATCGCCATCTACAAGTTCTTCTACTAGCTGTACTTTGTATGGGTGAAATTTTTTTTTTTTTTGTAAAATTACCACATATTTGTGTGAAATATTGGGTAATATAGCAACATCCATGTAGACAAATGTGAGATTTCATGTCAAGGCAACAAAACATCTAATGTTTTATTTTTTTAGTTTTTGGTCTTCCTATTCCTGGTTTATCTTTGACACTACCAGTTTCGTTAAATTTTTTTCAATAATTTGGAAACATATCCTTCATTAGTTTGTGGTCGAGTAGAATACAGTTCATGAAAAAGCATGCAAACTTCTTTTTAACTACGTTTTCTGTCACCGTAGCCCAACATCATTAACATTCCGATTCTTGGCTTCTCGCTCAATTCTGCCATAGTAATAATTTTCTCATCTGAAGCTTTCTAAAGTATTACAAACTGCAAACAACTGACAACTAACAATGTTTGCAATTGACAGCTATAAATATTATCACATATTAAATGGGTAACTTGATAGGAATTTGATTAATAAAGTCCAAAGAGGTGATTTGTAAGAAAGTAAATTTTTGTTCAATTTTTTTCCTATGGAACCCGGAATTTTTTTTATAGTGCCGCATCAAGAAAGAGACGTTCCGAAAATGCAACAAATAATTCCTGTCAACAAAAAATAAGTTGCGATAGCAACGAAATTGTTTGCGCTAGGAAAAATTGAATATCGCCAGCTTGTATCAAAAAATATGTCGAAAACCTTTTTTTAAAGCATATATTTTTAATAACAAATATCTCACCTGTCCGTACTTTTAGCGAATTAAAAAAAAATCGCTAATGAGGAGATCTGTGTTTCATATCTCCATAAATAACAAAGTAAGGGCAACCAAATTTGGTACGCTTGTTTCCATTATAAAAAGTGAACTCTGTACCAAAATTTAGGTCCCTAACTTTAAAGACAAAGAAGTTATAGGCAGTTAAAGAAACAAATTAAAAAAACTCGCAATTTTAAACGTCAAAATTGGCAATGTTTAGGCAGAGAATGTGAAACAAATACCGATTGTGAAAAGAAAATGTTGCAAGAAGAGTGTTCTGCAAGCCCTAAGTTTCAGATTCAACCGTCATTGCCCTTCATTTTACTAAAATATTTACAGAATATTCATTTCAAATAGACCCTTTCCTTGATGCTTTGGCTGTCAGTTTAGTTAAGTTGATGCTTTTTTGGATATTTATTTATAGGTTTAGTGAAGTTTATGGTTTAACGGTCTATACTTTTTCTTAGCAAATTTTCGTAGAACAAATTTGTTAATGCATTTTTGCATTTTTAATCGAAATATGATGCGTTTATAAGAAAACAATCTGGACGCAGTAAGTGCGTTTTGGTAGCAAATTTTCGGTAAATTTGCAGATTAGTTCCCGAAGGCTTTTCAAAAAACTGTTTTCAGAATCTTGCCTAGACCCCTCCCCCCTAGATCCACAAACCCCAAGAACAACTTCTTGTCATCACACACCGCCACCCAGAAGCAGTTTGCTTTGCTTTTTCTGCTCATATTTCCTTTTTACTACCTACCCCGCCCAGCGCCCCTATTCACTCCCAGTCCCGTAACTTCCTTGGGGGGCGTGAACAAGAAATTTTTCTTGCGGGTTGTGCATCCAGTAATATTGTGGTCCTAGTAATATTTCTTAAAACAATTTTTTGAAAAGCGTTCGGGAGCTAATCTGCAAATTTACCGAATTTTCATTAAATCCTTCAAATTTCAATAACTCAATTTGCTATTAACGTGAGCTTTGTTGGTTAGGAAACCAACATTTCATTCATTCATTTTATTTTCGGAAAATTTTTGTATATTTTCAAACCATAAGTAATTTTGATAAAATACAGTACATTGTTTCTACCACATAGGCTATACCGATAATCAGATTGATGCCTGCTCGCATTTGCTATTAAAAACAATTTTATGGAAATTCACTTCCATAACACATTTGCTGCATCCAGACTTGTGAAAAATGTTTATATATTTTCAAACAATAAATTTATTTCGATGAAATATGGTACATTGTTTCTACTATATAGGCAACCAAGTTTGATGCCTGCTTTCTTAAAGAAGGACGTTTGCTATTAAAAACATTTTATAGCAAATTCGCTACTATAACGCATTTGCTGCGCCCAGAGATTTTTTATTAATCCTGTTTTACTTGAATATCCAGAAAAGAAATATGTGAAGTCACTTGTTTATTATTTATTTGTTATATGTTTATTTATACGTTTGTTATATATTTATTATATTCGATGGATTAAGATTTGAAACTACTGGTGAGCACTGACAAGTAAGTCTAAGTAAAAGTTAGTTTCAGAAAACCATATTTTTATATAAACATCATTTAATAACAAAGCTTGTTTTGATAGATGATACTCAAATCGTGAAAATTGTAAAAAAATCATTTCTCAAAAATTGACCAATTTTAGTTAAACTACTTTATATACACACAAAAAAACTATATTTACCTAAAGCAGTAAATAACACACCTGGCATTAGACACAAAACTGTAACACCAGCTTTAAAATATAAACTCCATACAATTAAATTGCAGTCATTTTATCGATGAATAAACTCAAACTGAAATTTCGAGTCTGCCGACTCTACCATATTTTTCAACTTTGTAGCACAGAATAAATAACATTATTCACTTCACGGCTACCAAGCCAACGTCACTTCTTCCATAAAATTCAATTAAAAATAATTTGGACAATTATATTTCTCACTTTAACAAATTAGTACACCTTTGCGTCTAAATTTTGCAAACTTTGTGACGACTTTGTACTACTTTATTACATAATTTTCGGTTCTTGGGTTTGGCTTTGTCTAGTCTAATTATCGGTACTATCTAGATTGTAAAACATTTCACACAAAACAACACATTACAATGTTTTAAGAGTATTTGAGCATAACAATGGGCGAAGCTAATATAAAATAAGCAGTATTCTACTGGTATAGAGATACATTTAGTAGTGGGAAAGGTACGAATATATAGGTATAAATAGACAGTCCGGCCTTCACTAAAATTCGTATGATTAAAACGATTAGACCAATGTGACTTTAAAAATTGTAAATATGTGTTCAATTGCTACGGCAAAGGTTAAACGGGAGAATCTCTGAAAAATTAAGTGTTTTGTTATTGTACGTCATGACATTATGTCATCCTAAAAGCTTATAACTGTAGTTTGTAAACTGTATTTCATAACAGTATAAAAGAAACTAGAAAACTAAATTGCACAAACGCAATAAAAAAAGTCTGAATGCAGCAAAGTCCGTTATGGTAGCGAATTTTCATAAAAATGTTTTTACTATCAAATAATTATTTTAAGCACACTTGGAGAACCCGAATCACCACAACACATTTTTAAAAACCTGACTATCGTTTTACTAACCAAGTCAGCGTCATCAGAGGAAGAATAATTCTAAATATATTATATCCGCAACTCCATTAGCGATTTTTTTTAAAATTCGCTAATGAGGAGATCTGTGTTTATATATATATATATATATATATATATATATATATATATATATATATATATATATATATATATATATATATATATATCCGACCGATAACTCAAAAAATAATGGACCAATCTTGATCAAATTTGGTAAGTACCTTCCTTTTGCAAGTGGCTTGGATAAGTTCGTAAGCCAGGAAAATCGGACTAGGTTTACCCGAAAAATTTTGTGTTTTCTGTCTAAAAAAATTCATATCTCCGGAAATAACAAAGTAAGGGCAATCAATTTGGTACGCGTGTTAATATTATAAAGAGTGAACTCTGTACCAAAATTTAGGTCTCTAGCTTTAAAGACAAATAAGTTATGGGCAGTTAAAGAAACAAATTTTGGAGTTTTCCTCAAAACGTCAAACTCGCAATTTTAAACGTCAAAATTGGCAATGTTTAGGCAAATAACGTAAAACAAATACGGATTTTGAAAAGAAAATGTTGCAAGAAGAGTGTTCTGCAAACCCTTAGGTTTCAGATTCAAGCGTCATTGCCCTTCATTTTACTAAAATATTTACAGAAAATTCATTTCAAATAGACCCTTTCTCTGATGCTTTGGCTGTCAGTTTAGTCAAGTTGATGCTTTCGCTGTGGGTTTAGTGAAGTTTATGGTTTAACGGGCTATAATTTTTAGCTAATTTTCGTAGAACAAATTCGTTTATGCATTTTCGCATTTTTTTATCGAAATATTATGCGTTTGTAAGAAAAAAAACCTGGAAGCAGTAAGTGCGTTTTGGTAGCGAATTTTCGGTAAATTTGCAGTTTATCTCCCGAACGCTTTTCAAAAAACTGTTTTCAGAAACCTGCCTAGCCCCCCCCTGGATCCACAAACCCTAAGAAAAATTTCTTGTCCACAACCCCTAACGAAGTTACGGGACCAGGAGTGAGTAGGGCTGTATAATTTTTTTTTTAGCTAATCTTCGTAGAACAAATTCGTTAATGCATTTCTGCATATTTTTTTTCGAAATATGGCGCGTTTGTAAGAAAAAAATCTGGACGCAGTAAGTGCGTTTTGGTAGCGAATTTTCGGTAAATTTGCAGTTTAGCTCCCGAACGCTTTTCAAAAAACTGTTTTCAGAAACCTGCCTAGGGCCCCACCTGGATCCACAAACCTTAAGAAAAATTTCTTCTTCACACCCCCCAAGGAAGTTACGAGACCAGGAGTGAGTAGGGATGCTGGGCGGGGTAGGTGGTAAAATATGAGCAGAAAATTCGAATAAAACGGGCTTGAAAGCTGTCTTTTTCACATCTTGAAGCCATATCCCCCTTAAACCTTGCTTACCCCGCACAGCATCACTATCCCCCCAGGTACCGTAACTTCCTTGGCGGGTTGGAACAAGACATTTTTCATGTGGCTTATGCAGCGACAGTGGTTGTATGCACGCGAGGGGGAAGGAAAATCCCCACGACGAAGCAGCCACCCCTCAACCCCCCACCCCTGCCACAAGTGGAATGGGGGGGGGTTCTGCTTCGTCGTAGGCATTCCCCCCATCGTGTGCATACAACCAACCTCGTTGCATAAACCACAAGAAAAACTTCTTGTTGATACCCGCCAAGGAAGTTACGTGACCTGTGGCAAATAGGGGGTGCTGTGCGGGGTAGACAGGGTTTAATGGGGATATGGCTTCAAATAGACAGCTTTCAAGCAGTTTTATTCGCATTTTATGCTCATATTTCCTTTTTACTACCTCCCCCGCCCAGCACCCCTATTCACTCCTAGTCCCGTAAATTCCTTGGACGGTGTGAACAAGAAATGTTTCTTCTGGTTTGTGCATCCAGGTGGGGTCCTAGTAATGTGTCTGAAAACAATTTTTTGGAAAGCGTTCGGGAGCTAATCTGCAAATTTACAGGATTTTCATTAAATACTTCAAATTTCAGTAACTCAATTTGCTATTAACGTAAGCTTTGTTGGTTAGGAAACTAACATTTAAGTTTATTTTCGGAAATTTTTTGTATATTTTCAAACCATAAGTAATTTTAATAAAATATAGTACTTTGTTTCTACTACATAGGCTATACCGGTAATCAATTGATGCCTGATGATACTCGCATTTGCTATTAAAAACCTTTCTTTGGAAATTCATTTCCATAACACATTTGCTGCATCCATACTTTTGAAAAATGTTTATATATCTTCAAAAAATAAAGTTATTTCGATGAAATATGGTACATTGTTTCTACTATATAGGCAACCAAGTTTGATGCCTGCTTTCATCAAAGAAATACATTTGCTATTAAAAATATTTTAAAATAAATTCCCTACCATAACGCACTTGCTGCGTCCAGACTTTTTATATTATTTTGCAGGTAGTCGGTCACTAACGATTTAAGGAGGTTCGACGACACCAAAATTAACATAATATGTAGTTTGGCGGAAATATCTGTATTCTTTTATTATATATCGGACATGCTTCTGCCGGTATTTATTTTACAGAGCACCCTATCACGAGACTGCTCATAGGCGGCGGAGCGAGGTTCATACATTTTTTGTTATTACTATATTCAGCAATATATATAGTTTCGAAGGCGTTTGGCTGTCCTGGCTTTTAACATTTTTTACTAATTTTAGATCCCCTCATTAACGTGGTGATTATTATCCCAAATATGTCGGGCGACGGAAGATTTATCTATAGTACCATATCTTAATTGTGCTAAATGTTCTTTGAATCTAATTCCAATAGATCTTTACAACTTATTTCATAAATTCCTGACATTTTGGCCGTACTATCCTCGTCTTTTGGGTTACCTAGCAAGTTTTTTAAGTATTGTTTGGCGAAAATGTCAGTTGCAAATTGGATTTTAAAAAAATGCTATCTAGACCCCTCGCCATTCGAGGTTCAAATGGTAAGCCAACAAATTTTTTTTCAGCTTTGTCTCTTCTAAAAGTCGTGGATTCGCGCTAACATTTTCTTTGTTTTTTGTTTGTTAATTAATTTCTCCACTAGGCAAGCAGTGTATCCGTTATATTCGGCCACTTTTTAATAGACTTTAATTCTTTGGTATATTTACTTGTACTTAAAGGAAAATTAATTAGCCAGTTTACTAAAAAATTCAGACGGGCCATTTTTTGTGCATACGTATAGTGTGAGTCATTCGGAATGTAACTTAGAGTGCTGTTTTCCTTTCTATGGACATCGAATTCTACAATGTCTTTATTTTTCATAACTAGTACATCTAGAAAGGGTAATTTAGTATCAATTTCTAATTCTTTGGTAAATTTGATAGAATCAAATTTATTGTTTAATTTGGCAACAAAATCTTACATTCTGCAAATATTTGCGATAAACGCTGCGAAAATATCATCCACGTAACCAAAGCACACTCGAAGAAAATACTCACGTTCACTTTAAAGATCTTTTTCAAATCTACTCATGAAAATATCTGCAATAAATGGCGAACCCGATAGCGGGTTGCCCATTGCCGTGCCTTGGGTTTGTTAAAAAATTCGTTGTTGAATTGAAAAATATTGTTATATATATATATATATATATATATATATATATATATATATATATATATATATATATATATATATATGTTTAAATAGTTTCTAATCTAAAATATAGGGTTGGGTAAATAAAATACCTCACTTAATTCGTATCCAACCCCTTAACCCATACTTATCAAATCTGCTACACCTTCCGATAAAACAGAAGTTGTCGGATCACGCCGAGTTAGCGATTAAACCCCACCCACTCGGGGGTCACTAAATTTAGCCTGTATCACCTAATGTCTACCGAATTTTTCTCCACAGAGTTACCCAGGTAGTTTGATCGTTATATCGGTAAGCGTTAAGTGAAGAGGTCGCGGACATCCTCAACAAGGAATAAACCCTTTAAAATCTGGCACCCGAGATCCTCCCATAGTAACCGTCAATCTGTGTCACCGAAAAACGGTCTGCAAGCAAAGGCCTCGTCACACTGTTTCTTTTTAAATAAAGTAATTTTTTATAAATTTTATTACAAGGCTAAATTACTAATATATTATATATTATTCTTATTAAATTCACTACCATAACGCACTTGCTGCGTTCCGAAGTTTTTAAATAATAGAATAACATTCAAAAAATATTTAGTTAAAAATTCTTATAAACCATCACAAAAATTAAATAACCTGATTATTCTTCCAAACAGTAAATTAGTTTCGTTTGATGTTTGTAACATACACTCTAAAATACCTCCTAGAGAATGTTTTACCACATTAGAAAACCTTTTACTAGAAAAGAACGTAGATGTCATTATCAAGACAAGTAATAGTTAATTTTTTAAACGAACCTATAAAATAAAACTATATTAAATTAAATAACAGTATTTATCTACGAAATGAATGCCTTCCTAAGGGTAGTCCGTTGTCTCCTTTACTAGCCAACATATTTATTAAAAACTTGGAAAACTAAATTATAACATCAGAAGTTTCTCATAATATTGTCTTGATTAGCAACATTCAACAAAACTTTTAATATATGCCGTTCTATTTCAAAAAATTGAGTTGCTGTAGTTTGAATTAATTCAAATTCAGCCACTATTTGAGACCATCCTGTATACAGCATCTCGATTTTTTCGGCGAATAATATCAACAAAAACCTTTCTGAATGCCGCATTTTAATGGAACGTCGCTATCTATTGGTAAAACGCCGTATAACAATTTTTGATATGTGCCAAAAACGAAAAAGCTGAAAAACCATCCAATTAATTATAGGGCTATAATTAATGGAAAAACAATCCACTAATTATAGGGCGCCTTGAGCTGCATCCAAAGATGCAGCTCAAGGCGCCCTATAATTAATTTACATAATTTTTTCTCATATCTTGTATAGTATCGAATATATTGCACTTTTCCGTAGAAATGCGCTAGCCTGTGTGTATATATATATATATATATATATATATATATATATATATATATATATATATATATATATATATATATATATATATATATATATAACATACAAAACCTGAAACCGTCCCCACATATGAGTTCTATGAGGCCTAGTCCGCGGTCATTTGAAGAAATCTTTTTAAAATTAAAGTCGTTGTCTCCTAAAGAGCGCATTTTTTTCTACAAAATTTGCTAAAAATTATAGACTCTTAAACGACAAACTTTAGCAAATTTTTGTGTAAAAATATAGTTGGCCTTCGCAGAAATTTCTAGTGTTTCCGTAGAAATCATTTTTTATAACATTTTAGTGAAATTTGGGTATTAGGTAACAAGTGTTCCGTAAGTTATTGTAAACAAAAAGTGTTTGCAAATTTCCATGGAAAGATTTTTTTTTGGGAACTTTTGTAAATAGCTTGAAGAGGTTCGTTGCCCAGGAAAATCGGACCTATTTTCCGGGAACATTTTATGTTTATTTTCGGATAAGTACACTTGGAGAACCCAAATCACCACAACACATGGTTTTAAAGACCTGACGATCGTTCCACTAACAAGGTTAACGTCATCAGAGGATGAGTAATTAAAAACTGCTTACTAGTGAACATAACCTTACATACTGAGTTTTAGGTAGAGACCGATACCGAGAGGAAGACTAAATCGCAGGCAAATTTTATTTTTGTTGCCGGGCGAAGTTTTTGAAGTTCCTTAATAACTTTACCTGGTAAGTTGCGGAATATTTTATCTGTATCAGAGACAGAGGGCAAACAAAGGACTATAAATCAGTGGCGGCGCTCGGTTTAAGGAACTTTTGTTTTTTATTGCCTTATAATTATAAATACTTTCGCACGCATCTAGCCGCGCTGGCTGTGTAACATTTTTGATACGTTTTCTTTATCAATGTGGTGGTTATTATCTCAAATATGTTGTGCCACGCATGACTTATCTACACTACCGTAACTCAGCTGTGCCAGATGTTCACGGAATCTACTCTCAATGGTCTGCCCAACGTGTTTAAAATTACCATCTTCACAACCTATCTCATAGATACCTGACATTTCAGTGGCTTTATCTTTATCTTTCGTATTAACTAACAAATTTCTTAAACTATTTTTTGTCGAAAAGGTTAGCTGCAAATCGGCTTTCTTAAAACTTCTCTCGAGACCCCTTGTGATACGCGGTTCACAAGGTAGGCAAACAAATTTTTACCCTATTTTATCTTTTCTGGATGTCGTGCATTGCGCTAACATTTTCTTTGTTCTGTGTCTATTAATAATGTTTTACACTAAGCAATCCGAAGATCCATTATATTTAGCCACGTGTTAAATGTACTCTAATTATATACTACATCTACTTTTACTTAAGGGAAATTTTATTAATCTATTTGCTAAGAAATTTAAACCGGCCGTTTTTGTGCAAACGCTTGATGTGAGTCATTTGGAATGTAACTTAGAGTGATAGTTTCCTGCCTGTGGTCATCAAATTCAAGAGAATCATTAGTTTTAGTAACTAGTACATGTATACAAGTAAGTGTAATGTTAATTTCTAATTCGTGGGTGAATTTTATTGAACTAAATTGACAGCAAACAAAAACAAAGAAAATTAAAAAAAGAAACAAAAACACAAAAAAAAACAAAAAAAAGAAACAAAAACAAACAAAAAACATGTTTATTTATGTCTAATTAAATCTTTTATGTGTAAATACTTTTAGATACAAACAAACTGTATGTAAAAACATATAAATTTGTAATGAATGGGTTCTATTGCTATGCGTGGCGATCTATTATTATGTAACAAAATTTAAAAAAAAGAACTAAAAGTATTGTAATGGGGGGCGAGGCAAGTATTGTGACTGTTTAAGGACATTTTAGTAACCAAAATATGTGGCTAATGAAAGAAAACTTTCGAGGCTAACTTACGACCACCACCACCACCTAAATTGACAGTTCAGTCTTTTAATAAAATAATCTACTTTGCATATATTTGTGCAATATACAAATATACAAATATTTTTGCAGTATTTAACACAAATATGTGCAAAGTAGATGATTTTATTAAAAGACGAAACTGTCAATTTGAGTCAATAAAATTTATCCACGAATTATAAGTTAACAGAAAACTTCCTTTTCTAGATGTACTACTTATTAAAAACAATGATCCTCTTCAATTCGATGTTCAAAGGAAGAAAAATTCCACTTTAAGTTACATTCCAAATGACTCACATACGTTTGCACAAAAAAACGGCCGGTTAAAATTTCTTATGTAGTAAATATAGTATAGACTTAGAGTACATTAAAGACGTGGCTAAATATAACGGATATTCGGATTCCTTAGTGGAAAATTAATTAATTAATAGACACAGAATAGAGAAAAAAACTGTTTGTCTACCTTTTGAATCGCGTATCACAAGAAGTCTCGAGAGCATTTTTACGAAAGCCAATTTGCGGCTAACTTTTTCGACAAAAAAATAGTTTAAGAAATTTGTTAGGTTATACGAAAGATAAAGATAAAGCCAGTAAAATATCAGGTATCTATGAGATGGTTTGTAAAGACTGTAATCTTAAATAAGTTGGGCAGACTAAGAAACCCTTGAGACTATATTTCGTAAACATCTGGCACAGCTGAGATACGATAGTATAGATAAGTCGTGCGTGGCACAGCATATTTTGGATAATAACCACCACATTAATAAAGAAAATCTGAAACTTATCAAAAATGTTAGACAGCCAGCGAAGCTAGATGCATACGAAAGTATTTATATTTCCAAGGAAATAAAAACCAAGTGCCTAAAACCGAGCGCCACTACTGGTTTATAGTCCTTTGTTTGCCCTGTGTCTCTGATACAGATAAAATATTCCGAAACTTACCAGGTAAAGTTATTAAGGAAGTTCAAAAACCTCGTCCGGCAATACAAGTACCATACACAGAAAATTTGCCTGCGATTTAGTCTCCCTCTCGGTATCGATCTCTACCTAAAACGCAGTATATAAGGTGATGTTTATTAGTAAGCAGTTTATAATTTTTCATCCTCTGATGAGGCTAACCTTGTTAGTGAAATGATCGTCAGATCTTTAAAAACATGGATTGTGATGATTTGGCTTGTCCAAGTATACTCATCAGTGCTCATCACAGGTTTCAATCTTCACTTAGTTTATTTTAGGATTTTTTTTGGTACTTTTTCAAACAATAAAATTATTTTGATGAAATATGGTACATTGTTTCTACTATAAAGTGTATACTGGTAACCAAATTTGATGCCTGCTGTCATTAGAAAAGACAATATTTGCTATTAAAAACATTTTTATCAAATTCACTACCATAATGCACTTGCTGCGCCCAGAATCGGAGTTGCCAGTAACCCCACACAAGCAACTATGAATGCAACGTTCACCTAAGCACTCTGGAGTTAATAAGTAGGTTAGGTTAGGTTGTTTGTGAGTGGTCCATACCGGACCTTCCACCGCGACCAACGGTCTATTGTGGCTCACGCCTAATGTTTATATTTCGCCCAACAAATCCAGCCTCCTGCAGAGGTCGATAACCTTTGTGGGCGAAAGTCGATCCAGATCCTCTGGAGCAAGCTTTACCTTGCCAAAGAGCAGGTGTCTAGTCCTATCCGCTGCCGGACAGGAACACAGCACGTGCTCTGCTGTTTCGTCATCCTCCATACACAGTCGGCACTCGGTCTCCTGACCGATTCCAATACGGTGCATGTGATGCCGCAAGCGGCAGTGTCCTGTATATAGGCCTACTAGAGTTCTCAGTTGTTGTCTGTTCAGCTCTAGTAGTTTCTTAGCCCTTGACTCAGACAGGCCATTTATGAAGGCCTTGGAGTGAGCTAATCCTGGAAGATTTTGCCAATATTGAATTGTCTTTCTGTCTGTCCAGGTTTTTAAGGTGCGTTTTGCTGTGCAAGATGTTATTCCCAGCACCGGTTCTGGTCCGATAAAGCCGCACTCGGCACCACTCCTGGCAAGCGCGTCTGCCGCAACGTTGCCATCATGATCCGAGTGACCCGGTATCCAGACCAGCGACACCTCATTACAGCTGCCCAATTCGTTAAGGGCAGATTTACAACTCCATACCGTCTTTGAATTGCACCGGTAGGAACCAAGAGCCTTTATTGCAGCTTGGCTATCTGCATATATCTTTATCGATTTGTTTGTGCATAGGTCCTTTAAACTTTCCCTTGCACACATCTCGATGGCATAAACTTCTGCCTGGTGTATGGTTGCGTACTTGCCGAGACTAGTTGATAGTCTAGCATCGGTGCTGCCCCCATAGGCGCCGGCTCCTACTCCCATATTGGTTTTGGAGCCGTCCGAGTACCAGCAGAGGTCCGCTCTCAACAGGGTCGATTGGTTCCGGTCCCAGTCCTCCCTTTCCGGGAGGACGGTCTTGAAAGACAGATCTCTGCTGTTAATAAGTATATAAAAAGTTTTTTTTGTGAATTTTCTTAGAAAAAATTCACTAATGAGGAGATCTCTACTTTTGAATTTTGAAAAAATTTCTTCAAATGAGCGCGATCTAGGACCCCTAGAACCCATATCCGGGGTCAGTTTCAATTTTAATATGTTATATATATATATATATATATATATATATATATATATATATATATATATATATATATATATATATATATATATATATATATATATATATATATATATATGTATCACACCGATAACTCAAAAAATAATGGGCCGATTTTGATAAAATTTGGCATGTACCTTTCTTTTGTAAATGGCTTGGATAAGTTTGTTAGTCAGGAAAATCTGACGAGGTTTTCAGGGAAAATTTTGAGTTTTCATTCGAAAAAAATTCTTATCTCAAAAAGTAATAAGCCGATTTTAATAAAATTTGGCATGTACCTTTCTCTTGTAAATGGCTTTGACAAGTTTATTAGTCAGGAAAATCGGATGAGGTTTTCCGGGAGAAATCTCAAAGAATAATAGGCCGATTTTGATAAAATTTGCCATGTACCTTCCTTTTGTAAATGACTTTGACAAGTTCGTTAATCAAAAAAATCAGACGAGGTTTTCCGGGAAAATTTTGAGTTTTCATTTGAAAAAAAAATTTATCTTAAAAAATAAAAAATCTATGATAACCAAATTTGGTAGGTAGGTTTACGATATAAAAAGTAAACTATACACCAAAATTTAGATTTCTATGTTACAAGAAAAAAAAGTTATAATAAAATATTTTGTGCCAGATCATTTCTATGAAAATTCACTACCATAACGCACTTGCTGCGTCCAGAATTTTTCTTTAACGTCGGTCTATTTCCGCGACTATGTCCAGTCACCCACGCCAGGGAGCAGTTTTACCTCTCTACCCTGGAAACTTTGCCGAACCCCCGCCTTTCTGTAAGGAAGGTAGGGATCTTTAACGTACGCAACATCGCGTGTATACGGGAGGGCCTTACGTTCGCTATGAAGGGCGGAACCTGCAGACATTCAACTTGCTCAAATACAATGTCAGAACCTCGGTTGATTTTAACTTATTACAGTATGTACTGAAAAAGTGAAATGGAAACCCTGGGAATCGAACCCAGTACCCTTCGATTCAGAGGCACACGTTCTTAAGCCTGGACCACCGAGGCTTAATATAAAAAGTATTTGACTGACCATACATTATAATAAAGTGGAGCAAATAAAGTAAATAAATATTAGTAAACAGACGTAGGTCTAACATTCAAACAGCAATGAATATGTAAATAATGTTTTTGCAAGGTCGAGGTCGATTTCAAGCTCCGGAAGCAACAGAGTCTGATAATCAGTCGTTATTGTGGTTATTTATCCATCCAATGTGAATGATTATCTAAAGTCCATTATTCTCTAAACAAAGGTTCCTTGTGAACCCATGACTGAAATTTTATACGAGCAACTTTATTTAATGGGTAATTGTAATAAGGCACATCGAAATAACTATAAAGGCATATTAGAAGAAAATAAATACAGATCAGCACATGCTCTAACGTTAAAGTGTAATGGTTATACTCTGGATTGAATTTAAAATTTCATTTATACAGTGTGGAACTCCCAAATGGAATAAATTCAACATATCAATTACTCGCTAAGTGAACGTTGGAATCTGTGATGAGCACGGACTAGTTGGAGAACCCAAATCACCACAACACATTTTAAGAAACCTGACGATCGTTTCACTAACCAAGTTAGCGTAATCAGAGGATGAATAATTCTACATATTTCACATCTACTACTTTATTAGCGAATTGTTCGTAAAACGAAAAATTCACTAATGGGGAGATCTGTGTGTTATATATATATATATATATATATATATATATATATATATATATATATATATATATATATATATATATATATATATATTGTTATTGTTTATTGGCAAAAATTATACAATATGTTAATGCAATAAGTCTTATGCGACTTGTGCTGTATCATATAACACAATTTAGAAGGTTGAATCCTAAATAGTTTCACAGTCCTACACCAAATGCAATAAACGTCAAATTTTGACGTACCAAATTTAAATTCTTTTTGCTCTTCGATTTCGCACCTTCTAACACGTCAACCGTCACCTTCATTTACCATAAATCTCTGCTATTCCATAATATCTTTCTAAGTGCTATTCTTTCCAAACAACCCATATTTTCACCAAATTTTTTTAATTTGTGGGAGATAAAAATTACTTTAGTTTGACAAATGTCAGTTTTACCTATTATTTGATTATATATCGTATCGATAAATCAAAAAATAATAGGCCGATTTTAATAAAATTTGGTATGTACCTTCCTTTTGTAAGTGGCTTGGATAAGTTCGTTAGCCAGGAAAATAGGATCATTTTTTTGGGAAATTTTTGAGTTTCGCTTCGGAAATTTTTGGTATTTTCGAAAATGACAGAGCTATGACAACTAAATTTCGCATGCACGTTTCTACTATCCAACTTACCCTACGCGCCAAAATTCAGATCTCTAAGGAAAAGTTATAGGCATTTTAAGAAACAAAAAATTGGGTACCACTGGTAATCAGAGGAAAGCACAAAAACAAAATATTTTGTATGACTAACAAAACCAATTGAATATTACATCCAACGGTTGAGTTTTCTTAACGCAAAAGCGTCAAGAAGTAACAGAAAAAATATTTTGAAAATTTGATAATTTTTCTTCTTCAAACGTCAAAGTCGCGATTTGAAACGTCAAAATTTGCAAGTTTCAGACAACGCATTTGGAACAAATACGGATTATGTAGACGATATATCGTAAGAAGTGTGTTTTACAAAGCCTTAACATTCAGCTTCAACCTTCGCGGTCCTTCATTTTACTAAAAAGTTTTCAGAAAATTCAAATATACCCTCTTTCTGATGCTTCGGCGGTAGGTTCAGCTATAGAGTTTATGGTTTAATAGTCTATATTTTGGCAAATTTTCGTAGAAAAAATTCGTTATTGAGAAGACCGCGGCTTATGAATTTTAAAAAGATTTCTTTGAATCAGCGCGAACTGGAACCCCAAAAAGTCACATACGGGGTCAGTTTCAGTTTTTGTCTGTTTACATATATATAGGGTGACGCTTTTCTACGGCAAAGCTCAATATAGCCGTTATTATACAAGATATGACAAAAAAGTATATACGTTAATTATAGGATATCTCGAGATGCATCTTATAAACTTACTTTGACAATCACAGGCTGGCCCATAAGTCGTTGGTGATACACACTTTCTTTTTTTAATAGAACACCCCCTTATTTTATTACATTTTTGTGTTTTTCAGCGAATTATAATGCATGTTTGTAAGAAAAAAATTGATATCGTTCATTGTTTTTAAGTTATTTCAATTGCTTTGCAACTTTTCACGTTTTTTGCTCATAGTTCAAATACATATCACAAATTGTGAAACGGCGTTTCTATCAATAGATAACGGAGGCCCATGGAAATGACGCATTCAGAGAGCTTTTTGTTTGTATTACTCGTTGAAAAAATCGAGCTGCCACACAGGGGCACGCTCAAATAATGGGTGAATTTAAAAAGTTTTCGCAGAAATATTTTTAATGTTTCTGTGGAACTTATTTTTTAAGATTTTTGTGATATGTTGGTAATTAATAATAAATGTTTAGTAAGTTATTGTAAAAAAAGTTTTTTTTTTTTTGTAAAAAATATAATTTAGTGTAACATTACTGAAGGCAATTTCTGTACAGAAAATGGTGATTTTCTGTTAGAGAAATTTTTGCAAATTTTCATATTTTTTTTTCAATTTTGGCTCTAAAACTGTTTGTGAATAATTATATCCTGGCAGGTGTGTAAACAGCTTAAAGAGGTTTGTTGGCCAGGAAAATCGGACAAGTTTTTTTTTTGAACTTTTAATGTCTATTTTCGGAAAATGTTTGTACTTTTTGAAACAACAAAGCTATTTTAATGAAATACGGTAGATTGTTACTAATATATAGGTTATACTGCCAACCAAATGCACTTCTTCTAAAAACAAGACATGTTTGCCATTAAAAGCATTTTTGCGAAAATTCCATAACGCACTTGCTGCATCCAGACTTTTTATATGTTGTGCAGGTACTCGGTAGTTGTATTTCCGCCAAGGGGTACTTTTTGTTTTGTTGAACTACCCTCAATCGTTCTAGACGGATTACCTGCACGAATTATAATAAAAGTTTGGAAGCAGCAAGTGCGTTATGGTAGTGAATTTTCATATAAATGATCTCGCACCAAATATTTTTTATAACTTTTGTTCTTGTAACATAGAAATCGAAATTTTGGTATGTAGTTTACTTTTTATATTTGTGATATATTGTAGTAGAGTATATATTCTTATTTATGTTATCATTTTCCCCGTATCATATTGATAAGGAGTCCTGAAAAATTTTTACAGAATTAAGTAGTTAAATTTCAGCCTTCGTTTGATTTTCACTTATATTTCAGTTTGTTAATAAATGTAAATCTAAAAATATGCAAAGATATTACGGCGGCGAGGTCAATACCTATTTAATAAATCAGATTAAAGTAATCGTACAAGTTAAATAATTAAATATGAGTGCTATCGGAAAAGTTGATACATTTCGAATTCACGATAAAAATTGGATGTCGTATATTACACGACTCAAACAATTTTTTAAAGTAAGCAAGATAGCAGCAGAAAATGAAACAGTCATTTCCATAACGGTAATGGGAGGTGAAGCATTTGATTTACTATGTGATTTGTGTAGTCCAAAAAAAAACAGAGGAACAGTCCTTTGATTTTCTTGTTGAGCTGATGGAAAATCATTTGGAACCGCAACCATCTGAAATTGCCGAAAGGTACAAATTTCGTCAAGAAATGCAGCATGCCAATGAGAGTATTGCTGAGTATGTTGTTTGTTTAAAAAAGCTTTCTAAATTCTGCAATTTCAAGAAGACCCTGGATGATAATCTACGAGATCAACTTATTTTTGGATTAAAAAATGAAACAATACGCCAGCGGCTATCCTCTGAGAAGTTTCTAACATATCAAAATGCATATGAACTAGCAATAAGTTTGGAGGCAGCTGAATCAAATTCTGAGTTAGTATCACCTGCATCTACAAGCACTGAAATGGTCAGAAAATTTCAAACAAAAAGCAAGTATCAAAATCCCAAGTTTGAATCTGGTGTCAATAAATGTGCTAATAATAGTGAACAGTTGAAGGAAAAACAAGAGAGGTGCCGGCATTGTGGCAAGACTAATCACACAGAAAATAAATGTTTTTTTCAAAAATTCCCGGTGCCATATGTGTAACATAATTGGTCACATTAGTGTTATGTGTACTGAAAAAAAATAAAAGTAAATTTTCTCCTAAATTAGCAAATTATAAATTTAATAAATATCTTAAATCAGAATATTCTGATGTTTGTAGTGAACAAGAACGTAATTTTTATAATTTAGGTAATGATAATAATTATCTTATCAAGGTTAACTTACTGATAAATGATATTGAAATTCTTTGTGAAATTGGTATTTCGGATATATCAAAAAAATATATGATAAATATTTTAATAAATTTTCTTTATTTAAATCCACTATAAATTTAAAGTCGTACACCGGTCACTACATTCAGACACTTGGCTATTTATTAGTAAATGTTTCATATACAGGGGCTAACAAAAAACTAAAATTGTACGTCATTGATTTAGGTGGCCCGCCTTTGATTGGCAGGGACTGGCTTAAAGCTTTAGGTATTTCTGTTGATAATTTTTTCAATTAATATTTCTCAGTTACCCGTGGAAGAAAATCCTTGGTTTGTAATTAGTATTTTGATTATTTTGATATCTAAATTTTGAACGTATATTCGGTTTTTCAGAGTTGTTAATTTCTAATTGAAAATCATTAGTTAACATATTTAAAGCCGCATTTAAATCTTTGGGATTTTTAGTCCTCATAGGAGATTCAATCGGTTCTCTTAAACTACGTAATAATATGCGAAGTGCAAATTTACGGAAATAACCTACTAAGATATTTTCCTCGATTTCAGTACAATGTGTAGTTAAATATGCAGTTTGTAAATTAAGTAAATGCTGTAAACGGCTATAAAAATCAAACGCCGTTTCGTTGTACGCTTGTTTGCATTCAGTCATTTCAATATTTCAACTATAACAGTCTCTTTTATCTGCGTACGTGCATAACAGAGCCTTTTTTAAATCTGCCCGATTTTCGACAGTACAGGAGGATATATTTATAACAGCTTCTCCGTTAAATTTTGACAAAACGCTAGATATCAAATATTCATTTTGAAAGTCCTCAACATTTTCTAAATTATAAAATTCATTAACTAATTTTTCTGCGATATTTATAAATCGCAGTACAAGTTCTGTTTCTCTGCTAAAGTTGGGTAACAGGTTAAGGTACTCTCACCTTAAAGCAGAAGTTTCACTTTGGTTTACTGCCATTTCAATTATATTTACTTGATTTGTTATTTGTGATTTATTAAAATTTAAATTTACTTTAATTTGATTTTTTCCTATAGTTAATGAGCTAGAATCAGAATCCGAACTATCAAAGTTATAGTGAGAATTAGACTCTCTATAAGACATAAAGGTACTTACAACAAAATAATCAATACTGCAATAGGTCCTGAAATTCCTTCAGCACACACAGGAGTAATTTCTCACAAATGGTACGTTTGTTGCTCGATGCACTGGAACACTTGTTACTGAGTCTCTAACACTTCACTTAGCTACTCGATCCATCAGGTGTGTTAGAAAATTCGATAGCTAATTAATCGTAAAAACGAATCAAATATTATCAATATATTCGATTAGCTATACTACCGACTGCGCCAATAATATTATCGATTACCGATAATCCCCTTTTTAAAGAAATCAGTATCTAATAACAGATAACTTTATTCTTTAGGTGTTAACAGTAAATATCCTAGATTTCAATTAAACTCAAACTTACAGTAATTATTGTACATCAAAAGAGAATGAAACATAATATTTCATGCACGGTTACTAGAAATATATCTGCGACAATAACAACCATGTTGTTGGAACGCTGATTAGTACAGTTTTTATATAACGGAATATTACATTTGGTCATATATATATATATATATATATATATATATATATATATATATATATATATATATATATATATATATATATATATAACAGCCTTCGAAAAGTTTTATCGAAAATGCGCCTACAGAGTATCGGTGGTTCAGTGGTAAGGACATGTACCTCTGAACCAAGGGGTACCGGGTTCGATTCTCAGGGTTACCCTTTCACTTTTTCAGTACATACCGTACAATTAACACCAAGCAAGGTTGTGGCATTGTATTTTAACGAGTTGAATGTCTACACGTTCCTTCCTTCGTAGGGGGCGTAAAGCCGTCGGTCCCGTGTCCATGCGATGTTGGGCACGTTAAAGAACCTACCCTTCTGACAGAAAGGCAGGAGTTCACCAAAACTTCCGGGATACGGGGTGAAACTGCTCTCTGGCGTCGGTGATTGGCCAAAGTCGCGGAAATAGACCGACGTTAAAGAAAAAAATGCGCCATCTGGTGGCAAAATAAGAAGAAAAAAAAACATTTACTGAATTATGCTTGAAATAACTTTTCGAATCGATTTCTTCCCAACCTCTAGCTGCCATAGTTACCGAGATATGAATATCGATCTCCTAATGAAGCACCTTGTATATCTCGGCTCTGGGTAATGGCGGTTAAAGCTGAAACTTCAGGCTTTGTAAAACACACTTCCTGCGACATTTTCTTTACATAATCCGCAATCGTTCCAAGTTATTTGCATGAAGTTTCCAATTTTGACGCTCAAATCGCAAATTTGGCATTTAAGGAGAAAAGCTATAACATTTAAAAGTAAATTTTCTGGTATTTATAAACCTTTTTGCACCGAAACGCTTAGCCTTTGTCTGCAATATACAAGAGATTTAATTATCCACGCAAAATATGTTGCTTATATGCGTTTCTCTGGTCATCAGTGGTACTCACTCTAAATACCTATAACTTTTTTTATCACCGAGATCTAAATTTTGGTATATAGTGTACTTTTTAGTACATTTTAATAAAAAAAATTCACTAATGAAAAGATCGCGACTTTTGAATTTAAAAAAATTGTCCTCAAATGAGCGCTATTTAGGACCCCTGAAACCCAAATCCGAGGTCGGTTTCAGACTTTATATGTTCATATATATATATATATATATATATATATATATATATATATATATATATATATATATATATATATATATATATATATATATATATATATATATATATGAACATATAAAGTCTGATATATATATATATATATATATATATATATATATATATATATATATATATATATATATATATATATATATATATATATATATATATATATAAAGAGGTTTATATATTTATGTGTCACACCGATAACTCAAAAAATAATAGGGCGATTTTGATCCAATTTGGTAAGTACCTTCCTTGCGCAAGTGGCTTGAAAAAGTTCTTTAGCTTGGAAAATCTGACTAGTTTTTCCCCGGAAAATTTTGCGTTTAATTTCGGAAAATTTTTATATCTCCGGAAATAACAAAGTTAGGGCAACAATATTCGGTAGGAGGGTTTATATCATAAAAAGAAAACCATGCACCAAAATTTGAATATCTACGTTAAAATTAAAAAAGTTATAAACTTTGAAGTTTTTCTTCTTAAAACGTCAAAAAAGTCGCGATTTGAAACGTCAGAATTGACATGTTCTAAATAGAGAACCTACGTGAATACGGTTATGCGAAGAAGTTAGAAAGCCTTAAGTTTCAGCTACAATTTTCATTGTTCTTTATTTTATTAAAATATTTGCTGAAAATTAATTTAAAATAGACTCTTTATGTGATGCTTTGGTAGCAGTTTCAGTTATTTATTTAATTCTAATAACGAATCAGATTACGTTATTAGTTAGCGTTTTTTTCTTCAATTGGGCAAAGTGTTTTTTTTTATGGAGAAACGATGTTGGTAAGGAGTTTTTCCTTTCTATGGACTTCTGTAAGGTGAGTTTTCTTACAGTTTGCATTTCTAGCTCCGTTGTAGCATGTTTACTCTGTATAGAACCTCAAATTTTATTTAGGTCTCTTAACTGTATTGTGGAGTTGATATCACAGCATTTGTCCGATGGTTAATGCATAAAGGGGTTCCTCTCAGCATGCTTATGATTTTTTTTTTTCAAAAAACGAACAATGCGCTAATTTGCTAATTTACTTATAAATGTTACTCATATTAAAAACAAATGGAAACAACGCTCGTGCCTCGAATGAAGTTTTCTTCGTCATATGAGATTTCCTTCTCCTGTTTTGCATCCGTTCAACACATTGGGCACAGAAAATATAGAAATTTACTTAAAATTGTCATTTATAATTGAAGGAAAATAAAACTTGTTCTAGTTATGCAACGTTAAGTGCGATGTTAAGTGAAACAACGTAAAAGGAATTATTGGGAATGAATATAATGTACATATTTGTGACTGCAAAATGATTAAAAAACAGTATTCATTTACGTATGTAGGTATTATGTACTCTTCTTTTAGCTACTATTTTGGACTTTTCTTCGAATAACAACCGAATCAGTTTCAACGTTAAAGGATACATTTGCCTACAACGAACTACGACGCTATAATGAAACAACGTTAAATGAGACGAAAACCATTTCAGGTTAAGGGACCGTAAAATATTGAAGCAGTAAAATAAGCTTTCGTACTCCAAAAAAACAAGATTCTTATATAAGGCGTAATATAATAGTGCATAATAGTCCATTGCAACAGTACATGTCATTCAACTGACAAATTATTTTGACATATGTCAGATCTACTTTCAAAGTGACATGTGAATAAATATTTTGTTTTCTGACATGTATAATACAAATATAGGCGTGCTCTTCTTCTTACATTCATATTTATTTTTGACCATCACAATTTTACTCAGTTGCCTACAATTTTAGTGACTTTTGAATTTTGTAAAGCTGCCTTCAAATGAGCGCAAACTGGGCCTCATAAAACCCATATCCGGGTTAGTTTGGGTTTTAATCTGTTTTCATATATACAGGGAGACGCATTTCTAGGGTAAATCTCAATATATCCATTATTATACAAGATATGAGAAAAAATTGTATATGTTAATTATACGATGCCTAGAGCTGCATCTTATAAAATTATTTTTACATCACAGGTTGGCCCATTAGTCGCTGGTAATACAATTTTTTCCCAATCTAACACGTCTTATATTATTGCAATTTTTGCATTTTCCATCGAAAGATAATGCATGTTTGTCAAAAAAATAAATTATTCGGGACTCAGCAAGTGCGCGGTATGGTAGCGATTTTTCATAAAATGTGTATATATATATATATATATATATATATATATATATATATATATATATATATATATATATATATATATATATATATATATATCTTTAAGATCATACCACTTCGGGTTATACCAGAAGTTGCGAGTAGCCTTCTTCTTTTAAATAGAACACCCGGTACATTATTTAATTTTTTGAATCTGAGAAAATTTCATGATGAGTTTCACAGGTCTTTTGAAATCCACATTGACAGTTGATTAATCGCATACAGGTGTCCAAAAATTGATGACCAATTACATTATTTTGAAAGTTGATAAAGCTCGTTCCTTCAAATGTGGCACCCTGTATATTATTGGATGACCGGATGCTGTGTGTGTGTGTGTGTGTTTTGTTTCTTTAACGTCGATCTATTTCCGCGACTATGGCCAATCACCGATGCCAGGGAGGAGTTTCACCTCACTATCCTGGAAATTTTGCCGAACCCCTTCATTTCTGTAAGGAGGGTAAAGATCTTTAACGTGCCCAAGATCGCATGGACACGGGACCGACGGATTTATGCTCACTCCAAAGGGCGGAACGTGCACACATTCAACTTGCTCAGATACAATGCCAGAACCTCGTTTGATGTTAATTGTACAGTTTGTACTGAAAAAGTGAAAGGAGAACGCTGGGATCGAACCCAGTACCCTTTGGTTCAGAAGCACACGTTCTTACCTCTGAACCACCGAGGCTCTGACCGGATGCTGAATTTGATTTTGCATCGGTTTACCAAAACTTTCCCATATATATATATATATATATATATATATATATATATATATATATATATATATATATATATATATATATATATATATATATATATATATAATTATATAGTTAATAAGATAACAGTTTACGATTTTGGAACCGAAGCCCCTGTCTTCCCGTCCGAAGAGTTTAGGCCATGGTATCCTCCTACGCTGTCAGGTCGAAGCCACCTTCAAAGTAACCCCTACAACCTCTACATTCTCAAAAATAATCAGATAATTTGAGACCTTAGACCCATAAAACCCTCCTTACATTCATATGACCGTTCACTCCACTCTCGCTTTTCCCGAAACCTCCTATATTTCTCTATCCGGCGCTTTCTCTTTCTCCGCGGTTTGCCTCAATCGCAATTCGCGTTTCTTCTTCCAGCTCTATTTCTGCGACCCATTCATTGAACTTCCTGATTTCCTAGTTCTTAATGGAGCTAGTTACCTTGAACGGGTAGGAACCGTTAACCCTGTTCTGGTTTTTGGCAAAGTTTTCTCTTGCCGCCCTACGATTTTCCATCTAACAGTCTCCCAGCAAATGTCTTGCTGTGTCCTGCTCTCCGTTTCCGCACGCACATTCTCCCGTTCCGGGCCTCAGGTGAAACCTACTAAAATAGCCGTTGAAGGGCCCCTGGTCAGCCAGCAAGCTCACCGCACTGTGACTCCAGCACTTGAGGCCCACACCCACGCTATCTATGTATCCATAATTGGCCCTACCCTTTGTCTCATCGTCGCAGTACTTCTGCCACTCTACTTCAGTGTTCTCCTTGGCACTTCGTTTGAGCATTCCATTCGTCACCGAGGCGTCTACCCACTAAAAAGAAAACAGCTGGAAATAGGTAAAGGGAAAGTCTTGACGAACCGATGCAGAATCAAATTCTGTATCCGGCCATCCAATAATATTACAAGTTGTCACATTTAAAAAAAAAAAACCTTTTCAACTTTTAAAAGGATTTACTTTGTCATAAATTTTTGGACACCTATATGCGATAAATCAATTGTTAATGTGGATTTCGAATGTATCATTATTGTGCTGCCGTCTACCATTAGATACTTGCTTACTACCAGTCAAAAATGAGTAAATGGCGCGTTTTTCAAAATTTTCACAATAATCAATATATCTTAGAAACAGTTGAAGATACGTAAAGGAAAACCTGTGAAAGTCATCATGAAATTTTCTCAGAAATCCAAAAATTATATAATATACTGAGTATTCTACTTAAAATCAAAAAGTTAATGGCAACCTCCGGTATAACCGAAAGTGGTATGACCTTGACGATATTTTAAAGTAAAAGATAATTGTGAAGAACCTTGCATTCAAAAAATTCATAATTTTCAGTTTTTTCTAACCACAAAAAATTCTAACGAACGGCTACCGTGAGAAAGCCTGTATATATATATATATATATATATATATATATATATATATATATATATATATATATATATATGCATATAAATAGTAATATACACCTAACATTAAACCGACTGCACACGGTTTCTAGATACCAAAGTTCGTGCTCATTCAAAGAGACTTCTTGTATGCCTGGCAGTTGCGATTCCCTTATAAGCGATTTTTTTTACAAATGTTCCCCAATAGAAAGACAATAGTTTTATGAACAGTGGATTCACAATGCACTTGCTTCGTAATGACTTTCTTTGTACGCTGCTAATTGCAACACCGCGTAAATTAGAACAGAAATTCTTTTACGCAAGTATCTACCATGTTGTAGTATCTGAACTATAGTATCTAATAGTAGTATCTGAACTGTAGGATTAGCAAGGTCAGTGTCAATTTTTATATGCTAATATAAACATATAAACATACATACACATGCCTGCATACACACACACACACACACACACACACACACACACATATATATATATATATATATATATATATATATATATATATATATATATATATATATATATATATATATATATATATATATATATATATATATATATATATATATATATATATATATATATATATATAATAAGTTTATTCATTCAAATTTCTACATACTCAATTCTTCTTACAAATGGAAAATTACTCCAATAAGCACATGATTTTAGTTAACGACGAATAAACTACAAATTTATTACAGAAGCTTTCAGCTTATATGCATATAATATACATCAATTCTACATCTTTACCTTTTTTATGAGTGGTATACATTCCTCATTCAACTAGTAATAGTTTTGAAGTGAAAAAACAGTACTTACAAGTCTCAAAAATACCAATTTTTAATTTAAGAATAAACAAGTGTCGATAGGAGGCAACAAAAAACTGCTACCTCTATAAGATTTTTACTTGTGGGAAAAGACAGTTAAGCTACCCACACACGAACACTTTAAATGTATCCTTTTTACACTTATTTATCACTTTTACGCAAAATTGGCTTTACTCATTTTGGTTGCCTGCCTTGTGTGTGCACCCGAAGTTGAAATTTATCCTGCTGTATTTACCTGTCCTCTCGATTCTTCTAAGCTTGTCTTGAACCTCTTGCAAATTTTTAGCTGACGTTTTACCAATTGTAATGTTCTGCAATAATGTTTGTGCAGCTTCTCCTCCTCTCTTTGCTTGAATGTCAGCATTATCCTGTAGTAAATTTTTCTCTAGTTCGTCTAGTATTGGTTATCTTGATGAAAGCGGTGTTCCTTCTTCTATAAGTTGTTTAAGTGTATAAGCAACATCAATTATTATAATTTTGTTCTGTTTTAGAAACACATTCATGCCTTTTAATCTAAATTCTTTCTGATATTCTTTCAACTTCTTCCTTTCTTCTTGTTCTTTCCTAGTGTAATCCTTCGTAATATAGATTTTAGTTCCTTTAAGCTTGTGTGTATTTTTTAAAACTTCTTGTTTTCTAAGGAATGATAACAGTTCAACAAGAATAGGCTGGTCACGCTCCCGTCTCCCCAATAGCCTTATATTTTTAATGTCTTGCAAACTCAAGGATACACCCAACAAGTCGTTTAGTTTTGCTATCCCCACGTGCAGAGTATCCTCCTTCGGCACCTGTAATCCATAAACCACTATGTTGTTTCCCTTGCTTTTACTCTCCAAGTACTTGTTTTCCTTCTCAATGTATTGACACCTTTTTTAAGTCATCTATTTGTTTTTTTTTTTTCATTCACTTCACTCAGCAAGCTTTCGTTTAATTTAATTAAATCCTGTTGTATTTGTACAGTCTGTTCAGAGTTTCTTTCTCTCATAACCTTATCAATGATGTTGTATAATTGCTCACCTGTAATGTTGCCCAATTTAGTCTCGGACATACTATTGTAGTGTATGGAAACCTTTATATTGAAATATTCAAGGAAATTGTCCTAAATTGCCAAAAAATAAGATCTTTTATTTTCTCGTTCCTTCAAGTTTTAGAGAATATTATACTTCTTCTAATTAGAAATTAGAGCTTATTCACCACTTAACTGAAATTAGTCGTAAGCCCCCTGATGCGACTGCTCAACTACTACACTATCATCAGTTTATTCTGCGGCTATTTTTAAAACTTATAACCAACGTTACGTTTTTAATGAATTCACAGCTTACCACTCAACCACTCGACAATGTATATATATATATATATATATATATATATATATATATATATATATATATATATATATATATATATATATATATATATATATATATATATATATATATATATATATATAATTGTAGTAAAAAAATGTAGATCATTTCTGTAAAAATTACCGATCATAAGGCATTTGCAGCTCACATGCTTTTCTATGATATTTCTATGATATATGCGACACAAATATTCATAGTTTGGTCACTACTTTTTTCATCTATTTCTCTTCAAATAAAAAAAGTTCTGGATGCAGCAAGTGCGTTATGGCAGTGAATTTTTATTAAATGCTTCAAACTTGGATAACTCAATTTACTCTGAACTTAAACAGTTGAATATTGGGATGTCGTAAGGTCTTCCCCAAGGCAACATATCCACCAAATGTCAATAAAATAGCTTAGTAATTTTCGTAGAAAAATTTTTTTTCAAAAAAAAATAAAAATTTGAAAAACTCAATTTTCTATAAACCTAGAAAGTTGAGTTTTGGCACGTAGTAAGGTCTTTCACAAGGCTACATACTTACCACTTTTATTAAAATAGCTTTGTAATTTTCGAAGAAAAAATTTTTTTTTTGAAAGAACTCAAAGTTTTCCCGGAAAACCTTGTCCGATTTTTCTGGGTAAGGAACTCATCTAAGCCATTAATAAAATAAAGGCAGTTGCCGAGTTTGATCGAAATCGGTTAATTATTTTTTGAGTTATCGGTTGGATATATATATATATATATATATATATATATATATATATATATATATATATATATATATATATATATATATATATATATATATATATATATATATATATATATATATATATATATATATACATATAAAAATTGAAACTGACCCCGGATATGGGTTCTAGGGGTTCTAGTTCACGCTCGTTTGAAATATTTTTTTTCAAAGACTCACCATCGATACCTCTCTAGTAGTGATTTTTTAAAATAACAATTCACTAGAAATTGTAAATTCCGAGGGGGCCGTTAAGCCGTCGGTCCGATAAACCAAACGGTGTTGAGCACATTAAAGCTTTCCTCCTTATAGAAACTGTGGGATGCGGCAAAATTTCCAGGATAATCCGGCAAAACTGCTCGTTGGAGTCGGTGATTGGCCATAGGCGTGGAAAAAGACTGTCGTTAAAAGCATAAAAAATATAACTTCGAATTTTAAAAGACGTGGAATATGTTGAGAGTCAAACATAGCTCATGCCCCGCTATTATTCTAGTTTTGCTTGTAATTTTTACAATAGTTAAAAAACATATTTCGTAATTGAATTTAAATTAAATAATAATTACAAATAGTCTGGATGTTACTTTTAATACTTCAAGGTATTTTGAAGAGCCATCGTCATTATATCCAAACAAAACCAATTAAATACATAATTAAAATAACAAACCTGTTAACTTTTAATGATCATAATATTAGGCATTAAATTTTCTGATAACTTAAAGTGACTAGCAACTGATGTAAAAATAATGCCAAATATTCATCGATGTTGTGAAAAAAAGTGAAGTTTACCTATTTAATATTTATACGTAAGTAGTCTATTACTTTATCAAATAATCTTAAGTAAACATGTAGTGGAATATATAGTAAATATAAATATAATACTCAAGTTTTAACGGATTGTGTATCGAAAATCCTTTAGATTTCGTACATTTAAAAAGAATGACAACAAAAGTATATGAGATTAACAAATATTACTAGATAATTGAAAAACTGATTAGTAGCAACTAATAAGGAGGAAAGTAAACCAAGTAAATTTAGTCTATATTCAACCTCTAGAGCATAAAACGGCATGGACGAGCAAGTGGGTAATGGTAGCGAATTTTCATAAAAATGTTCTACAAAACCTTTTTTACGAAATCGGTAAAAAGCCTCCCATACACAAAAATTCACTCCGAGAGTCGGTTTAAATGTTCTTTTGTTTATATAAATATATATATATATATATATATATAAGTATTTATTTATTTCTTTTTGACATAAATTATACAAGATATAATAGATATAGGCTAGGGGTTGTGGCTGCATTAAATGTAAAATTTTAAAGCATAATATGTCAAATAATAATTCTATACAAAGTTTAAAAACCGTGAGATTTGACAGTATATTTGTATTTCATTTTCACTCCTCACGAGTATAGTTCTTTCAGTGGTTAAAACTTCCAGTTTTGTTAAACTATATCTTCTTTCTCGTTAAGCGATTTCAATACTATTTTCTTAACGAAAAAATTAGGCAGTTTTAAATTTTCTTTTCAGTAAAATTTTGAAGTCTCTTTATTTGACAGACAAACAATATATATATATATATATATATATATATATATATATATATATATATATATATATATATATATATATATATATATATATATATCTTTTGAAATGTTGCACTACACTCTAATCAATTTTAAATTTACACTTTATTTGTATGCTGTACTTTTTGTGATTTTTTATTGGTTTACGTGACTGCAGTTTCGAACCGTCCCAGTTTATCATCAGCACGCTACTGAATGTGATCGTTCCTGTGTGGTCTATGTCTGAGATTGTACGTGGCGCCTGCGTGTTGAGCTTCTATTGGTCGGTTTACTGTTCTCTGGTTGGTTGTGTTTTCGGACTCTGTCGTGTGTATCGGTCTCCTATTTGGATCTCAAATTACAAACCACATGGATCAACATAGGAGACCGATTCACCCGACACAGTTCAAAAACACAACCAATCAGAGAACAGTAAACCTACCAATAGAAGCTCAACACGCAGGCGCCACGTACAATCTCAGACATAGACCACACAAGATCGATTACAGTCAGTAGCGTGCTGATGATGAAACGGTAACGGATACGATAACAAAGCTATAAATATTATTCTAAATGCAAACCGTTTTTATTAATGCACGTTTGACACCTTCTTAGTACACCTCGGGCTTCATTCAAAACCATTTGTGGACTAAGATTTTTGCAAGCGTTTTCTATTCTTGTTTTCAAGATGTCCACATGTTCCGGAACTGTGGTAAAAACTTTATTTTTATATAACCACAAAAAAATCCAAAGGCGCGAGGTCAGATCACCTCGCAGGCCATCAAATTGGCCCTTTAGTACCCATCCAATTCCTTTGGAACTGCTTGTTTAGGTATTCAACATTTATATCAGCCTTATGCGCAGTTGCACCGTCTTGTTGAAAAATAATTTTACGTAACTGAGCCAGAGGGAATTGCTCAATATAATTTTCCATTAAGTTCAAAAGCAGGTCATTGTATCTATCTGCCTTAAGTTGCCCGTCATTGAAAAAAGGGCCGATAATCTTATTGCCAAAAATACCGCACCAAACATTCACTTTAAAACGTATTTGTACATTTCTTTCAATTGCGTTTCTACGATTTTCAGAGGCCAATGAAAGTGATGATTTCGGTTGAATATTCCGTCTTTCGAAAAATTGCATTTATCGGTCCATAAGATTTTTCCTCTTGCTGTCTTTGTAAGAAATAGTTGCAGAATTCCAGTCTTCTAGGCCCATATTGCTCTTGCAATCGGTGAACTAGGTAATATTTACAGGCTCTTTTATGATGTTTTCTGAGAATACGATGAACAGTGGTCGCTGCTATACCAGTATTAAATGAAATTTCTCTCACCGAAGTTCTAGGATTTTCTTCTGACACAATAATATATTAAGTTCAAAGTCGGGTTTATTTATTTCATATTCACATTCACCTATGATCCAGCTTGCCTTAAAGTCTGCTCAAGTTTGCTAAACATTCTTCTGTTAGGAAGTCGCGTTGCACCAAATTGATCTCTATACAAACGTAACGCTTGATAGCTATTTCTTCCCGATCTTAAATACACATTATATATGTCAATTTTCTCCTCCAAGGTACACATATTTCATTTACATAAAAATATACTATAGTTACAATTATCATAAAACAATCACATTCATCAATAATAACGTCCACAAAATTAAATATTGAAACTGTCAAATTTGCATAGGCGTCTATATCTAGAAATGTTTTTTCAAATATCTCCGTTGTTGTCTAAGATGAACCCATGAAACTTAGTATGAGTGTATTTGGGATAAAACGCTCTATTTAAATATGTAACAATATACGGAATGTTCTGTTTGAAATAACCAAGTTGGGATGACTTCCGGCTAAACCGAAAGCTGACTGGTGTTCCCATTAGCTTTGTTGGATAGAGTAGAATATTTTATTTTGACACTGTAAAGTTCAACTCGATGCCACAAAAATGTCCAGAGATATGGAAGCAGGCCCTTTTTTCGGAACAGACCGTATAATCGTCGTCCTCAGGACGTAGGGGCTTAACTGACAAAAAAATCGAAATTGAGTTAAACCTTGCAAAGTAAATGTTTCACCATGCTTTATGTTACCACGAAAGGGCTTATCTGAGTTCCTCAAGGTTAAGTTAGTAATGCAATATGATACTTGGACCTATCTTATATGTCTTAAAATATTGACTGGACGAAAGAGCTTATGTAAGTTGGCCTTTTCGTAAAAAATATATTTAGAGGACATTAGGAAATCTAGTTTCACGAATAGGCCTAACGCTTTGCGTCTGCGCCCGTAGTTATGTATAGGAATATAACACAAACCACTCTTTTTAACATCGACATTTCTGACAAACACAAAATATCCAAACAACCCGAAGAATATATCGTTGAGGGGAATCAAGAGATTATGTATTAGAGAAAACAAAACAAAAATCAACACAAAAGAGATAGCAAAGACTCTGCGCAATTCTGGTCTCTAATACAAAAAACCGATTGCCCCTGAAAGCAAAATGGGTATCGGCTGCAATGCTGAATCTTGCAAGAGAATCGGTAAGAAATGTTTTTTGTTTAACGATGATATTCGGTGGCAAATTTTTAACAAATTTCATAATCTATGGGATTTGTAGTTGCAACGCGAATATGTAGTTAGTTTTATTATTGAGGAATGTATTAAAAGAAAAACGATATCAACGCATCAGTCCAGGCGTCAAAAGACTAAGCATTTTTTTCTTCCTTTGCAGAGAAAAAATAGATTGTATGCAAAAGTATGTTTTTACATTAGGGGTTACCGATAAAGCCATGCGTACTGCAGTTAAAAAAATAAAAAAAGCAGCGATATAAGTACTAAAGATGTGTGTGGAGGTCGCCAGCATTCGTATGCTTTAAAAGACAAAGCCTTACGAGTATCTGTAATCAATCATATTAAATGATTTCCAAAAGTGGAGACCCAGTATCGCCCCAAGAGGTCAACAAGGAAATACCTATATAGCGATTTATCTCTGCCGTAAATGTACATACTTTATTGAGAACATTTCGCAGAAAATGGTATTGAGAAAGTTTCCTTTTTTTTATACTGTCAAAATTTTAAAGTATGCAGCTGTCTTTTCACAGGCCTAAGAAGAACCAATGCAGTCTTTGCATGTCAGATTTACAGGGATCTGATGAAATTAAGACAATTTTAAATGATCAATATCACAAGCATAACGAAGCATATAAAAGAAGAAAAGGTTAGAGACATAAAAATATTTGCAAGGAAGAAGCCCAGCTTCATAAAATGTCTATGCTTTGTGCTTTGTTTAACCTGCAACAGGTTATCTATGTACCTATATCAAACGACAACAAAATCTTCTACAAAAGAAGGCTAGGGGTTTTTAACTTTACAATATTTGAAATTGGCTCTAGAGATTGTTTTTGTTTTACCTGGAGTGAGGGAAATGGTAAACGAGGTTCCTGTGAGATATAGACAGCTTTGTATACTTTTTTAGGTAGATACTACAAAGATGGAACTAAGAGAGTATACACCTATTCGCAAATGGACGTGGGAGGGGGCAAAATAAAAAATCAATTATAGCCGTCACTCTACTGTGTGTAATTAACAACAGCACCAATTTAGAATAGATATTTCTTAGATTCTTTGCCCCTCATTATGGTCAAAACGAAGGAGACTCGGCACACAGCGGGATTCCAAATGCTCCAAAAATTATCTGGTGATGTCATGGTTCCCACCCAACTCATTTCAGTATTTCGTCTGGCGAGAAGAAAGAATCCATATACTGTTGTCCCCTTAAGCTACACTTACTATTTCGATTTTAATATGTTTGGCAAAATCTTCGACTTCTCTCCGTACGTACAGATGATAGCAGTTCAGACAAAAACATAAAGTGAAATGAAATGGTTGAGTTTGCTGTAAAGAAAAGTGAGCCGATAAAGATTTCTTTTAAGAATAACTATTTAGAAACTCAGTACACGTCAATCAGTTTAAAAAGCCAAACATCTGCTTCTGTTATGGATTTAGTTATGCAGAATAATATACCCAAGCTTTACAAAGAACCACCTCCCGTGGTGCAACACCAGTTGTGAAAGAAAAAGAACACGCGGACTTTTATCGGTCATTACCTCATTAGACAGGACATTTTCATTTTTGTCTGTAAAATATAACTTAATAAACACATTTCTTACTAAGTATGACCTTTTTGCATTACATAATCGAATAATCCCAAAGCTATCTTATTAGAATATGAGATTAGCCTGCAAAGTGTAAACATCAGAAAGATCTGCTTGTACTTTTATGGTTCTTATCACAAGTTTTTTACATCCAAATTTATTAAGGTTTATGACAAGCTGCAGCATTTGTTTGTGTGCACTGGTGGTAGTGTTGGTTACGGATTTTGAACATTGTAGTGGAAGTTAGATTTGAATTTTCTTTGTTGGAGTGTATTCTGCAATTGAACAGTTATTTTTTTGCACCGTGGTTATCTTATCTCCTGGTATTGTGTTGATGGAAAAAGCTTTTAACTTTATCAGTTTATTTATATTTCATTTTATACTGTTTATCTACAGCTGTCCATAAATCATGAGTGACTGCTCAAAATGTGGTGTTACTGGTAAGACCTTTAGTTGTGACACCTGTAAGCTCTTGTTCTGTGAGCAGTGTTCAGACCTTAGTGCCTCTGAGATTAGATGCATGGAGTTGAAGAAGAGGAAGCTGTTGTTTCTGTGTTCTGATTGTGAGGATGGTCTCAAACAGTTGCCAAACCTGATTGCTAGAATTAGTGATGTCGAGAAGCAGCTTGAGAAATTGAAGGTAACAGCAGAGTTGCCTAATACTGTACAGGTTCCAACTGGTAGTGACTCCTATATAGAGTATATAATACAGGAGATTCGTGAGCGAGACAAGAGGAAGTCAAATATTATTATTTTTGGACTCCCCGAATCTGAGTCTGGGTCTACTGCTAGCCGTGGTGAGAGTGATGTTGACAGACTGGAAGTGAAGAATATCCTCCACAAGTTGTGTCCTGAGGGTGATTACTCCCAGATTAGGCTATTTCGCCTGGGTAGGCATTCCAGCAGTGCATCCGTTCCTAGACCTCTAAAGGTTACTTTCTCTGATGAACATCAGGTACTTAGTATTCTGCGCAGGACTGGAAGACTCAAGGATGATCATTTGTATCGTAATGTCAGAGTTAGGCAGGACAGAACCCCTAGGCAAAGTGCATACTCCAAGTCTGTGGTCAGTGAATTGAGGCGGAGGGTGGATGATGGTGAAGTAAACCTCAAGATTAAGTATGTTAGCGGTGTTCCGACTATTGCTTCTTTAAACTAGATCAGCCCAACAGTGTTAAGATACCAATTTATTACCAGAATTCTCGTGGTTTACGTACTAAAACAGAAGATCTCTACCTAGGCTTGTGTCGGTTGTCTGAATTCAAAATAATTGCTCTTAGTGAAACTAATTTACAGTCTGAAATTGGTGATTCTGAGCTGTTTCCGCGTTCATACAGTGTATTTAGGGCAGATAGAAGACTGGATGTTACTACTAAGAGATCTGGTGGAGGAGTACTTTTGGCAGTTCATTGTGATGTTCAGGTGGCTCAATTGAATTTATCTGCGATTTTAGAGGCGGTACCAGTTATTGATATTGTTGCGTGCAGGTGCACTTTGGATCAGATTGTGTTTCATGTGGTTTGTATATACATACCACCATATGTGTCAGCAGCGCAGCTTGAACTTTTCCTTAATGTGCTGGAACAATCTGTCATTCCGCTGTGGCAAAATTTGGTTATTATAGGTGATTTTAATGCACCTCAGTTTATTTATGGACAAATCACTGATCCTAAAACCAAAGCTATCCATGATTTTTCAAATTTTTTAAACCTGTCACAGTTTAATAATATTTCCAATAGAAACAATAGGCTGCTTGACCTTGTCTTTGCCAGTTGTAATTGCTCGGTTCTCCATGATATGGATCCACTAGTGCCCGAAGATGGATATCACCCTGCTTTAGGCATATTTCCTGAATTCAGGAAAAATTACAATGGTCCTAAATACTTTCCATGCAACAATCAGGTCTCTTACAACTTTCGAAAGGCCAATTACCCTGCATTGTATGCTGCAATACTTGATGAAGATTGGTCTCAACTGGAGTCCTTTACTACCGCTGATGAGGCTTGTAGTTACTTTTATGGCAGACTTTACAGTATCTTTGAACATGTTCCTCAGTACAAGAGGTCATCTAGAAAATTTTCTCCCTGGTTTACCAATGAAATAATAAATGATATAAAGAATAAGGAGAGGTGCTATGCAAGATATAGGAGGCATAAACGTGATAGTGATCATGCAGAGTATAGTCTTCTTAGATCTATAGTTAAAAACAAGCTACGAGAGGCATATGCTGAGTATGTTCGTGGAACTGAAGAGTCTCTTAAGATTGATCCCGCTAGATTTTGGTCTCACATGCAGGAAAGGAGGCGAGCAAGTAACATTCCAAGTACTGTGTCTGACGAAAATGGCATGGTTTATAATGAACCCCAAACAATTGTTAACTGTTTTGGAAACTATTTTAAAAGTGTGTACCGTCTTCAATACATCACTGAACCGGTAGATACCTCTGGACCATCGCATATGGCAGTCCGTGTGACAGTGATTGGTGATAAGGAAATTCTTAAAGCCATCAAGAAGCTCAAGAACAAGTTTACTGCTGGACCAGATTTGGTGCCATCCTTGTTGATTAAGGACTGTGCGCATGCTCTTCTCAGACCCCTTAGAACCCTGTTTAACTTGTCGCTGCGCACACATTGCTTCCCTGTGGTTTGGAAGGTTGCTCGGATCTGTCCTGTTTTTAAGTCTGGGGACCGTTCGAGGGTCAGCAACTACAGGCCTATAGCTATCCTATGTAATTTTGCTAAAATTTTTGAGGCAGTTGTGTATGCTCGTATTTATCCTGCCGTGAAGTGTCGCTTGTCACAATACCAGCATGGGTTTATGGAGGGGCGCTCAACATTGACGAATTTATCCCTGTTCACACAGTATGTAAGTGAAGCTTTGGATGGACGGGGTCAGGTGGATGTTATTTATACAGACTTTTCCAAAGCGTTCGATCGAGTTGACCACTCAACACTTCTGTACAAGCTGCATTTGGCGGGGATTGATGGACGGCTGATAGAATTCTTTGGATCCTACTTGACTAACCGTGTGCAATATGTTTTTTATAATGGATTTAAGTCTGAACCCTTCACTGCTAGCTCCGGCGTTCCACAGGGTTCCAATCTTGGCCCACTCCTCTTTTTGTTATTTATCAACGACACAAGCTCTGTAATTTCTAGTAATCATCTATTATTTGCTGATGATCTCAAGTTATACTCCAGTGTTCACGATATTGGTGACTGTTCAAGACTCCAGGTAGACCTTGAGAACTTGCAGCTGTGGTGTGTTGAGAACAGACTTGAATTAAATGTCTCGAAGTGCAAAGTGATGACATACACTAGAAAAACCAGCCGTATAGCTTTTCCCTACAAAGTGGGTGGTGTACCATTGGCTAGGACTGACACGCACAGGGATCTAGGCATTGTATATGATCAACATTTAAGTTTCACTGGACATATTCAAACAATTACAGCATCCTGTTTGAAGTTGATGGGTTTCATTGTGAGGAATAGCAGATCATTTTCCAATTTGGATAGCTTGAAAATTCTCTATTTTGCCTATATTCGATCGAGACTTGAATATTGTAGCTTGGTTTTTGATCCCTTTTATAGTGTTCAGATTGGTGCTCTGGAAGATGTTCAGCGTAAGTTTTTAAAACACCTTGTATATAGGGCATCTGGTACCTACCCACAGAGAGGATGTGATCATGGCCAATTGCTGATGCAAGCTGGCATACCCAGTTTGTATTCTCGTAGAAAAGTTGCATCTGTGATGTTCCTGCATAACTTGTTTCATGGTAAAGTTGATTGCCCAGACTTATTGATGCAATTAAATTTCTCAGTTCCACGGGCTGCATCAAGAGTGATGAGAGTGTTTAAGCCTCCAATACCAAGGACTAACTTGTATATGAAATCACCTGTTTATAAAATGAGCTCTGACTTTAATAACATTGCAAACTTGTGCGACTTCTATTCGGATAATGCTGCGGTTATTCGTAGGGTGGCTATATCTTACTTTGTCGGTTATTAGAACCATTATATGTACTGTTTTGTAGAATTTCTGCCTTGTGATGTTTTGCACAGTATTTTAGTTTTGTAGTTTAGTTGTTTTTTTTTTTGGAAGTATTTTTTGTTCATATTATTACATATTGTTCTTTTTTTATGGTGCCCTATTAATGGGATTATCCTGTTGGGCATGCATTCAATAAATAAATTAGTTTATAGTGGGTTTATCCCACAATTTTCTTTTTTTTTTGCAGCCACAAATGGGCTTATCTACAAAAAACAAATTATTTGGGGTCCTTTTTTGTTTTTTTTTTACTTTACTTATTTTAATTCCCTTTGGAATGAAACAGTAAGTGTTTAAATTTCACGTCAAAATACTATAAAATCGTTAAAACGCTCTCCCGAAAAATAATGATATCAGTTAAGCCCATACGTCCTGAGGATGACGATATATATATATATATATATATATATATATATATATATATATATATATATATATATATATATATATATATATATATATATATATCAGATAAAAACTGAGTTTGCACACTCTGGCTGGAAACTCAAACAAAAAGCAGAATCACCCCAAAAACCACAAAAATAATAACAGGGAGGTATGCGCTAGATACGTATTTCGACAACAAAGTTGTCGTCATCAGTAGCTCCTTCTCCTCCGAACCTCCAAACGTTCAAGTCCAGAATTAACAAGTTGCCTCTTTCCTCCTTGTTGACAACCACGGTACGATAGTATTTAGGTTGTGAGGGCTCGTGGTGTGTTGTTGAAATAAAAAAAGCTGCCCAGAGATTATAAATAGAGTCCAAGAAGAATTTGTTGACCGTTTGTGATATTGTCAGGCACAGGAAGGCGGGCCTTTCGTATATTTAATCAGATAAAAGTAAACTACCAAATTATTTACAAGCTTGAATTGGGTTCAAAGTGTTACTGATAATAAAAATATTATTACTCACTTTATTTTATTCCTAGAAAAAAATTGGTGTTGCTGAATAGATAATTGGATTAGCTTTAAAAGACTTATCACACTACCCACAATCCAATTTCAAAATTTTAAAAAGGTAACTGCCCCTTAAAGAGGTATAACGATAGGGGTGAGATTTTTATATCAAAAAGTTAGTTTTTGAACATTAAAATCGACCTGTTTTTGAATTGTCCTTAATAATGATCACTTTCAATTTTATTGAATTTGTGAGTTACTTTATGGACACAATGTATATATATATATATATATATATATATATATATATATATATATATATATATATATATATATATATAACTAAACATAAAAAATTAAACAGTACTGCGTGTGTATAGATTAACTAATTAATAATTAATTACCTTGTACGGAAGATTAAGATTAAGCATCCAAAATAAACCTTTTAAAGTTCTTTACACTAAAATAAAAACTTGTTTTCACATAAAAATTAATGGCACTTACAGTTATTATCACAAAACAGTTAACTAAAAATAATGTTAAACACGGAAACCATCTAATTGCAAAATGTTACGTATTATCCCACACAATCAATAGAAATTCTGTGGTTACCAAAAAGCTCAAATTCAAGAGACAACGACCGCGAGATTGTGCTAAAAACATCACACATTGTCTAAAGAGACTGTTTTGTTATTGTTACACATCTAGATGCTGAGCATACGGCATGATCAGGAAAATTAGGAAACATATGTTTAGATGACTAAAATAACATTCACGATTCCCTTGTTTGAACGCTACAATATCATATGTTTTGCCTTTCAATTAGTTTTTTATTCAAGGCAGTTCGTTTAGGAAAACAGATTACACTGCTGCAATGCTTCAAACTCAACACATATTGACTTTTGTGTAAGAGCGAACGAACTTAATGTGCGTTCTTAATTAATGATTTAGTCTCATTAAAAATTTACAGGCGTAGGCTACATATGTTTCAAATGGGTAAGCAAAATGGGTAGCAAGTGCAAGTTTGTAAAGGTTATCACGTCACTTATTGAGAATAAGGTAAATGAGAGTGAGACCGATATCACGGAAACTAGGACAAATGAATATTTGCCACTTAAAACAAAACGCAGCTGTTTGTGTGTAATTAAAACATTCAGACGTATAAATACACCAGTTTTGTCTTGAATTATTTATTGTGTAAAGCAAATTTCGAGTTAATATACCGAATATGCAGTGTTGACCATATGTAATGAATAAATTCATTTTCTCAGTTAATATTTGTATAATCAGAAAATCCTGAAATAGGTTGATTTTTCATTTTTAGTTAATTTTAATTAAGAAAATTCACTAATAGAGAGGTATCGATGGTGAGACTTTCGGAAAATTTCTTCAAATGAGCGCGAATTAGGGCCTCTGGAACCCATTTTCATGGTCAGATAAAATGTTTATATATAATATATATATATATATATATATATATATATATATATATATATATATATATATATATATATATATATATATATATATATATATATATATATATATATACAGGGTGATTTATAAGTGGTGAAAAATGAAATGAAACACCATGTTCTTTGAACAATTTTAGAGAGGGTATGTCCAATAAAAAATTTTCTTATAGTGCTTCATTAAAAAGATACAGGGTGTTGAAGTTAAATTTCAAAAAAAAAATCCCAATTTTTTAAAAAGTAGTACATATATTTTGCTGAAACTTCGCATGTGTAGGCTGTTATGGTAGGCGCGTATTCTACCATAACAATTGAATCGGCTAACCCAGCAGTGGCGCGCGTACCCACATGTTATCCCTCAAGAAAAAAACGGGTACGCCAATAATATTTTTTTTATTTTTTATTTTTTGAATCTTACTTTTATTCGTGAATAAAATGACTCTCTTGATAATTTTCTGTACGACGCTTATTTTACGAGTAAGCAATTAATCAGGTAAGTGTTTTAGAGTACAGTTCACCTATAACTCAAAAAATACTTCACTGATTTGGACCAAATTTGGGGATTAACCTTATTTTGCTAATGGTTGGATTGGTTCGTTCATCAAATCTTAACGGCCACTTTTTCTTTATAAAAAGTTAAAAAATATGTTTTCAAATGCAATATCTCTCAAATTGTTTAAGTGATTGAAACGAATATTTACACCTTAAAAGAACATAGACAGGCGTGGTAGTATATCAATTTTCAAGACGTTTGATAAATGGATAATAAAGTTATTCGAAATTAATAATAAAATAATCCTCGACATCACTTCAGATTCCGTAATGCAATATCTACAATGTTGGACAAAGACAGATGACGTGATATATGTTGCTATGCCACTTAAATAAATCGTAGATGAAAATGTAAACAATGGAGGTTGTCGCAGGTTATCAGCCTAGACAACGTTGTGAGAGAGATACGACAGGGACGCCACCTCGGTGCAGGACCGGGTAGTACGATAGCTCTAGTTTACACAATTTATAGATAGAGCGGTGTACAATAAAGTACAATCAACTAACAATAATTGTGTAAACTGTCAGCCTTGGACCAGTTATTTCGTAACACCGGGACGCAGTTGCGTTATAGTAGTGAATGTTCATAAAAATTGTACACTATGAGTAAGACATATTATTAAAACTAATTCTTTAAATTTAAATGACCTTGGAGATCGGTTTTAGAGTCCCAGTTAGCGATTATTTGAAAAAATTTATATTTTATATGGAGCTAAAAAATTTAAATTTGGTCGTAGATATTATATGTACTGCAAGTGCCTTTAAAAAAATTGTGTTACAAATTTCATTAAAAGTACATAAGTTTTTCAGAAAAAAAAATTACAAAGGGAATGTACTGTTAAATTACAAATATGGCAGGTATTTTTCCTTATTAATTGCTTGGATCGTTTTGTTTTAGTCAACCCATCCAGTTTTTGTAAACAATTAGCAACAACAAAAAATTTCGGGACGCAGCAAGTGCGTTATGGTAGTGAATTTTCATAAGGATTGTACACTATTAGTAAGATGTACTATTAAAACTAATTCTTTAAATTTAAATGGACCTTTGAGATCGGTTTTAGAGTCCTAGTTAGCCATTATTTGAAAAAAAAAATATGTTTAACATGGAGCTACAAAATTTAAATTTGGTTTTAGATATAATATGTAAATACTACAAGTGTCTTTAAAAAAATTGTGGTACAAATTTCATTAAAGTTACAAAAGCTTTCGGAAAAAAAAATTATTTACAAAGGAAATGTACCTGTCAAATTATAAATATGGTAGGTATTTTTGCTTATTAATTGCTTAGATCCTTTTGTTTTAGTCAACGCATCCAGTTTTGCAAACAATTAGCAACAAAAAAATTTAAAGATGCAGTAAGTGGGTTATAGTAGTGAATTTTCATAAGAATTGTACACTATTAGTAAGATATACTATTAAAACTAATTCTTTAAATTTAAATGGACCTTTGAGATCGATTTAGGAGTCCTAGTTAGCGATTATTTGAATGTACCTGTCAAGTTATAAATATGGCAGGTATTTTTTCTTATTAATTGCTTGGATCGTTTTGTTTTATTCAACCCATCCAGTTTTTGCAAACAATAAACAACAAAAAAGGTTTTTTAAAACAATTTTGTAATTATCCGCGAAGCTCATTATGTTATTTTTCTTTAATTTATTACCCACGTTGGTTTACATAGGTGTCACTATGGTTCAAGACTGAATATGCTGGCTTAATGGGAAATTTATTGAGCTATCGGATTTGAAATATTTTTACGAACATTTTCTACCATAACATAAAAAACCTTTTTCGTTGTTTATTGTTTGCAAAAACTGGATGGGTTGACTAAAACAAAACCATGCAAGCTATTAATAAGGAAAAATACCTGCCATATTTATAATTTGACAGGTACATTCCCTTCGTAAATATTTTTTTTTCCTGAAAAACGTTTGTAACTTTAATGAAATTTGTAGCACAATTTTTTAAAGGCACTTGCAGTATTTACATATTATACCTAAGACCAAATTTTAATTTTTTAGCTCCACATAAAATATAAATTTTTTCAAATAATCGCTAACTGGGACTCTAAAACCGATCTCCAAGGTGCATTTAAATTTAAAGATTCTGTTTTAATAATATATTTGACTAATAGTGTACAATTCTAATGAAAATTCACTACTATAACGCACTTGCTGCGTCCCGAACCTTTTTTTTAAATTACACTTAGTAGCGTAAAAATTCCACTCCTCGCTCTAACACCCTTAGTGTGACACTTACAACCGCTATATTTTCAAACTGTGTGTAATTTATTTCTGACTCTGTTGCCTATTACAGAGATAATGACATTTGAAAATATACGACATGAAAAGTTTTTCTGCCGCTTGTCATTATCGGGATATAATTAGTTCACCCTATGTAGATTCTTTTACCATCAGTAATAGAGTATCTGTGAGGTCTTATGCAGTGCTAGCGAGGCGGTAAAGTCGTGGACGAGCCCCGAGGGAGAATAAAAATCTGTGAGGTGTTCAGGTATAACATACAACAATAAAAATTGACAAACGATATCTCTATATGACCAAGAAAAGTCTGGACGCAGCAAGTGCGTTATTGTTGTGAATTTTCATAAAAATATTTCTTAGTAGCAAATATGTGTGGTTTTTATAAGAAAGCATGCATCAAATTTGGTTACCAGTATAACCTATATATTAGTAACGATGTGCCATGTTTCATCAAAATAACTTTATTGTTTGAAAATGTACACAAATTTCCAAAAGTAAACTTAAAGTGTTCCCGAAAAAACTCATTCCTTGGTCAACCTTATAGGTTAGTAGCAAATTGAGCTATTCAAATTTGAAGCATTTAATGAAAATTCGCTACCATAACGAACTTGCTGGGTCCCGAATTTCTTTTCTTACAAACATGCATTATATTTCGATGGAAAATGCAGAAATGCCATAACATAAGGCGTGTTCGATTAAAAAAAAAAAGAAAATTTGTATCACCAACGACTTATGGACTAGCCTGTGATTCTATAAATAATTTTTTAAGATGTAGCTTAAGACACCCTATAATTAATGTATACATTTTTTCTTCGTATCTTGTATAATAACGAACATATTGAGGTTTATTGATTTTTTACGAAAATTATACAAAAATTAAGTACCTTTAAACGATAAACTCTATAGCTAAGACTACTGCCAAAGCATCAGAGAAAGGGTCTATTTGAAATGTATTCTCTGGAAATATTTTAGTAAAATGAAGGGCAATGACGATTGAAGCTAACACTTCAGAGTTTGTAAAACATTCTTCTTGAGACATTTTCTTTCCATAGCCCGTATTAGTTTCACGCTTTTTGCCTAAATGTTGCCAATTTTGACGTTTTAAATTGCAACTTTGACGTTTTGAGGAAAACCCCAATTTATTTTTCTTTATGGTAGCTTTCATGGGTTTTGTTAAAGACTCTGAGTCGGTTTTTCTTCAAATCGTCATTCAATGGGTCCAGTAAGTTGGTATAATATTTGACATTGATTTTTGTTCCCTTTTTAAAGTAATTAATGTGGATTGTACAGCGTGCGTCCCAAAAAACGGTCACAATGACCATAAGGCTGACAAACACAGCTTGGCCTTCTTCGGCGCCGATTCGCACGGAGAAACCCACTGTTTTGACTATTGCTTGGTCTCTGGTGTATTGCGGTGGATCCATGTTTCGTCTACGGTTACAAAACGGCGCAAAAACTCGTCCCTATTGCGGTTAAACAACGCCCAACCATTCCTTCGAAGTTGTCACACGATTGCGTTTGTGGTCGATTGTGAGCAAACGCGGCACCCATCTTGCAAATAGCTTTCTCATACCCAAGTGATCATACAAAATCGAAACCACTGAGCCATGTGATATGCCTATGGCTTCCACAATATCCCGCATTTTCAATCTCCGATCTACCAACACCATATCGTGAATTTTTTCAATTGTTTCGGGTGTAGCGACCCCAACTGGGTACCCAGAACGATCGGCGTCATTTGTGCTTGTACGGCCGCAACTAAATTCAGTAAACCACTTTTTTACCATGGAAATTGATAGTGCAGAGTCCCCATGTATTTAAAAAGCTTAGCTTTGGTTTGAGTGATATTTTTTCCGCAAAAAATAATGTTTGATGAGCACAGAAAATTCACTTTTTCCATTTTCGTTATAACCCAAGAGGTTGTCTGCTTTCAATGGCTATCGAACATAAAGTAAATGACGCAGCTTGTACAAAATTTGACAGGAGTCAACCGACTGATACTTGTTGACAGGCACTGTGTTGCCCTTTCTGTGAATCTGTGAAGAGGTGGCAAATTCAAAAAGTCACGGACTTATTGACCCGCTCTCATATATATATATATATATATATATATATATATATATATATATATATATATATATATATATATATATATATATATATATATATATATATATATATATATATATATATATATAATTGAAACTGATCCCGAATGAGTGTTCCAGGGGGCCTAATTAACGCTCATTTGAAGAAATTTTTTCAAAATCCAAAAGTCAGGTTCTCCTCGTTAATGAAATTTTTTTAAGAAAATTCACTAAAAATAAATTATGATTGATAGATAAAAAATAATTCGTATATTTCGGTAAAAGCCCTACAAGCGAATCATCTTGCTTAATTTTTTATTCATTTTGTAATTTTTCTACGGTGTGCACTCAAGTAGATATTATTTAATTATGGGTTATCCTTTAAGTGAAGCACAAAGAATAGACACTCTAATAATGATTGGTTGTGGTGATAGAACCAGAATTCATATGGAGGTATGTGAAATGTTTAATGCCTTGTATCCCGATCGTCCAGTATCACAGTTAGTAGAATAGGGCGAGAATTTAGTGAATCTGGACATATTCGAGATAGTTATAAAACAAGTCCAAATGTCCAAATGAAAGAATATAACCACTTGGATATTTTACTGGATGTAGAGTCAAATCTGCATAAGCCGAGTGGACAAATTGGGAACATAATATAACCATGACATCGATGTTTTGAAGACACAAAATATGCATCAGTACAAAGTTCACCTAGTGCTGGAGTTGAATGAGAATGGAGGTGATCGTAGGATCGACTTGCGAATAAATAATGAATCTCTGTGAAGCAAACCCTCAAACCAGAATTATTTTCGCTGACGAAGCGAAATTTTGTTTAAATGGCACCGTCAGTAGACAGAATTATCGGTATTTGAGCAAAAACCTTATTGAATTATGAACGCCAACGCTTAATATCCTAGGAAAGTGAACATTTGTGCTGGGATTACTAAAAATCAAGGGCTGGGATTTGAAAATCAAATGATCGATCCCTATTTTTTCTACGGTTGCTTAAATGCGGCCGGATACCTAAGATTTTCGCTAAATTGTTTAGTACTAACGCTGAAATGACCATTGTCTATTGATGACAATCCAAATGAATTCAATCGGCATATTTGGTTTCAGCAGGATGGAGCGCCACCGCACTTTAAAAATTATGTCAGCACCTATTTAAACGCTGTGTTTCCTGACAAATGGATTGATAGGTGTGATTCAGAACAGTAGCCAGCCCGGTTTTCTGGCCTGACTCTCTGACTAGATAATGTAGAAGATTTTAAGCGTATTATTCGACAAGAAGTTGGAGATATAAGTCCTTATGTTGTACAAAGTGTTCTTGTGGAATTTGGAAACCACCTTGAATATTGTCAGAACATGAATGGTTTACAGTTTAAACATTTACTATGAAGTTATTTTTGTTATTAATTGTATTTATTTCGGTCATTCTGTTTTAAAAAATAAAAAAATTCATGTATAGTTTCAAATCTCATTATCTCCGTTACTAGGCAACATACACAATCGCAAAAAAGACAGCTCCGAATACAAAATATAAATGTCTTTCAAATCAGGTGTCACAAGGCTGGCCTTCCAATTTGAAAATTTGCGTGTTGTGTCACCCTGAGGGGGCTAAAGCAAAAATTGAAATTTTTACACTACTAAATGTAAAAAAAATCTACCTATTTCGGCGTTTTTCAATTATACAAATGTTAACTAAGAAAATAAATTCATTCAATACATTTGGTCCACACTGTATAAATAGATGTAAGCTTAACAGAAAATTATATTGGAATAGATGAGCTATAGTTAGTGGATAGGTGGTGAAAACTAGAAACACAGATTCTTTACCCTATGACTTGTGTCGTTCTATTGTGCATAATTTTTAATTTATCTTCGTTTCGGTATATTAAGCTTTTTTTTCAAAATGGATTAATGACCTATAGTTACTTTTTATATTTGAGGCCGTTACTGTAACTCTAACAAACATTGGCCTACTGCAGAATAGTGCCCCGCATTTGCAAAACACATACTCTGCAGTCTTTGATTCGAGAGTAGAAGAAGGCCAGTTAATTTTGCAAATTTTTAGCTTATTTTCATAAATTTCGCCTATAGCGGTAGGTAGCGATTTTCGAATTTTGGAAAAAAGTTAAATGTGCGGCAATCAGAGATGGTAGCAAGCGAATGATATGAGTCGTGGTATTTACCAGTGAGTAGTTGTTTTTCCTCGCTAGTGTTTTTTCCTACAGCTTACTTCTTGCTGAACCATGTGCACGGGGAAGCTGCTGTGAAAGCCTGTAATCGTCGCAAGAGATGGCGCTCTGCTCTATTCTGCGCTGCTTGAGGTGGCAATGCCTGGATCAAGGCCGACTTGTTTGAGCATAGTTTTAGCATACTGATGAGACCAAAGAAGCGCGAAACCGGCGTGTGTCTCCTTTGATACATCTTATTGTGCCTTATAGTTAAGTACATTATTAGTCAGGAGGGTGGTTGTTTTCGGTGGCTATTTTTCTTCCCATGGCATCTTTTTGCTGGACTGTGTATACGTGGAGGCTGTTGTGGATACCTGGAACCATCATATATGGCGCTTCGTGCTATTCACCACCCGCATATATATATATATATATATATATATATATATATATATATATATATATATATATATATATATATATATATATATATAGTTACATCCTTGTATATTCTCAACAACATACAAAATACGACGAACCCGGAAATCATGATTCATCAGTTTAGTGACATGTTCAAGAGTGCTGATTAAGACGTTCGCATTTATGTTAATTCTATAGAACATTATTTCATTCAATCGCTGTAACTCTAGTTGTTCACATGTTTTGAATGACATATTTTATAATAGATTTTAGACTGTAATAATTGTACCACTTAAATTAATTAATTAATTTTTTCGGACAATCGCTTACGAAAAACCTAATTATATATATATATATATATATATATATATATATATATATATATATATATATATATATATATATATATATATATATGTATATATATATATATATATATATATATATATATATATATATATATATATATATATATATATATATATATATATATGTACAACATGGTTTGCGAAAGTTTTACGTCACATAGAGACTTTCCACTATACTTGCTGGAAAATACTTTCCAGAGGCTAGGCTCGTTGACCAAATTTGAGAGTCAAGTTTTTCCATAGAAAATTGCAATTTTTTTTCTCACAAGTGCTATACCTTTGAAACTCGTCAATTTCTTTTTAGGAAATTTAATTCATATTCTACCATCAAACAACAGATTCAATGTGCCAAAATTTACTTAAGTGGAATAATTTGTAATTCAAGTTTTAACGTGATTTTTTACAAGATTTAACAGATTAAACAAAGATGGATATATTAAATAATTCACTCGTTATCAGTAGTGTATTTAACTAAAAAAAAAATCCCATTATTTGAGTTTTCATATTGAATTGGTAGGAAAAATTCAGAGGCTTTGGAGGGAATTGTTTGTAAAAATCGGCTACTGAAATTCAACATGTGTATACGTAGAAAGAAAACTTTGCGAATATCTGCAAATACAAAATACTAATTCATTTTCTTTATTTTTCAGATAACAATGCTACGTATAATATTATTACTTATATTTATATGCAGAAGCAGCAGTTTGCCTTTAGATGGACCAGAAAAACTTACTTGTGGATATGAAGTAAGTAGTTGTGATCTTTAGTCTTTTAGAAATACAACTAATTTTTACTGTTATTTCAAACAGTTTTTTAACAAGTAAGTACACTCGGAGAACCCAAATCACCACAACACATCTTTTTAAAAACCTGACGATCATTTCACTAACAAAGTTAGCGTCATTAGAAGAGGAAAAATTCTAACTACCTACTTCTAACATCGCCTTTTATACTGAATCTTAGGTAAAGAACGATACCGAGAGGGAGACTAAATGGCAGGCAAATGTTCTGTGTATTGTATTTTAATTGCCGGACGATCTTTTTGAACTTCCTTTATCACGTTACCTGACAGGTTTCGGAGTGTTTATCTGCATCAAAGACAGAGCGCAAACACAGGACTACAAACCAGTGGCGCAGCTCGGTTTAAGGAGCTTGTATTTTTGATTGCCCTAGAAACATAAATACTTTCGTACGCATCTATCCTGGCTGGCTGTCTAAAATTTTTAATATGTTTCAGATTTTCTTTGTCAATGTGGTCGTTATTATCCCAATATATTTTGCCACGCATGACTTGTCTACACTAGCGTATCTCAACTGTGCCAGATGTTCACGAAATATAATCTCAATTATTCTCCTAGTCTGCCCAATGATACCCGACATTTCAGTAGCTTTCGTATTCCCTAACAAATTTCTTAAATTATTTGTTGTCGAAAAAGTTAGCTGAGAATCTGCTTTATTAAAAATACCCTGGAGACGTTAGAATTTGTTTTGTGGGCACGCTAGTAAATAAAGACGCTACACCAAATGATATCAAAACCTCGCCTTTAACTAATTTGACATGTTTAACTTTATTAATGAATTCAAGTGAATTTGACACTTAATAACTTTTTTGTTTAAAAGGAAAGCTTTTAAACTCATTTGACAGCCACTTCGCTAGATAATATGTCGGAGAATCTATAGCCAAAATAATAGGTCTCATTGATTTTCTCGGTTTTTGAATTTTTGGGAGACAATATTCTTTGGGTCTTTGCAACCTGTCCGTCCGTCTTCGTAAGTCTTTTGGTATCAGGTTGTGACAACCCTTTAGACAATTTTTTACCCCGTTAATCATTTTTGATAGGTGACAAATAGTTTAAACTGTTGTCACAACCTGATAACAAAAGACTTAGGAAGACGGTCACATGTTGTAAATCCCAGTCCTCAAAAAATATTGTTTCTCAAAAATGCATAAAGCGGGAAAATCAATGAGACCTATTATTTCGGCTATAGATTCTCCGACATATTATCCATGGAAGTGGCTGTCAAATGAGTTTAAAAGTTTGCCTGTTAAACAAAAAAGTTATTCAGTGTCAAGTACACTTGAATTCATTAATAAAGTGAAAGATCCTAAATCAGTTAAAGGCGAGGTTTTGATATCATTTGATATAGCATCTTTCTTTCCTAGCGTTCCCACGAAACACACACACGCTAACGTATCTAGAACAGTTCTTGAAATTGAACAACATAAGTGGTTTACAAATAATATTTAACTTTAACAAACCTTTTATAATATTTTTTAATTTAACAATGAATTTTTGAACAAACTTACGGCACGGCAATGGGCAAACCACTATCTCCATTCATTGCGGACCTTTTGGTGAGTAGATTCGAGACGGATTTAGAAAACAAAAGTAAGTATTTTCCTAGAGTGTGGTGTCGTTATGTGGACGATATTGTTGCAGGGTTTAACACAAATATATGCAACGTAGATCATTTTATTAAAAGACTGAAATGTCAGTATGATTAAATAAAATCAACCCGCGAATTAGACGTTAACAGTAAACTTCCTTTTCTAGATGTATTAGTTATTAAAAATAATGATTCTCTGGAATTAGATGTCCACAAGAAGAAAACTACCACTCTAAGTTACATTCCAAATGACTCACATCATACGTTTGCACAAAAAACGGCCGGTTTAAATTTCGTAGTAAATAGATTAATAAAATTTCCCTTAACTAGAAGTAGATATAGTATAGAATTGGAGCACATTAAAAACGTAGCTAAATATAACGGATAAACGGATTTCTTAGTGGAAAAATTAATTAATAGACACAAAACAAAGAAAACGTTAGCGGAATGCACAACATTCAGGAAAGATAAAATAGAGAAGTAGGCGCAATAACTTTCGAACGAGTTGAGCTATCATCTTCAAATTTGGTATCCAGTTAGCACCCGACAAAGGAATACTTTGAATTGTTTTCAGGGGGTAGGGAATAAATGAGGTGTGACTTGGTGAACATTGATATTTTTTCAATAAAACTCGAGTAATATAACGTTTCAGAAGTTTATGAATACAGGAATATGAATATTTTCTTTGTGGTCAAGTCATGGACCCTAAATTCATTCCATGAGAATGCCTTTCTGATGAGAGTAAATTTTCACAGCTGTAATTATGATATGAAAGTTATAATTCAATTTGCAACATTATTTTTGTGAAGGAGGTGAAGATCTAAAAAAAGGGTGTTTTGAATCTAGACCTAAACTTTAATTCTTAAGTTATCAACTAACAAGCTTTGAGAAATCAAAAAGTAAATATATGTTTTGTTTCAGGCTTGCCACCCTGTGGACCCTAACAAGTTAACAATTCATTTGGTACCTCATTCCCATGACGATGTTGGATGGCTTAAAACAGTAGATCAATACTTTTATGGAGGTAGGTGATTTCTTTGCCCCAAACAGTTACCTAAGTATTATTTGTTTAACAGAATATCATATTTTCAGTAAGCGGTATTTTTATTTTTTAGCTCGAAATAATATTCAAAATGCCGGAGTACAGTATATCATACAATCTTATCTGGAAGCCTTAAAAGAGAATCCAGAGAGACGGTAAGTACCAAACTATAGCCACGGTTTCTTTTGTAGTAGGAAAAAGTAAATAGTGATATAGGTTTACATATCTCGATTTTAATTGACGAAAATACACATTTTGCATGGAAGCTCATTTTCCACAATCATTCATGTTAGACTAATGACCTTTTTTTCAAATCGCGAACCCCTATTTGCTTCTTGACTTTGAGAGATATTTTAATTATCAAACTGATATTAGAATGATAGTGTTGCGATCTGACGTGAAAAACATCAAGTAAATAATAATAGAAAATAAGTTATAATCTCCAAAATTTCCAAGGCTTTACTTCCAGAGTTTTTTATAATAAAACGCTAAGCGTTTCGGCTCTCTCAAACTCTCTTCTGGGGTTAACACTTTTTCTGCTTGTATTACAGAAATTATACTGTATGAGAAATTGCCAAAGTTTGAACTTCATCTATTGTCATCAGTTTTCCAGACAAAGGTCAGGTCAGGCAGTTGAAGCTCAAAATAATTATTATTATACAAGATATGAGAAAAAGTTGTGTACGTTAATTATAGGGGCCTTGAGCTGCATCTTCTAAAATTATTTTGACAATCACGGGTGGCCTATAAGTCGTTGGTGATACCTACAACTTTTTTTTCGAACACACTTATATTATTACATTTTTGCATTTTTTATCGAAATATGATGTATGTTTTTGAGAAAAAAAAACGAAGACGTAGTAAGTGCGTTTTGGTACCGAACTTTCATTAAATGCTTCAAATCTCATTAACTTAGTTTGCTATTAACCTAAGGTTCGTTGGCTAGGAATCCAGTTTTCTCGGAAACAGTTATTTTCGGAACAATTTTGTACATTTTCAAATATTAAGTTGTTTTGATAAATTATAGTACATTGTTTCTACTATATAGGGTATACCGGTAACCAGATTGATGCCTGCTTGCATTAGAGAGACATGTTTGCCATTAAAAACATTTGTATGAAAAGTCACTTCCATTACGCACTTGCTGCGTCCAGACTATTTTTTAGTGTAAATACCTTAAAAAAAGTGCCCATAAAATGTCTAAAACAGAATACCGTATGGTCTTAGATAACCGAGATACGGGGGTTGTCAAGAATGCACCGTTTTGGTTTTTCGGAAATATTTTAGAAACCGCATGAGATATTCCAGTGATAAGTACACTTGGAGTACCCAAAGTCAAAGACCTGACGATCCTTTCACTCCAAGTGTACTTATCAGTGCTCATTACAGGTTCCAATGACCTGACCTGACGTAGAGTGCGCGGGAACCTGAAGTACCTGCTGCCTTACAGATCCATATTTTTTAATACAAACATTAAACTATGTAATACTAAATTACGGAACACCCACAAAAGTAATCAGACCAAATGAAATGCCGTCAATAATTAATTTAACAATAGTGTCAGTTAATAGGTTATTATAAATATAAAGTACAAAAGATGCACTGGGATCTGATAATTACCTAAATCGTCAGTTTTCCCACAACCCTATAACACCCTCTACAAAGTGGAAGGAATCCTCCGCAGACCGGCGGCTCTTTCGCGTTTTGTTGCATGATACTCTAAAAGAGACAAACGACCCTTTTGATAACCGTACATTATTTCCTTTGCTGTTAAATGCAGTAGAAACCGCTGCCACCGCATCAATGAAGATATAAAAATAACATGTCGAAACCTCCCAGACTAATATTTCGGAATGATGAGTGTTAAAACATCAGTCAAGAAATAAAGCTGCATTAAGCGCATACAAACCATCTTCCAATATTACTACATATTTTCCAAAAAAAAAAAAGAGGCGCAGACAAAGTTGCTTTTTAAACAAAAGCAAAAGCAATGCTGGATTGGGTATGTTGGTACTTTAAATAAAAACACAAAGGTTTGGCAGTGTATAGTAACCATTTCGAATAAAAATAAAACCATTATATTGCTTCCAGTTAGCTAAAAAGTCCTAGAGACAATGTTAAATCGCTTAGCGCCTAGTTTTGTACCAGATATTTAACGTGATTGGCTAAATTCATGAGTATAGTGGCCATAGTTTAAAAACCCCTTTTGACAACAGTGAACAGTTAACTTACGGCTGCAATAAAACCAACTAGAAGCACAGTACCCGCAAAAGGTCACATCACTTACGAAATTATTTTAAATCTTTCTACCACTGCAACAACTGTTTATTACAAATTTACAACTGGTAGGTAAATGGCGTGTATAGAGAACAGCTTAAGGAAATTATGATCTGTTTGGAACATAAGTCAAATAATAACAATGCTACCAATATCAATAATGCACCTCCGTATAGAGATATATCCCTAATGCTATTCTTAACTAAAATATTCGAGAAAATGATAAAATGTCTGGACGCAGCAAGTGCGTTATGGTAGTGAATTTTCATAGAAATGATCTGGCAAAAAATATTTTTTATAACTTTTTTTTCTTGTAACATAAAAATATATATTTGGGTTTATAGTTTCCTTTTGATTTCATAAATTAACATGCCTAATTTGGTTACCATAGCTTTTCTATTTTATGAGATAAAATTATTTTTTGAAAGTAAACCCAAAATTTTCTCGGAAAACCTGGTTCGATTTTCCCGGGTAACGAACTTATCCAAGCCACTTACAAAGAGAAGGTACATGCCATATATATATATATATATATATATATATATATATATATATATATATATATATATATATATATATATATATATATATATATATATATATATATATATATATAAACCTATAAAAATTGAAACTGACCCCGGATATGGGTCCCAGGGGTCCTAGTTCGCGTAAATTTGCAGCAATATTTGCAAAATTCAAAAGTCGGGATCTCCCCATTTGTTGGAGAAACATATTGGTACGGCCCTGTCTCTTCAATTTCATTCGGTTGCACTATCCTTCAAGTTTCTACCTGGAAGTAGTTATTTCTGGATTTCACAATCCTTTCTAATTTGCTGGTAGTCTTGATCCTCTATTCGTCTGTATCGCATTAGGTTTACGCATGAACAATGCCATACAAAGAATACTTATATACCGTTAGATTCTTTATTGTAAATAGCTGTAGCTGTCTTTGACGTATGCTTAAGATGGACCAGTGGATTTTCGTCACTGGGAATAATGCTTCTACCTAGTTGGCAATTCTGTATTACTGTCATTATGTTATGTCAACTACGTCACCTAGGGTTACGCGAAAGCTCGATAAAAGCAAGCCTTTCGCAAGGTACAAGTCAGTTCTAGGCCAGATCTCATCGTCTTCGCTTCTTGGAACCCCGAGTTCCTAATCTTCCACTTAAATATCGCTCGTGTGTTTAAGCCAGTTCAATTATACGCAGTTCTACGTTTGATCTCCCCTTCTTAAATTCTTGGGACTCCGAGTTCCCAATTTTCTACTTAATCACTGCTCGCGTGTTTAAGAAAGTTCAGTGCTACAGTTCTGCAACGAATCTCATCTTCTTCGCTTCTCGGGACTTCTAAGATCCCAATCTTCTACTTAAACATCGCTCGTGTGATTAAGCCAGTTCAGTTCAAGTTCCAATCTTCCTACAGAAATTCCGTTCGTACAGTGATACAGTGAAAAGTTTCTTCTAAATTAGTATACGCGCAGTTAAATGCAATAGCAAGAAGCTAATAAGATTGTGAAATCTCCTGAGTAAGCCATTAAATCAAGTGTAAAGACGCAATTGTAAATAAGTGTTAAGTTCAACGTGTGCATAGTAAACAATACAACATATATAAATATAAAAAGAGTATTATTGAAATCATCTGGAATCCAGTGCACCTAGAGTTATAAATACAGTCCACATGCAGTCTACATCTTCAACATATTCTTCTTCCAACGCTAATTAGCAAAGCCGACTAGTTAGCGAAGGTGGGATCAATCCACCTGCAAAACATTGGGGAAAGAAAATAAGCTTTCTCCCCCACCATGAGTGAATTTTTTCTAAGAAAATTCACTAAAACACGATTAGAGCGGTATCTTGAACAGAACGCCCAGATACCTAGTGATCAATATGGCTGGCGTCGTGGTTTCGGTGCACTGGATGCCGTATCTCACTTCGTAACTGATAATAGGCTGAATCTTTCAAACAACAAATATTTTATTTGGTTATTTGTAGACTTGAAAGGGGCCTACGATTCTTTCGATCTCAATATTCTTTGCGATAATATAAGAGTCCTAGGTACAAAGGTACCTGCCAAAATAATTTTAACCTTTATTACGCACGGGCCATTTACATAAGAGATCACAAAAATAGACTATTTGGTTACAGAGCTGTTTATCAAGGTTTGCCTCAAGGTTTACTGTTAAGTCCAATTATATTTAACATATATTCAGCCTGCATACATAGCGTTTTTGATCAATCAGATAAGTACATCCAATATGCGGATGATATCTGTATCAGGGGATGAAATTGTTTCTACCGCCCTGGACAAGACTGAACTTTTTGCTTCGTTGTTCGCCGGCAATTCTACTCTCAACCCACCTCCAAATGTTAAACCACCAACAGTCCCCAATGTCGCGCATAAAATGACGGATATCATTTTCCAAACTAAAAAGGTACGAAAGATGCTCTCTTCTCTTAATACCAGGAAAGCCTCTGGCCTTAACGAGATCCCAGAAATTGTTCTCAAAAAATGCGCACCAGAACTTGCTCCTGTCCTGACTCGTCTGTTTCAGATATTTTACAATAAAGGCATATTCCCTAGTAACTGGAAAACTGCTCGAGTACAGCCCATTCCCAAGAAAGGATCCAAAGCGCTTCCTAGCAACTACAGGCCTATTTCTCTCCTTTCAGTCGTCTCTAAAGTGATGGAAAAGTATATAAACACCGAATTACTAACATTTCTTGAAAAACACAATCTAATCCACGACAGGCAGTATGGATTCCGCCAGCGCAGGTCGACTGCCGACCTCCTTTCCTTTGTCACCCATTCTTGGAACAAGTCTATGGAACAACACGGTGAATCCCAGATTGTTGCTCTAGACATATCCAAAGCATTCGACCAGGTCTGGCACGAAGCGCTGCTTAATAAACCTCCGGCCTATGGCCTACCATCAAAACTTTGTACCTGGACAGCAAATTTCCTCTCCAACAGGAGCATATCTGTTGTTGTGGATGGCCATTCCTCTAAACTGTATCCAATTATTGCAGGGGTTCCTCAACGTTCAGTTTTAGCCCCTACTTTGTTCCTTCTTCACATTAATAACCTGCTCTCTAGCACATCCAACCCAGTTCAAAGTTACGCGGACGACAGTACCCTTCACTCAAATATACAATATTCTAAGCCTGTCTCTTTAGCCCGATTAGATGAGGATCGCAAACTCATGGAGGGTTCTGTCTCCGTGGATCTCAAAAAAATATTAGACTGGGGAAGTAGAAATCTTCTACAATTCAACCTCACCAAAACAAAGTCTTGCTTTCTTTCTCACAAGAGATACACCAGCCCTAGACCCATCACAATGAACAACCAAGTTATTCAAAGTAATGAGTCCTTTTCTCTTGTTGGCATTTCTGTGGATCGAAATCTTAATTGGCACCAACATGTCACATCAAATGCAGAAGCGGCTGCTAAGAAATTAGGTTTCCTCTTCCGGGCTCGCAAATACTTTTCACCAGCTAATCTCTATACCTTATATACTTCACAAATAAGGCCAAACCTCGAATACTGCTCCCACATCTGGGGTGCAGCTGCCGTTTCTACACTCGCTATCCTGGACCCCATTCAAAAGAGAGCTATACGTCTCATCGGTGACCCTACCCTCTCCCAAAGGCTGCCATCACTTGCCCACCGACGTGCCGTTGGTGATCTCTCTATCTCTCTTTTATAGATATCTGCACGGGCACTGCTCAAAGGAGCTTTCCTACATAGTTCCCCCACCTGCTGCCCCCAACAGATCTACCAGGGGAACAGAGCGAATGCACCCTTTTACTGTCCAGGTCACCAGACATAGAAGACTTCCAAGTTGTGGAATTCCTTGGCGGCACATGTTTTTCCTTCTCCTCCGAACCTCAAACCTTCAAGTCCAGAATTAACAAGCTGTCTCCTTCCTCCTTGTCAACACCCAGGGTACGATAGTATTTAGGTTGTAAGCCCTCGTAGTATGTTGTTGAAATTAAAAAAAAGCGAATTTTCATTAAATGCTTCAAATTTTGATAACTCAATTTGCTATTAACCCAAGGTTTGTTGCCTTGGAGCTGGATTGTCTATAACTGGCTATTTGGATGGCCATCAATACCCCCCGACTAAGCCCCTTTTGATTTTTATATTTGGGGAAAAAATAAGGAAAATGTGACTTGAATAAATACCCGCCGATTTAGGTGCAGCATCCTACAAGGTGTTACGAATTTCAGGGAAAAAGTATCTTCATTCATAAACCTTGCATATATTCAAAAATAAAATTTGCAAAACAAATCCATACACATCGTTTTTGGTAATAAAATAAGCTACATCAAAAAATAAGATTAACAAAATCGGATTAACGGTGCGAAAATGGCTTGACTTTAAAGATACAAATTTCTAATGATGTGTTACTTTTACTCAAAGTGTATTTTTGATTTCATGTAATATTTTGTATGATAATGGGGTTAGATTATAATCGGGTATTTGGAAAAAACTCCTAATGGAAATGTATTTCAATGTACACTCATTAAGCAATCGTCAATTCTTTATTTTTGAGAAGACATGTTACCCCTAAAGATTTGTGAACATCTATACTTTGATACTCTACTCGCTAATAATTTTGAAAGTATTCAAGCTTAGAGGCGCACTTGTATAAGGTCCGCATAGTACAATACACTGTTGCTATTTAACTTTAGCAAGATATTCCCCCAATACCCAAGTGAGGATTTTATTTTAATTTCTGTTATAGGTTTATTCAAGTTGAGACTGCATTTTTCTGGAAATGGTGGAAGGATCAAAATGAGCAGACCAGGCAAGAGTATAGAGATCTTGTTAATCGTGGTCAAATCGAAATAATTAATGGCGCTTGGTCAATGAATGATGAAGCCGCAACCAACTATCAATCAACAATAGATCAATTTACCTTGGGATTAAGGTAAAGATAGTTATAATATATAATACATGTCTTTTATACACTCAAAAAAGTTAAACCTGCACTTAAATGTTAATTTTCTCATGGACACTTTTGTAAATAGCAAATTCAAAAAACGTTTCGCTGCCGTGCATAAGTAGAACCTAGTGACTCGAGTTACTTGGTTTTACTTCTGTTTCAATATTCCGATTGCCTGCAACGACCTCTATGTGTAGCTTTTTTACGTTTGTAAATAGGCCTTTTCTTTACGAAGATATTTAGTGTTGCTTTATAGTAGCCCGACTTATATTTAAATCTCTTCTGCACTAAGGCGACTTGCTTGGCAATTTTTGTTTTTTGTTTGGATCACAATAAAAATTACCACAGTATAAAGAGGTAAGTCTAGTGTACAATAGTTAGTTCAATAATTTCCTTAGGTTAAATGCTCAACTAGTGTAAATTTAAAAAAAAAGAAATTAAATTACGAAAGTAAAACCGTGTAACTTGTGTTTCCGTATAATATGAGGAGATAAATGAACTATTAATATAAAGTAAGTAGATTTCACAGTTGCGTTTTGGTGGGGTTAAACTATAGCAAGTCTGTTTACACGCCTGCCGGCGGCTCTGGGGTCTTCACAGTATTACTCATAAAAGCCGATTCCATGCATGGTTAAATAGATAAAAAAATTTAAAAAAAACTAAAGAAGTTTAAGATTATGAAGGTTTGGAGACTTTGATTAAGATGTCAAACAAGGATACCCTATTATAAATTTAAGAGCTAAAGATTTACATGAATTTGAAAATGAATGTGTTCAAAGAAAGAAATAGAGCGCGAAATGGTCTGGTTCTTAACACGCGGAAGACTGAAATGCTTCTTTTTCTCCGGTGGGTGTGCATCCGAATCTAAGCCTATATGTGAGATCCGATAACGGTTCAATATAACAGGGCACATTTGTAAAGCTTTTGGGGATCCATCTGGATGTAAGACTAGATGCATTCTCGCAACAATTAGAACCGTAGACCGGTTTCGCTCTCATTAGAGCTCTTCAGTACGGCATACTAATTGCAGCAAAAATGCACCAAAAATAACACGGCTATCGTATAGCCAGTCTTAAAACACTAAGTGAGTAGCGAACGTGTCGCCACCTAGTTCGGAACCAAGTACTTGTTGTCACGCCCGCTCCAAATAATACAGAGTATTAAAAATAGAGACGGTATACAACTAACTAACAATTTAAAAAATTACGGTTCTAATTGTTGCGAGAATGCATCTAGTCTTACATACTTTGTCCCTATATTGGGGTAGAAATGGGCCAGGGCTAACAATTTTTTAAATTGTTAGTTAGTTGTATACCGTCTCTATTTTTAATACTCTGTATTATTTGGAGCGGGCGTGACAACAAGTACTTGGTTCCGAACTAGGTGGCGACACGTTCGCTACTCACTTAGTGTTTTAAGACTGGCTATACGATAGCCGTGTTATTTTTGGTGCATTTTTGCTGCAATTAGTATGCCGTACTGAAGAGCTCTAATGAGAGCGAAACCGGTCTACGGTTCTAATTGTTGCGAGAATGCATCTAGTCTTACATACTTTGTCCCTATATTGGGGTAGAAATGGGCCAGGGCTAACAATTTTTTAAATTGTTAGTTAGTTGTATACCGTCTCTATTTTTAATACTCTGTATTATTTGGAGCGGGCGTGACAACAAGTACTTGGTTCCGAACTAGGTGGCGACACGTTCGCTACTCACTTAGTGTTTTAAGACTGGCTATACGATAGCCGTGTTATTTTTGGTGCATTTTTGCTGCAATTAGTATGCCGTACTGAAGAGCTCTAATGAGAGCGAAACCGGTCTACGGTTCTAATTGTTGCGAGAATGCATCTAGTCTTACATACTTTGTCCCTATATTGGGGTAGAAATGGGCCAGGGCTAACAATTTTTTAAATTGTTAGTTAGTTGTATACCGTCTCTATTTTTAATACTCTGTATTATTTGGAGCGGGCGTGACAACAAGTACTTGGTTCCGAACTAGGTGGCGACACGTTCGCTACTCACTTAGTGATCCATCTGGATTCTAACTTGCCAGGGGACGTCCATGTTGACCATTGTGGTGGCCTCTCTTGCATCTAGGAATTATGCGTTGCAGCAGCTGAGGGATTCCTTGATTACTCAGGCGTTGTTGACATGCTACTATGTTAGTATCAATTGTCTCCTGGCATATGGTTTGCTGTGTTGGGGCGGCTGTGTGCATCTGGGGAGGGTTCTGTTGATGCAGAAGAGAATTGTCCGCACCATGTTTGGCCTGCCGTCTTCCGCATCTTGTACATCATTATTTATACGGCATGGCATTTTAACAGTGACGTGCCTATATATGCTTGAGGCGCTTTGCTATGTCAGAAAAAATATTGTAATTTTTAGTACCTGCGGTAATATTACAGTGTATGAAACAAGACAGGCTAAAGATTTGTATGTTTCCCCTTATAGGATCGAATAGATTAATTGGGCACCTCGCAACACTGCAATACGCTTATATAATCACTTAACTGACAGCGTCAAAAATTTGAGCAGCCTCAGGCAATTTAAGCTTGCTTGAAAATCGTTTTTTAGAGGGCGTTTTTTTTTTATTCAGTGGACGAATATTTTAATTTTAAATTTTAGCGTTGATAAGCTGTTTTTTGTGTTTTGACTATTTCCGATGCCTTGTAAAGATCTATGGAGCAGTTCTAATAAATAAATAAATAAACTCAATCAGATGAATTGCGTCCAATTTAGAAAGAGGCCGAAAAAGACACATTATAAATGTGATTTTGAAAATGAATGTTGTGAGATTTGATTTGCCACATCCTGAAAATATACAGTGCAATAGAGGGATACACTCTAAAAAAAGTACCATAATAAAACTTCCCTATATGCCACCGGAAAGCACCTTTATTGGAAAAACCTGGCTTCTTCAGAAGACATATAAGATTTCGAAAAAGTGTCAGCTACTACTGAATATTGACAAAATATATAAAAATTCTTCTATCGTATGCAATTTTCTTAAAATTTTACATAGATGTATTTTTCGTAAGTATACTTTTGCAACTATCTGTCTCATATTTCGCTTAAAAATGATAATAAAATGACAAACAATTGAATAGTTGCCATTTCTTAATAGAACCATCCACAACCTCTTGCTTGAAACATTTTCAATTAATGTATTATTATATATATTTGTTTATGAATTGCATGGCGCTTGTCTAAATATTAAACCGACAAGCTATGCGTTTTAAAAATAGATGTTCTCATATCTTGAGCCATTATCATTGCACTATTAAAACAGATCCTTACAAACAATGATTAGCATTGAACTTATCCAGGTTTGTCTTTTATAATTATTTATATTTTATAAGTGTTAATATTGAAAGGTTAGTGGTACCCATTAGTGTACATTTGGCGATGTTTAAGACCCGTGTTTCAATAGGTAAGCTAATTGGATAATATAATATAAGCATATATGTTACTGATAGAAAATAAACAGTGCATCAGTGAAGAAAATATCATGAGGTTATATAAAGCAGCTCAAGTTAAGTGATTTTACCTATGGATAAATATGTTTTTAATTACCACAATCCCTACAGACTTAAATGAAGAATTGATTATATAGATTTTAAGTGGAAGTCGCCTTGCTTGCTTTTTCACTTGTAAAATAGATGGCCAGGGGAAGAGAAAAATCGGCAAGTGGACTTACTGGTTTTTAGTGAATTTTTATTTAAAAAAATTCACAAATAAAGAGGTATCGATGGTGAGACTTTGCAAAAATTTCTTCAAATGAGCGCGAATTTGGGCCCCTAGAACCCATATCCGGGGTTAGTTTCGATTTATATATATATATATATATATATATATATATATATATATATATATATATATATATATATATATATATATATATATATATATATATATATATATATATATATATATATATATATATATATATATATATATCAAACCGCTAAAAAAATAATCAACCGATTTTGATGAAACTCGGCAAGTTCCTTTCTTTTATTAATAGCTTGGATGAGTTCGTTAGCCAGAAAAATCGGACAAGGCTTACCGGGAAAATTTTGAGTTTTCTTTCAAAAAAAAATTCTAAAAAATAAAAGACCTAACTATGCGCCAAAATTGAGCTTTCTAGGTTTACAGAAAATGGAGCTATTCAAATTTGAAACATTAATTTTTTTAAATAGCCGCGTTTGACTATCAATCGTAAACATCGCTTATATAATATGTAGGTAGTATGTTGTTGCTAAGCGACCGAAGATTTTATATTATTGCGCAAGTCTGTTTTATTTACTATATTTAGGCAGTGTAGGTAACTAAGTATTCAAGGTTTTCATATGTTGTGTATTGTGTGCTGCCTAAGATATCATACTAAGTGCAGCAGATCCCTTCCAACATGATAGGATTAAAAATGTATTCCAAAAAAAAATAAACAAATTGCTTATCCTTTAACCAAAATATTAGTGAATTTTTATTTTTAAAAAGTCGGTAATGGAGAGGTATCGATGGTGAGACTTTGCACAATTTTTTTCAAATATCCATCCGATAACTCAAAAATTAATTAACCGATTTCAATGAAACTCGGCAAGTGCCTTTCTTTTATTAATGGCTTGGACAAGTTCGTTATCCAGGAAAATGGGAAAGGCTTTTCCGGGAAAAAATTTTTGCCCGAAAATTACAAAGCTGTTTTAATAAAATTTAAAGGGTATATTGCCCTGGGAGAGACCTTACTACGTATCAAAATTCAACTTTATAAGTTTATAAAAAATTGAGTTATTCAAATTTTGATTAAATCAAACAGGCTCCGGCGATACGTGACAGATGTTTGTTTTAAAACGGTTTTCAGAGCTCCTATTAGTTATAGTGAATTTTTATTTTAAAAAAATCGTTAATACAGAGGTAACGATGGTGAGACCTTGCAAAAATTTCTTCAAATGAGCGCGAACTAGGACCCCTAGAACCCATATCCGGGGTCAGTTTAAATTTTTATATGTTTATACACACACACACACACACACACACATATATATATATATATATATATATATATATATATATATATATATATATATATATATATATATATATATATGTGTGTGTGTGTGTGTGTGTGTATGTATGTATGTATCCATGCGATAATTAAAAAAATAATTAACCGATTTCGATGAAACTCGGCAAGTGCCTTTCTTTTATTAATGGCTTGAATAAGTTCGTTAGCCAGAAAAATCGGACGGGGTTTTCCGGGAAAATTTTGAGTTTTCTTTCGAAAAAAAATTTTTCTCCGAAAGTAACAAAGCTGTTTTAATGAAATTTACTATATATGTTTTTTCAGGAGAGATCTTACTAAGTACCAAAACTCAACTTTCTAGGGTTAGACGATATTGAGTTATTTAAATTTTAAATTTTATTTCGAAAAAAATTTTTTCTCCGAAAATTACAAAGTTATTTTAAAGAAAGTTTGTGGATATCTTGCCTTACTACGTATTAAAATTAAACTCTCTAAGTTTATAAAAAATTGAGTTATTTAAATTTGAAGCATTTAATAAAAATTCACTACCATAACGCACTTGCTGCGTCCCGAGTTTTTACTATTGTAATATGGTGAAGTTTGAATTATCAAGTAACTTTAAATTTGTTAATGAACATTTTAATTGAAAAATTTTATAAGTAAGTACCCAAGATTCATAAAGAGCAGTGAAAACTTTATTTGATCTGCGGGATCAGAAAAATTAATTGTGGTTAATGAAAAAACTATCTTCAGTCGAAAAATAAAAACTTTGTACTTCCCTACTGAAAAGTTACAAATTAAGAGTTACTAGGTTTTACTATTGCACGGCAGTTCTGCCGTATCGAAAAAACTTTGCTGGGGAAACGTGTCCTTCAAAATATCTTTGTTTTTCAGATGCGTTGTAGCCCATTTTAAGTTAATTTTCACTAAGAAAAATCACAATGGTAAGACTCTCAACAAATTTTTAGATATGCTTGAGTAAAAGCTACTACAGCCGCATAAATAAACTTTTTGCTGTTCTGATAAAATGTCAGGTGATATGTTTAGAATAAGAATTTAATTAAACTTTGCTTCAGATCCAGTTTCACAGTATAAATAAGCTGACTCTTCACCTTTGAGAGACATTAATAAATCTAAACCAAAGAGATAATAATCTAACTTCCTCCTGCAACATCCGTAAATTACATTTACCTTGTTAATTAGTTTATTACTAAATATAGAACATAGGTACATTAAAGCCTTTGATGCAAGTAACACAGTTTAATTTGTTTGAAACTTTATTAAAGTAGGGTGTTGGTCAATTTTGTGACCGCTTAATAGTGATTTTGCGCACCAACGATTAAAATTACTTGGGACTTCTTGTTTGCTACTCTTTAATTTATGCATGATATACAGGGTGAGTTTACCCATGCGCGTCAGTGGATTATGGATCACATCACTAAATTTAAAAAAAACAGGCACGTCTATGCGTATAGATTGGAACCTGTGATGATCACTGATAAGTACAATTTGGAGAACCCAATTCATCATGAAACACTTTTTAGACCTGACGATCGCTTCGCTAACAATGTTAGCGTCATCAGAGGGGTGCATAAACTAAGCGAATAAAAACTGGAACTAGTCTTTATAATTAAGTGAATATTTGAACCTGTGATGAGTACTGCTAAGTACATTTGGAGAACACAAATCACCACAACACATCTTTTTAAAGACCTGACGATCGTTTCACTAACAAAGTTAGCGTCCTCAGAGGATGAAACATTCCAAACTGTTTACTGCTAAACATCACCTTTTATACTAAATCTTAGGTAAAAACCGGTACCAAGAGGGAGACGAAATCGCAGGCAAATTTGCTGTGTATTGTATTTTAATTGACGAACGATGTTTTTCAACTTCCGTTATAACTTTACCTGCCAAATTTCGGAATATTTATCTGTATCAAAGACAGAGTGCAAACAAATGACCATAAATCAGTGGCGACACTCGGTTTATGGAATTTTTATTGCCTTAGAAATATAAATACTCTCGTACGCATCTAACTTCACTGGTTGTCTAACATTTTTTAAAAGTCTCAAATTTTTTGGATCTATGTGTTAGTTATTATCCCAAATATGTTTTGCCACGCATGACTTGTCTACACTACAGTCTCGCAGCTGTGCCAGATGTTCGCTAAATCTAGTCTCAATGTTTCTCTTACTCTGCCCAACGTATTTAAGATTACAATCTTTACAATTTATCTCATGGATACCCCACATTCCAGTGGCTTGGTCTGTATCTTTCTTATTATCTAACCAATTTTTTTAAATGATTTTTTGTCAAAAAAGTTATCTGCAAATCCGCCCTCTTAAACATGCTCTCGAGACCCCTGGTGATGCGCGGTTCAAAAGGTAGGCAAACAATTTTGTTCTCTATTTTACATTTCCTAAATGTCGTGTATTCCGCTATCATCTTTCTTGTTCTGCGTCTATTAATCAATTAATGCACGATATTTAGGAAAGAAAATAGAGAAAAAATGTTACTTACCGTTTGAACCGCGTATCACAAAGGGTCTCGAGAGCATTTTTAAGAAAGCCGATTTGGAACTAACTTTTTCGACAAAAAATAATTTTAAAAATTTCATAGGTAATGGGAAAGATAAAGATTAAGCCGCTGAAATATCGGGTATATATGAGATAAGTTGTAACGATTGTAATCTTAAATACGTTGGGCAGACTAAGAGAACAATTGAGACTATTCAGGGACCATCTGGTACAGCTGAGATACGGTAGTGTAGAAAAGTCATGCGTGGCACAACATATGTGGGATAATAACCACCCCTTAGATAAGGAAAATCTGAGACTTATCAAAAATGTTGGACAACCATCCAAGCTAGATGCGTTCAATAGTATTTATATTTCTAAGGCAATAAAAAACAAATGTCCCATAAACCGACCGTCGCCACTGATTTATAATCCTTCGTCTGCGCTCTGTCTTTGATACAGATAAACGTTCGGAAATTTGGCAGGTAAAGTTATAAGGAAAGTTCAAAAACCTCGTTCGGGAATTAAAATCAAATACACAGAAAATTTGCCTGCTATTTCTTAACGCTCTCTCTATCTCTCTCTCTCTCGGTATCGGTCTTAAGACAAGTCTTAAGGAAAGGTGATGTTGAGTAGTAAATTGTTTAGAATTTTTTGTACTCTGATGACGCTAAGTTTGTTAGTCAAACGATCGTCAGGTCTTTAAAAAGACCTGACCTCGTATTTTCAACAGAACACCTTATATATTATTGAATGTTCAAAATCATGTTTTAATTTCCACGTGACTTTATGTACTACTCCCGTGCCTAATCTTCAACTGTCTGAGTTGTAGCCATTTGAATAAAATAATTGCAATATGCAGGTGATCAAAAAATACTATAAGTCAGTGATCATAAGAGCTACAGAAATAATAATTTCATCAACTATTCAGCATGTGGGGCCGCACTCGTAGATTTTGATATACTTTTTAAACTACAGACTCACAGTGCTCACAATGTTCAGGAATTTTTTGGATTCAATGAGTTATAACTTTTTTAAATTTAAGAACCTCTTCTTACGTTTTGGGAATCTACATTTTATTCTACATCAAATCAAAGTAGCATGTCCTATACATATCTTTGCTTTTTGTGAAGATGTATCGAAATTTACAAGTAAACTACCTGTTTATCATAATAAATTTAGTGATTTAAATAGCTATAAATCGAAAACAGCTTACGATAAACTTGAGAGTAGTACATAAAATGACATTAAAATTAAACAGGTAATCTGAAAATACAATAATATATAGGGTGTTTTATTTAAAATAATAAAGTCAAGTGCTGTCAGGCAGAAACGGGCACCCCTGAATAAATGGCAGGATTATTGCACGATGACGGCCGTCGATGGCATAAGACGTGCTTAAAATTTATATTTACAATTCAGAGATGATGCCACAACTCACACAAAAAATTGGTAACCCTGCCCGTCAAAGAAGCGCACAAGAGTAAAATGCTTGTGTGCTAAACAAAATCTAATAGACAGATTAACTTCTCTTCGCGCCGAAAATTCAAGGAGTACGAGAAAAGTTAATTTGAAAATGTTATAATTTTTCTTTTGAAACAGTGAGGATTTAAAACGTCAAAATTGATGATTTTTAAACTTATGCGCCTTATGAGTTAGGGTGGAGCAAAAATATGATTTTTGAAATTTGATATTTGATCCTGTACTGAAAAAAGTGGCTTATTTATGGACTAGTACACATTTTTAAATTTGACCTCAATCGTGCGTAATTTGGCGGTGCCCCCACCTCTTTCAAACTCGCGAGTGTTGTTTCATTACTCGATCGTTGTTTTCATGGTCAGGCTATCTTTGGCTATTGTTAGCGACACATGATTCTGTGTGGTAACGGTTAGAAAGAAAAGACAGTGGTGTCAGATCAACAATTATACCTTTAGCAAAATGTTATCATGAAAAATTCAGAAAACTCAAGAAGAAAATAAAATCTAGGAACACGGAGGCGCTTAAACAAAAAATGAAAGAGTTCAAAGAGAGTACATAAGTTAAACTGTTTGACATTTTCGCATGTAAGAATTCCGGGTTTATGTCGTGTAAATACAAAACTAAGGTGCCTGTTAGAAAATGAGGATTTTTTATGAATCAGAGAAATGGGTGAACAGTGGTTTGAGTAAGTTAGAAAGAAAAGAAAAGGAGAAACTTTGAACACACACCAGAAGGCGAATAAGAGGACTTATATGCTGTTTACTTTGATGCCCGTAAAGACCGAACTCCCACTCAATATAAATCAGGTATCCAAATCTGTACAAAAACAACCATTGAAGAACACATTTATAGTGTCCGAGCCAGGTTCTAACAATGCGGGACACATTACTTTATCATCTGATAGAGCGACGGCAATCGAAGGTGGAATTTTTACATTTTTGCGTGAACAAATGAATTTACTGGGTTTAATTGTCTTAGGTAGCGCTGGAACTACTGTGAATACAGACATTCCTAATGGTCTTATTCGCAAAATATAAACAAGTATTGGGAGTCCAATGCAGTTGTTCATCTGTGTGCTTCATTCATATGAATTGCCATTTGACTAAACTTCAGATGGCAAAACAAATGGACCTTCTGGATTTTCTGGTGACACGTGGAAAAGTTTAGAGCCCTGTGAACTTGAACTGCTTCATGTTGCTAATCTTCAAAGACTGGAGATTGTACTTCTACATATAGACTTAGAAGTCTTTAGCACCGACCAAAGATACATGTATGAAATAAGCCGTGCTATATCCGCTGGCGCTGTAGAGTTTGGCAAGCAAACAACCTGAGAAAATGGCGCATTCTAGATGGTTGACAACTGATAATAGAATACAGCGTCTACATGTGAAAAGTTGGCATCCTTCTGAGAATTTTAGATTAATCACTAAGTACCTGTAACAGTTCGTGCTCGTAGGTTGATACATATTCCCTAATATTGGAGTGGATTGCATCTTGATTGAGCTAGAAGAGACAGCGAATGAAATAACAAGCGTTGTGGAATACGTGATACTTGTAGACCGGAACGCAAAATCAGCAAAATCGGGATCACCAGTGGCTGATCAAAGAAGCCTGATCCTACAAGAATGGATGGCCGAACAAGATTTGGTGTTGCTAAACAGTGGCAATCCTCCCACATTTAAAAGAGGTAATTCACAGTCATTCATTGACATCATATGTCCCACCCCAAGATTGGCGAAAATAATAAAAAAGTGGAAAGTCGAAGACACTGAGCGACCACGTACACATAACATTTGATGTCCACAAGCGAAAACAAAGGCTGCTACATATAGTCAGGCTCCGAAAGTAATTAGTGAGGTACTTAATGCACACGGAACAGACAGACGGCCTGCCAGGCTTGAAGATTGAATTGAAAACAGAGGTGGATCATAGCTGGATGGTCGCACAAGAGAACGAAGCAGAAGCGCCATATTGGTGGAGCACAGAAATAGGAGAAAAGAGAAATGAACGTATGAGTGCCAGAAGACAACTGACTCGTTGCAGAGGGAGGTCTCCCTTCCAGCTAGCAGTTTCGGAAGCAATTGAGTTGCACAAAAATAAGTGTAAAGGGCTAAAACGGATGATAACAGATTCTAAAAAAAACCATTGGGCAGCCCAGTGTGAGAAACTGAACGAATGCATCTGTTGGGCGAGCTACCAAATTGTGGTTAGAAAGTTCGAGCCTTGGACCCCACCATATAACCTCAAGAAGTCAGCGAGAAGACCGATTATAGAAGACCTGTTCCCCACACGATCATACTACTCGGAAACGAATGCGATAGCGGAGATAGAGAAGTTTACGGCAGCAGCTAAAAAATGCGATGCGGCAAGGCATAGTTCCAAGGGAGCTGCTAAAAGTGATGAATACACTACTCCGGAGACTAGATTTAGCCCTAGAGTGGAAAATAACAAAGGCTGTGTTACTGTGGAAAAACGTTAAGCCCTTAGGGCTAGCGTCATCATTCAGACCTCTATGCCTGCTGGATACGATAGGGAAGCTACTAGAACACTTGATTAAAGCCAGGCTAGAAAAGAAACTATAAGTAGGGGAGGGATTTTCAGAGCACCGGTTTAGTTTCTGAAAGGGAAGATCCACAATCCATGCTGCAAGATATGTCACAGGAGTCGAAAAAAATACAAGCGAGAAATGCTATGCATTAATCACTCTCGATGTGAAAAATGCTTTCAAAACTGCTAGCTGGAGCAAAATCATAGAAAAAACTGAAAAAAAAGGAACATCGCTGAGTACTAGATAAGCATCATAAGTAGTTACCCCTCATACAGAAATATCAGCATTGCGAGGGGAGAGACGATGGCTGTTACGACGGGAGTCCCACAGAATCTATCCTGTGACCTATCCTCTGGAATATAATCTATGATGGAATCCTCAAGCTAAAAATGGTTGAAGGGATTACTCTGGTTGGTTATGCTGATGGCCTAACAGTCATAGTAAAGGCATCAGAAGAAAACACATTTAGGTTTTGAGTGAACGAAACGCTAAGAGAAACTCCAGCTGTCCCCTGAAAAGACAGAGGCGGTGATCATAAAGGATCTAAAATCAGGGGCGATTTTTCGTTCCGCTTAAAGGACGCCATTATAAAACCAGCGAGGGCCCTGGTGTATCTAGGAATAACAATGAGCGAGTCACTCAATTTGGGCCAGCATGTACGAATGGCAAAAGTAAAGGCTGAAAGAAGAACAGCAGCACTAAGTAGGATAATGCCCAACGTGAGCGGCCCAATTTCAGTAAAACGGCTACTGCTCAGCAGAGTAGTGCATTTATTCTACCATACGGAACGCCAGTAAGACATCAAACAATAGAGATACAAAAAATATAAAATGATGATGGAGATCATGCTGCGCAGAGTGCTACTAAGGATAGCGTGCGGGTTCCGAATTATCTATACGCCGCCAACTCAGGTGTTGCGGACGTCGTACACATAAACCTGGAAGAAAATTTTTTCCTACATGAGGCGAGGGAAATGAGAGTAGAAGAAAGTAAACTGGCTGCTAGAAGACGAACCATTGAGAAATGGCAGCAAATATGGTCCCAAAACACCACGAAGGGACAATGGACAAAAAGACAAATAGACCCTATTTGAAATGATTTTTCTGTAAGCATTTTAGTAAAATGAAGGACAATGATGGCTGAAGTTGAGGCTTTGTAAAACACGTTTGTTGCCACATTTTCTCTACATAATTCGTATTTGTTTAGGGTTCCCCTGACCTAAATGTTGCCAATTTTGACGTTTTAAATCGCGACTTTGACATTTTAACAAGAAAAACTTTCAAAGTAATTTTTCTTGTATTTCTTGACCATTTTGCGCCAAAAAGCTTAATCTGAGTCCCTTACATAAAATATATTTTGTTATCCACGCAAAATATATTGGTTTTATTCGTTTCTCTGGTCATATATATATATATATATATATATATATATATATATATATATATATATATATATATATATATATATATATATATATATATATATATATATATATATATATATATATACATAAACATATAGAAATGGAAACTGGTATCGTTATGGATATGTCTTTTAGGGGGCCTAGTTTGCGTTCATTTGAAAAAAAAATCAAAATTCAAAATTCGAGATATCCCCAATAATAAATTTTTTAAAGAAAATTCACTAAAAAACTTCAGTTTTAAGTGAAGCAATTTCTCTCAGAAAAAATATTATGTATAAGTAGGTTAGGTTTGAATGTGAGTGGGCCATACCGATCCCTCCACCGCGACCATAAGGTCTATTGTGGCTCACGCCTAATGGTCTATATTTCACCCAACAAAACCAGCCTCCTGCAGAGGTCGATAATCTTTGTGGGCGAAAGTTGATCCAGATCTTCCGGAGCAAGCTTTGTCTTGCCAAAGAGCAGGTATCTAGTCATGTCCGCCGCCGGACATATGTGTATAAGTAACATCAAGAAGTATAGTACTTTAATTCGGTTCTCGTTAGCGGACACACATTTGTTATCAACAGCTGAGAGATAGACCAATGTTACATAAGTTGTGTTCTAATAATGCACCAAGAATGATATAACCCTCAGTGTTTTGGTTCCTCTTTGTGATTATATCGCGAAATTCCAGACCTGTTATCAACGGAAATAGAGCCTTCCTTTTAAAGACCATTGGCGTTAGTACTGCGGGACCGTGTATTATTATCACATACCGACTGATTAAAAAAGTTTAATGAAAGCTCACTACTGTTTTTAACTTCCTTATTATTTGATGTTGATGATGACATGAAAAAAAGCCAATTAATAATTTATTCATAATTTAACTTCTAGTAAGTAAGCACAATAATATTTAGATACATGTGAACAAAACACATAAATAGCTGAATAATTGTACGTGATAGAATACCGATAAAATCACAAGCTATATATTAAACTAATAACACAATAAGACCTATGTTTTACTTAAAATGGTAACACCAGAATAACTTTTTTATTTTTACGCGAATTTAAAAAATATATATTCTGTATGTCAAGCTTGTGGAGCTTCCTTGAATCGGTAAACTACATTATAGCCTTAAAAAGTAACCAGCCTACTTTGATAAAAATTATCGTAAAACATTGGAAAAACATTACTAGGAACTTTTTAAATTTTTATAAAAAAAGGTCATTCGAAATCACCCCAAAACCCCAAACCCCAAGTTTGGTTGAAACTACAAAAAATATTCAACAAAAATATACAAGATAATTGTTAATTCAAATTTTATTCTCGCATTGCCATAACTTATTAGTACTACGTGATTTGTCACATGAACCCCTATACTATTTGTGATTGTTATTGATTTTGGCCGCAAAAAGGCTTACTATAGCCGAAAAAGTGGAAATTGTCAGACTTGTTGGTGATAATGTGCGTTCAACATGAGAAGCTGCGCTTGAGTTTAATTCAAAGTATCCTGGTCGCCCTATAACAAGCAGGACTGTAAACCAACTTTTCAATAATACTGAAAATGCAACTAAACAAAAAATAAGTCTGGACGCAGCAAGTGCGTTATGGAAGTGAATTTTGATAAAAACGTTTTTAATAGCAAATATGTCTCTAATGCAAGCAGGCATCAATATGGTTACCGGTATAACCTATATAGTAGAAACAATGTACCATATTTTATCAAAATAATTATTGTTTGAAAATGTACATATATTTTAGTCAAATGAAGCACAGTGACGGTTGAACCTAAAACTCAAGGGTTTGCAGACCACTCTTCTTGCGACATTTTCTTTTCATAGTCCGTATCTGTTTCAGGTTCTTTGCGCAAATGTTGCGATTTTGAATTTCAAATCGCGACTTTGACGTTTTGAGAAAAACCCCATTTTTTTATTCCCCAAAACTATTTTACCTTTTAACTTACAGACCTAAATTTTGGTACGTAGGTCACTATAATACAAACACGCGTACCAAATTTTTGCCCCTACTTTGTTCTTTCCGGAGATACAAATTTTTTCCGAAAGAAAATACAAAATTTTCCGGGGAAACCTGGGCTGGTTTTGCTGGCCAAAGAACTTGTCCAAGCCTCTTGAAAAAGGAAGGTACTTAGAAAATTTGATCAAAATCGGCCCATTATTGTTATACATAAAAATTGAAACTGACCCTGGATATGGGTTCTATGGGGCCTATATCGCGCTCATTTAAAGACATTTTGTCAAATTTCAAAAGTCGGGATCCTCTCATTTTTTTTAAAAATTCATGAAAATCACAAATATTTATTATGTTTACTGAAAATTTACTAAATTAATTAAATTACGTTTAATTACTTCATTACTTCATTAAATTTGTTCTTACCTTTTTAGGGGCTGAAAAACTCAAGTTTAATATTCAGTATGAACGTATAGAAGCATCCATTCAGTATGAACGTATGAACGCATCCATATGCATCTGTTCGACCATAGAGTAACATGTGTTTTACATTGACTGCCGACTTCCTTTCCTTTGTCACCCATTCTTGGAGCAAGTCAATGGAACTACACGGTGAATCCCAGATTCTCGCTCTAGACATATCCAAAGCATTCGACCAGGTCTGGCATGCATCGCTGCTTAATAAACTTCCAGCCAATGGTCTACCACCGAAACTCTATACCTGGACAGCAAATTTTCTCTCCAACCGGAGCATTTCTGTTGTCGTGGATGGCCATTCCTCTAAACTGTATCCAATTAATGCAGGAGTTCCTCAAGGTTCAGCTTTAGCCCCTACTTTGTTTCTTCTCCACATCAATGACCTCCTCTCTAGCACATCCAACCCAGTTCACAGCTACGCGGATGACAGCACCCACCACTCAAATATACAATATTCTAAGACTGTCTCTTTAGCCCAATTAGATGAGGATCCTAGACTCATGGAGGGTTCTGTATCTGTGGATCTCCAATAAATATTAGACTGGGGAAGTATAAATCTTGTTCAATTCAACTCCACCAAATCTCAGTCTTGATTTCTATCTCATAAGATATACACCAGCCCTAGACCCATAACAATAAACAACCAAGTTATTCAAAGTAATATGTCCTTTTCACTTGTTGGCATTTCTGTGGATCTAAATCTCAATTGGCACCAACATGTCACATCAATTGCAAAAGCCGCTGCTAAGAAATTACGTTTCCTATTCCGGGCTCGCAAATACTTTTCACCAGCTAATCTATATACCTTATATACTTCACAAATAAGGCCAAACCTCGAATACTGCTCCCACATCTGGGGTGCTGCTGCCGCTTCTACACTCGCTGTTCTGGACTCCATTCAGAAGATAACTATACGTCTCATCGATGAATCTACCCTCACCCAAAGGCTGCCATTCCTTGCCCACCGACGTGCCGTTGGTGACCTATCTCTCTTTTACATATATCTGCACGGGCACTGCTCAGAGGAGCTTTCTTCCATAGTTCCTCCACCTGCTGCCCCAAACAGATCTACTGGGGGAACGAAGCGAATGCACCCTTTTACTGTCCAGGTCACCAGACATAGAACATCTTGTTATTCCCGTGCTTTTGTCGCTAGGACTTCCAAGTTTTGGAATTCCTTGCCGGCATATGTTTTTCCTTCTCCTCCGAACCTCCAAACTTTCAAGATCAGAATTAACAAGTTGCCTGTTTCCTCCTTGTTGACACTCACAGTACGATAGTATTTAGGCTGTGAGCCCTCGGGGTGTGTTGTTGAAATTAAAAAAAAACATATTAACAGCTCAAATCTGGACGAGCATCTCGCGACAGTAAAAACTTGGTGGAAATATCAGTTTGCCTAATTACGTGATGTATGGCAGGGTTACTTTTTTTTTCTTTTAACTTTTAATTAGGCAAACTGATGTCAGGGAAGGTCAGTGGGGGGGGGGGGGGGGGGTGACTGTAGGTAAACAGCATCTCAGAGGGTATTTTATTTCGTTAAATGGCAAACTCACCAAGTTTTTACTCTCGCGAGACGCTCGTAAACCTGGCGCTGGGTATCCTAATGTCTGATTAGGACAAAGCATTGTTTAATCTATTTATAACACATATTATACATACATTCTATTTTTCTCCTCTCTTTCTTTATATGAACTTTAACTATGCCAAATCTCACACTGATCCGTGCGCGCAATGTGCTTAAAAGGGATACAAAGTTTTTCTCTTCGTGTATTATAACCCTATAATTGAAACTTCTACCAAAGCTTGAGAAAAAGGGTTTATTCTAAATTCATTTTATGCAAATATTTAAGTAAAATGAAGGAAAATATCGGCTTAAGCTGAAACTCAAGGCTTTATAGATCATTTTGTTAATGGCTTGGATGAGTCCGTTCATTATCTTAACGCCCAATTATTCTTAACAAAAAATAAAAACATATTTGTCAAAACGCAATATCTCCTACATTGTTTAAGTGTTTGAAACGAAAATTTACAACTTAAAGGAACATAGACGGACATGGTTCTGTACCAATTTACAAGTGTTTTCATCAAAGAAAAATAAATCTATTCGAAATTAAAATTAATATAGTCCTCTACACCACTTCAAATTCTGTAATGCAATGTCTACAATTTATTTTTTAATGTGAACTTTTGCAATAAATTTTAAAACCACAGCATTTTTGAATAGAGAATAAAGAGATTTGTGAAACGATGTATCACAAGCCCTACTTTCTATTTAAAAATTTGTGGGTTGCAATATTCACTCGAAGGGGGGTTGAATGTTGTTGTGGTAAAGTTTTCACGTTGCAGTATGTCATTTTTTAACCCAAAATTGACGTATATCGGGATTTTTTAGACACTACATTTATTCCATTTGGATGTTCCACACTGTATATATATATATATATATATATATATATATATATATATATATATATATATATATATATATAAATTAGAACTAACCCTGGATATCAATTCTAGTGTCATAGTTTGCGACCATTCACAGAAATTTTTCGAAAATATCAAAGTCGTAATTTCCTCAAAAGCAAATGTTTTTCACAAAACCTCACTGGCAATAGGAAGTTTAAATAAGTACAATTAGATTGCAAATCACTAAGTAAAACGCCGTAAAAAAGTTAAATAAGGGGACCAGTGACGTGATCCACAAATACTATGCATTGGACAAACAGATAACAGAGCCCACTTTCAAGCCAGCAGCAAATAAGATCATAACCAAACATGATAGGAGAACGTTGTACAGGCGGATATGGCATAGAAAGAAGAACACTGATTCTAGGACACTCTATTGTTATCTCTGTCTTAATTAAACCAATTTTAGGGTACAGGTTATAAGTTACAAATTCATACATCCAGTATCAGAAATTATTATATTATTCTTGCTCTCAATCCTACCTTAAGAAATCTTAAGTGGTCTAATTTCATTTCTGGGAAATCAGTATGTTTACAATATTGAGTGTAGAATTAACTTCAAGTTTAAATATCTCAATCTGATTTTTAATTATAGGGTAATTAACGAAACTTTGGGAGAATGCGGTATGCCAAAGGTAGGCTGGCAGATAGATCCTTTCGGACACAGCAGAGAAATGGCCTCGTTGTATGCACAATTTGGTTTCGAGGGCTTCTTTGTTGGCCGTATACATTATGAAGATAAAAAAGAAAGAAAGAAAAATGGTAATTTAGATTTTCTCTGGCAAGGTAGTGCTAACTTAGGTAAGTACCTATCGCATTTGATATTACATTTTAATTTTCTACTTTAATTAAGTATGTGCATATTATGAAATTAGTAGTGACATTAGTCATATCCACAATAAAATATTTCAAGAGACTCTTTACTATTTATTTGGGAAACGTTTAATATGCATAGTATTTTAGGTATTAGTTTTGTTTCGTATAGCCACCTGAAAAACAACTCATAAATTCCACTAAGAACAGAGAACTATTGTAACTAATTAGTATAATACTAATACTAATTGGGGAGTTTAGGAATCGCTACACATTAAAAAAGTACACTTATATTTTTGCAAAACAATATGAAAATGGTTAAATGAAAAAAGAAATTGGAGTCCTGTTATCCCTTTGTCATAAATATAATTTCGAACACAAGTTAACTAAATCTTTACAAAAAATGTGTTGCTAAATCGATATTACCAGTATCACGAGAAGAAGTAGATCATCTCTTGTGCAACAATCAGCATTTCTTAGACGTTGAAGCGACTCGACAAAAATGTCATCTGTAATCCATTGTAACTTAGAGCATTTGTAGATGAATTTTGTAGATCCATCTTTAGAGAAATGTCTCGTTGGACGTGGACAGCGATATATGAATAAGGGTGGGATGTATAGCTACCCCAGGTGCGTTCCTTGCACACACAGCTGTAATTTTGACCCATTTCTCCACTTGTATTACACCACTATTGTTACCCAACACACCTTTTAAGACCTTTTTCAACCAAATTTTTTCCTAGGTCATAAACAGCGGTTGTTATTTCCGTCACTTTGACCTTGACCACTTTTTCAGGTTACATTTTGTACGTATATAAATTCAAAATTAGGGAAGAATATACCTACTTCTGTAGTACCAATTCCCCCCAGCGTATTTCTGTCTGTTAAATGGGCCACTTAAGTTGTTAGCTTTTGCATATTGGAGGTAACAGTGCCCGCGCTTAAAAGCAGAAGTCATATGGAAAGTCTTGGCTGAAAATTTTACATGTTCCACTATGGATGGTTCCTTCACTAGAATTTGATAAAGGCTCGCCATAATACATAAAATGTCTCTGTATTCTACAAAAATATACTTAACCATTTTAAAAAGTAACAAACAAGAAATTAAACAATAAACCTCTTTACCAACGTAGCAACTTTAAATAAATTATTTCAATGTCTCTTTGACATTTGACATGAATTGTTGATGTAGCCAACTGCATGTAAACGATTGTTTCATTGTGTTCATTTGTTACTCGAGCGAATATGGATTTTTTAAATGCCAAGTCAACATGAAATATTTTTAGTTTTTGTAGAAAAATCATGAGGAATACGACAACAAATCAAAAGGAACTTTTTGTAGAAAATTAAATTATCTATCGCAAAAAGGTGAAAAAAATTTACAATGGATCTCGAACACAAATGGGTTATGGACATAAGTGTATATATATATATATATATATATATATATATATATATATATATATATATATATATATATATATATATATATATATATATTATTTATTTATTATTTATTATTTATTTATTATTAAAGTTATACAATGCATCTCACAAATAAGCTTTGCTTGTGCTTGTGGTGATACAATTTTGTTAACCATCCTCTTTCTAAGTTTCTTTTGTCCAAATGATTTTAATGAATGTCACTTTTTAATTTTTTTTCTTCTGCTATTGACACTCCCACCAACGCTTCCACTTTTCTTTAAACATTAACATTAATTTTAACTATATATATATATATATATATATATATATATATATATATATATATATATATATATATATATATGTATCCAGCCAAATGAAATAAATTCAGTACCTCAATTATTGTGAATTATTATTAAAAATCCCGAAACACCTCAATTTAAGCTTAAAAAAAAATGCTACAACGTGAAACATTCAGCCCTACATTCAATACCCTTTGAGTGACAGTCTCAACCCCCAAATTTTCAAATTGGAAGTAGAGGCTTGTGATACCTAATTAAAAAGGTATCTTTATCTTCAATTAAAAATGCATGGTTTTGAATTTTTTTGCCTAAATCACCAGTAAAAAAAATAAACTTATGTGATTGATCAACTGCGCTACAACAAAATAATAACTTCTTGCGTTTCATCCTTGATAAAAAAAAAAAACAACACACCAATCTTAGAATGTGGAAAATGTTCAAAATGCATGCCTTGCACGCCTTGACAACATCCTTAATCGTAAATAGAATGTCTTCTAATGTTAATTAACATCTGAGGCGTAACGCACCTAATAGCAATTGTTTTATTCTTCTCATGTCAGTTGAATGACCTGGTTTACTTTTGTATGTCATACTTTTCACATATCCCAGATGAAGAACTCTAGTAGCTTTCTTTTAATATTCGAATAATTGATGAGTGGCTAAGATCCAGTGTTGTGGCTTCTTGTCGACTCGAAGTATGTAAGTTTTTCTCAAATTAAAGCATTACATCCAATTTCGTATCATCGCTCAGGTTTTTTTATCTGCCTTACATGTCCAAGCTCGCAATATTTATTTTCGATATAACTAATCGTCTCTTGGAATATAGGCAATAAACTGGGATACTTTTCCTGAAATAGGCGAACGAGTTCGATCTGTGGTCGTGTTTCATCTCCGTAACCAATCGCCTGTAGAATTAATATTTTATGCATTTCTGTTAAGTAATCCATGTTTCTAAATTGCAGTTAAACCCTACAACTGCTATCATGAGATAACAATTGCACAGCAAGATGCTAAGGTGGTTTAAACAAAACTAATATTGCCAACTATGAAGAATTTTAATAACTTTTATCGTCTTCTTTTTAATTGATAGCGTCAAAAAAGACACTACGAGGTATGGCTATGAATTAACGAGACTGTGCGCTCCTAGAGAGGTGGGGGGGGGGGAGGGTCGAATGTAGCGCTAGATATCTGGAAGTGTCTAATATTCCAGTATGAAAACACGTTTTAGTCGTTGTGATAGTGTTGTTTCCATAGAGGTTAGAAACGAACGTGTTTTTTTTTTGTGCCGGTAACAATGTGTGACGAGAAACAAGAGCAACGGATCAATGTGAAATTTCTCGTTAAATTAACAAAAAACTCCTACTGAGTGCTATAAGTTGTTGAAAGAGGCCTATGGTGAGAATTATCTATCCCGTGCGCGTGTTTTCGAATGGTATAAACGGTTTTCTGAAGGCCGATGACCAACGTTCAGGTCGACCTGTCGCTGTTTCAACTCCGCAAACAGTAACCAAAATCAATGAAATTGTGCACCGAGATCGTCGTATGAGCATTCGGATGATTGCTGAGACTGTAAACTCCGATACAGAAACTGTCAGAAAAATTTTACATGACGAATTGGACATCAAGAAAGTCTGTGCGAGTGGGTTCCAAAAAATTTGACCCCTGATAAAAAGCTTGTCGGTCAACAAATCTGCTCTGATATTCTTGAGAGGTTAGATGAAGAGCCTAAATTGATGGAAAATATCATAACTTGCGATGAAAGCTGAATATTCCAATACGATGTTGAGACTAAGCGGCACAGGAAAACTCCTGCATCGCCAAGAATGAAAAAAGCAAGGATGTCGAAATCAAAATTTAAAGCCATGCTAATCGTTTTTTTCGACATCAACGGCATCGTGATGACTGAATGGGTTCCAGAGGGTCAAACTGTAAACCATATTTACTATTTAAAAGTGTTGGCAGCACTGCGAGAGCGAGTTCGTAAGAAACGGCCGGAGTTGTGGAAAAACAAGTCGTGGATCTTGCACCAGGACAACACACCAGCCCATAACGCGCTCTGTCTACGAAGCGTTATTTAGGCACTAGAGGCACTCCAGTGCTCTAACACGTGCCGTGCTTGCCTGATTTGGCGCCGTGTGATTTTTTCCTGTTTCCGAAGATCAAGTCTGACTTAAAAGGAACTCGGTTCGAGTCGATGGAAGAGGTGAAGCGAACTTTGGCGCAGCTCCTAAATGCTCTTACAAAAGAAGAATTCCAGCATTGCTTTGACCAATGAAAAAACGGTGTGTAGCGTGGTGAGGGGAGTATCTTAAAGAGGAACATTCGATTGTAGAATGATTTTCAAAATAAAACTCTTTTTGATAAGCAGTCTCGTTGTTTAATAGCCAGACTCAAGAATTTAAACGCGTTTAGTTATTAATTTTTTAGTGGGTTGTAGCGAAGCTCGTCAATGAGATGAATGTCTTTTCATTGCTGTTAATCTTTTCAATAAATTTTAAAACCATAGCATTTTTAAATAGTCCACACTTCCTATTAAAAAAATTTGGGTGTTACAATTGTCACTCCAAGAAGATTGAATGCGGGGGTGAAGTTTTCACGTTGCAGGAGTATCTCTGATGTGTTGGTCACGGAGGTTTGTGGCTGAGCGCACCATATGCAATTTTTTTTAAGGTCAACCTAAGTCAATCTGGGTATCATATAATTAATTCACTAGTTTGTGTGTGCAGGGTGTAACAAAGAAAAAAACGCAGAGGTGCACGCTGCGCATGTCATTCGTCAGTCAATGTTTTGACATTATCTTTGATTTGTTTGTAACAGTAGTCCCTAAATGGGCGTGCCATTAGCATTTTCTTAATAACAACCTCGGTCCGTTTAGGTATCATATCATTGACTATCTTTTTTGTTAACATGACACTCTGTCACAAATAGAATGACACCCAACATAATTTCCAAGAAAAATGAAACAAAGTGGGACCAAAAAGTTTCATTGCTTTAATTTCATAAACTGGTAACAAATTAATATATTTCCGTTTCTGTGAAATAATTTGTTTTACACGGGGCGTATGAACCCCTTACTGCATGATTTTTTATTTTTGCTCAGAAAAAATTTGAGTACAGGGAATAAAGTATGAAAAACAGAAATAATATTTAAAAAAAAATTATTTAGAATTTGAAGGACACAAAACAGCAAAGTAAGGATTTGTGTCATATATGTCACAACATGGACCTACGACTTTTGCACAAAACTATTCGTTATGAAATACATAAAAGCAATTTGTGTCTTTGTTTAAACATAGAAATGCTTCAAATTTTTCTCATTTTATAAAGCTTTTTCCGGTACACTCAGGAAACTTGCATCTTTGTCTTTGCCGCCAATGGTCAATATTATCGATTCTAACCTCTCGAATAGAGAAATTTGTTGTTGGACCTCGATGCTTCTTAGCCTGCACGTCATTCTCAATTAACAATTTCGGCGGCCTCTTGTTTTTGCAATCGGTTTATTTGCTTCACATGAACATTCAGCAATAGCCAGTTTGAAGTCTACTAAAGCCAATCTATTGTTCTCTGGTTCCACTCGTCTCCAAAGAATCCAAGCATTGACACGCACAAGATCAATTAAGTGGAAAAAATCCGCACATGCCACTTTTTCGAACGTATTTTCAGTCTGCAGTATCCTAGCATGGAGTCCAGGAGGTCCACTCCGCCCATATATTTGTTATAAATGGAAACCGCCTTTGGACATGGTGCATAAATACATTTCTTGTCTCATTTCCAAAATCGTTTAACATCGATATTAGAAGTCCTGCTGACATAAGTCGATATCATTGTTACAATTTTTTATCATACCAGGAAGCGACAGGTACTGGATATCATCTACAACTGCTACTTTCTCGACATTATCACCACGACCGCTTTCCTTCATCTCCGATTCTTCAGGCATATTTAAGTTCTGTACTCGATTTAACCCCACTGTTCCTAGATGGAGACAACCTTCCTTTATCAGATATGTCATAAGTGGTACACTGCTAAAACAATTGCAAAAAATATCTTTAATTAAATTTTGATGCCTTGGAACGGTTTGAGTGAGTCGCCCAACAACATTAGAACTAACTCCTAGATTAGAAGCACCACTTGCAACTACATCATTTTGTATTGCAGCATAAATTTCAACCCGTTTGAGAACCAACTAACACCACTGAGCACAAAAGCTTTGTCGCCCCATTTATGAGGTTTCTTGGGGTTATATTGCTTTATTAGTGATCTTTCTTTCGTGGGTATAATCCGTTCATCCACGGCCAAAATTCTTCTTTAGGAACATTCAACTGCTCACGTATTTTGTTTAGTAGAGGCCTTATTTTAAACAGCTTATCATGTCCATTATTACCTGGTGGAATATAATCATTATTGTCTTTGAAATGTATAAATCTCCTTATTTTCCCCTATGTTTTACATGACATGACATCGGCAACTAACGGATGCTTCAGAGTTATATTCCAGTACATCACTGTAGCTGGTAAACATACAACTGACACATATAGACAGACGCCAATGAACTTCTCTAAATCATTTGTTGGACAATGCTGAGTAGAGTACAAACATGACTGGCAGACAATAGTTGTAGTAAAATATTTTATCAGTCCTAAAGAATCTGAAAAATTAAATAGGAGAGTCTAATTCACGTATTTGTTGCGGCAGGTCGCAACCCCCTAAAAATGTTGTGTCTGCTTCAGAAACATTCAGTTTGTGTTATTTCCATACCAAGGGCTTTTTTCTCCCAGGTTGCATTTGTTAGTGTGTCACCGAGAGGAATGTAATCTTCAGGCTCACTATCACTTTCAAAATCAGTTTCAGGTATCACAATGTCATCATCATCATCTCTGTTGCTGCAATATTCTTCACTGACATAATAAGATTCTGGTGAAAATATATCCTCTGGTATGTCTCGAATGATTGGTTTATAACTTCATAGAACAGTTTTGGATCTATAATACCTGAATCACAAAAATAAAAATTTGTTGGTTATGAACATTCAATATGAGTACATGTCCTGAATGCATGTTGCATGAACATTAATGCATGAACACATTTTTCACAACGACAATGTATAAAATTCTTACTCACCTGAATAACCTATTCTTGGGTCCACCCTTTGAACCATAAATATTTCTTGGGCACTAAGTTCACAATATATCCAAAGATATACAGTATGCGAATGTCAGGTTGTATAACAAATTTCAACGGTTGTTGGCCATTACAGAATTGTATTGTAACATTAGAAATTCAATACTTGATGTCGCTAATGCGACACATAACGATGGAATTTCTGTATGTCAATAGTCTGTGAGCCACAAAGTATGCTCAATAGCATGAACAAATTATAAGCAAGCAAACACTACTTTGTGCCATATATGGCACCGTATGCGATAAGGGATTAATAGTGTGACACTCGTTGAAATACTGGGAATTTGAAACCTCACTATTATCAATTCACGATAAATAACGATCTTTTGTTATTTGCTTAAAAATGTTTTAATCAAGTGACTATGATATCAATTAAAAGTATCTTTAAGGTATTTCTAAAATTTTCAAAAGTACTGATGGCCTAAACTCAGATGTAAAAAGACTGTATATATGGGGCCACTTTTTTTCAATATTTTCCTACGTTAAATTAAATTACACTTTACTATAATACACTTTCAATAACACAATCAATTAATCAAATCCATTTTTCATTTCAGGAAACACTACAATTTTTGGAAATGTACTTGTTGACTTTTACTTGTCGCCAGATAATTTTTGTTTCGATATAGAATGTAACGACCCAGTAATCAACGATGATCCGGATAGCTTTGACTATAATTTGGAGGACAGGGTATAAATTTTAATTTTTTATAATATTGCTTATGTGCTTGGGAATATAGAATTTTGGGGTTTTCCTCTTAAAGCGCCAAAGTCGCGATTTTAAACGTAAAAACTAGCAACATTTAGGCAACGAATCTGAAACAAATACGGGTTATGTAAAGAAAATTTGCAGAAAATTCATTTAAAATTGAGCATTTCTCTGATGCTTTGGCAGTGGTTTTAGTTATAGAGTTTATGGTTTAATTTAAGTCTAAAATTACTTTTAGCGAATTTTCCTCGAAAAAATTTGCTATTGAAGAGACTGCGATTTTTTTTAAAGATTTCTGTTTATCTGTTGACATATTCAGGGTGTGTCAGAATATGTGGACAATACCCTCAGATTCGGATAGAATTCAAAAAAAATAGTAGCACAAGTTTCTATAATTTTTTCCTACGGCCCCCTCCTTGGAGATGCAGGCCCCTAAAGGACGCCCTCGAAAATTAATTTTTTTAAATTACTTTTAACATACTTTATGTAATTTAATTATTAATTTCACATCGTCAATACGCGTGGAAGTATGGTATCGGCGACATAAATTTCAAAAAAATTGTTTTCGCTTAAACGCCGTAAAAACTGCCAAAACATAAAAAAACATGCTTTGGGAATTATTATTTTTTTGTCTGTCGGTGTGTATGTCTGTCTGTTTGTAGCCATGATAACTTTAGAACGAATTGAAACATCGCCTTCAAATTTGGTATTCTGTTAGCACCCGACAAATGAACGGTTCGGATTGTTAGGTAAATCGCTCCAGGAGGTAGGGGAGGAATGGGGGTGAAAATTTACATTTCTTCGTTAAAACCCGAGTAATATAACGTTTTTGAGTTTGTTTATTAGAAAACCTTCAATTTCATCAATCATCTAGTAGTATTATGTGCTGAAATTAAATCAGGGCACTAAGTGAAGATGGTAACCCTTGATGAACTCCGATAAGTACACTTGGAAAACCCAAATCACTACAACACATATTTTTAAAGACCTGACGATCGTTTCACAAACAAGGTTAGCGTCATCGGAGGATGAAAGATTCTTTCTTAAATTTTTCATCCTCTGATGACGCTAATCTTGTTAGGGAAACAATCGTCAGGTCTTTCAAAAGATGTCTTATGGTGATTTTGGTTCTCCAAGTGTTCTTATTAAAATAGGGGTGGAATATCGGTGAGAAATTTCGAAATTTTTGTTGGTGATAAAAGGACGTAAAAAGTCTCAAAACGTGTAGAGTTTAGTTTGGAACGAAATTTTTTTGTCTGTCGGTCTGCAGTCCGTCTGTTAATAGACGAAATAACTTTAGAACTAATTGAGATATCATCTTTAAATTTGGTATTCAGTTAGCACCCGACAAAGGAACGCTTCTAATTCTTCTTGGGTAAGACCGCTTTATGGGTAGGAGATAAATGCGGGGTGATTTGGTGAAAATTGACATTTTTTGTTAAAACTCGAGTAATATAACCTTTCAAAAGTTTATGAGTACAAGAATACGAATGTTTTCTTTGTGGTCAAGTCATGGATCGTAAATTGATTTCATGAGAATGTCTTTTTGAGAAGAGTAGATTATTACAGCGATGTGGACGTTATGATTGAATTTGCATCATTATTTTTTTAATACGATGGACAATAGATGAGATTTTTAAAAACTCAAGAAAACATTTTGGCTTATTTGGTTTGCCAGAGACGGACTAGCTTTAGCACACTAATGTCAATTTTCTTACACCTTTGACGATAAAGCCACAAAAAAAATTCATTTATCTTGAGCCTTATACAAAAAAAGGTACCTACTCTTGGTTGGTATTTCTAAAATCAAGAAAAAAACTATTTTTGTTTAATACGTTGTTTATTACATCCGTTAAGACTGAACCGATTCAATTTGCATTCATTTTGTGCCTATCTAAATAAATGCCACTTATATTTACATAAATTTTTGCTTTTTTTTTTGTTGATATGGTTACATTTTTGACAAGTACCGATATATATATATATATATATATATATATATATATATATATATATATATATATATATATATATATATATATATATATATATATATATATATTTAGAACTAATATGCCAGCGTATGTCAGTTAGCGGTAGAATGTGTTAAAACATGCCATAGTTTTTTAATTTCTCTTATTTCTCTGATTTCATTTATTTGCCGTAATGGAATTTACGTTTGCTGAATAAGCCTACATGCATTTAGTGTATGGACTTGCATCATATAATACCTTAGACTCCAGAAAGTTTTATGAGGAACGATTTTTAAATCGAAGAATTCCTAATAGCAAAACTTTTGAAAGTGTGAATCATTGTTTAAGAGAAACGGGTAAATATTACAATTTACTTGTTAATTGCATTAGCCTACTTTTTGAGTAGGTTATATAAGTAAAATATCGTTAGTAATTTTAGGAACGTTTGTTAAACCCAGACACAATTGTGGAAATCAATCTCGGTAAGGTTGCTAAAGAAGATATCCTCAATGCCGGAGAAACAGATCCTCCAACAAGTATCCTAAAATTGTCTGCTCAGTTAAATTTCCCAAAATCTATGGTTTTTAGAATTTTGAAAGAGCAACAATTGCATCCTTATCACCTGCAGAAGATCCATACACTTTTTCCTGAAGACCTTCCTCGAAGGACGGAATATTCTAATTGGGTTTTAGCTAGGCACAGAAACAATGCAAAGTTCATTGGTTCAGTTCTATTTACGAACGAAGCTGGATTTAGTAAAAATTGAATCATAAACTGCTATAATCTGCGTTTATAGGCAGAAAAAAGTCCACATGTTTCTATTGTGACGCACCATCAGCACCGCAGTTTCAACCCAGTGAACCGATTTGAGATTTACGTCCTCTTCCTCACTCATATTTAAGAATAGATTAAATACAGGAAAAGGTCTTTTTATGAGCTATATTCAACCCAGTAACATTCCGAATATACGTTAATAGGGGGACCCTACAGACTACCTCCACGTCGTGCCTTCTGGATAGGTAGTTTGGTCTCACATCAGGCCGGAATAATCTGCCACATTTCATTGGACCATTTGAATTGCCAAGAAGGGGAACTTTATTTGGAATTCCTCCAGAGCAACTTGCTACAACTTTTAGGCGGCCTACGTTTGACAACACGACATGGAATGTGCATGATAGGACACCACCCCATTTTAGTTTGCCATTTTGAGAACACTGAAACAGGCACTTCGAAAATCGTTGGATAGGAAGGGAAGGAGCAGTGGCTTGGCCTTCTCGATCATCTGATTTAAACCCCCTAGATTTTTTCTTTTGGGATATTTTAAAACTTTAGTCTATGCCAATCTAACTGACACTAGGAAAGACTTATTAGAAAGGACTAGTTTTCATTGTCGCGAAATCAGGACCAATTTTGAAGTATTTTGGAGGATCCAACAAACCTCAATTCATAAAACTAGCAAATCCGTAACGCTAGAAGGAGCTCATGTCATACCGTCATACAAAATTTTGTAATCAAAATCATAATAAATAAAAATAGTTTTTCTCGAAAACAGTTTATCAATGTCAACCAAAAGTACCTTTTTTTAGTTTAAGGTTCAAGATATCTAAGAATATCACCCTTGTGCCTTTATCGTAAAAAGTGTAAAAAAATTGACATTACTGTGCTAAAGCTAATCCGTCCCTGGCAAACCAAACATGCCAGATTGTTTTCATGGGTTATTTTTAATGAGTCTTATCTATTGTCCATCGTATTAAATAAAATAATTAAATTACACAAAGTAATTTAAAAGTTAAAAAAAAATCGATTTTCTAAGGCGTCCTGTAGGAATAAATTTTATGGGAACTTGTGCTATTTTTTTTGCGTTCTATTAGAATCTGATAGATTGACCGCATATTATGGGACAGCCTGTATACAGTGTGTGACGCATTTCTACGGTAAAACCTAATATGTCCTACCTACAGACTTGGAGACTAATTCTCTGGCTTCACTGTTGGTTTTCGTTTTTGTAGTCTATGCCAATCCAGTTGCCACTAGGGAAAGGATTAATTTTCATTGTCGCGAAATGAGGACCAATGCTGAAGTATTTTGTAGGATGCAACAAACCTCAATTCGTAAAAATAACAAGAACATCCTAGGACTTCCAGAATTCGTAAGGGTCACTTGCTCCAGTTAGCTTACGCGCTGGCTACGTCCTTCACCAACGAAAACCAACAGTGAAGCTAGAGAAGTAGTCTCCAAGTCTGTATGTAGTGTGGACAAGTTTCACCAAGTAAGGGCAACGACAATCAATGAACTAATATATCCGTTATTATATGTATAAAATATGAGAGTATTGTATACGTTAATTATAGGATGCTTTGAGCTGCATCTTATAAAATTATTTTGACGATCACAAGGAGGCACATAAGTCGTTGGTGATACACATTTCCTTTTTTTTTGAAACACCCCTTATGTTCTTTAATTTTTGAATTTTCCGTTGAATAACAATGCATGTTTGTAACGTAAAAAATTTGATAGCGTTCAACGTTCTTGAGTTATTTCAATTGTTTTGCAACTTTTTACACTTTTGGCACATATCAAAAATTATGATACGGCGTGTTACCAATAGATAGAAGAGTCTCATTAAGGTATCGCGTTCAGAGAGGTTTTCGTTTATATTATTCGTCGAAAAAGTCGAAATGCCGTATAGAGCGCGCTCAAATATTGATTAATAGATATTCAGCGTCTGCTAATGTCGAATGCAACCGGCGCCTTGAAGTAAATTTTGCAATCAGCTTTCTGGTAGACTAATATCAACGCTGGTTTGGCATTAAATATGCCATATTTTGAAGACGCACTACATAAATTTGCTCGAAAAGTAAATCAACTATTGTGAAACGAATAAATTCCTTTTCGACGACTTAACTGACGTAAGGTATGTATTAAATTTTGTTTCCAGTTACAACGGAGACTTTAGGCAACATTTCATACCGTAGCGTTATTTTACGTTGCCTATGTAAGAAACATTATAAACTGATGCCTGTCTATAACTGTGGAAATAATTTATTACAGATATGTAATTAGTATATACCAAAGAAACAGTTTTTTAGCAACTGCATAAGTTCAGCAGTATCAAATATTCCACATGATATCATACGAGGTTTCACAAAGGAGGTACCAAAACAAAAGTGCTTGGTAAACAGTGTGGAAGAGTCAAATGGAATCAATTTAGTATTTCAGTTACTGCGCATATTAATTAAAAAAATCCCGAAACACGTCAATTTTTAATTAAAAAATTAAATCCCGCAACGTAAAAATTTCACCTTTACTTTCAAGCACCTTCGACAGGCAGTTGCAACCCCCAAATTTTCAAATAGGAAGTAAGGGCTGTGATGCCTCATGTGAAAAATCTCGTGAGTCTCTTTTCAAAAAAAATAATATATATTTTAATTTCAACAACACACCACGAGGGCTTACAGCCTAAATACTATCGTATCGTGGGTGTTGATAAGGAGGAAAAAGGCAGCTTGTTAATTCTGGACTTGAAGGTTTGGAGGTTCGGAGGAGAAGAAAAAACATGTGCCGGCAAGGAATTCCACAACTTGGAAGTCCTCGGGACAAAAGAGCGGGCATAACAAGATGTTCTATGTCTGGTGACCTGGACAGTAAAAGGGTGCATTCGCTCTGTTCCCCTGGTAGATCTGTTGGGGACAATAGGTGGGGGAACTATGGAGGAAAGCTCCTCTGAGCAGTGCCCGTGTAGATATCTATAAAAGAGAGAGAGGTCACCAACGGCACGTCGGTGGGCAAGGGATGGCAGCCTTTGGGTGAGGGTAGGGTCACCTATGAGACGTATAGCTCTCTTTTGAATGGAGTCCAGGATAGCGAGTGTAGAAGCGGCAGCCGCACCCCGGATGTGGGAGCAGTATTCGTGGTTTGGCCTTATTTGTAAAGTATATAAGGTATAGAGATTAGCTGGTGAAAAGTATTTGCGAGCCCGGAAGAGGAAACCTAATTTCTTAGCAGCCGCTTCTGCAATTGATGTGACATGTTGGTGCCAATTAAGATTTCGATCCACAGAAATGCCAACAAGAGAAAAGGACTCATTACTTTCAATAACTTGGTTGTTCATTGTGATGGGTCTAGGGCTGGTGTATCTCTTGTGAGAAAGAAAGCAAGACTTAGTTTTGGTGGGGTTGAATTGTACAAGATTTCTACTTCCCCAGTCTAATATTTTTTGGAGATCGACGGAGACAGAACCCTCCATGAGTCTGCGATCCTCATCTAATTCGGCTAAAGAGACAGGCTTAGAATATTGTATATTGAATGGAGGGTGCTGTCGTCCGCGTAGCTGTGAACTGGGTTGGATGTGCTCGAGAGGAGGTCATTGATGTGGAGAAGCAACAAAGTAGGGGCTAAAGTTGAACCTTGAGGAACTCCTGCATTAATTGGATACAGTTTAGAGGAATGTCCATCCACAACAACAGATATGCTCCTGTTGGAGAGGAAATTTGCTGTCCACATACAGAGTTTTGGTGGTAGGCCATAGGCCGGAAGTTTATTAAGCAGCGCTGCGTGCCAGACCTGGTCGAATGCTTTGGATATGTCTAGAGCAACAATCTGGGATTCACCGTGTTGTTCCATAGACTTGTTCCAAGAATGGGTGACAAAGAAAAGGAGGTCGGCAGTCGATCTGCGCTGACGGAATCCATATTGCCTGTCGTGGATTAGACTGTGTTTTTCAAGAAATGTTAGTAATTCGGTGTTTATATACTTTTCCATCACTTTAGAGACGACTGAAAGGAGAGAAATGGGCCTGTAGTTGCTGGGAAGCGCTTTGGATCCTTTCTTGGGGATGGGTTGTACTCGAGCAGTTTTCCAATTACTAGGGAATACGCCTTTATTATAAGATATCTGAAACAGACTAGTCAGGACAGGAGCAAGCTCTGGTGCGCATTTTTTGAGAACAATTGCCGGGATCTCGTCAAGGCCAGAGGCTTTCCTGATATTAAGAGCAGAGAGCATCTTTCGTACCTTTTTAGTTTTGAAAATGATATCCGTCATTTTATGCGCGACATTGGGGACGTTGGTGGTTGAACATTTGGAGGTCGGTTGAGAGTAGAATTGCCGGCGAACAACGAAGCAAAAAGTTCAGCCTTGCCCAGGGCGGTAGAAACAATTTCATCCCGTGAGACAAGAGGCGGGAACGTGCTTTTGCAGAAATTATTCCCAATAGATTTAGCAAGAGTTCAGAACGGTTTGCCGCCGTTGGAGCTTAAGAGGACTTTGTTTTTGATGTGGTTATTAAACGAGCTTTTTGCCTCAGAAAGAATGCGGACGTAGCGGTTTCTTGCGTCGTTAAATGCTTGACGATTTTCTTGACTGGGATTGTGTAGAAGCGTTTTGTGAGCTTTGACCTTTTCAAGTCTGGCCTTGTCACAGGATTTAGAGAACCAGGGCTTTTGTGTGGCTGAAAAGGTTTTCTGTGTACGTGGGATAAATAATTCCATGCCAGCTTGGATAATTTCGGTGACGTTTTTTGAGATATCAGAGGCGTCAGGATGAGAGAAGCAGACAGACGCCCATGGAAATGAGGAAAAGTAATCCCGCATTTCGTCCCAGTTTGCGGAGTTGTAGTGCCTAACGATACGTGGGTGTGATGACTGTGTGACCTGCATTGCGCAGGAAGCAGTGACCATGCCGTGGTCTGAGCGACCAAGGGGGGCGGTGACTGATATCTTATAGCATTCAGGTTGTGTAGTAAGAAGGAGATCCAAAGGATTTGAGCTGTGTGTTGGGATACGAGGAAAGTAAGTAGGTTGCTGAACCATATTGGCTAAAGAATGAAATGAATTGTTTTTTAAATTTATTGCAAAAATTAACAGTAAAACAAAAAGTAAGTTGTGCTGATTGACGAATTTCGATAAAACACACCAAACAATTAATAACTAATCGCGTTTCATTCTTGATATTGAGAAAGCCTGCAAAAACAATTTAAGTGTCTTTTTTGGATTGTAGTAATTATAGAGAGGACATAAAGAGTCATCAACATTCTTCATAGTTGGCAACGTTTTTTTCCCTCAGAGTTCGTCCGCGACTAATGCCGCCCCGTACTGCAAGGATCAACCCTCTCTCCAACTTTATTCATCACATTTATAAATGACATTGCCCAACAGAAATTCTACGGATCATATACCCTCTTTGCAGATGATGCTACCATAATATATGCTACCCAAGGATCTCGTCAACTGCAACAACACATAAACCATGACTTACAACTACAAAACAAAATATATGATCTTTAACAATAAAGCAGATATAGAAGCAGTACACAATGGCAAAAAACTGGAAAGAGCTACAGAAACGAAGTTCCTAGGATTGCTGATGAACGCCGAACTAGATTGGCGAGACCATATAAATAGAATCAAAAATCTTATAAACGCCTTCAGTGCATGCATATATTCAAGAAACAATTACATATCAGACGAATACAAAAGGACAATATACTTCGCCATGGTACATTAACATATCACATACCTCACAATGATCTGGGGACACTCACCAACAACAAAAATTCAAAAACTACACAAAGCACAAAACAAATCAATTAAAGCGATATACGGATTACCACTACAATACGAAATCGAAACACTGTATCAGAAATATAACATCCCGAAACTGACGTTCATACATGATCTAATCTCAAATTCAGATAAGTACAATTTAAATTTACAATTCAATAGCAGCATTCACAATCACCTGACGAGAAGTCACAGAAACATCCACCAAAATGCAGTAAGTACATCAAGATATGCAATAATAAACCCCTTGACAGAAGGAATAAAACAGTATAATCAATTGCATATAGAAATCAAAAATACGTTAAGGAAGAAAGAGTTCGAAAATAAACTGCAAGCATATGTAAGGATGAAACGAAGTGCAATAGATAGCTGAGATGTATACCCAATTCAATAGCACTCAGAGAGTGATATTAGAGTAATAAAATAGTCCAGACTTTCCAAAGCCGTAGCTTTTCATTAATAATGTAGAAATGTTACAACCAAGTAATGGAACTTAAATATTAATTTAAGTTCCATTACTTTGTTGTAACATTAATTAGTTTCTACATTATCAGTGCACCTAAGTTAGTTAGATTATATAATAATAAGCCCGCTAGATAGTAAGACAACTATATTGATAAATAGATAAACATGTATACCCCGACTGTAATCCCAACTCTAGAGTGAGCAAAAGCCCATTTAGCCTAGGCGTGTTGAGTTGGATATTGAGTCGTAAACAAATAAATAAATAAATGAATAAATAAATAAATAAATAAATAAATAAATAAATAAATAAATAAATAAATAAATAAATAAATAAATAAATAAATAAATAAATAAATAAATAAATAAATAAATAAATAAATAAATAAATAAATAAATAAATAAATAAATAAATAAAATATTTTGGTTTTGTGCGTTTCTCTGGACATTTTTTCCAAATGCCTATAACTTTTTTTTCTTGTAACTTCGACACCCATGCTTTTATTACATAAACCTGCGTACCAAGTTTGGTTGTCATATCTTAGTTATTTCCGTAGATACGCACTCACCAAATTTAATCAAAATCGGCGCATGAATTTTTAAGTTATCGGTTATATATATATATATATATATATATATATATATATATATATATATATATATATATATATATATATATATATATATATATATATATATATATATATATATATATATATATATGTGTTTTGTTTTCTAATGAGTGCAAGTTTTATACTTCATGCGGTCTTGCATCATCCGGTATTACATCATTTGCTGTGTAGATAGTTCAGGTATATAAATAGGATAACTTTGCCCATACAGTTTAGCGACAGCTACTGATAAAGACAAAAAGGTAAAAGGTAAAAGTAAGATGCTTACTGGCAATTAGGCCATTGCTGACCCTTTTTGCTGATCTAAACTAACCTACTCTCCACCTTGAGCTCGATCTCAACGACGACAGTGATTTGAAAAATCATCCGCCGCCGGTGAGTCTCGAACCGTCGTCCCCCGAGTCCGTATTAGAAAGTCTGAATCGACTTTTCCGCACGACCACGGAGGCGCTTACTGATAAAGACAACTTCCTTGTCGAAATATGTATCTAACACATACTTCTCTGTTATTATTTTGTGGCTTTTGGGGTGATTTTGCTTTTTGTATCATTTGATTGTGTTAAGGCGTCTCGTCTGGAAGATTAGACCTCTAAAATTTACATATTTCTTAGTAACCGTCTTTGTTATGATATCTACCATCTGTACACTCTAACTTTAAACATGATTAGGAATAACCCAACAAGGGTCATTTCTTGTTAACAATTGACGACAGGCATGCCAACCTATGTCAGGTAGCTAGGTAGAAATATTCAATATTCATAAAAAGCAGTTCTTCTGTAAACTCGACACAATCAACATCCTTTAGCATATTCATTTAAAGCAGTTCTTTTTGAGACTCGACACAAACACCACGTTTGTGATAGCACAATCGTAATCATTTCGTAGAGTTATCATGTACTCTAGAGCATACCATATTATAAGTAATTTTCTATAAGTTTACAGTTTGTTATTAAATGTTAAGTGTTACAACATCAGCGTTTAATTTAACACAACATAATCAGGTCCTTCGAGCTATCAAGAAACAAAAACAAATAAAATGTGGTACATCAGTACAAAACGAATTAAACAGATTGTATAACTCTAACTATTTATACATCAACATTTCTTGAGATTACTTTTATGCGGTGAAGAATACCATTTATATTATTCATATTATTTTGCAGTTCAGTTCAGTCACTAAGCTAGCTTCGGAATTTAATTCCATTAGCCATAGAAATTACATTATTTTGCATGCATAGTTGTTTTGCCTTATCTTTTGTAATTAATAGGTATTTTGTTCTGACTAGTTGTTTTTGTTGCAAAGAGTGTTGGCTTATTCTAATTGTTGCACCTTAAATTAACTAGTATTAAATTTATCCTAACTTAACTGAACATTTTCCTTTTTACTTTAAGGTAAATGATTTTCTTAAATATGTGACCAGCAGAAAAAGTTATGTAAAAACTAACAATATTTTAATACCAATGGGTGGAGATTTCCAATATCAAGGTGCAGCAAAGAACTTCATTAATATGGACAAGCTCATAGCGTAAGTCTCATGTATATTCTAAAATTTCTAACAATTGCTTATTGAAATAAAATGTTGTGGTCTTTAAATTCCTAACTCGCACCGCCAATTAGATGCTTGTAGTTTCTTATAGAGTGCCATTCATTTTTCTATACGAAAAATTTTAAACAGCAGACTGAACGTAATTCTGGTTACTTTGTGAGCAGCAGTGCAAAAATGTGGGGAGCTGTGTAACCTAATTTTTATGACATACTGTTAATTCCTTCTTAAACATAGTAACCTTTCTTTTCAGAAATTAAAAGTCTGGACGCAGCAAGTGCGTTATGGTAGTGAATTTTCATAGAAATGATCTGGCACAAAATATTTTATTATAACTTTTTTTTCTTGTAACATAAAAATCTGAATTTTTGTATATAGTTTACTTTTTATATCGTAAACCTACCCACCAAATTTGGTTATCATACCTTTTTTATTTTTTGAGATAAATTTTTTTTTCAAATAAAAACTCAAAATTTTTTCGGAAAACCTCAACCGATTTTTTTGATTAACGAACTTGTCAAATCCATTTTCAAAAGGAAGGTACATGCCAAATGTTATCAAAATCGGCCTATTATTCTTTGAAATAAAAATTTTTTTCGAATGAAAACTCAAAATTTTCCCGGAAAACCCCGATAGATTTTCCTGAGTAACAAACCTGTCAAAGCCATTTACAAAGGAAAGGTACATGACAAATTTTATTAAAATCGGCTTATTACTTTTTGAGATAAGAATTTTTTTCGAATGAAAACTCAAAATTTTCCCGGAAAACCTCGTCCGATTTTCTTTACTAACGAACTTATCCAAGCCACTTACAAAAGGAAGGTACGTGCCAAATCTTATTAAAATCAGCCTATTATTTTTTGAGTTATCGGTGTGATACATATATATATATATATATATATATATATATATATATATATATATATATATATATATATATATATAAACATATAAAAATTGAAACTGACACCGGATATGGGTTCTAGGGGTCCTAGTTCGCGCTCATTTGCAAAAATTTTTTCAAAATTTAAAAGTCGGGATCTGTCCATTAGTGAATTTTTTCTACGAAAATTCACTAAAAAACAGAAACAGCAACCACGTCGCTCCTACTATAACATGCTAGGAGATACTGGCCTCAACAATCGATTGGAAATGAGTTTTTCTCAAAAATGGGATACTGTGTAATCCCATTTTTGTAATATACAACGTATATTTCAAATTATAAAAATATTATTATATTTAATTGCATAGAAGGCGTTTACAATATATTAAGAAGAAATCCCCTTATCACTGAAAATGTCTTAGTAGGCATGGAAACCTATATTCGTCATCAGTCGAAAGATATCAATTCCAAATTAAATCCTTGGTTCAACAAAAAACAAAAAGTAGTTTTGCCTTTGCACTCGGCCTTTTTATCGCCAAGAACTATATTTAAGCTGCTTATGGATCAGGGCATAAATAACCTTCGCCAATCAGTAAGAGGCAGAGCTATAAAATATTGTTGCGTTCTTCAGGGTTCTGGATTTGCTCACTAACAAAATACAGCTTTTCAAACTTCTAATTTATTATAACCAACTATTTTCCGACCATAAGCATACCAACTAAAATATTCCTCTATTACAAATGTTCATAGAACTATATTTCACTATTCGCCTTCTATGGTCACTTATTCTCCACCAACACCACTGGCTGACTCATTCTATCTGCGGCCCGCCTATTTATACTGTCCATAGAGATTCTAGACCTTTCTACATTGTTCCATACCTATCATTTATGGTTCTTTCTAGAAATATAATTCCAAGGTGTTCACTGTTACCAACACACTTGGCGGCGACTACCAATTTGCAGCTTGATATCAGTTAAGTCAAATACCTGGATCCGATCACCAGCAGCTGCTTTTACTCTGTACGCACAATCTGGCTCTCTTACTCGCCATTTTGAAACCATGTCGGGGCGAATAATCGACCATCTAGGGCTTATTACCGCTTACGCTCTACGACGAGAGCGCTGCCAGAATCGTGAACTTTTAGGAACGGTTACCGGTATTACCTTAACTTTCTCCCTTGCGCGTGATCTTAGAGCCCAACATTTGCCTCTTGTCCCACCTTGCCACAGTTCCAACAACGCAAGGCATTTGCGCGGTGAGCTCTTATTATTGTTCCCATGAAACGCAGCCTTTTCTGTTTCACTGACTTCTCTAGTAGCTACATCACCTTGGCTAAATCTGTTTCATTTTCTTCTTGGACCTAGAGACTGTGAACTCTCGCATAACATTCTAATGCTTGCTTTGCCGCTTCAGTCTTCAAGGAATGTGCCAAAGCATCGTTAAATTTTTGTGCCTCGCCATTCTGAGAGCCTGTTGAGTGTCTGTATCCCTGATGATACCAATTAAGGTTTTGAGCGATAGCTGGTGTAAAAACTCCTTCGAAGCTATGGGGTAGGTTAATCCTGTCAGTCCGACGACGTCGGCGTGGAGGTGTTGGAGAATTTTGCCCTATTTCTGACAGCGATTTTTCAACTGGTATCAATACAGCTGTTATAAATACGTCGCGAAACCTCATTTCTTATTGATGTCTAATGCTATTCAAACTGAGCTGATCTTCCCTGGGAATACCTTGGAGCATATCTAGGGCATCTCTTCTGAGGGCTACAATTAACGAAGTCGCTTTCTCTCTTTCACACACCAACCATTTGCTGTAGCAGTGGCTTAGAACTGGCGTAGATAAATACCACATGGGACTGAGCCATCAAATGTGGAGACCTTAATTCTTACGATGGGTCTATCTTCTAGTCTGATGTTTTATTTGGCTAGGTTATCATACTTATTTTCTGGTAATTCCATTTTCAGCCGTACTTCCGCTTGTACCTCTTGCCGACTTGTCAGCTTGTCATGTACATCGTCAGTGATACCCCCTTTTTCCCTTCAGGGCTCGTTCGCGGCCATGCCGCCCGTTAGCACTGCAACCTTTGGTTGATTGTGCATGCCCTTAGTCTTACTCCACTCATTCTAAAATCACTGTGTCTTGAACTAGTCTGCACAGCGATTGGTAGGGTGAAGTTTTATATTATTCTGTCTCCGGTCTAGACTGACCGTATATCAGTTGTCTTTTGCGGTCCAGAGGTTTTCACTCGCACAAGATGTGCTGGGCTGATTCCTGCCCCTCGCAGCAAAGTCTGCATGAGGGGTCCCCCTCGAACCGCCCCATTTTATGCAGGTGTTTCTTGACGGCCATGTGTCCCGTCAAGAGAACTGTTATGTTTCTGAGCTGTCCTCTGCTAAGATTTAGCAGCTCCACAGCTCTATTTGAACTGGGTTCGTCAATTATTGACTTCCCATGTCTGAGCCCTGGAAAGTCTGCCCAGTACATTTTGTGTTGGTTTCTGACCCAGGACTTAATGGCTCCCCTGCCAGTGCTCTTTGTCACGCCCAGAGCCGGTTCTGGTCCCATAAATGGTTATGCTGACCCTCTCTTCGCGAGACTGTCAGCTTCTTCATTACCTTTGACCCCCGAGTGACCCGGCACCCAGATGAGGGTGACTTCATTCTGCCCGGTCAAGTCGCTCGTCTCATCACTCACTCATCAGCCAGGAATTTACCCGTGGGCTATTTAGGGCCTTAAGGGTTTCCTGTCTATATGTGGCTATGGGGATCCACTTGTGGGTGTAGCCCTTCCTCTTGTTCTCCCGCACACAGTGCAGGATGGCACTTCTACGCTTGGTTCACACGTAAAGTCTAGCTGTATGGTCCAACATGAAAGAATTTTTTTTGACAAAGTACTGTTAAGACCATATTTGAGAATCTAGACATCAAGAAGGCATTAGAATCCAAAGTAATTTCAGCAATAGTTCTTAAAATGTCCTAAACAGACTCCAATTTTATGTCGGATCTTTTCGATATCTATTTAAATAGGGGTGTGTCCATGTTTTTGGAAAAAAGCCCGAGTTCTGCTCCTCTTTAAAAAGAGACGCAAGTCTGATATGGAAAACAGTATTCATCTTATCAGTTTAGTCCAAAGTTATAGAAAAGGTTATGGATATTATTATCAATAATAATATAAATAATAATAATATAATAAGAGTCATCTGTGTAAGATGCTGGCATGTATGACATACATCAGTACTGGTATTCATATAAAGTTTAGGCTGGATAAGTACAAAATAAGCTGCATGGAAAAGGGAGAGTGGACCAAGCGTGCGGGGTTTGACGCAAACAAAGATCAAGGAATGATAGAGGCAATAAAGGAAGCTGAGCAGTACATATACTTTGGCTATTTACAAGCTAGAGGTATTGATATTAGGACTGCTAAGGAAGCGACTACAAATAGATACTTAAAGAGACTTCGTGCAATGTTAAAAACCAAACTGTCCGCAAGCAATATGTCTAAGGCTGTAAACACATATGCTACATCGGTCCCTACTTATAGTTTTGGTGTGGTAAGATGAGCTAGAACAGAACCGAACAACCTTAGCATTAGAATGGGAAAGGAATTCCAAAAACAGTGTGCTCACCACCCCCAGTCATCTATAGAAAGTTTTCACTTACCCCGAATTCAGGGTGGGGGGGGGGCTTTATAATTCCTGATATGCGACACTAACGACGAGTTTAGAACTTAATAGGTACTTTACCAGAAAGCCGACACCAACATACTGCACGCGGCTGTGATATCAGAGGACGAATATATGAACCCTTTAAAACTACCTGACAAAAGTTTCAATTCCCTCTTAGACCTTCTTACTATTGTATAACAGGTGACGCACTGGAAAATCAAGCCTCTGCATGGAAAGTGTCAAGACACAATCGAGAGCGAATTCGTTGACATTGAAGGATATACGGCGTATCTGAGATACGGTAATCTCTTTACCGAAACGGGAAATGTTTTATCTTAGATCGGGTAATCCCAACAAAATCACAGTTAAGGCAAATCCTTGCTCAACAGCTTGATGAGATGAAGTGTCGGATGTGTTAGGAGAAATAAGAGTCGCTGGACTACCTGATGTCGGGGTGCTCGTTGTTGGCGCCAAAAGCATATTTAACAGAAAAATCGACATATCTCAGAAATGGTAGGAGATAGGTATAGGGAACTGTTAACAATTTTCAAATAAATTTAAATTAGCAATAAGATGAAGCAAAAAAATATAGGGTGTTCTATTTAAAATTATGAAGTTATGAAGTAAAGATATTGTTCAAGTTGGACGCTTAGTGTAGAACGCTATGTATAAGTTCTGGAAGATATTATTCACCGCTTCCTTAAAACTCAACTTTTTCAGCTCAGTCACTGAGGTAGAATATCCGATCTTGTCTAATATCGGAGATATGTCTTATCAAACATGGTAATGACATATTGAAAATTTTTGAAAAAATGGAAATAACTTGTAAACGTCACATTTTTGACATATGGTGCCTCTATATAATTTATTATTGAATTCGATGCGGAATCTAAAACTGCAAAAATATACAGGGTGTTTCATTTAAAATAACGTTAATACATGGTACTTCTGGTATAACCGGAAGTATCATGTACTTCAAAATAATTTCCTTTGCTTCTGCATAACCGCTTATAGCCAAACCCAAATTTTGTCTTTCGAATTCGGACAAGAAGGTCATAAACTTCTAATGAACGCGACTCGCCAAACACCTGTATATATATATATATATATATATATATATATATATATATATATATATATATATATATATATATATATATATATATATATATATATATATATATATATATAGGTAATGGGCCCATTTTGATAACATTTGTCACCTTCCCTTTGCAAGTGGCTTGGATAAGTTAGCCAGGGAAATTGGACCAGGTTCTCCGAGAAAATGTTGAGTTTTCTTTCAAGAAATTTTTTTTCTCTGAAAATAACAAAGCTATGGTAACTACATTTGGTAGGTAGGTTTATGTTATGAAAAGTAAACTACATACCAAAATTTATATATCTATGGTACAAGACAAAAAGTTTTATGCAATTAATAACAAAAATGTTTGGTGTCAGATCATTTCTATGGAAATTCACTACCATAATGCACTTGCTGCGTCCAAAATGTTTTTGCGATCCTCCCACTCTGCGAGCGTTGACTCAAGATGTGTTCTCAAAGGATCCGAAAAGTGCAACTTAATAAATGGATACAATTTGAAATCCAGTCTTGTTAAATACAGACGTGGAGGCTCTCTGACTTCACCAATGTGCGTTTTCGTTTATGTAACCGGTTTCGCTGTTTGACATCATCCCCAGACAGAAATAAATTAATGAATACAGTCCTGTGTCCATCAAAACCGCTATAGGCTCATAATCACAACACTTCTCATTCATGTAATGAATGCTTCGCAATAAAACTCTTTTATATTTGGCTATCAGTGTCAACTCCTTACTATTTAAGTCTTCTTTTTTCTACAGGCATTTTTGCTCCCGATTCAGTTTGTGGCTAAGAAAGCTAAGAGCAGGTTGTAAATTCATTTTCTTTATAATGGCTTTCTTTCAACCTTACTTAACTTTAGTTAACTATACCTACCTCAGAGATGTGTATCTGAAACACAAGTTTACCCACTATATACTGTGTCCCAAACTGGTTGGGAATGTATTGCTATCCCCGTTACTATTAAAGATATGGAGACGGTTAATTACCAATATTTTGTAGAATGTCATGCTCGTTCCAAATGTGACTTGTATTTTGCCCTGCCTCTTTTCGTTTTCGAGTTATTTTGAAAAAACCAAAATTTGTCGATTTATTTTTTCTTCAATATCTAAGTAGGCGTTGATCTGACATGTCTCAGATTTGCACATTATAAGGACACTTTTTACAGAGGAATCTTTTTGTGCTATTCTCAACTATGTATTGTCATTTGTTTTTGAGCTACATGTATCAACGTTTGTTTTTATTATGGCAGCCATATTGGATTTTTTGCTCATGTGATGAGCTTTCCAATGATATACAACATGCTTGAGAAATCTTGTAATTGCACTGAAAATTTTGAAAAAAACCGTTTTGAGGATAGTAGGCTATGTAATACATTACCAGAAAACAAATGATAAAAAAAGTGTTCAAAAAGAAGTAGGCCATGGAGTCAAACAATAGAATTCTACTTTTAACATAATTTTCCGTAATGATTCACGATAAAAACATAGGAACTTAGAGCACACCAATGAATCGGCCCATTATTACAAATGATAAATTACATTACAACATTATTCTAAAAATTATTATAATTTAATTAAATAACTAAATTTATTAACAGAACTCAATAAAAATCAGATTAATGATTTACGAAGACGCCTTTGAAAATTGTTAGATTTTTAAACGTAATTCAACTGAAGAACAACAGAAAAAAGGTGGCTATGGATATAACACTATCGCGACAATTAAGAATACTGTCATTCTTAATTATGTAAACAATTTAAGGTGTATTTAACACGTCATATTTGATATGAACATTAAATTCTACAAAACATAACGGATATAGCAATACATTCCCATCCAGTTTGGGACACACTGTATACTGGCTCACAGGGTCAGTAAAATTGGCTGGTCGGCCAAGGTGAGAGATTTAAGCCGTGCACCTTGAAAGAGGGCCTGGGTTTGAATTCCATACCTGGCATTCGTTTACGGCTTGGAGGGCAGTTGACATTGAGATGAGGTGACGACCTTAAGAGAAGGTGATCTTGAGATGAGGAAATCTTGGGAGGAGGTAACATTGAGAGGAAATGATTTTGGGCTTTAAAGGGGAAGGTGCTTTAGAAGTTACAAATACACACTACTTTTGTTACTGTGGACGAAGCATGGGTCCTTAGTTATAATTCAAAGACTAAAGAATGATCGAAAGGGGAAGCACTGCAGGTCTCCGTGCTCAAAAGTTGACTGGCAAGGTTCTTGTTTGTAGAAGTCTAACCAGGCAGGGGGGCTCCTTTTTCTTTGATTTTAGTGAAAATAATTTATGTAAATGGTTTTAAGTTGGTAAACGGCTCACTTTATTTTCAGGATTCAGCACAATCAGATTATTATTTATTTACAAAGCTTAAAAACCATTTGAAAGACTGAAAAATAAATTGAGTTTTCTGATGTAGGCTAAATACTTTTAAATAATTGTCTTCAATGTTAAATACCAAGCAAAGAAAACGATTTATTTAAAGTAGACAGAAATTTTGTACAAAATCTACCCATGCGTATGCTGCATTTTAGAACTCTATTTTAGAACTACTATAAAACTTAATGCGTTCTAACTAATTTCAGAGGGATTCGTAAAAAAGACCCAAAAGATATAGAAGTGATTTATTCTACACCAACATGTTATATGAAAGCAGTTAATGATGAAACAACAAGGAAGTCTTTAGGACTGGCTCTGAAAACCGATGATTTCTTTCCTCTTGGTAATGATGATCATACTTACTGGACGGGATATTTCAGTTCTAGACCAACATCCAAACGTATGGAAAGGACAGGAAATAATATTTTACAGGTTGTATTGAGCACTTTTCAGTTTGTAATTGGTCCTAGCAGTATTATCAAAAAATATAACATTTATGTTAGGGGAGTTATCACAGACTTCTTGTTCCGGTGTACACTACAAGGCTATTTGTGATAGGTTAAACAGTTTAACTAGGTAAAACTTTTATAGATGTACCTAATACACATATAAATGATTATATTACCTAAGTAAAGATTGGAACCTGTGGTGGGCACTGAGAAGTACACTTGGAGAACCTAAATCACCACAACACATACTTTTAAAGACCTGACGATCGCTTCACTACCAAAGTTAGTGTTATCAGAGGACGAAAAATTCGAACTAATTTCTACTACAACACCATCTATTGACATTGATTCTTAAGTAAAGAACGACACCGAGAGGGAGATTTAAATCGCATGCACATTTTCTGTGTATTGTGTCTTTATTGCCGAGTTGATTGAACTTCCTTAATTACTTTACCTGACAGTTTTCGGAATGTTTATCTGATTCAAAGAAGAGCGCAAACAGAGGACTGGAGATCAGCGACGTGGCTCTATTTAAGGAACTTTTGTTTTTTAGTGCTCTAGAAATATAAATACTCTCATACGCATCAAGCATCGCTTGCTCTTTAACATTTTTGATGAGTTTCAGATTTTTCTTCTAAATGTGGCGGTTTTTATACCAAATATGTTGTACCACGCACGATCTTGTCCCTATGGTCCTATAGTCTGTCCAACGTATTTAAGATTACAATATTTACAACCTATCTCATGTTCCACATTTCAGTGGCTTTATCTTTATCTTTCGTATTATCTAACAAATTTCCTAAATTATCTTTTGTCGAAAAAGTAAGCTGCAAATCAGCTTTCTTAAAAATGCTATCAAGACCTCTTATGATATGCGGTTGAAAAGGTAGGCAGACAGACTTTTTTTTTCTATTTTATCTTTCCTGAATGTCGTGCATTCCGCAAAAATTTTCTTTGTTCTGTGTCTATAACTAATATTTACACTAAGCAATCTGAATATCCGTAATATTTAGCCACGTTTTTAATATACTCTAATTCTATACTATATCTACTCTTACTTGATGGAATAAATTTAAACCGGCCGTTTTTTGTACAAGTGTATGATGTGAGTCATTTGGAATGTAACTTGGAGTGGTGGTTTCCTGTCTGTAGACATCGAATTCAAAAGAGTCGTTATTAGTAAATTTTTATTTGAAAAAAATCACTAATAGACAGGTATCGATGGTGAGACTTTACAAAAAAAAAATTTAATGAGCGCGAACTAGGACACCTAGAACCCATATCCGGGGTCGGTTTCAATAACTCAAAAAATAATAACCTATTTCGATGAAACTCAGCAAATGCTTTTCTTTTATTACGGACTTGGACGAGTTCGTTAGCCAGGAAAATCAATCGAGGTTTTCCGGAAAAAATAGTTTAAAGAGTTTTCAAAACCTTATAGCAAAGGACTTAGGAAGAGGTTACAGGTGGCAAATTCCAAAGTCCCCAAAAAATATTGTCCACCAAAAATTCATAAACCGGGAAAATCAATGAGACCTATTATTTTGGCTATAGATTCTCCGACATATAATCTGGAAAAGTGGCTCTCAAATGAGTTTAAAAGCTTCCCTGCTGAACAAAAAAGTTATTCAGTGTCAAATTGACTTGAAGTAATTAATAAAGTTAATGGTCTTAAATTGGTGGGAGGCGACGTTTTGATATCAGTTAGCGTGCCCACAAAACAAACGCTAATGTATTTAGAATAGTTGTTAAAGTCTAACAACATAAGTGAAGAGGTTTACAAAGAATATTTAACTTTAACAAGCCTTTGTATAAAACAAAATATTTTTCAATTAACCAGTGAGTTTTTTGACAAATTGAAGGCACGGTAATGGGCAGCCCACTCTCTCCATTCATCGCTGATCTTTTCACGAGTAGATTCAAGACGGATTAATAAAATGAAAGTGAGTATTTTCCTGGAGTATGCTCTCGTTATATAGACGATATGTTTGCAGTGTTTAACACAAATATATGCAAGGTAGATGATTTTATTAAAAACTAAACTGTCATTTTCATTCAATAAAATTCACCCACGAATTAGAAGTTAACAATAAACTTCCTTTGCTAGAGGTACTAGTTATTAAAAATATTGACTCTCTGGAATTCGATGTCTACAGGGAGGAAACCCCTACCCTAAGTTAGATTCCAAATAACTCGCATCATACGTTTGCACAAAAAACGGCCGGTTTAAATTTCTTAGTAAATAGATTGATAAATTTTCCCTTAAGTAAGAGTAAATATAGTATAGAATTAGAGTACAACAAGAGCGTGGCTAAATATAACGGATATTCGGATTGCTTAGTGAAAAAATTAATTAATAGACACGGAACAAAGAAAATGTTAGCGAAATGCACGAGATTCAAGAAAGATAAAATAGATTGAAAATTTGTTTGCCTAGATTGAACCGCGTATCACAAGAGGTCTTGAGACCATTTTTAAGAAAGCCGACTTGCAACTTACGTTTTCGACAAAAAATAATTTAAGAAATTCGTTAGGTAATAAGAAAAATAAAGATAAAGCCACTGAAATTACTGGTATCTCTAAGACAGGTTGTAAATATTGTAATCTTAAATAAGGTGGGCACACTAAGAGAACCATAGTGACTAGATTTCGTGAACATCTGGCACATTTGAGATACGGTAGTGTAGACAAGTCATGTTTGGCACAACATATTTGAGATAATACCGCCCCTACATTAATAAGGAAAATCTTAAACCTATCAAAAATATTAGACAGCAAGCAATGCTTGACGCGTATGTGAGTATTTATATTTCTAGAGCATTAAAAAAGTTTCTTAAATCGCGCCGCGCCACTAATCTCCTCCTCTGTTTGCGCCCTGTCTTTGAATCAGATTAACATTCCTAAACCTGTCAGGTAAAGTAACAAAGAAAGTTCAATATCCTCGTCCGGCAATAAAGACACAATATGCAGAAAATGTGCCTGCGATTTAAATCTCCCTCTCGGTACCGTTATTTACCTAAGAAGCAATATAAATGAATGGTGTTGTAATAGAAATTAGTTAGAACTTTTCATCCTCTGATGACTCTAACTTTGTTAGTGAAACGATCGTCAGGTCTTTAAAAAGTTGTGCTGTGGTGATTTGGGTTCTCCAAGTGTACTTATCAGTGCTCATCACAGGTTCCAATCTTCACTTAAGTAATATAATCATTTAGATGTGCATTAGATAGATCTATAAAAGTTGTATTTTACCTTACAAATTTGTAAAAAAAACATCAGTGCAAAATTACGTGCTGATAATCCGTTTCATCCAAGCTAGTATTATTATTTAATATATAATAATTAACAAGTATTTAGGAATATTGACGAAAACTTTTTTTTTCTCAAATTAATATTAGTCAATTTTCTTTAAACAAATCACTAGTGAGCAGACTCCGACAATTGAATTTTGAAAAAATGTTTCAAATGTGCGCTAATTATGCCCCCTCAAACATATATCCGGGGTCAGTTTCAATTTTTATATGTTTATATGTTATATATATATATATATATATATATATATATATATATATATATATATATATATATATATATATATATATATATATATATATATATATATATATATATATATATATATATATATATATATATATATATATATATATATATATATATATATATATATATATATATATATATATATATATATATCACACCGATAACTCAAAAAATAATGGGCGGTTTGTGATTAAATTTGTTGAATACCTTCCTTTTGCAAGTGGCTTGGACAAGTGCGTTAGCCAGGAAAATCGGTCCAGGTTTTTCCGGAAAATTTTGTGTTTTCTTTCGAAAAAAAAATCATATCTCCGGAAATAACAAAGAAAGGACAACCAAATTTGGTAGGCCGGTTTATATCATAATTAGTAAATTACCTACCAAAATTTAGTTTTGTAGGTTGCAAGATAAAAAAGTTATAGGCATTTAAAGAAAAATAAATTGGGGTTTTCCCCAAAACGTCAAAGTCGCGATTTAAAACGCAAAATTGGCAACATTCAGGCAAATAACCTGAAACTAATATAAGCTTAAGAAAGAAAAGTTGTCAGGAATAATGTTTTATAAAGCCTGAAGTCTTAGCTTCAACCGTCATTGTCCTTCATTTTACTCAAATATTTCCAGAAAAATTTGTCGATTGAAAAGTGCAACATTTAACGCGTTATAACTTTGAAAATATTAATTTGAGAAAAAAAAGTTTTCAATAAGAATTGTAGGAGATTTGTCGGTTAAAAAGTTAAGTTATAAGCATTTTATTTCTTAAACATTTATTAACCAAGATATAGGTAAAAAAGTCAATAAATGAATGCTAATAGTCGTATAAGTTGTAAACAGTGAGTGATAGAAAAAAAAATTAACAAAAAATATGAGAAATGCAATTATCTACAATAAAGGTCATTATAATTTTTGGCCTAAACTGCACGGTTACGGAGATATAGGCTGAAACGGTTTTTCTCAAAATGGCGGCACTTCCGCCCTCCTAATTTGTAAGGATTTTGTGTTTTACATTGAGTACGTCATTGGGAACCTATCTATCATAAAAAAAAATAACTCCTGTAGTTTAATGCATTATGGACAAGAGTAACGGGCTCCTCTATTGCCTGTACTAATCGCTGTCTAAACCGTTTGTCGTCTTGCCTTTCCATCTACAACTGTTTTCTAGAAGGCTTGTTTTTGCCTAGTTTCATCAAGCATGTGTTCATTCAATATCAAAAACCTAGGATATGTCTAACACACCTTATCTTTTTTCCTTTCAATGTCATTTATCCTCTACTTTTTAAGCCATTATAAACGTCCTCGAATCGGTTTATATTTGTCATTGTCATTTTTAAGGTCACATTTCCAAATTTTCTATTTTTATATACTGCCTACCGGCTAAAGTTCAGCCTTTTGCCCCATATTAACAACACGCATTGTATATAACTTACTAAGCCTTTTAAGCATGTCACCCATTCTTGGAAGAAGTCTATGGAACTACACAGTGAATCCCAGATTGTCGCTCTAGACATACCCAAAGCATTCGACCAGGTCTGGCATCAGCGCTGCTTAATTAACTACCGACCTATGACGTACCACCAAAACTCTGTACGTGGACAGCAAATTTCCTCTCCAACCGGAGAATTTCTATTGTCGTGGATAGACATTCCTCTAAACTGTATCCAATTAATGCAGGAGTTCCTCAAGGTTCAGATTTAGCCCCTACTTTGTTTTTTCTCCACATCAATGATCTCATCTCTAGCACATCCAACCATGTTCACAGTTACGCGGACGACAGCACCCTCCACTCAAATATACAATATTCTAAGCCTGTCTCTTTAGCCCAATTAGATGAGGATCGCAGACTCATGGTGGGTTCTATCTTCGTGGATCTCCATAAAAAATTTGAGACTGGGGAAGTAGAAATCTTGTACAATTCAACCACACCAAATCACAGTCTTGCTTTCTTTCTCATAAGAGATACACCAGCCCTAGACTCATCACAATAAACAACCAAGTCATTCAAAGTAATGAATCCTTTTCACTTGTTGGCATTTCTGTGGACCGAAATCTCAATTGGCGCCAACATATCACATCAATTGCAGAAGCGGCTGCTAAGAAATTAGATTTCCTTTACCGGGCTGGCAAATACTTTTCACCAGCTAATCTCTATACCTTATATACTTCACAAATAAGACCAAACCTCGAATACTGCTCCCACATCTGGGGTGCTGCTGCCGCTTCTATCCTCGCTATCCTGGACTCCATTGAGAAGAGAGCTATACGTCTCATCGGTGACCCTACCCTCATCCAAAGGCTGCCATCCCTTGCCCACCGACGTGCCGTTGGTGACCTCTCTCTCTCTCTCTTTTATAGATATCTGCACGGGCACTGCTCAGAGGAGGTTACCTCTATAGTTCCTCCACCCGCTGCCCCCAACAGATCTACCAGGGGAACAGAGCGAATGCATCCCTTTACTATCCAGGTCACCAGACATAGAACATTTTGTTATGCCCGCCCTTTTGTCCCGAGGACTTCCAAGTTGTGGATTTTCTTGCCGGCACATGTTTTTCCTTCTCCCCCGAACCTCCAAACCTTCAAGTCCAGAATTAACAAGTTGCCTCTTTCCTCCTTGTCGACACCCACGGTACGATAGTATTTAGGCTGTAAGCCCTCGTGGTGTTGTTGAAATTAAAAAAATGTCCAAATTACAGTATTTATCATTAGAAAGATAACTTTATTTATCAAATGCTTGTTTTCAATTATTCGCTATATCTTTTAGTATCAGTAAAGAAACTAACTAACCATTGTCGATTTATTTTGAATTTTGTCTTTAAACTTTTCTGTGGTATAAGTGTATTTGTGCGCAATGTTCTTGTAATATAATATAATACAGGACTAAATAAAAACGTCAATTATCAATTATTAGCTCATATTATGGTTTTTTAAATAACACATTTAATTATTTTCAGGCTGCTAAGCAACTTGCTACATTTGCTACCATTAGAAATATCACATATAATCAGGATCTAGCAAGGCTTAAGGAAGCCATGGGAATTATGCAGCACCACGATGCTATAACAGGAACAGAGAAACAACATGTGGCTGATGATTATGCAAGGATCGTTACGAGAGCCATCAGAAACGTGGAGCATAACGTAGGAACTGTATTCGGGTATGATTCTTCAGTTTTAATTCTTCTAAATTATAAAAGGACTATTGAAACTGCTACTATCTGCAACAAATTTAAATGTCAGTTTTCTGGTCGGCGAATTAATTTAAAAAATTGTTGTAAAACAATTTGTTTCAAAATTTTTAGGAATTATCGATTTTACTTGACTACCCTAAAATAATTCTCATCTGCAGGAAAATTGCATTCAGCCGCGTGACTGAACTACAATCGAATTATCTGCCATTTATATTTAAGCAGTGAGGCAATAACGGCAAATTATAAAGCAAACTGCACAGAGAACTTGAGGAACGTAAAGAGTACAACGGTTTGATGGAATAATGACTTAAAAACCTAAATGAAGAGGGCAGAGCGCTATTCAATAGATCAATATATATATATATATATATATATATATATATATATATATATATATATATATATATATATATATATATATATATATATATATATAGGCTGTCCCACGTAAGGCGTGCATTAGAAGTTTTCGAATTAATATTGGTATTTGGAATCTGAAAATTTGCAAATGGATGTATCACCATTCGCTTATTATAACTAAAATATGCTGGTGACTGTATCGCTTTCGGTTATACCGGAGGTTGCCAACAACTTTCCTAATTTTAATGTAACACCCTATATATTATTGCATATTCGGAATGAGCATGCATGTCTGAGCAAAATAATATGCCACTTACCTATACTGGTGTCAGCCGTTCTCAAGATATTCGATTTTCTATTGTTTTTCCGTCATAAAGTTGTAAATTTTGAAATGGCAATTCTCGGTCATCAAGTATGCCATCATTCTGAAACTTAGGATAACTATAGTCCCAATGGTCGGAATTCTTTTCATTGCAAAAAAAAATTACAAAATAGATACAGGGTGTTGCTTAACAAAGTTCAAATATCGATAATTTCAAACACGAAAAAGGATTTTTTTTCCAAATGGAACACCCTGTATATTTTCATCGCATATTTTTCTTCGATCTTTATCAGCATTCCCTATACCTATCTCGGGTGACTCCCGAGTTAGGATGGAAAATATGTGAATTTTGTATTATCCGAGATAATACTCTTTTCTTTTCTTTGTATTGATAATAATAATAATAATAATAATAATTATTATTATTATTGTTATTGTTATTATTATTATTATTATTATTATTATTATAATCACAATAGTAATAATAAGAATGATAATAATATTAACTATACAACGGTATCGGGGGATGTTAATAGATACCACTAGTAAGCTTTGGGTATAAGGCAAAGTGAACCCAGATTTTTTCATGTAGGTATTCCATTCACATTCTGGACGCAAAGAATGAAAACCTGGTTTTATTATATTTATGTCGCTCTTTAGATTAATTGAATAACTCTGAAGAAGTATTTTTCCATTTCATTTTTTCATTTCTGGGTGTTCGAATACGTTTTCACCTCATACCCTTTAAAAAGAAGACATTCCGATTCGACTTGCACTGTTTTAGAAATTATAAATCCTCTACTCAATCCAACATAGTGAGGGATGTTTATGAATCGCCCTGAAACTTAATTACTCAAAATGAAAACAATTTATAGCACCATCTATCAGTACGAAAATATATCAGTGTGTTTTAATACAGAAAATAATCAACGAAACAGTGATAGAATTAATTTTTAAAATGCGTATGAGTTTTAATACAAAATATGCTTTATATGATCACCATTGACTCCAAGACACTTCAATAATCTTCTTTGCAATCCAGAATTAGTGGCCCCTCGGATCATTTATGGAGCGAGATCATTAAAAGCTTGTCGCACTTTAGCCTCCGGTTCTTCTCGGGAGGTTATTTGGCTGGAGTAAACTTCATTTTTAATGTGACCCCATAAGAAGAAGTCAGGTGGAGTCAGGTCTTGTGACCTGGCAGGCCAAAGCCATGGACCGCCGGGTCCTATCCAACGATCCTCAAACATTCTTGTCAACTCCTGGTGTACAGCTACAGCAGAATGTGCTGGAGCGCCATCTGACTGGTACCAGAATTCTGCATCACGCAAACCAGTGAAGATACTAGCAACAACTTAAATAACTTTCTGAGGTCAACATTTCCTCGTAGATATGGAAAAAACTCTTCCATTTTCAATTACAGCGAAAGCATTGAAACTGAATTCATGCTGGAAATGCGCTTCACGCATTAAGTGAGGATTTTCATCTGCTCAGAAATGGCATCGCTTCCGATTGATGATATCTTTTCTTGCGAATTTGATTCATCCGTCCATAAAATCCTACCTAAGATACCTGAGTCTTCCTGGATCCGTACCATCAACCATTCACAAAATGCAACCCTTCTAATCTGGTCACCCTCCCGTAATCCATTCACTGTCCTTTGGGCATATGCATGCCATCCATATTTAGAAATAATTCTTTGAATTGATGTTCGAGTTAGTCTTAAATCTTCTACTGCCTGCCTGATGAAAGCATGTGGATAGGCCGTGAAATAACCCAAAACATTGATTTCATTTGTTTCATTGCCGGTAATGTTACTAGAACGATTTCTATTTAAATTACCATACCAGTTATTCCGAAAATTTGACTCGATTCTGGAGAACTTTGTCCTATTCATGGGTGACAAATATGTAAATCTGTCATTGAACAAGCGGAACGTTCTACTCATGATTCTCCTGCATTCTCCGTGAATGTAAAATAAATTTAGAATGTTGTCAGCAGAATATTCTTCAACAATATTTTCCATTGTGTAGCTCACAATACTTTCAAAGAAATAGATCACTCTATTGCGATGACAATTAACGAGACTAATAATACATCTCTTTGACATAAGTTTTCATATTATGTCCAAAGCCTACTCTCCCACTAGGTAGATTCCCAATTTTGTAGTATATTCCTGTTTTATTCATATTCCTTTTTATAAATCAGAAATAATTCAAGATGGGTATAGGGAATGCTAATACAGATCGAAGAAGAATATCATTCCAAACGATATGCGATGAATATATAGAGGGTGTTCCATTTGGAAAAAAAACTTTTTCGTGTTTGAAATCATCGATATTTGATCCTCGTTAAACAACACGCTGTACTATTTTTGTAATTTTTCTTGCAATGAGAAAAATTCTGATGACTAGGACTATAGTTGTGCCAAATTTAAGAACCATGACATACTTGATGCCCGATAATTTCCATTTCAAAGATTTGCAACTTTAAGGCGGAAAAACAATAGAAAATCGAATATTTTGAGAACGGCTGACGCCAGTATGGACAAGTGGCATATAATTTTCCTCAGGATTGCATGCTTATTCCGAATGTGCAATAATATAAAGGGTATTCTATTAAAATTAAGAAAGTTGTTGGCAACTTCCGATACAACCGGAAGCGATACAGTCACCAACATATTTTAGTTATAATGAGCGGATGGTGATACATGCAGTTGCAAATTTTAAGACTCCAAATCCCAGTACTAGTTCGAAAACTGCTAATGCACGCCTATGCACGCCTTATGTAGGACAGCCTGTATATATATATATATATATATATATATATATATATATATATATATATATATATATATATATATATATATATATATATATATGGCTGTCTAACATTTTGGATTAATTTTAGGTTCTCCTTATCTAGGTGTAGATTATTATTCCAAATGTGTCGGGCAACGCAAGATCTATCTGTAGTACCGTATCTTAGTTGTGCTAAATGTTCTTCAAATCTTATTGCGATAGATTTTTTTTGTTAGTCCGACGTATCTAAGATCACAATGTTTACAACTAATTCCGTAACTTTTGAGTTATGGTAGCGAATTTTTCTAGAAATAATCTACCCTTTTTTACCTAAGTTATATATATATATATATATATATATATATATATATATATATATATATATATATATATATATATATATATATATATATATATATATATATATGATGATGATTCGCAACGCTATGGACACACAACGTGTGCCTGTAGAGGATCTCAAAACATGCCGATTTTTTATATAAAATTTTTCTCTGACGCCCATGGTTGGTGAGATATTGACCTCGGAACATTCTTTAATAATTACAAGAAGCAGCTGTATTGCAGCAGTGCCCTAACATAGAACATCCAAATGTGGTAGATGGTTTTCTTTTATCAACATCGTTATTTGACAAACATTTGAAGTAGAGATAAACTCAAAAAGGGTGGGTCACCCTTTTAATGTATTGATTTTTTAAGCCCTAACCTAATTAAAAGTTAAAATATCTCAATTATATTGTCACTTTTCCGACAAGCCACCCGTTTTTGAGACAATTGAGATTTTTAGAGTTGAGGTCAAAACAAAAGTATGTCCTTTGAAGATTGTATTAAACATTAAAGTCTCATAGGGGATGCCTTGGGCGCTCTACAAGTCACCTGTTGCTAGGTTACAGTTGTTGTCAAATCTGAGACTACTTAAATTTACTAAGTTTCACAGTAATTATTGTCTTGTGTTTCTTGTTTTCTTTTGTGATAATAATTTGTTGTTAAAAATGACAGGAAAATTATCGGTTAATGGACAAGTTGACATGCTTATGGTATTAGGGTTGTGCGTAGGTAATTAGCTCAAAAGTGTAGAGGTATATCGAAGATGATTTCCTAATCGTAATATACCACATCGTCAAACGTTTGCCAGTGTTGAACGTAAAGCTCGGGAAACGGATTCCTTTTTCATAAAAAATGCTGGTGGACGCGTTCATGCTGTGAACGCACAAGCTGACGAGGGTCTTCTAGACAGTATTGAGAGTAAGCCTTAAACCAGCACCAGACGACTATCCAGGCAGTTTTATATAACACAGCCGACGGTCCATAGAATTATCCGATGCAATCTCCTGTACCCCCGTCACCTTCTACCGCAGGATTTAGAGGCAAGACTATTTTTAGTGAATTTTCAATAAGAAAATTCACTAAGAGAGAGGTATCGATGGTGAGACTTTCGGAAAATTTCTAAATTTCTTCAAACGAGCGCGCGAATTAGGGCATCTGGAACCCATTTCCATGGTCAGTTAAAATGTTTATATATATATATATATATATATATATATATATATATATATATATATATATATATATATATATATATATATATATATATATATATATATATCCAACCGATAACTCAAAAAATACTTCACTGATTTCGACCAAATTTGTAAATTACCCTTATTTTGCTAATGGCTTGGATGAGTTCGTTCATCAAATCTTAACGGCCAATTTTTCTTAGTAAAAAATTTTAAAATATTTTTTAAACGCAATATCTCTAAAATTGTCTAGGTGCTTGAAACGAATATTTACAGCTTAAAAGAACGTAGACAGGCGTAGTTGTATACCAATTTTCAAGTCGTTTGATCAAAGGAAAATTAAGTTATTCGAAATTAATTATAAAATAATCCTCGACATCACTTCAGATTCTGTAATGCAATATCTACAATGTTGGACAAATACATCTATCTATAGATATCTTATTTAAATAAATCGTGGTTAAAAATCTAAACAATGGAAGTTGTCGCAAGCTGTCAGTCTAGAAAACGTTGTGAGAGATACGACAGGGGCGCCATCTCGGTGCAGGACCAGGTAGTATGTTGTCACGATAGCTCTAGTTTAAACAAAATTTTATAGAGTCGTGTACAATGTACATATAACTAAGAATTGTGTAAATTGACAGTCTTGGACCATTTATTTCCTATTACCAGTACAAAATTTGCGTACAAAAGCGCTTAATTTTATCATGAAAATGTATACTATAAATAAAAAAATTCGGGATGCAGCAAGTGCGTTATAGTAGTGAATTTTCATTAGAATTGTGCAGTATTAGTAAGATATATTATTAAAACTAATTCTTTAAATTTAAATGGATCTTGGAGATCGGTTTTAAAGTCCCAGTTAGCGATTATTTGAAAAAATGTATATTTTTATGGAGCTAAAAAATTAAAGTTTGCTCTTAGATATATGTAAGTACTGCAAATGCCTTTAAAAAATTGTGTTACAAATTTCATTAGAGTTGCAAAAGATTTTCAGAAAAAAATTATTATTTACAAAAGGAATGTACCTGTCAAATTATAAATATGGCAAGTATTTTTCCTTATTAATTGCTTGGATCGTTTTGTTTTACTCAACCCATCCAGTTTTTGCAAACAATAAACAACAAAAGTCTGGACGCAGCAAGTGCGTTATAGTAGTGAAATTTCATAAAAATACTTTTAAGACCAAATATGTGTGTTTTTTTTTAAAGAAAGCAGGCATCTAATTTGGTTACCAGTATAACCAATATAGTAGAAACAATGTGCCATGTTTCACCAGAATAACTTTATTGTTTGAAAATGTACAAAAATTTCCGTAAGTAAACTTAAAGTGTTCCCGAAAAAACTGGTTTCTTGGTCAACCTTGTAGGTTAATAGCAAATTGAGCTATTCAAGTTTAAAGCATTTAAACAAAATTCGCTACCATAACGCAGTTGCTGCGTCCCTAATTTCTTTTCTTACAAACATGCATTATATTTCGATGGGAAATGCAAAAATGCAGTTACATAAGGTGCATTAGAAAAAAAAAAGAAAATTTGTATCACCGACGACTTATGGGCCAGCCTGTGATTGTAGAAGTTTTTGTTAAGATGTAGCTCAAGACACCCTATAATTAGTGTATATAATTTTTTTCGTATCTTCTATAAACGGATATATTGAGCTTTATTGATGTTTTACGAAAATTCGATAAAAATTATATATATATATATATATATATATATATATATATATATATATATATATATATATATATATATATAATTTTAAATTAAACGATAAACTCTATAGCTAAGACAACTGCCAAAGCATCAAAGAAAGGGTCTATTTGAAATGAATTTTATGGAAACATTTTAGTAAAATGAAGGACACTGACGATTGAAGACTTCAGGCTTCGTAAAACATTCTTCTTGGGACATCTTCTTTCCATAGCTCGTATTAGTTTCAGGTTCTTTGCCTAAATGTTGCCAATTTTGACATTTTAAATCGCGACTTGGGCGTTTTGAGGGAAACACCGTTTTTTTTAAATGCCCATAACATTTGTGTCTTTCAACTTACAGAGCTTAGTTTGGTAGGTAACTTACCTATAATTATATAAACCTGAGAACCAAGTTTGGTTGCCCTTACCTTGTTATTTCCAGAGATATACGTTTTTGTCCTAAAAAACAAAATTTTCTGGGAAGACCTGAGCCGATTTTCCTGGCTAACGAACTTATCTAATACACTTTCAAAAGGTATTTACCAAGATTAATCAAAATCTGCCCATTATTTTTTGAGTTATGGATGTGATACATATATATATATATATATATATATATATATATATATATATATATATATATATATATATATATATATATATATATATATATATATATATATATATATATATATATATATATATATGGTGGACCTTCCGGTTCAACCGGAAATGACAGCAACTTTTGATTTTTAATAACACTCTGTATATTTCTTCAAAATTTGGAAGCTATGCCAAATTTCCTTTACAATGATGTATATAAGATAGCTAGAGTTTTAAATGCACAACCATCAAGCCAGCCGAGATATATAGTTGGAACAGGAAAACTGGTACACCCAGTATATAGATTGTCTTTTCATTGTAGCTGTACATACTGTGCTCTCCACATACAAGCTGGCTTCGGGACGGGAGAGTGCCATTCAATTATTTATTTTACTCATTTATGGCTTAGTATGTAAACCTGGTGTATAAAATTATAATAATTATGACTTAGTTCTCTTTTATGTAGATTTATCATATATTGTTACTTATGTTGGCAGACTGATTCATTTTTTATGCTCATCTCGTATATCTTTGTACGGAAATTCATCTTCAGGCTGGTAACAAGATTTCTTTTCTAGTGATCTACTGAACAAAACTGGACCATCTCCAGGCTTTAATCTAACTACCTGTTTGCTGAGTAATGTAACCGTCTGTGAAACTTCTAAATGGGGAAACTTCTCTGTTCTGGTGTACAATCCTTACAGTCATGCAGTGAATTATACAGTAGTTCTTCCTGTTGCTACTGAAGGAAATTACTCAGTATATGGACCTAAAGGTAACTCAATACAAAAACTTACCATAGTAACTTATTTCAAGCAATATATTTAAAAGGGATAAACTTATATTCATGTTAGATTGATTATATAAAAACATTGTTTCAGGTTATACGCCATCTGCGATCCGTAAAAGTATATCAAACTTCTCATACGTTGAGGAGCCAATTTCACCAACTGGAAGGGAAATACGTTTCGTAACAATCAATTTGCCGCCTTTGGGTGCTCAATATTACCATATTGTAAAAACTGACAATAGTACAAAAGATAGTGAAACAAACTTATTAGATATTTTCCCGACAAATGCAGAAGGTCACTATAAGATTGGAACAAACGTAAGTATACGAGGTATAGGCGAAAATTTCCCAGCCTGACTGTAAAAGAAACGACGTAGACTTAACAACTAAATGTTATTTTAGTAAATTTTCTTTAAAAAAATCACTAATTAGTGTGCTCGAAGTCCTGATATAACATCCATGGATTTTTATTTTTGGGGTACTCTGAAGAATGATGTTTATAAATTCGATCCACCACAAAATATCAATGAATTACGAAACAGAACCACGGAAGCTATAAATCATATTAACCGAAACACCCTCAACAGAGTTTGCAGGCATGTTTCAAAAAGGTGTATAAAGTGCATTGAACAAAACAGTGGCCATATTGAACAATTTTTTATTTACTGTATTTTTAAGTTTCTATTTTATTATTTGTTGAGTTCCGTGTCTTATTGTGTTGTTTTGTGAAGTTTAGGTTTCTATTTGTTATTGCCGGGTTGCCTTATTAAACTGTTTCACATAATATTAACTAACATATATATATATATATATATATATATATATATATATATATATATATATATATATATATATATATATATATATATATATATATATATAATATTTTTTTATCGTGATTCATTACGGAAAATAATGCTAAAAGTAGAAGTCTATTGTTAGACTCCATGGCCTACTGCTTTGTGAACCCTTTTTTTTGTCATTTGTTTTCTGGTATTGGATTTCATAGCCTACTATCCTCAAAATGGTTTTTCTCAAAATTGTCAGTGCAATTACAAGACTTATCAAGCATATTGTACATCATTGGAAAGCCCTTTTCACAGGCTATCACATAAGCAGAAAATCCAATATGGCTGCCATAATAAAAACAAACGTTGATACCTGTAGCTCAAAAACAAATGACAATCCAAGTTGAGAATAGCACAAAAAGATTAGTCTGTAAAAAGTGTAATATGCAAGTCTTAGACATGTCAGATCAACGCCTACTTAGATATTGAAGAAAAAAGATATCGACAAATCATTTTTTTTTTCAGAATAACTCGAAAACGAAAAGAGACAGGGCAAACTGCAAGTCATATTTGGAACTATCATGAAATTCTACAAAACATTGCTAACTTAACCGTCTCCTTATGTCTAATAATAACGGAGATAGCATCCAGTTTGGGACACACTGTATATAAATAAATAAATAAATATATATATATATATATATATATATATATATATATATATATATATATATATATATATATATATGTTATGAGAGTGCTCTTTCCTCCCTGCAGATCACACAAAATTTCATACTGAGGGTCATATATAAGAAAGATGTCCAATACCCGACTAAATTGCTGTACAACTGTGACAACAAAATATTGGACCTGAGAAGCTTATTTGTGCTAAAAGCACTAAAATATATGCATGTACACAGTGCAAAACAGGCAAGAATGACACATGGTTATACAACGAGGACTCGTGTAAATGATGTCTTGTCAGTTCCACTAAGAGTCAAAAATGCTTCTCAGCGATCCTTGTGGTACTACGGCCCAAAGTTTTATAACTTAATACCTGGAGAATTAAAGGGACTGATACATTACAAGTTCAAGAAAAAGGCTAAAGATTTCCTAATACAGAGAAAAGATTCATTCCTGGCGATTGTTAATGGATGATTGGGCATGTGTGAGTGAGCAAGCGAGTAAGTGAATGGCTAGGTGCTTGTGTGTAAAGATCTGTATGTGGCTGTATATGAGTGTGAGAGTGTGCCTGGGGAGTGATGGTATGGTATACAAGGACATGGATGTGGGGTGGTATATGGACGCGAGTAAGAGTGAATGGTTCGTTGTTTGTTTTTCTTGTTCTTTTTTCTTTTTGTTTCTGTGAGTGAATGGTTGAGGATGAGGTGTAGAGGGGAAACCTAACGGTGCTGTGATAAATGTGCTGTGGTAAATATTTTTGCGATAACTTCAGAAGATGCTTTGGCACAGAGGGGAAGTGGGGATGTAATGTTCCATGTCTGTATCATACGGCCGCGCGATCGATGTGCTGTGTATTTTGCTTCGTGAAACTGCTTACTTTTGTATTGTTCTTCTTGGAATTTCACCTGATGCTTATAGTCGTAGAAGTGTTGAGCTTTAAGAAATAAAGGTAGTCTGTTTTGTGTGATCTTAGTTTTGTTTAAGTATTGGTGTGGAGGCTGTGATTGTTTTCAAGTTGCTCATCGGCAATAGAGAGGCATGGCTCTGAGCGTCATAAATTGTGTAACTTGTAAAAGTGTAAAAGGCATACACAAGTCAATAGACTTAGATGTCTTAGCTGATATGTAAATAGACTTGATATGTATAAGCTTGTGAATGTATGGTGTGAATAAATTTTCAAATTTTCAAATTTTCAAATTTTCAAATTTTCAAATATATATATATATATATATATATATATATATATATATATATATATATATATATATATATATATATATATATATATATATAGGGGGTGTCCCAATAGTGTGTAATTCCTTTATATATACCTTACCCTTAGAGCTAGCCGAAAAAACTTTAAACAAAATTTTCTTGTGATTATCTAAGCTATATCGGGAAAATATATTCAGCTTTATGGAGCTTCCGGTTGCACTGGAAGTAGCTATCAACTTCGTTATTTTAAATGGAATGCTATACTTTTTATTACATTTTTGGATAGAGATTACAAAATAAGTGTGACTTTGTGTAGCATTTTCTATAGCTATCTTTGATATTTTTGAAAATATTACGACTTTCTTTTTTTTAGCTCCGATTTATGTGTTATTTCAAACGTCTGCCGTAAGCTGAGTTTTGAGTTTTGCTACCTTAAATTCTAAATATCAATAGAAGACATTTAGTAATGTAAAATGGTTAAAGAAGAATTCATCATCATTGTACAGGGTGTATTATTTTGGGGTTACAGCATATCTAACTTTAAAGCAGCATAACTTGTGTTTTTCAAATGGAACACCCTGTTTTTTATGGATTAATCAGGTAGATCATTAAATTCTGCATCGACGTAATATAAGTCTTCCTATAGCTATAGTTGATAGTTTTTGAGTTATAGTGGTTTATTTTAGTTTCGCTTGTAAAAATAATGGTACTGTCAGATACAGTAGGCGCAGAGAACCAAACAACTAATACTTATTGTCAGATGACAGATAAATGTCACCTAACCAAAACTATAACTATTTTCAGTTCTCAGGTGTTTAAGCCAAGTCTTATGTGCTAACTTTTGTGTTATTTAATTTTAAATTAATTATAATACTGAAGAATTAGTTGATATGACACTTATTATAGGCGAGTGCCAGCGAAATTGTTTTTTAGCATCTCGTGTATACGCACAAACATATCCGAATCGAAGACATCCTCAGGAAAAATGTTTCGTCAAATTGTTGGACCGTTTTTCGCGAACTGCTAACGCCAATTATGAAATGACCACACGCAAAGGGAGAGTAAGCAGCAATGAAGAAAACGAATTTTCTATTGTTGCATCGGCATTAGATAATCCGCACACAAGCGTGAGGAAAGTTGCCGACGAAATAGGAATATCAAAATCTTCAGTGAAGAGAACATTGAGAAAATACAAGTTTCATCCATATAAAATGAAGCTGCAGCAGGCATTGACGAATGCAGATTTTCGAAGTCACTTCAGTTTTTGTGAGTGGGTAGTAGCTAAGTACAATGAAAGTGAGAATTTTTTAATTACGTGATGTTCAGTGATGAATCTTCATTTTCAAGTTGTGGGAGGGTTAACAGGCACAACTTTTATTATTACGCTTCAGAAAATCCAAACTTTTGCAGATCAGTTGACAACCAGCACCGTTTTACGATAAATGTTTGGGCTGGAATAATTGGGACTAATCTTATTGGGCTATATTTCTTTGATGCGCACCTCAACGGGCAGGGATATTGCGTATATTGGAGGAAGATGTAGAGGACTTTTTTGAAGATTTGCCTCTAGATAACAATCGACGTATGTGGTTTATGCAGGACGGGGCACCAGCACATTATGACATAAATGTTCGCCGATTTTTAAATGATCGGTACCCCAATAAATGGATAGGGCGAGGTGGTCCCGTCTCGTGACCTGCAAGATCTCCTGACCTCACATGTCTAGATTTTTTTCTGTGGGGCTATATCAAGGAAATTGTGTATCAGACACCGTCCAACACCCCACAGGAACTAAGAAATAAAATTGCAGTCACGTGCAGGGCAATAACTTCGCAAATGTTGAGCAATGTTCAAGAAGAATTCTTAAGGAGGGTTAGATTGTGTATTCAGGTCAATGGGCAAAATTTCGAATAGTTCTAATGTATCGCTTTTTTTAGATTATTTTTTTCTGTTAATGACTGTGGATTATTATTATTATTATAGTTATGGTATTATAGTTTACTTCACTTTCTGGTTCTTATAATTACAACTACCTTTATTAAACTGTGTTTCACTTTTTGTATGGTGAAAATATGAATAAGTCCATTATATAACAATCATTGCATGTAGTTGCATTCGATAAGTTTTTTTGTAGACACATTATCTAGTTACGAGGATATGATCAAGTGATTTGCATCGTGACTATCTCATTTTATTTGATAATTCTATTCAAATTATTGTTAAAACAAACATTTATTAGACGGAAGTAAGCTCAAACAATGGAGATATAAAAACTGCTGACTTCCTTGTCAGGGAGACGTTTAGGTGTCACCTGACATTGTTCACATGCACTGTCTCATACACTGACAATCCGACAGTACCATTATGTGCCTCATACAGTGACAATCTGACAGTACCAATATTTTTACAAGCGAAACTAAAATAAAACACTATAACTCAAAATCTATCAACTATAGCTATAGAAAAGCCTATATTACGTCGATGCAGAGTTTAATGGTCTACCTTATTAATCCATAAAAAACAGGGTGTTCCATTTGAAAAACACAAGTTATGCTGCTTTAAAGTTATATATGCTGTAACCCCAAAATAATACACCCTGTACAATGATGATAAATTATTCTTTAACGATTTTAAAGTACTAAATGTCTTCTATTGATATTTAGAATTTAAGGTAGCAAAACTCAAAATTCAGCTCACGGTAGACGTTTCAAATAACACATAAATCGGAGCTAAAAAAAAGTCGTAATATTTTCAAAAATATCAAGGATCGCTATAGAGAATGCTACACAAAGTCACACTTATTTTTTAATCTCTATCCAAAAATGTAATAAAAAGTATAGCATTCCATTTAAAATAACGAAGTTGATAGCTACTTCCAGTGCAACCGGAAGTTCCATAAAGCTGAATATATTTTCTAGATATAGCTTAGATAATCACAAGAAAATTTTCTTCGAAGTTTTTTTAGCTAGCTCTAAGGGTAAGGGATATATAGAGAGAGAATTACACACTATTGGGACACCCTTATATTCTGATCAAACTTTGTTTGTACTTACCTTCCTTTTGCAAGTTGCTCGAATATGTTCTTTAGGCAGGAAAACCGCCCCAGGTTTTCCAGGAAAGTTTTGTGTTTTCTATAGGAAAAAAATAACAAAGTAAAGGTGACCAACTCTGGTGCAAAGGAGGCTGATAATATGAAACAAACACGGGTTATGTAAAAAAATGTCGCAAGAGAAGTGTTCTGCAAACCCTTAAGCTTCAGCTTCTACCGACATTGTCCTTCATTTTACTAAAATATTTCCAGAAAATTCATTTCAAATAAGCACTTTATTTTTTGCTTAGGCAGTGGTTTTAGTTAAGTTTATGGTTAAACGATCTATAATTTGTAGCTAATTTTCGTAGAAAAAATTCGCTATTGAGGAGACCGCGACTTTTGATTTTAAAAAGGTTTCTTTAAACGAGTGCAAACTGGGCCCCCTAGAATCCATATTCGGGTTTAGTTATCTGTTTACATATATACAGGGTGACGCATTTCTACGGTAAAGCTCAATATAATTGTTATTATACAAGATACGAGAAAAAATTGTATATGTTAATTACATGGTGTCTTGAGCTGCGTCTTATAAAATTATTTTGACAATCACAGAACGGCCCATAAGTCGTTGGTGATACCTAGATTTTTTTTCCGAACATGACTTATATTATTGCATTTTTGCGTTTTTAATCGAAATATGATGCATGTTTGTAAGAAAAAAAATCTAGGCGCAGTAGGTGCGTTTTGGTAGCGAATTTTCATTAAATGCTTCAAATTTCAATAACTCAATTTGCCTAAGGTTCGTTGGCTTGGAAATTTGCTTTTTCGGAAACATTTTAAGTTTGTTTTCCGCAATTTTTTGTACATTTTCAAACAATAAGTTATTTTGATAAAATATTCTGAACTGTTTCTACTATATAGGTTATACCGGTAACCAACTTGATGCTTGCTTGCATTAAAGAGACCTATTTGCTATTAAAAATTATTTTATGAAAATTCACTTCCATAACGCACTTTCGATATAAGAAAACACACTGTGTATGTTATGTATGTAATTTGTTGGTACAAGAGTTGACTCCGCAACCTCCCCCTTTTAGACTCCGCAGAATGTAAAAGTCACATAACATCTTCCCGAAAACGCAATCACACTGCTTATCCCAAACCAGCTTAGTGTCAACTATCAACCCTAAAAACATAACAGATTTTTTTTATATCAGCATCGTTGCAATTCAGCGTATGCTCGAGCGATGTTCCGATTTCCTGCTGTTCAAACTGGATTGATTCCCTGAAAACCAGTCCCTCGCCACTCATATTGTTTTGCGCATATTTGATTTAACCCTACATACATCAGGATCAGAGTAAACAAAGGTGGTATCATCCGGAGGTAGAACACATTCACGGAGTTTCACCGTACTTGAGAGGTTATTAATATAAATAAGGAAAAATATGAGTCATAAAACTGAGCCCTGGGGCACACTATATTTTAGGGTTAAAGTTTTTGAGGGGGTGGCGGCTGTTTCGAGACACTGTGCACGGTTTGTTAAATATGATGACAAAAGCAAACAACCATTCGCTCTGAAACCGCGGAACCTCAATTTTTGAAGCAAAATACTGTATGATATAGAGTCAAAAGCTTTCGTCAGCTCCAGAACCTGTGAGGATGTATGGAGCTGTCCTTCAAATCGAGAACAAATTATATCAATAAGGCAATTTATCGCGGATTATATATGTGTAGAATTTTCAAGACTTTGTATATATTTTTACTTTGACTTTACAGACTACCTACTTCTTTCTGAATCGCACAACAAATTTTTTGATATCAGCAACAGTGAATAATGTCACCATACCTTTGACACAGAACTTCTATTATTATAACAGTTCTTTGGGAAAAAACACGAATAGTGAAGATCGGGCATCTGGTGCTTACATATTCCGTCCTCACGGAGCAGCAAATTTAATCAGTGAGAAAGCCGAAATCGTTGACGTACATGTGACTGATGACGATGTTGCCGTTCACTTACAATTGGCAGACTGGGTCACGCAGGTTATTAGAGTAAACAAGCATGATGCTGATTATATCGAATTTGACTGGATGGTTGGCCCCATTGATGTGTAAGTATTTGCTTTGCATATTTAGTATTTTAATCTATTTATACCCTTATCATATTTGATTTTGAAAAAAAAAATTTCGTTTTTAGCGAATTTTTTCCAAGACCCCGACTATTACCGGTTTTAATTTTCATATGTTTTTATATATATATATATATATATATATATATATATATATATATATATATATATATATATATATATATGTTGTTTTAATTAAATTGCTTATGTATAGTTGTATAGTCACCGCTGCGCAAGGTTTATAGATTAGATAGGTTGTCTGGTAACTCTTGAACCAATCAGAGAGTAGAGCGGGAATACGTCACGTGTATTCCCAATTTAAATCTGGTGGCTTACTTGACACCATTTATTAGTAAATCTCTCTAGCAAAGCGTTTACTTTTTGACAAATTTCTATACCATCGACACCAGCTACAACAACATCTGTATCGTCCGCGTACATGAACAATCTTCCCTTTCTCATATGATATGGGAGATTGTTTACATATAGGACGAAAAGGAGTGGGCCGAGGACAACGTTTATAGATTAAAGAGGTTACATGGTAACCATCAACCAATCAGAGATGAAAACGGGAATTCGTCACATGTATTCCCAATTTAAATCTAGTGAAATAATAGTGCATCGAGTATTGAATTCAGCCGGCATTTTTATGTTCATCTTTTCAAAATTATGTTCTTTTCGAACTTCTAACAAAATTAAATATTTAATAATAAGTTAATTTTAAGATTTTTTCAGAGTCGCAGAAAGTAATGAAAATTTAGTATATTCATCAATTTCAAATTATTGGATTCGATTAATTGGTTTACCTTGAAAAGGGTTAAAAAATTAATTATTATTTATCAATTTATAAATTCATAATGCTTCAAATTGGACAGAATGTTTTTCTCCTAAACCACAACCTAGGATTTTAGTTTTCCTAATAGTTTACCTAGTTTTATTGGATATTGCTCATTTATTAACATACAACTAATCCCAATAAGTAAATTATTTATGTATATAGTATTTAGGTAGGTATGTATTTTTACACATACAAAATACTAGGTTTATAATTTTTCCAATCTATTTCTAAGCAAAAAACTCAGACATTATATATTTAATTTTAAAATAGTAGTAAATTGTGCTAGCCCAATAAGTAAATTAATAATATAGAATAATGCTGGGTAAATTTTCACATAAGCTGACGGAGAGTTTTTAGAAAAAAATCAGAAACCTGCTTAGAACCCACCTTGGATGCATAAATCACCAAAAAAATCCTTGCAAACAACCCCCAAAAAATTATTACGAGACCAGGAGTGATGGTCATGGAAGAAAAAATTAAAAGTGCAAAAAAACAGCTTAGCTGGATCTGTATAAGCTGCCTTTATCCTATTTTGCAGCTACACCTCCCTTAAAATCATATTTACCTCTCACAGAAGCATCGTTCGCCCCAGGTCCAGTAGGGGGGTTATTCCCCTTCTTTATGCCTACAACCATCCTCAATGCATAAACCACAAGTAAAATTTCGTGAGAACCACCTCCAAGAAAGTTACTGAGCTGTTCGGGATAAACAAGATTTCGGATAAACTGTTTTTTTTCCGCATTTTTCGTTTATACTTTCTTTTTGTCGTCTTTCACGTCAAGCAACTCTATTCACTCCTGGTACTTGGGGGTTGTCTGCACGAAATTTTTCTTGTGATTTATACATCCACGGGAGGTCTAAGTATATGTCTGAATTTTTTTTAATAAAAACCCTCTGTGAGCTTTTCTGAAAATGGTTTCATAAGTTTATTTCAAACAGACGTAGGACATTCGATTCTTGAATTCCACTGCATCATTCACCAACAAGCCTTGTGTTCTAAGAGTGGTTTAATATCCCTTGATAATATAATGGCGGTAGTTACAAAAATAGTCAACCTCATCTCGTCACAGGCTTTAAACAAGCGAAAATTCGATGCTTTGTTGGATGAAGTCAACTCGGTGTATAATGGCTTACTGATGTATAATAATGTTCGCTGGTTGAGTCGCGGGAATGTACTTGAAAGATTTGTTGATTGCTTGGAAGAAATCAGACTGTTTTTGCAAAATGAGGAAAAATTGAACAATACCCACAGTTGTTGGACGTTATGTGGCTTTCAAAATTGATGTTTTTACAGACATATGCCAACATTCAAATACATTAAACGTAAAGCTTCAAGGGACAAACAAAACAATTATTGTCATGATAGATCTCATTCGCGCTTTTGAGGCTAAACTGCAAGTTTTCAGAAACTAAATTACCACAAGAAACTACAAGTATTTTCCAAACTTGAAAAAATATATCAATGATTTTGATATTCACGAGACAGCAGACAAAGAAAAATTTACTGAAGAATTTATTTCTGTGATCGATTCTTTAATCAAGGAATTTTCAGGGAGATTTTCTCAGTTCAAAGAATTGTCGGAAATACTCAAATTTATTATGTACCCTGATGTGACGTCATTTCATAAACTGAACTTCTCTCAATTCGATTGGTTGGAAATTGAAGAATTTGAAATGCAGTTGATTGATTTCCAATCTAGCTCAATATGGATTCAAAAATGTATTGAAACAAGGAAATAGTTGGAATTAATTGAAACTGAAAGATTGACAAGTAATTTAAGTAAAAATGCTAATAACAAAATTCTGGAAACATGGAATGCGTTACCAGACACATTTAACTGTTTGAAGAAGCTGGCTCATGCTATTTTAAAAATGTTTTCATATACCTATGCCTGTGAGTCATTATTTTCAGAGATGAATAACATTAAAAACTCGGTTAGAAACCGTTTGACAGATGAATCCAGTTCAGCATGCATTTTGCTAAAAGTAACATCTTGCAACCCTAACATAAATTATTTGTCATCTAACCTGCAGCAACAGAAGTCACACTAATTTTACAGTAATTTAATTTATGCGTGTAATAAAAACATTCCAAAATGTACCTCTTTTGTTTACTTTATTTAATAAAGAGTTTTGATAGATAGTATTTATTATTATTATTTTCCAAATAATCAGAAAGTCAAAATTATTTGATGGCACGTCAATGACCCCATTAAACATTTTTCAGGAAAAATGGTACGTTGATGCATAAAGGTTCGCCTACCCTGACCTAAGGTTTGTTGACTAAGAAACCAGTTTTGTCGGAAACATTTAAAGTTTAGTTTCGGAAAATTGTTGTACATTTTCAAACAATAAGTTATTTTGATAAGATATGGTACATTGTCTCTACTATATAGGTTATACCGGTAACCAAATTGATGCCCGCTTGCATTAAAGAAACATATTTGCAATTAAAAACATTTTTATGAAAATTCACTTCCATAGCGCACCTGCTGACTTTTTAATATAGATCAGTTAGCCCCAACTCGCCTTAGAAATATGTGTTATTGCAAGCTACTAACCTTTACGGACATTCTGATGTTTAATCTAATACCTGGCTTTGCAAACTGAATAAATTATCATCACAAGCGAATCTTCGGTGTCTTATCTAGGTATAAAAATTAACCAACCCCCAAGGTGGAATTTTCATATTGCGAACCTATAAAAAAAAGTGAGAATGTTAACAGGCAAGTTCAAATATTTAAAGTGTTTATTTGATGTTAAGTATCTGAGAGTTTTGTACGTTTATCTTGTAGAGAGTATAATAAATTAAGAGGTATTTGGTTGGGGAGGTGTACTGAACAGCCATTTGCATGCACTAAGTGTGGTACAAAAGTGGGTGCTCAGAACAATTTACAAAAGAGAACGAATGTATTCTTCGGACGCATTGTTTAGAGAAGCACATGCACACAGGGTTTTCCACGTAGACCTTCCATTAGCCATTTCTGTAGTACGGCTTACAATTGAATTCTGAAAATTCACGGACGTGGGTTCCACAAAATTTCCAGTTCACTGAAAATATTGACGTTAGTATGGGATTTTAGGTTATACCGGAAGTAGACGTCATCTTTCTTATTTTGAAAAGAACATGGTGTTCTTTATTACGGATCTAGATTGCTCGTCAAATTTTATGGTAGGTTTTACTAACATATTATGTCATTTTTTCAACCATTTTTTAGATATTTGACTTTTTTCAAAAATTTCTTAAAAAACATTGTTACATTTACACACCTTTATCTCTTATTTTTCAACCTGAACAGCTGAAAGTTTAAAGTGCAAATTCTAAAATGCCACAATATATTTGGGATTTACTAAAGATAGTAAAGTTAGACAGGGTGTCCGAAATAGACCGGTCAATCGTGGAAACTTTAAAACATTCTTTAGATTGGTATGCCCTATACCTAAGTCCCACCGATTTGAAGATATTTAAGCATAATTTGCGATAAGAAATAATTATTATTTGGTTTATCAGGTTGTCCAGGAGATGAAAATTTTAAACGTCATCTTCAGACATAAGTAAAATATGCGACGACTTTTGAATATAACTTTTATTTACGAGGAATATAATCGAATTATTAACAGAAGGTGACGTGTGCTTGCAAAGAGATTTCCACATAAACACAGATTAACTCGTTATGTGATCAGAATAGTACTAAAAAATGTCTAATAATGGAGTGTTTCGTCCAAAATTTCATAAGAGTAAAGCATTATTATGGAACAAAGAGATTTGTGTGTTCTCACCTCACAATAAATTTTCGAAATTTGCACCGTTTACTTCAAGGCATTTGATGGCTCTTTTAATGATGGTACCCGTGGCTCGAGAAAGGTAACCTTGCTCCACTGCGTTGAAGGCCTAGAATACTCTAGCTATCATTTTGTTTTGTAGTAGGTGGCTCCTGGTAAACTTTGTTCTTAATTCACGCCCAGATACTGCCAACTATACCAACATCTAGTTGAGTCAAGTCTGGTGAGTGGGCCGGCAAACGATGAGGACCACCGTTAGCTATCCATCTGTCGTCAAATGTTTTCGGGAGTAGGTCGCTTACTATCTGTGTGTTGTGTGCTAAAGCTCCATCTTGTTGATACCAAACTTCTGCAGCTTCGTGTTCATTCTAGGAGTTCAGCGCTGGTATTATTACTTGCTGCAGAATGCTACAATATCCAGGAGCTGTGAATACTTGCACGTTTAGAATTCGTTCTTCCTTTTTTTTTAAATCTTACCATTATTACTGATATGAATAAAAGAGTCATATTTTCAAATTTAGTTTGAGTGAGTCTAAAAAATATTTTAATAACATAATGAACTAATACGCAAATTAAATTCAGTATTGCTTAATATTATTTGTACCAACCTGCTGGGTTGTCATCATAAATGTTAAGGGCAACAATTTTATTCTATTTTACTGCGCAAAATGCATCGAAACACCAACAATGCTGGAAATTTCATTCTCTGGTAATGTGAGGATTTTCGTCCGACCAATACTGACTGTTGTGACGATCGAACATGCCCCTCTTTGAAAATTTTGACTCATCGTACCATATAATTTTTCTTGAGAAATTTTTATCTCTTGAGTTTTCAAAAGATACCATTCGCAGAATTCTATACGCCGGCAAAATCCCCAGGTTCTAAATGGTGTATTAAAGTTAACGAAAATGGTGCCCATTTGTTAATTTTTAGAATTCTGTGAATAATGCCTCTTGAAAGATGCAAATTTCTACTGCAGTCTGATTGACGCATGCGGATAAGCAGTAAAAAGTTACAAAACATTTATACCCCTCGTAAATAAAAGTTATATTCAAAAATCGTCGAATATTTTACTTATGTCGGAAGATGACGTTTAAAATTTTCATCTCCTATGCAACCTGATAATAATTATTTCTTATCGCAAATAATGTTTAAATATCTTCAAATCGGTGTGAGTTAGGTATAGGGAATGCTGATACTAATCGAAAGAACAATAAAAAGTAAATGAACTAACGTTATAAAATATATGATGTTCTATTTAAAATAAGAGAGTTATTAGGTTTTAAAGTTTTCACGATTGAGCGGTCTATTTCAGACACTACACTAACTTGTACTAGCTTTAGTAAATTCCAAAGATTTTGTGGCATTTTAGAATTTGCCCTTTAAAATTTCAACTCTTCAGGTTGAAAAATAAGAGAAATACAGGTGTGTAAATGTGAAATTTTTGAAGAAAGTCAAATATCTCAAATGGTTGAGAAAAAGGACATAACATGTTAGTAAAACTTACCATAGAATCTAACGAGCAATCTAGATCCGTAATAAAAAATACTTGTATTTGAAATAAGAAAGTTGACGTCAGTGAACTGTAAATTTTGACAAACCCACGTGCGTGTACTTTCAGAATTCAATTGAGAGCCGTACTCCATAAACGGCTAATGGAAAGTCTACGTGAAACAGCCTGTATAAGGTAACTTTACGTCAGGAAATGCTTGATTTAGGTGTACAGTGATTCAATAGTGTTGAGTCGTCCAACTTATGGGTATGATACAAGACAAGAATATTTTACGGTTATGAGGCTTATAAAATCAGTGGACATGAGAAATATCCTGTACGTGGGAGCTAAATTTTATAGTAAACCATCCAATTATATTAGAAATCTGCCATTAAGTAGGTATGAGATATCTGTAAAGAAATGGATAATGGGTCTCGAGAGAAAAATACTGCATGCTAATTTTGGGAGTTAAAAGTTATGATTATTCGTTCAATTGTTGGACGACTGGTATCTACGGACGGGTATATACTGGTGTTGACTCGGTTTGCTGTGGTCCGTTGGCCATCTAGGCTGTGTGCGGTCTTGCTGTCTTTGTGGGTTGTGTGTTGGTGCTCTTGTGTTTTAGGCTTCTGTTGCTGATGGTGTGGTGACTGATTGTTTTTGTTGTAACTGTTGCTGCTAGATGACTACAGGTTGAGTAACTTACAAGCTTAGGCCTTAGTGAATTAGTACACTTCGAGAACACCCAAATCACCACAACACATAACAGTGTTCTCCAAGTGTACTTGTTAGTGCTCATCACAGGTTCCAGTTTTAACATAGTACTTTAGTGAATTATTGAAATCTTTTGTTTAGTTTTATAGATTAGTTTATAGTTTCAAGTTGCAATTATGTATGCGTGATAGATAAATAAAGGTTATACATATATATATATATATATATATATATATATATATATATATATATATATATATATATATATATATATATATATATATATATATATATATATATATATACAGGGTCGCTGATAAGTCTGGAAACGGTCGATTATCCGGGAAAATATACAAGGTGTCGAAAAAAGTTTTATACAAAAGTTTTTGGGTTCTTCAATGTCTACTAGGCGGTGATAATTTTATTTATACAGGGTTGGTCATACAGGCGTGGCACACCAATATTAATTTTTTTTTAATGGAACACCCTATATATTATTCGATATTTCAATCCTTCTCTTAATTTTGAGCAACATTTATGAGAAGCATAATGTACCTAAACTCAATCGTTTCCGGGTAAAAAAATAAATAAAAATAAACGCTACTGTTTTTAAAATCTATTGGATGAAGAACAAAAATAAATGAAAAGTAGAATATCTCTTGAAAACAATCTGTGAGTGTGAAAAGAACCGGTTGCGATGTTTTTAACATTGTTTGGAATCCCAAGATAAGATAAGATGCCCATAAGAAACGCAGTATTATTCTTTTGTTTTAAAATGTTTCCAGGACAACGAATGTCAAACATTCATTCAGTGTCAACAGTTTTGAAACATTAGTAATTTAGTGTCAACAGTTTTTGTGCAAAATGGCAAGTTTAAGTGAAACCGAACGTATCGAAATTTTAATGATGATAGGGTACGGTGATAGAACACGAAGTTTTGCTCAAGTGGTGATTATGTTCAATGAGTTGCATCCTGAGCGGGAATCGATCTCCAAATCCACAGTTTCGAAAACTTTGCATCGTTTTCACGAAACTGGCGGTATCAAGGATAAACCTAGAACTGGAAGGCCAGTAACCGTTACAAATGAAGAAAATTCTTTGAATGTAATATTGGATGTGGTGGAAAATCCGAAAACTTCGGCACAGCAATTGGCTTTAAATCACAATATGAGTCGATATTCAATTCAAAAGATTACGAAGCGGGAAAAGTTCCGTCCATATAAAATTCATTTATTGCAAGAACTGAGTGAAGACGATTTTGATCGCAGAATCGAGTTCTGTGAACTTATTATGGAGAAGTTACGCCAAAATTTTAACTTTGCCAACCACATTTTGTTTTCCGAAGAATCTACATTTTGTTTGAATGGACAAGTCAACCGACACAACTGTAGGTACTGGTCAGACGAAAACCCACATTGGATGGAACAAATTCACACCCAAAGACCGCAAAAAGTAAATGTTTGGTGTGCTATTATTGGTGGACATATCATAGGACCTTATTTTATACACGGTAATTTGAACTCTGCTCGATATTTGACACTTTTGCAAGAATCAATTGTTCCAGACGTAAGTCGATTATTTCCGAACAATAACGACCCAAATCTACCAGCGGAAGAAATATGGTTTCAGCAGGATGGGGCACCCCCTCATTTTGGAATTGAGGTACGGGAATATCTGAATCAAACCTTTCCTGGCAGATGGATAGGGCGCAGGGGAACTATTGAATGGCCAGCTAGGTCTCCCGACATGACGCCGCTTGACTTTTTTTTGTGGGGTCATGTAAAAAATTTAATTTACCAAAATAGACCGCAGAATATTGAAGAGTTGCAAGCAAGGATTGTGCATGAAATTAATAACATTCCTCAAAACGCTCTTGTAAATGCAGTGCAATGTTTTGTTAAGCGAATTCATTATTGTCAGGAGGTCAATGGAGAACACTTTGAACATCTTATAAAATAGGATTCCAAACAATGTTAAAAACATCGCAACCGGTTCTTTTCACACTCACAGATTGTTTTCAAGAGATATTCTACTTTTCATTTATTTTTGTTCTTCATCCAATAGATTTTAAAAACAATAGCGTTTATTTTTATTTATTTTTTTACCCGGAAACGATTGAGTTTATGTACATCATGCTTCTGATAAATGTTGCTCAAAATTAAGAGAAGGATTGAAATATCGAATAATATATAGGGTGTTCCATTAAAAAAAATATATATTGGTGTGCCACGCCTGTATGACCAACCCTGTATAAATGAAATTATCACCGCCTAGTAGACATTGAAGAACCCAAAAACTTTTGTATAAAACTTTTTTCGACACCTTGTATATTTTCCCGGATAATCGACCGTTTCCAGACTTATCAGCGACCCTGTATATATATATATATATATATATATATATATATATATATATATATATATATATATATATATATATATATATATATATATATATATATATATATATATATATATATATATATATATTCATTATTCATCAAAAAATAGTTTTTGTGGAAAACGCTGAGACACGTGAAATTTAATTTGTCGAACATTATCTTATAATAATAGTTAAAAAAATCAACTCGCACCATTTTACCCCCACCACTTTATCCATTTTTTTAAATAGCAACCCGACATTTTTTCATCACAAATCGATGGATTACATTTTTCTAAATGCGGAGATACCCCATATGTATGGTCTATTTTACGGTTTTCAACGCAGGGTGGAAATTTAATACCGGAATATTAAAATTAAACAGTTTACGCTGAAATTCAAATTTTGAAAATAAACTTAATAAAAACGTCCCTTTCTTATAATTAATGCTCAAAATATTATCCATTCACTTGCACACAACGAAATAATCTGCTCTGGAATTCTTCCCTAACTCTGTTCAATACGTCAGGCGTTACGTTCCTAATTTCTGTTATTATTTTCATTTTCAAGTCATCTAAATCAGCAGGTTGCGTTTTATACACTCTGTTTTTAAGGCATCCTCATAAAAAAAATAAAGAGGTGTAAGATCTGGTGAGCTAGCGGGCCATTCTACGAACCCTCTTCATCTAATCCATCTTTGTGGAAGGACTTCGTGTAAATACTTACGTATTTGAAGAGCAAAGTGGGGCGGTACACCGTCTTGTTGAAACCATATCATTTCATGGGTAATATTAAGTTCCATTACATTTGGATACAATTCTGCCAACATTGGGACAACCTGTTTTCTTGGCGTTTCTAAATATCTTGGACCGTTTAGATTTTCTATAAAAACAAGTCCAACTACGTGATCACCAATGACACCAGCCCAAATGTTCAACTTCTGAGGACGCTGAGTGTGTGTTTGTCGCATCCAGTGGGGGCTTTCGGCAGCCCAGTATAAGCAACTTTGCCTGTTTACATCGCCATTCAAAAGAAATGTTGCTTCATCGGAAAAGAGAACGTCAGCAGAAGAAATTACATTTCTATGTAACACGTCCAGCAGTTGTTCACAACATTGCAGTTTTCTATCAGAATCACCGTCAATCAACTCTTGAACGTGTTATAGTTTATAGGGATGCGTTTTTTCGTTTTTGAGACACCTTAAGACTCTTGATTGACTAACATCATTTTCACATGCAACTTGACGGGTAGAAGTTGTTGGTTCTTCTTGAAAAGCCAATAAAATATTGAGTTTTACATCTTCTTCAAAACTTGGGTCTCCTAGGCAGTGGTTTAACCTGTCCATTATCACGAAACTGTGAATGTATCTTAGACCCAGTTCCCTGGGTAAGTGGGGACAAATCTGGATGTTTTTCATTAAATAGGTTAACAACTTGTGCCTGTGTTCTACACATATCACCATACCCAATCATCATTAATATTTCTGTTCGCAGATTTTCAGTTAAGTATCGCATTATTAGACCAAAAATTAATTGAAATTATCGGAACAAAATTACGACTAATTTATTAGGAGACCGTGGATTCAACACAATACACCACAAAATAAAACATAACTGTTAAACTTCACCTTTCACACTGCAACAATTGGTAGTTAATAAGAAACGGTTAACGATACCAAGTACGTTTTAGCTAAGAAACAAGATAATAAATTTGAGATAAGAGTCAGTGAAGAATTCCAGAGCTGATTATTTCGTTGTGTGCAACTGAATGGAGAACATTTTGAACATTTATTATAAGAAAGGGACGTTTCTATTAAGTTTATTTTCAGAATTTAAATTTTAGGGTAAACTGTTTAGTTTTAATATTCCAATATTAAATTTCCATCCTGTATTGGAAACTGTAATATTAGACCACACCTATGAGGTATCTCCGCATTCTGAAAAATGTGATCCATCGAATTGTGATGAAAAAAATGCAGGGTTGCTATTTAAAAAAATAATAAAGTGGTGGGGGTAAAATGGTGGGAGTTTAATTTTTTTAACTAGGATTGTAATATAATCTTCGACAAATTAAACTTCACGTGTCTCAGCGTTTTCCACAAAAACTATTTTTTGCCGAATAATGAATTTTATTCCATAAGTGTGTTTCACACTGTATATATATATATATATATATATATATATATATATATATATATATATATATATATATATATATATATATATATATATATATATATATATATATATATATATATATATATATATATGCATTTTTTGTTTCTTTCAGACCAAACGGAGGTAAGGAGGTTGTAATGAGGTTCGATTTGCCCTGTAACTTTGAAACGAATGATACATTCTATACTGATTCAAATGGAAGAGAAATGCTCCAGAGAAAAATTAATAAACATTCAGACTATAATTTCAACTATACAGCAGAACCAGTTTCCAGCAATTATTATCCAATCACCTCTAAAATTACAGTAAAAGATGAAGCCCAACAATTACAAGTTTCTATACTTAATGACAGAGCACAAGGAGGCACCCACCTGAGAGAAAATAGTACTAAATATGTTGAACTTATGGTAAGATTAAGGTTTTAAAATAGTATAAAATATAAAATAACTGAACTTATTTAAAGCCGAGTCCACTGAACTTTATCTACAGTTGTCCCATTTTGGTTGCAATTGCCTGGGTATCTCGGTTAGTAGTATTGATGGAACCTTGCGGTTTTCGCAAACTTGAGTTACTTTTTTTGTGAACCGAAGGATGCCACAAACAAAAATTTCATATCCCTCTTAGTTTCCGAGCAACAGGGCAATATTGAAAATGTTTCATTTTCAGATACCCCTTTTATTTCAGTTGTAAAAAAGAATCCTTTTATAACTTTTTACGTAGAATAGAGTGTCGCAGTTATTTTTTGTTGTTGGAAATAATGACCAATGTTTGGTATTTTTAAATGGGATACCCGTATATTTGTCAAAAATTAAATTGTATTTTCACAAGCTTTTCAAAAATATAGAACACTATATTATAATTATTTTAATAAACGACTAAAAAATTCTTAATTTTCATAATTCGCATTCAAAATTTTGCAGTAGGCCATGCAAAAAATGCTGTTTATTTATTTCTATATGCTAACAATAAATCGAGAAAATTATTCAATAACAGCTATTTATCAATATACCTATTGCTAATTTTCCACAAAATAGTGCTACCTACCGAGATTTATGTAACAAAAAGAAATAACATTAATAAATAATTCATATCTAATAAGCCTATCAGCAAAAACCAACTTTGAAAATCGTAACATAAGGACTGAAGTAATCTAGTAAATCAAAAAAAAAACTGTTTTAGATGATTTCAATTTTGTTGTATGCACGCTTCGCTTAATTTTCCTATTCGTTTTAAGGAATTAAGCCAAACAACGAAAATATTTTGTAAGTAGCAGAAACTTTCTCTTACTGCGTTTCCTAAATCTTCAACATTATCATTATGAACTTTATAAATTATATTTTCCAGATATCCCCATAGAAATAAATCCAATATAGACAAGTCTGGGTACCCAGAAGGCGTCTTATAGGAGCATGGGTTCCGATCTAATGATTTATAAAATTATTATCCAGAAATAACCTAGCCTTTCGAGAATTGTGTGCAAGAGCCCCGTCCTGTTAAATATTAAGTTCGTTAACATGCGCCAAAGGAACATAATCGAGAAATTCGGGTATAGCTGTCTCCAAAACTTAAGGTAGCGATTCGCTGTTAGGTTTCCCTCACATATATAAAATTTTGTCTGTGTTCTATCTATGAAGCAAAACACATTTATACCAAACCTGTCCTGATATCTTCTGGAAATTATTTGCCTGGGTTTCCTGGAACCAGAATCTGCTATTGTGCCTATTAAGTATACTAGAAGTACTAAAATGAGCTTCGTTTGACCATATAACTTTCATTGCAAAATCACATCTTTCCCGATACCAATTTCCGAAAACTACCTGACGCTGAGCATCCCCAGGGTGTAGGTGCTGGACATGCTTAAATGTGTATGGGTGGTGTTTGTGTTTTCTTAGAATTTTTTTAACTTTAGCTTTTGCAATCCCTACGCTTCTTTCAATTGCTCTACAAGAGCTTGCTAGGAAGGCTTCTACATTAGCCAAAACTGTGACTTCCTCCACCTCTTGATTTCTTTTATTATATGAACGAGGTTTGTTAAAAGATCCATGACCAAGTAAATTCGTTTTTATTCGATAAAAACTCGATGTATAGGGTTTCATCCTTTCTGGACATCTAAATAAAAATAAATCAATAGTATTTAAACATAATTGAAAACGAACTATTTATTTACCTGTTAAAATACATTCCAGATGCCGCTTTAGCAACTCCATTACTTAATATTAAACAAGCTAACACATCGTATTTTTCAAAATCTTCGACAGAATGGTTTACTGCCATTGTCACAAATATACCTTCTCACAATAAGTACATACAAAAAACCAGCCAAATTTCAAAATGAAACAAAATTTTATATAATTAAGACGAGCAGTGACACGGCATAGATCATTTTCTGAAAATTTTCACTTTCTTGCAGGTAAATGATAAACAGCAGCAATTTTGCATAGCATACTGTAAAAGTTTAACGGCGAATTATAAAAATTGCCATTTTTTTCGTTGCCTTGAAAAATAGAACCATAATGTTTTATATTTTAAAGAAGCTTCTGAAAATGCAAATTAATTTCTTGACAAATATACAGGGTGTCCCATTAAAAAACGTGCAATGGTGATTTGGAAAAATAGTAATATTTAGAAAAAAACTAAAAGTACGCCACTAGATTATACGTAGCTTAGATTCACAAAAACCGAAAGGTTCTATCTTTACTAAAAACACAGATACCCAGCAATTGCAACCAAAATGGGACAGCCTGTACAATGCGACTTAAAACTAATAAATCCATTATCTCTGTTATTAGTAATTTGTAATAGAAATGCCGAAAAGGGTTAAGTTACATTTTCGAATGTCACCTATTTCAGTAAAAAATTTTACATGCATCTCAAACCTCTTAACAGGGTAGTAGTAGTAGTGTTAGCAATGGTGAGGGCCCTTTTTGCAAACCTCGGCAACCCAGCAACGATACCCCTCTCCAAGGTTTCGTCACCAAATCTCCTCGAGCTCGAAATAAAGGTCATGCCGGCCTTCCATTCGACGGAATTTACCTGGCTCCTCTGTAGAGTCCTCGAACCAAACAATTTTGTACGAAGACTCCCAAAAGCCTTGCATTCACATAGGTAGTGGTAGATTACATCAGCTTAGATTCATTGTGAGTGTGCCATTCCAGTCCCTCCACCGTGACCTTAGGTCTATTGTGGCTCACGCTAATTATTTAAATTTTACCCATCTATTCCAGCTCCCTGCGGAAGTCAATCTTTTCCCGTGGGTGAAAGTTGGTTTTGCAGGTGTACTGCCACCTAAGTGAAGTCGCTTGCCTGCTTCGAAGCTCAAAGAGAGATAACCTCTCTACGAGTGCCGCTGGACCCTACATCCGTAAGTGTGTGCCTTTAGGCGGTATCATGAAGTCCCGCTTTCGAGCAGCATCCACCCTTAGAGATCAGACCCCCCCCCCCACCAGGGATCGTCTACACCCGACACCCAATAGTGCTAGACTCAAAGCAACATCCCATCCAGTCCCGCTCCCGAGCATCACCCAAGCGAGGCCGTCCGTTCGTTTCGAAGCACACAGTGGAGGCCTTAAACTCCGGGTGTATACCATTCATCAGATATCTCAACCCCTCCGGGTTGTCTGGACACACGACACCCGCCAGCGCTCAACCCAGGGCGGTATCATCTGGAACACCACTACCGAGTAACAACCAAGCGAGGCCAATTGTCCATTTCTAAGCCCACCGTGGAGGCCAGACCCCCGCCAGTGTTGACTCGATGCGATATCATGGAGTCCCACTCTCGAGCAGCATCCAACCGGGGTCGTTAGCCCGTTCCGAAGCTCACAGAGTAGGCCTAAGTCTCCATGTGTATCCACTCCTAGATATCTCAGCCCCCCTCCGGGTTCGTCTAGACAACAAATCTATCCTCGCGCAGAAGACAATATTTGTGAGGTGAAACTTTGTTTGGCAGATGTCGTGGGTGAAGTCGTTTGCCTGTTTCGAAGCTCAAAGAGAGATATCTCTCTCAGAGTTCGTCTGGACCAGACATCCGTCAGTGTTTGACTCGAGGCAGTCTCATGAAGTCCCGCATCCGAGCAGCATCCAAGTGAGGTCACAGAAGCGGCCTCAATCTCTAGTTCTAATCCACCCCTAAATATCTCAGCTCTTCTCCGAGTTCGTCTAGACTCGACACCCACCAGGCTAGACTCAAGGCGACATCCCATCGAATCGGGTCGTCTGAACACACGACACCCGCCTGCACTCAACACAAGGCGGTATCAACTAAAACCCCGCTCCGGAGTAACAACCATGCGAGGTCAATTGTCCATTCCTAAGCCCAGAGCGGAGGTCTCAAAATCCGGGTGCACATCACTCCCCAGAGATATCTGCCTCCCTCCAAGCCCACCTGGACAAGACCCCTGCCAGTTTTTGACTCCGATTAGTCGCCTCTTATTATAGGCAGGAGTTACCTTGGGCCTATTCTTTTAGTTAGTCCCCAGACCCATAGGGGATGGTAAGACGTTTTTTCAGTCTCTCCGCATTCCTGGCAAATGGGATCCCTCCCCACACCTACCAATGTAGGGTGTCTTCTGACAGTGGCCTGTTAGTACCCCAAGCGCAGAGCGACTCCTACCAAGACGCCAGACAGACTTGTTTCTATCTAGCCTCTCCACGAAATCCCTCGCCTGCGTACAGCGACTGACCGACCTCCAGTGCTTCTTTATGTCATCCTCAGTCCATTTATTCAGAGCGTCGAAGTGCATCTTCCTACTTATGCATATAGCAGGCTCCGCGCCACAAAACGGCCTCCGGGAAACCAGCCTTGCGAGGCCATTCACCACTTCATTTCTCGCCACGCCACAGTGTCCCAGAATTATTCTCACCAGAAGTTTAAATAGAAAGTGGTGTCGTGTGATACCTCTTTTAAAAATAAAATTAATTTTATGTTCAGCGCTGTAAAGAATTTTCAATTTGGATCAAAAATATTATTATTTTCCAAAGTAAAAAATAAAACTTTTTCATCGTCAGCATCACTAAACGATGATTTTAGCCTGTGATGAGCACTGATGAGTATATTCAGAAAACGGCAATCACCACAACGTAGTACCTCCGATTGCTTCTATTAAGGAATATATAGAAAATGCGTCACCACCACTAGTCCTCAATTTCATCCAAACAATACTCTTCTTTGAAAATGTTTATCAAAATCCAGATCCACTGAATATATCAAAAGAATACAAGCAAGATACATATAGCTTAATAGAAATGCTTTCCAAATCATACTCTACATTCACACATATAGACATACAGGGGAGATGTGCTAGAATAAAAAATAAACTTTCTTGGCAACTAAAACTGAAATAACTAGAAAATGGTTTAGAAGCAGACACTGATCTCTCTTAAACAAGTGTTAGTACTGACTAAGCACTCCTATATTACAATGGAACTTAAACAGTTTTTACCATCACCCAGAAAAACTTAGAGTACTAATCTACGAAGGTGATCCAAAAATGATTTTTCTTCAAGAAAAGTGTCCAAAATATCAAGAAGCAACAATACGTAATTATGTTCCACAAACAATAAAAGATGCCCTTAACCCAAGTAATAAGACTCAAAAAAAAAATAGTGCAACTTGATCTAATTGATGAGATATAACTTATTGTATTGTTATTGGGGATAAGCTGCTAATGACCCCTTAGTCTGCGGACTTTCAATTATTATTAAAAAAAACCTTTAAAAAACTATTTCATTTAAAAGATCAGAGGCGCTTATATAGGCAACACACGGTTCAAAAATATATGGTGAATAAACGATATGATCGTGCCATCCCAAGAGTTTGAGTTTAGACTCAACTCAACTCAACACAACTCAACAATGTTCAGGAACCAAATGTCACTAACCACCTTAACATCTAACAAATTAGTTACGTCAAAGACCCTGTAGAGCGGTGTATTTTATTAATTTGTGAATTTTATCGTTTGTATGTGTATGCGTTTACCTATCTCCCTCTACGAAGCCACTATCGCTAGAGGGGTGGAACCTACCATTTGTGGCTGCATCGGAAGCATGCTCTACAATCGGACCGTTATCACCTCGCTGCAGGGGGAAGGGTCGGCTTCAGAGATGCGAGGGGTTGCCCTCAGGGGGGAGTTCTATCCCCCCTGCTGTGGTCTCTGTTTGTGGACGATTTGCTGGCTATCCTCGGGCTGTGGGAGGTTAAGGTCCAGGCGTATGCTGATGATCTAGTCATAGTGATTAGGGGCAAATATGAGGAGGAACTAGCAAGTACTCTTCAGGAGACACTAAATGTAGTGAATGATTGGTGCCGAAGGGAACATATGTCTGTGAACCCCCGCAAAACGATCATTGTTCCATTTACCAGAAGAAGAAGGCTGGACAAATTAAAACCACCTATTCTAATGGGGGAAACGATTCTATTTTCGGAACAAGCAAAATATCTGGGGGTCACCCTAGATAAGAAGCTCAACTGGGACATACAGTTAGATAATGTAATCCGCAGGGATAAACTGTCCCTGTGGACATGACGGAGAATCTGTGGAAATAACTAGGGAACAAACCCCCAACAGATGTACTGGCTCTATGTAGTGGTTATCAGACCAATGATAACATATGGAGCCATAGTTTGGTGGCCTAAGGCACTTTGTGGTGTCGCGAGGGCCAAACTGGCTCATCTACAGAGACAAGCTTGTCTGATGATAACGATAGCGATAATCACCGCACCATCAGTCGCACTGGAGGTCCTCCTTAATATTCCACCTCTTCACATATGGTTGGAGAGGGTGGCGAGGTGGACAACGTACAGACTAAAACAAACGGCCGACAGTATGTCGAAGGAAATCAGTCTGGGAGGGTCCGGACTCCTTGATGACATTGAGGGTCACGGGATTCTGGGAATGGTCTCAGACTTGATGCCTACAAAGATCAGTAGATATATGCCTTTCAAGACTATCCTCCCGGAAGGGGAGGACTGGAAACGAAATCAAACGACCCTATTGAGATCCGATATCTGCTGGTACTCTGACGGCTCCAAAACCAATATGGGAGTAGGAGCCGGCGCATATGGGGGCAGCACCGATGCTAGACTATCAGCTAGCCTCGGCAAGTATGCAACCATACACCAGTCAGAAGTGTATGCCATCAAAATATGTGCAAGGGAAAGTATAAAAAACCAGTGCAAACACAAATCGATAAAGATATATGCAGATAGCGAAGCTGCAATAAAGGCTCTTGCTTGCTACCGGTGTAATTCAAAAACGGTATGGAGTTGTAAATCTGCCCTTAACGAACTGGGCAGCAGTAATGAGGTGTCGCTGGTCTGGATACCGGGTCACTCAGGCCATGATGGCAATGTTGCGGCCGACGCGCTTGCCAGGAGTGGTGCCCAGAGAGACTTTGTCGGACCAGAACCGGTGCTGGGGATAACATCTTGCACAGCAAAACGCACCTTAAAGACCTGGACAGAAAGAATGACAATCCAATACTGGCAAAATCTTCCAGGATTAGCTCACTCTAAGGCCTTTATAAATGGCCTGTCTGAGTCAAGGGCTTAAAAACTTCTCTAGTTAAACAGACAACAACTGAGTACTCTAGTCGGCCTATATACAGGACACTGCCGCTTGCGACACCACATGCACCTTATTGGGATCGGTCAGGACACCGAGTGCCGGCTGTGTATGGAGAGCGACGAGACAGCAGAGCACGTGCTGTGTTCCTGTCCGGCAGCGGACAGGACTAGATACTTGCTCTTTGGCAAGATAAAGCTTGCTCCGGAGGATCTGGATCAACTTTCGTCCACGAGGATTATCGACCTCTGCAGGAGGCTGGCTTTGTTGGGCGAAGTATAAACTATTTGGCGTGAGCCACAATAGACCGTATGGTCACGGTGGAGGGACCGGTATGGCCCACTCACAAACAAACCTAACCTAATGTGTATGCGTATACACACACACACACACACACACACACACACACACACACACACACACACACACACACACACACACACACACACACACACACACACACACACACACACACACACACACACACACACACACACACACACACACACACACACACACACACACACACACACACACACACACACACACACACACACACACACACACACACACACACACACACACACACACACACACACACACACACACATATATATATATATATATATATATATATATATATATATATATATATATATATATATATATATATATAATTGACACGCCACGTAACTTTTAACGCAAAATACATTATAACATTATTATTATTTAGGTACATAGGCGAATTACTGTTGATGACGGTTTTGGAGTTGGAGAAGCTTTAGATGAAAATGAATACGGCCAAGGGCTTGTAGCTCGAGGACAACATTATTTGATAATAGGATCTTCAAATCCCAAAATTAAAAACAAAAATGGTAAGTAAAAGTTGTTACCATGAAACAGAGAAAATAAGATCTAAGATATTTTTTAATAATAATTTAGGTACGATGTGCAAAGTACATGTAATTTTTTGTTGAGTTATAATTATTATTCTCAACATAATCTTAAACAAGCCTCCTTTATGTAGCTTTAGGATTTTAATTTCTTCATGTTATGTGTAGTCGATTCTTAGGCTGCACAATTTTTCTTTAATATATTTCAGCATCAGATAATTAGAAGGGCATATAGGGGAGATAAGGGGGAAATTATTCGCTTAAGGGAAGATGTCTGTCTCCCACACATGACTTAATTATTCTGTTGAAATCCTCTGCAAAATTAGGGCTGGTAGATACCTTTACTGCCTATGTTCAAAAAATAAATATCAAAAGCAAAATTTTTTCTTGAGCTCTTTAGGTAACTAATCAAAGAACCATCTTACGCCAGACGATAGGCAAAATGGTTCATAGGGATCATTTTTTACCTACTATACAACCATGATTCTCGAAGAACTCAATACATAGAATTATGTTAAAACACAAATTTTATTTAGGGTTGTCAGATACACGCTTATCATTTCCTGGCCATTTCTAGGGTTACGAAAGGAGTTGAAGTCCAAGCTACAGCTCCAACAATTGGACGAGCGTTAGAAAAATATATTAAAATTACTTGGTATTTTAGTGGCATTTTTAAAGGGACAACAAAAATGCAAATTAAAGACAAAACAATTGTGGTATAGGTAAAAACTATGTTATCTAACGTACATGCTATACCCTAGTTAATTACCAAACAAAAAATGAGCCACTTTTTTACCCTTATTAAAATTAAACTTTGATAGAAAATCCACATTAAGTATTATCAATCAATAAGTACATTTTCTTTGTAGAACCCAATTCATCACAACACAGTTTTTAGACCTCATGATCGTTTCGCTAACAAGTTAGCGTCATAAGAGGGTAAATAAACCCTCTCCCAAAAATGATTTCTGAAGGAGTTTATTCATCCCTCTGATGACGCAAACTTTGTTAGCGAAACGGACGTGAGGTCTAAAAACTGTATTGTGATAAATTGGGTTCTCCAAATTATACTGATCAGTGCTAGCCACAGGTTCCAATCTTTACTCATTGAATTATCAATTAAGCTTAAAACCAAAAGTGAACATCTCTCTTTGGCTTGGATAAATGAAAATAAATCTTAGTGAACTAGTTTATAAAACATTTATCACTAGATTTTGCCATTTTTAGTGAATAATTATTTTTAAATCACTAATCAGGAGATCCCGACTTTTGAAAAAAATTCTTCAAACGGGCGCAAACCGGACCACTAAAACCCATATCCGCGTTTCGAGTTTCGGGTTTCAATATATATATATATATATATATATATATATATATATATATATATATATATATATATATATATATATATATATATATATATATATATATATATATATATATATATATATATATATGTATATGTATATGTATCAAACCGATGACTCAAAAAATAACGGAAGATTTAATTTGGTGAGTACCTTCCTTGTGTAAATGGCTTGGCTAAGCTCGTTAGCCAGGAAAATCGGATAAGGTTTTCCGGGAAAATTTTGGGTTTTCTTTAGAAAAAAACTCATATCTCCGAAAATTAAAAGGCTATGGTAGTCACATTTGGTACGCTTGTTTCAGTCATAAAGACTATCTCTTTCCTGAAAATTCAGATCTCTAGGTTAAAAGACAAAGAAATTACAGGCCTTTGATTTAAAAAGAGGTGAATCGTCAAAATTTATAATTCTGATAGGCCTACATTAGTACGCATTAGCGCTTTGTGACTTAAAAATACGGCTCTAAATTACTATCAAGCTCCTAGATATGTGTCTCAGTCGTCGTTTTCTTTCATTTCGTTAAATTATGAGAAAAAAAATCTATTTTAAACAAAAATTGCATGGTGTAAATAATCAACACGTTAGAAAAGTAATATACTAGAGTATATACCTGTTAGTAGATACATCTGTCATGTCGAGAATGGCCGAGAGGTAAAGGCAGCAGTGTTGATTTAATAATGGACTCCTATAACGCGTTCTAATCTCAGTTAGTGACTCAATTTTTTTAGTCTTATTTTATTTTACCGTTATCTGATCTGAATGTGTAATTGCGATGAATTTTCTAGTAAGTTTTTTATGACAAATTCAATTGGGACGAGATGAAAACTTTTAATACTTAATTCAATTTGAATAGCACATCTGGTTGTTTGTTGTTGACCTAACTTAGTGAAACCGTTGCGTACTTAATACAGCCGTAGACTTTTCCCGTAGCTTCACAAGTGCTTGTTATTTTCTGCAACCGATGTCAATTTTCACTGGACGCAGAAAGTGCGTTATGGTAACAAATTTTCATTAAAGTTTCAAATTTCAATAGCTCAATTTGCTATTAACGTAACGTTCGTTGGCCAGGAACCAATTTTTCGGGAACATTTTAAGTTTATTTTAGGAAGATTTTCGTACATTTTCAAAGAATAAAGCCAATTTAATGAAATATAATACATTCTTTCTACTATATAGGTTATACTGGTGACCAAATTTAATGCCTGCTTTCTTTAAAAAAAAAGACATATTTGTTATTAAAAACTGTTTTATGAAGATTCACTACCATAACGCACTTGCTGCGTCTAGACTTTGTTTCAAGTTTTCCTCCGTCACTGCTTTGTAAAACTAATAAAATTTCTGAGTAAGACTCAAAGTTGAAACGAATTTGCAGTTCAGACTTAATCAAATCCGTCGACATTCTGTTTCACTCTTTAATCATTAAATTATTCAACAGGCTACAAATTATATCCCAAAAATTGTTGCTTTTTGAAATTGACGAAAAAGTATTTTCTTTATAAATGTTTGTTATAAAGAAATAGGCTCAGATTTCATCAATTTTAAACCTTTTGTAAATACCTCAAAACCAGCTTTCAAACCGGCGAACGCTGTATAAAGGGAATAAGTGTTAATAGCATCATCAATATTCAATATTAGAGGATATTCGTAGAGCACTTTCCATGTCAATTTCATTTGCTCTGAGTTAAGGGATAGAAGCTTAATATTTTTGTAAATTCCATCAGGTCCGTAATCATTGTAATCGTAACTTTGTGAGAAAAAAAAATAGTATTCGGAAATTTCAGGACACTAAAGTATATTACTGGACATAGTACCAAACACAAAATTCCGTCACTTCCCCGTATATTCCAGCCATCTGGCAACCCCACCTTTATTCCTTTTTTATGGTTCAACACCTAAAAGAAACTGATTTGCCGAAGGGAGTTCAGTTTTGTTAATTTATTTTAACAATGTTAGAGACGACCTTCAATTTTTTGAGAACATAATTTGGACCGATAAAGCAAATTTTGCAGTAAGATATTTTGCGATATTTTCAAGAAACCTGTCAATTTAACGTATTCTTTGCTGTGAGAAATGATGGAGTAGTAAAGCTACATTTGTGTGAAGAAAACTTAAGTGGCAAGTTGTTAATAATGCAATCAAAATTATTGCTCCATTAAATTAAGTATTAAATGTTTGTAGGAGAAAGATATTTAAATATACTACAAGATTTAGGTAATCAATATTTAAGCAGTTTACTTCCGGTGGGACACTGGAAATTTTTTTGACCGACTCGATGGCGTCCCACCACAACGCGTTCCAAGTTAATAACGTCTTGCATAAAAAATGTTACAGGTGGATTTCCAATAAGAGACCTTTTCTGTGACCCCCTCGTTCTCCTGATTTGGCTGTTCTCAATTATTTTGTACGGTAAACGATCAAAAATATCGGTATTTTAACTTGTGACGACAATGAAAGATTGCATGGCAAGGGTATGGAACGCGTTTGAAAGTTTATTACCAGCTTCTGTTATAGCTGCTACCCATGATACACTAACTCGTAGGTGCAAAAATGTTTTCAAGTTCAGGGTGGACATTTTGAACATTTAATCAAATTATTATTTTTCTATGTATAGTTATAACCAATGACATATCCGTAGTATTTAATTGTTGTTTGACCAACTGTAGAATTTTGCCATACAAAATGTGAAATTGGCCATATTTCGAAAAATACGAATTCTCGCGACACAGCTTCATACAAGGTTATTCTTATTTTTAATCCTTAATGAGATGAGATTATAAAAATAGAGGGTTTACATTTAAGCAAATCGACTTTTGACGGTATATTTAATTTAGTCTTTATCGTTCATTTTTCACATAACATTTGAAATATGTCAAAAATGGTTACACTTTGGTTTAGTATAGTACCTATATATTGGTTATATATAAATTATGTTCAGAATTTGACTCAGAATCCAAAATACAAGAACATATAAGGTGTTCTGTTAAAATAAACAACGTTGACATCTACTTCTGACATAACCAGAGCTACCACCATTTTAGAAATATTTTACCGTAATTGTCTCCATTGACGCTACTGGGTGACCAACTTTTAAAAAAATTTCAACTTCTAATTTTTTAATTGATCGCTGCATTTCGTCTTGGGATATAATTATGATATTTAGTTGATTAAAAATGATAACAAACTTTTTTCAAGGCCTTTCAACAACGGCACAAGAACGTCACTTGGCTGCAAAATTACTTAGGACACCTTGGGTTCTAGTTTCACAAGCTAATGGAAGTTTGCCGAACATTAACCCCGAAGTAAGTTTTCTATTTTTATTTTTTATTTTTATAACCAAAGCAAATCTTGGAACCATGCTATGACTTGCCTCTAAACCATATAATTTAAACTACTGCATATACATCGCACAAAAGTCTATTTCAAATATTTTTTTTTTGGAAAATGGTCAAATAAAGAGGAATAACCGTTAAAACAAAAATTTGGTACCTTGTAAAACACAGTCCTTACCACGCTTTTTCTTTATCTCTCGCACTAGCTTTATAAGTTTGGTTTATAAATCATCAATTTTGACGTTTCACACCGTTACTTTGACGTTTGCAGAAGAAAAAATATTTTTTATGTCTTTTTCTGTATTTTCTTTACCTTTTGCGCCACATAAACTTGATCCTTGTCTGTAACATTTAAAGATGTATATCACAAATCATATTCTGGTCTTGTACCGTCCTCTAGCCTCAAGTGCGACCCAATTTTTTTCTCTATATAGCTTTTATTTCTCTTAACTTAGAGATCTGCATTTTTGTGCATGGTTTAACTTTCAAAAGGGCAAGTTGTGCACTAATTTTAGAAACAAGATTCTTGTTATTTTCAAAGATACAAAAATTGTCCACCCTAAAATATTTTTGGAGAAAAGCTGGCCCGATTTTCCTGACTAACAAACTTATCCCAGTGACTTACAAAAGAAACATTGACCAAATTAAAAAAATATATTCCAACAATTCAAAAGCCGAAAACTCGCCAAGCCGTTTTGCTTAAGTGAGCAGCACTTTCTTATGACAAACAAATTTCATTAGAAACTTATCGGCAACTACAAATGTTGTAACTAGTCCAAGCGGCTATTATCTATTGACGTTACACTACATGTAGATTATTTTTAGATCCTAACATTCTTATTAAAATAGCCAAAATCGTCACAAAGGTGCTAAAATCGTAAAGATTAGTCAAAATCGAGGTAGAAGTTTTAGCGGTTACCATACTTTCTCAAGGTTTGCTCTGCGATGATAAAGTAAAAATACAATATTCGTAGGAATCCAAAGAGATATTAATATCTTATTTGTTTTTTAGTTCTCGGCGCTTAATAGAGCCCTGCCTAAGAACGTCCAGCTTCTAACATTGGAACCCTGGAAAGATAACTCACTTTTGCTAAGGCTAGAACACATTTTAGAAAAGAACGAAGACTGTGATCTGTCAAGTCCTGCAAGAGTTAATCTGACCGTAAGTATATGTTTAAATTTTTTATGTCATACTAGTTCATTATTGTGTTTTTATTGCTTAGTTACCAACTACATAATGGTGTACTTTATTCCCACGGGCCATAAAATGTACTTTATGGCCCGCGCGGGCAAAAAGTACACTTTATAGCCCGCGCGCGCCGCAAAACAAATAATTTTTGTTTGACTTCTTTAATAACCTTTATTAATGAAATTACAGATAATGGAATAAAAGTAATATGTAAATATTTAATTAAACTTATTTAGTCGAATTAACATAAAATTGACAGTTCTGAAAAGATCCGGTGATAGTTAGGTTACCTTTAGCAAACGGTAATTCATGTTTCATTGTTTGGGTATGACTAGTATGACATAAAATTTTGTATGCACCGCTGGTATAAATAGAGGTGTATGCCCTCGAGCGACTTACAAACCCTCGGGCCGGAAACCCTCGGATTTGTAAAATCGTCGCTCTCGGGCATAAACATCTATTTATACCCTTGGTACATAAATAACTATTATCACATTACTATAAAATGCACGAACGTAAAAAGTCCCAACATCCAGTAAGACTCCACCAATTGCAATGAAATTTTCTATAATACTCTCTTTTGTTTCTATGTGAGTGTGGAGGTTTTCGAGTAGTTTTCGTGGTTCAGGTTCGCGCGTCGCGGTGTTCCCCGTCCGGTGTCGGTATCCTGTCCCGCGTCAAAGGAATCGCGAACGCGAACGCCAACATCGCCAATGTGGAGTCTGCGTGAGTTTCTTGTCCTGCGACAAAGGTCTCGCGGAGCGCGAACGCGAACGTGAATGCACGCCGCGAATGTGGGGCTCGCTTAATAAGAAATGTATAAAAAATTGTAACAAGTGCACGCTTTTTTAACTTTGTTCTATCAAAAAGTATCTCTTTAAATTTGCGTTTCCTTCAGCTTGAAGCAATATTTCGTAGCGACTTGTGTTTAGTTTGTTAAGTCATTAAGTCATTATGCCTAGGCACCGTTTAGAGGAAAATTAAATTATTTAACTGAATTCGAAGGGGACGCTGTTTTTTGTATGCGGGTAGCCGGTTTTTGAATCAGACAAATTTCCGACCGCATAAGATGCAGTGTGTCAACAGTATTACAGTGTTGCTCCAGGTGGTCTAAGTAAGGAATTCATAACCGTTGTCATGGATCCGGTCAACTTCAGCACGCGAAGATCGCCATTTGAGGATTGCGGCTTTATAAGACAGAGTTTCCAAAACACGGTCGACTGGACATGGTTGGTTGAGAATTTCACAAAAAACAGTCTCTGTGGCAATAACGTATCGCAGATTACGCGCTTTTGGGCTCCGTTCATATAGTCTGTCTCCCACTGACATCTCGACATCGTGTTGCTCGACTTGAGTGGAGTAACGGCAGATCAAATTGGTATAGGGTGCGATAACAAACAGCTCACGTCTAGTTTTTATAGACAGAAATTTGAATGCAAATGATTACATACGAAACGTGTTTTAGCCTGTTGCACTGCCATACCTGCGAGGGTTGCTTCAACTCAATTTCTAACAAAACAACGCACGTCCTCCAACAGTGAGGATTACTCCAATGTTGTTACAAGAAAATAACATGACCCTGCTTCCATGGTCTTCTAGCTCCCCATACTTGTTTGGAATATGATTGGCAATCGACTGGGTAATTTCGTTTTACCACCGAATAACCTAGTTGACCTTTCTCAGCGAACTCAAAAAGCCTGCGATGACCATCATCAGGTTACCAGAAATAATTCAATTTCATACATGCCTCGAAAAGTTATCCAATGCATAAGAGGGTGAACACATTCATTATTAAATAACTTTGTAATTTTGAATATTTTAGTTTTAAAATTGGGTTCGATCCCAGGGTACTCCTTTAAATTTTCAGTACAAACTGTAAAATTAACATCAACCGAGGTTCTGGCATTGTATTTGAGCAAGTTGAATGTCTGCACGTTCCGCCCTTCGGAGGGGGCGTAAAGCCGTCGGCCCCTTGTCCATGCGATGTTGGGCACCTTAAAGATCCCTACCCTCCTTACAGAAAGGCAGGGGTTCGGCAAAATTTCCAGGATAGTGGGGTGAAACTGCTCCCTGGCGTCGGTGATTGGCCATAGTCGCGGAAATAGGCCGACGTTAAAAAACAAAAACACACACAACAACAACAGTCTTAAAATGTTTTTTTTTGATTAAACACAAATTCTGTATACATTTTATTATCAATTATTGATCAACTGGCTGTTTTGATTTTTTCGAAACTCAGTACATAATATAGTCATGCACAGAAATTACATTTTTGTAAGTTTGGCTAAATACACATTAAGTATTTATTAACTACTGTGTAAGCTTTTAATACATTAACTGCCACGTAGAATTAATTTAGTTAGTAGTCAGACGCCAGTGAATGTGAACAGCAATATTCAATTGGAAAGTAAGGAAAAAACAAAGTTTAATACGTTTTACGACAAATACACTAATTCTTTTGAAAAAACTTCTAGTTCAAGTTTACTCGTCGTAGTTGACGTCATGACAATGATAGTGCTTTACTATGCCAACTACTAGTTATCTCGAATAGTGTTAACTCCTGCGCATATAAGATATACCCACGTATTCCCACTTGCTGAACCTGTTTATCCTTGTGCGAACTACAAACGGTCAGCGACAGCGGTTATGTAAAATACATGCCCGATAACAACGCAATAATGTTGCAGACCTTCCTCTCAGCCATTGAGAAGTAAATGGCTTTGTAAATATATCGGAATCCGAGTGAAACGAGTTCATTGCCGACAACTCAAATGATAACGAAGACTGTAGACAAGATACAAGTTTTTGAGCCAATACCGAGTGATTTTTCGACAAAAGTTCTCATGAAAATAAACATTTTGAGGACATAAAAGAGCAAAGCATACCTAGCAACCAAACGATTTCTTGGGGTCACGTTGGACACAATCCACCACAACTTAGTTCTATAGAAAACTGTAACAAGCGTCATGGGTTATATTTTTCATGGTGTTCAAAAACTCGTTCTAGATACAGATCTGCTAGTCAGATTCAATTTGAAAGTGAAATACCATATATTTTGTATGTAGCATGTAGGTAAGTTTTTCGTCAATATTCACGCACAGAAATTTCAAGATACACAATTCTCAAAAGAATCAAGTATTTAGAAATAGAGACGACGCAGAGTTTGAATGAATAAACAAAGAGAAACTGATTCGGATCCAGGCAACGTGTGACTTCTTACCTCCAACTAGGTTATTTGGTGGTTGGGGTAAATTGCCCACTCGATTGTCAATCATATCCCACACATCTTTGATTAGTGACAAGTCTGTGGAACGAGAAGGCCATGGAAGCAGGGTCACCTTAATTTTTTGTTAAAACCTTGTAGTAACCCTTTCAGCGTTATAAAATCAAAATTTATCTAACTGTTTTGTTATCTCAAGTGTATCTGAGAAATGTAGGAGCGATTAGTCGTTCGATTTTGCAAATCTTTAGTGTCAATCGTGGAATTCTGTCCAGCAAAAGGCCATTAAGTAACCTACCAAATGATCATAATTGTGACAGTCGCTTATAATTCATCACATTTGTAACAGTATACGAATGACCTACTTATTTTATTGCAACAAAATATTAATACTAAAGCTGAAAATTCTAATTATCTGTTGTACGAGGAGGTATTAAAAAGTACTTAACCTACGATAAAAACGCAATAATTTTGAAAAACAAAATTATATTCATACAAAATACCCTCCTCTAAGTCTGTCATATGTAGCAGAACGTGCATAAAGCATTTCTAAATCCTTTAAAGAGCCTCGGTGGTCCACGGATAAGAAAATGTACCACTGAACCGAAGGGTACTGAATCCGATTTCCCGGGGCTTCAAACTTTTCAAGTACATACTGTAAAATTAATATCAACCGAGGTTGTGGCATTGTATTTGAGCAAGTTAAATGTCTGCACATTCCGCCTTTCGGGGGGAGGGGGGGTTCATAAAGTTGTCGGTCGGTGTCCATGCGATGTTGGGCGCGTCAAATATCCCTACCCTCCTTATATTTCGACAAAAAACGAAGTGTAATTTAAAGACCGAGGAAAATTATTATTTTAAATGATTTTTTTTATACTTTAACGACGGTCAATTTCCGTGCCTATGGCCAATCACCGACACCGGGGAGCAGTTTCACCCCACTATCATGGAAATTTTGCTGAACCCCTGCGTTTCTGTAAGGAGGGTAGGGATATTTATTATTCCGAACATTGGATCGACACGAGACCGACGGCTTTACGCCCCCTCCGAAGGGCGGCACGTGCAGACATTCAACTTGATCAAATACATTGCCACCACCTTGGTTGGTGTTCATTGTATAGCATGTACCAGGAAACTGAAAGGGGAATCCTGGAAATAGAACCGAGTACCATTCGGTTCAGAAGCACCCGTTCTTACCCCTGAACCACCGAGCCTCTTTAAAGGATTATGAAACGGTTTATGCACGTTGGTCTACATATTACAGTCTTAGAGGAGATAATGTTGAATAAGTAAAATTTGGTTTTTCAAAATTATTGCGTTTTTTGTCTGCTCCCTGGTGCGATTTGCGAATAAATAATACTCTAATGATGCTAAATCCAGAGAATAGGGTGGGTGACAAAACAATTCAAAACTAATTTCATCAATTGTTTGTAGTCCAATCAACGGTTGTGAGCAGGGACGTGGTCTTGCAAAAAAAGCACAAACTTGGCCAATTTTCCGCGTTTTTGCACAACTTTCTCTGGTAATTTAGTTAGCAATTTACTATAGTATGCTCTCGTGTCGGTTCTACCTTCTATGAAATCTATCAGAATTATCCTATCTTTGTCTAAGAAAACCAAAGCAGGAACTTTGTCGACCTAATTTTGAACACGTTTTTTTCCGTCGTGGATTACCTTTATTCTTAGACTCTTTCGATTGCTTTTTGGTCTCTGGATCATAGTAATGGACCAATATTTTGCCCATAGTGGCAAGCCGACCCAAAAAATTGTGGAATTTTCTTCGAAATGGTGGCAAATTTCTCTCCACGTCGCAAGTAAGAAACTTTTTCACCAGCTCAGCCGGAGTTTTGCACTTTGGCCTTTATTAAAAAAATTCTGCCTTATACTTCAAAATAATAATAAGTTCCAAGAACTCAATCTCGACCTCTCCCAGGCTTCGGTGCGTAGCGGCTTAACCACTTTTCAATCCGAAAATAAGGTTTTCTCTGTTTCTCCACATTTAAACGTTTTCGCACTCCACTAAAAAAAATCTCCAATTCTATTTTTAGCGGGCACTTTTCGCGTACCTCTTTGTGCTCGTCCTGGACAGGCGGTTAAAAAAAATTAAACGCCATTGTTTGGGCCCATGTGGATTCATTTAATTTTATTTTTAATTTCACACCACCAACCTTGCTTCGCCCATGTCCGGGCCTTAAAAAAAATGTATTTTTCTCTCGCTCCTCTTGAAACATTAATGGTTTTACGTTCTCTTCGCCACTCGGCGATACCTTTTTCTGGTTGCAATAGTATAATGGAGATAATTTTGACAAAGTGAGGGCGGGTTGTAGTAGGTTACAAACGCAGAACATCTGCACAGTAATCAGACATTCCACTCGCTGTGCTAACTGATACCGCATTATTGGTTATAAAGTAAATGCTAACAATATACTTTTGACCTGCATATTCAGCTTATGTTTATAATTATTTTATGTAATTTATGCTTTAATTTTAAGGACCTGATTAAGGGTGTCAAAATACATACAATGAGAGAGACCACGCTTGCTGCACACCAATATTTAGATGACTTTAATAAGGAAGACAGATTGATATGGTCAACTGAAGAAAACGAAATAACGACGATAGAAAAACAACCAAGCCCAGTTAGTCAAAACCTAATTGTTACCCTAGAGGCAATGCAAATTAGGACTTTTATAATCAATTACAAGCCTTTAGCAAACACATGCCAAAAAAGAAGCAAATCATTCGAGTCATGGATATCCAATGTATTTTAAAAATGTTTTCTAGTGCAAATAAATAATGTTCACCAAAAAAACTTTCTTTTTCTACTAACCATAGAATCACAGTATTAAATTTCCAAACATTTCTGCTACGGTCGCAGATATAACGAGTGGCGATAAAAGGTGGGAATTTATCAGCTGAAGACACACGTTTTCCAGATCATTTGTTTTAGCCAGCGAAGTCAACAGTAGGTTTCATATACTTTTTCAAGACGGAGTGAACCTTACACTAGCTGACCGACTGCAGACTGATCGTGAAAACGTTGCTGGACGTTCGGTGTCAGGGAGTACCATCGCCCAGCATCTTATGGATCCGGTACAAGTCAGTCCAGTTAGCGTGTTTGCGATCCAGCCAGGATATGCTAAATGATCTTTCGAAATTTCAGAAATCGTCTTCCACGGAAATAGGTAATGCCCCACTTGCGGCCCGCCGCCATACCATAATCTAGGGAAAATTTTCCGGTTTCCCATATGAAACACCGATTTTCGCCAAATCTTGAGAAAAATCTAAATCCGGCAAACAGAAAGCAACTTAGTGCCACCCGACTAGTCTCGTGTGCCGAGCAAGCAAGATATATGTAATGTGAGCGTTTACCTGGGAAATTAAGAGCGAGAGAGAGAGAGAGATAGAGAGAGAAAGAGAGAGTAAATATGTAAAAGGTGTCCAAGGATATGTGCGAAAAAAAGAAGAATGTGGAACGTAGTCACTTCAATGGGACTCGTAACTTGTCACTAAAGCCGTCTAAACAAATGAACACACTACTTAGAGATGAACTAGGAGATTATATATATATATATATATATATATATATATATATATATATATATATATATATCTATATATGTTTGATACCAATGGGTTAACTATTAACACAAAGAAGACGAAGTATGTTGCATTTGCCTCCTATAAGTCACACCTGCCGTCATTTAATACACTGCAAATAGTTTGTAACAACCAATGTTTCCAAATTGAGGCGGCACAAAAAGTTAGGTATTTGGGGATCATCATAGATCAACATCTGCGTTGGGATGAGCATGTGTGGTTGTTAAAAAGTTGAGGACCATTTTGTATAAGTTTAAATACCTAAAAACCTTTCTGACAACGGTGTGTCTTAGAATGATCTATTCGGCATTGGTTGAACCCCTTCATACGGGATTGTTGTTTGGGGTGCTGCGTTGAGTTGTCACCTGAAAAGGTTGGATATAATTCAACGTTGGTTCCTGAAACTAATTTATAATAAGTGCTACACTTACCCGTCTGTATCGTTGTACGCTGAAGCAGGAGCTAATGATATTAGGCAACTTTTTTCATTGGCTGTGTTGACGTACGTAAGAAAGTATGATCGCGTCTCTAGAATAGAGCATTCGTACATAACTAGGCTAAACGCAGCAGCGGCCGCTCAAACGAACAGAGCAATTAAGACTGTGGGCCAGCGTAGTTATACTTATATTGCACCAAGAAATTATAATACTCTTCCAGTCAGTATCAGAACTGCACCAACTTTACGTTCTTATGTGAGGATGGTGAAAGCATGGGTTTCGAAATATAGACACATCATTCATGGTTTAGTACACAGATAGGTGTTGAACAGGTCGTATGATATCTTTTGCGATGTTGTACCGCACAGTAATCATTTTTAAATATGCACACTTTTTATTATTATATACATTTGTGGGAGTGTACATTGTACATGTGAACATGTGTGAGAGAATGTGTTTGTGTGTTTGTGTGTGTTTTGATTTTTGCACCTGTATGTATGTGTGTGTGTTCTTGTGTTCATTACTTAGTTTTGTATTATTTGCTTGGTTTAGATTTATCCACGCACAAGTCTCTGACTTTTGTGGATCTTTCCAAGATTTATTATGTTCAGTAGATCTATGTATGTTATTATTATTGAACTGTATTTTGAAAAATAAATCTATATTATTATTATTATATTATGTATATATATACATACATATACGTATACATATATAAATTAAAACTCACCTCGGATGTGGGTTCTAGAAGGCCTAGTTCATTTGAAGAAATTTTTCCTACGAAAATTCACTCATAAAACAAGAATATATTCTTGATTTGTTTAGTATGTAGTTTGCTAACCAATTTGATCCCATGAATTTACTAAACAAATGTAAATTATAACATTTTCTGTACAAAAAAAGTACTAGTAACTATACGGGGTTAGTAAACAGTATAGAAAAGCACTTATAGTTTCTGAGACAATAGTTATTCACCAAAAACGTGTTAACGAAACTTTTTAGACATTTTTTTTTGCCTAAACCTGGCGATATTCAGCTTTTCTTAGCGTAAACAGCTTCGTTGCTATGGCAACTAAATGACTTAAATGGCAAGGTATGATATTTTTTGCATTTTCGAAAAGAACGTATCTTTCTTGATACGGCATTATAAAATTTTAATCGTTCTCCATCGGAAAAAATTAACTTTCTTAAAAATTATCTCCTTCGGTTGGACAATTTCTGATCAAAATCCCATTGAAAAAATATTTGTAACTGTCAATTGCAAACAATGTTTGTTGTCTGTTGTTTGCAGCTGGTAATACGATAGAGAGCTCCACATCAGAAAATTGCGAACTTTTACAATTTAATAATAGTTATTATTATAGAAGAATTGAGCGAACAGCTAATATTTTAAATACGAATTGATAATAAGTCAGGGTATCAGGAAACGTAACTATAAAGAAGTGTGTATGCTTTTTCGTATTGTTGGGTCATTCTTAAATAAGGGAAATGTAACATCGAAAAAATATTTAAATTTATTAGGAGCAGAATTTATATCCGCTGTGGTTGCTGAGTGCCCTGTTAATGTAATATTTTCAGCAAGATGGAGCTCCCAGTCATTTTTGGAAGACGCGTGCAACTATATTAGGATGAAGTTTTCCTAGAAAAGTGAATTGGGCGCGGTGGTGCTCTTGAACGTCCTGCTCGCTATCCTGATTTGACGCCATCAAGGGCGGCTCCTCATTAAGTGCGCCCGTGCGCGCGCACTGCCGCCTGCCGTGGAAAAAGCAATATTTTTGCTATGCTATATTTTAATAAATTTTTATTTACTTTTTTACCTCCTGCATTCAACAAACAAAATTAGTATATCGAGGATCGCAGATAGTCGGCAGCCATTAATACAGAGTCAGAATAAGTATAGTGTTAATCGTTGCAGACGTTATATACATCCATATCCATATAAAGCATTCGGGCGGCGGTGTGCATTTTTCGGCGCTCTCACGAAATGCGATACTTCAGTGCAAAATGATCGCCGAATCTTGATGGCCTTCGTCGACCGAATAAGCAATCTGTTGTGCGCTATAAAATTACACACTTTCAGTTTGTAGTGGACTTTTGGCAGACCGTGTGTACCTACTACGTAGTAATTTTCGTCTTCGCGTCGGATTGATTTTTAATTAGATCATTTCGTTGTTGTTTACATGTTCTAACAAGACAATTATTATTATTATGATAGTTCAGGTTGCTTAATAAGTGGACAAAATAATTGTGATACTGTGATTAATTCAGTGGATATTTTAAATTTAAAGGTTAACTTTTTAAGGGACTTTTTAACTACTATAACGTATAATTAACTAGAGGAAAACTTGGTAAGTAGTTGATAGTTATTAAGTTTAGTAAGTAGGTTTCTTTATAATACATTTTCGAGGAAAAAATAGGCGAGCCCTTCATTTTTTGTGAATTTTTATTTAAAAAAATTATTAATGGCTTGGATGAGTTCGTTAGTCACGAAAATCGGATAACGTTTTCCGGGAAAATTTTCAGTTTTGTTTCAAAAAAAATCTTTTTCTTCGAGAATTACAAAGGTATTTTAATAAAATTTGGTGGATATGTTGCCTTGTAAAATACCTTACCACACACTAAAATTCAACTTTCCATATTTTTAGAGAATTGAGTTATTCAAATTTTAAGTTTTCTTTTGAAAAAAAAAAGGGTTCCTCGAAAATTACAAAGTTATTTTGATGAAATTTGGTTTATATGTTGCACTAGGTAAGACCCTATTACATACCAAAATTGAACTTTCTAAGTTCGTAGAAACTTGAGTTATTTGAATTTGAAGTATTTAATAAAAAATTATTATCATAAGGCACTTGCTGCGTCCCGAACTGTTTTTTCTTGCGCACCCCCAATGCATTAAGGCACGAGCCGCTACTGGACGCCATGTAATTTTTCCTTTAAGATTACTTGAACAATGTTATCTACAAAGGCAGGCCCTTTAATGTGGAAAACCAGTTAGAATTATTGGCGAACGGAGACGGGTTCTGCATTCCAGCTTAATGAATGTAATAATATCTTTTAAAACGCGAGTTCAATTGTGTATTGATAATAATGAACAACATTTTTAACATAAAATTGGTTATTATATATTATTTCAGAATATACCAGTTCCTTTCCATGCTTTTTACTATATGTGTATATAGTTAAAGATACAGTTTAATGTTTTTAGAAGAGGCTGTTAAGCCGCACACCGCATCGCTTGCAGATTGAGTGGTTTGTGTCGGAACCCTATTTAGAAAGAAAACACTGATAGCGACAGAAACTGTTACGTAAATGGTCTTTCCAGACCAACCTACATATTTCACGAAAAACGACCTCACTGACGCTTAATATAGTTGTAACTTTGCTTTTGTGCTTCAACGTCCCAACTACGATTCACGATAAGGTTTCTTTTGAACAGAACTAATAACCTTAGGAAATAGGAAAAACGTCTCTCAAATGAAATAACTTACTTGATTTCGCAGGAAATTAAGATTATTTTTAATGCCAAGGGCAGGCTCATTGATAAATTAGGCTCTTTGATACATCCACCGCACAATGAAGAGATTTAAATCATGGTTGGTTTGTACTTTAACAAAGAGATTAATTAATATATGAGAGATTACTAAATATTTTTCTGCTCATACGGAAAGTAACAAATAATAATTAACAATCTAATAATATGTATGTATAGTATGCTATTTTGTACGTCTAATCTAATTTGATAAAATAAGTTAATTTTTATAAACGTATACAGGATGATGCATTAAGGGTGGTGACCGGCTGTATCTCTAAAACCGTATATCTTATAATTTTAGCAAACACATTTGTATAAAGAAAGTGGCTACAAAAAAGCCTGAAATCTAGTTACTGGGTTCTAGGTCGACTGTCAGAGATCGTAGCTAAAAATCAAAAATCAAGAAAGCGATTTTTTGCAAAAAAGTATTATTTAAAGTCTACTGAAAAATTAAAAAAAACTCTGGACGCAGCAAATGCGTTATGGTGGCGAATTTTCATAAAAATGTTTTTATTGCAAATATGTGTGTTTTCTTTTTAAGAAAGCAGGCATCAATTTTGGTTACCAGTATAACCTATATAGTAAAAACAATGTGCCATGTTTAATAAATATAACTTTGTGTAAAAATGTACAAAAATTTCCAAAAGTAAACTTAAAGTGTTCCCGGAAAAACTCGTTTCTTGGTCAACCTTATAAGTTAATAGCAAATTGGGCTATTCAAATATGAAGCATTTGATCAAAATTCGCTACCATAACACACTTGCTGCATCCAGAATTTCTTTTCTTACAAACATGCATTATATTTCGATGGAAAATGCAAAAGTGCAATAACATAAGGCGTGTTTGATTAAAAAAAAAGAAAGTTTGTATCACCAACGACTTATGGGCCACTCTGTGATTGTATAAATATTTTTTTAAGATGTAGCTCAAGAGACCCTATAATTAATATATACAAATTTTTTTCATATCTTGTATAATAACGGATATATTGAGCTTTATTAATTTTTTACGAAAATTCGACAAAAATTATATACCATTAAACGATAAACTCTATAGCTAAGACTACTGCCAAGCATCAGAGAAAGGGTCTATTTGAAATCAATTTTCTGGAAACATTTTAGTAAAATGAAGGACAATGACGGTTAAAACTAAGACTTCAGGGTTTGTAAAACATCCTTCTTGAGACATTTGATTTCCATAGCCCGTATTATATTCAAGTTATTTGCCTAAATGTTGGCGATTTTGACGTTTTAAATCGTAACTTTGACGTTTTGAGGAAACCCCAAATTTATTTTTCTTTAAATGCCTATAACTTTTTGTCTTTTGAACTACATAGCTAAATTTTGGTAGGTAACTTAAGTATAAGGATGTAAACCTGTGTACCGAATTTAGTTGCCCTTACTTTGTTAATTCCGGAGATATAATTTTTTTTCGAAAGAAAACACAAAATTTTCCGGGAAAACCTGGGCAGATTTTCTTGGTTAACAAACTTATCCAAGCCATTTGCATAAGGAATTTATTCACCAAGTTTAATCAAAATCGGCCCATTATTTTTTGAGTTATCGGTGTGATATATATATATATATATATATATATATATATATATATATATATATATATATATATATATATATATATATATATATATATATATATATATATATATATATACAGGGTGTCCCTCTAACAATGGGCCAAACCCATATATTCGGATAGAGCATCAAAAATTAAATAGACTTTCATCAATACGTTTTGTCCGATTGTTGCTTGTTTTCAATATACAGTGTGTTAAAATTGACTTTGAAAAAAATTAAATCGCTCGTTTTTCTGCTAATTACTGGAATATTGATTTGGAACTTTGTAATAGGGGGTTATCGAGGATGCCGCTTCCAACCGTGATACCTATTTTGAGCTACATCATAGATGGCGCCACCTACACTAAACCCGAATGTTTTACAGGGGCATAACTTTTTCGATGATCAACTTTCTGCAAATCTGTTCAAAAAAACTGAAAACTACTAATTTATTGTTCGAAAAAGGTATACTTAGTTGTTACTCATAAAGTGAGTGGTTACCGAGATATTGCGGTTTTAATAATGGTGTGCATTGAAAATCTCTCAAATCTGAAATTTTATTCTGGCCCAAAGTTCATCTCTGGAGTTACAAACATTATTGTGTATGTACCAGTTGTTTCAAGTAACCCCAATGGAAAATTCTAGAGGATTGAGGTCGGTGTATTTTAATCATAATTTTCTAATTCTAAATCAATTCCTAAAAATTGGGAAGTTTCTCTGGATTTAATTCGATTTCATAGAATAAGTATGTTTTTGGCAAATAAAAGATGTATTCCTGTGGACATATCACGGCGCTAATAACTATAGCAGTTGATTGGCCGGGTCAACAACTGTCAATGAAGTAGATGAAATATCTTTTGTTTTTCGTTTTCATAGGGATGTCATTTGCGTAACACAATAAACATAATCTGTCAATTTTGACAAGCACATGGTTTTTCAATTAGGAGCAGTAGGTAGTTATTATTTCTGAAATGCCTCGCCATAATGAGTTTAGCAATATTGAGAAGAGAGATATGATCTGCGTTTATGCGCAATCAAACTTCTGTAGCCACCAAGCCGCCGCCAGATACTTGGAATTATATCCTAGTCGTAGACAACCAGATCACAAGACCTTTAGAAGATTATATGATAAATTAGGTATGTAAAAGAGTAATATGCACTCATTGCCATTGATTATTTCTGAAACGAAAGTTTTGACAAAATTCACACCTGAGGGCTGGAAAAATCGTGAAATACACATTTTGTTACACGGATGCGTATCATCTCGTCCTAATGTATTCGTAAGTGAAACTGGTTCTTTCAATTCGAAGTCGGAAGTTGGTGGACCAAGACGTCCTGTACATGAAGAGGAAGAGATATTAGTACGCCTTGCAGAAGATCCGGAAACAAGCGTAAGACGCCTCTCTGCAGCAACTGGAATAAATAAATCAAGTATTAGTAGACTTCTCAGAAAAGAAAAGTTACATCCTTACCACTTCACACCAGTGCAGAATCTTTTACCTCTAGATTTTCTATCTATATTGGATTTTTGTGAACGCATTCGTCGGTATCAGAATGACGATCCGTTTTTCTTCAACAACATTCTATTCACTGACGAAGCGACATTCACAAGAAGAGGAGTTTTCAATTTCAAAAATGCTCACACATATGACAGCAGCAATCCTCATTTGACGCGAGAACACCATTTTCAACATGAGTTCTCCATTAATGTCTGGTGTGGCATACTAGGCGACGTGTTGTTGGGACCAATAGAACTTCCTGCAAGGCTCAATGTGGAGAATTATTCAATTTTCTTGAGAGATCAACTTCCTATTCTTTTGGAAGATGTTCCTCTAGACGTGCGTAGGAGATTATGGTTCATTCACGACGGGGCACCTGCCCATTATGGACTTCCTGTCAGAGAATTTCTGAACCAAAATTATCCGCGCCGATGGATAGGTCGAGGTGGAGATTTTCCTTGGCCTGCAGGTAGCCCCGACCTCAATCCTCTAGATTTCTTCCTCTGGGGTCACTTGAAAGAATTAGTATACAAGAATATTTGTAACTCCAGAGTGAACTTTGGGCTAGAATAATCGAATCCAGTGATATATTGAAAAACGATTATCAAACTTTTTTCAAGGTGAAGCAAAATTTTGGGTTGAGACTAGAAAAATGTATTGAAGTAGGCGGAGGCCATTTTGAGAATCTTATTAAGTGAATTGTTCGATAATTGTCAATTTTTTCTTATAATTTAGTGATAATAATAATGTTAATAAAATTTCAGATTTGAGAGATTTTCAATGCACACCATTATTAAAACCGCAATATCTCGGTAACCACTCACTTTATGAGTTTCAACTAAGTATACCTTTTTCGAACAAAAAATTAGTAGTTTTCAGTTTTTTTGAACAGATTTGCAGAAAGTTGATCATCGAAAAAGTTATGCCCCTGTAAAACATTCGGGTTTAGTGTAGGTGGCGCCATCTATGATGTAGCTCAAAATAGGTATCACGGTTGGAAGCGGCATCCTCGATAACCCCCTATTACAAAGTTCCAAATCAATATTTTAGTAATTAGCAGAAAAACGAGCGATTTAATTTTTTTCAAAGTCAATTTTAACACACTGTATATTGAAAACAAGCAACAATCGGACAAAACGTATTGATGAAAGTCTATTTAATTTTTGATGCTCTATCCGAATATATGGGTTTGGCCCATTGTTAGAGGGACACCCTGTATATTAACATATAAAAATTGTAACTGACCCCGGATATGTGTTCTGAGGGGACTAATTAGCGCTCATTTGTGATAATTTTTTCAAAATTCAAAAGTCGGGATCTCCTCATTAGTGAATTTTTTTAAGAAAATTCACTAATAATAATATTCGGAAAAATCTGAATATTTTTTGCGGAAAACATTTTATTCTATCTTGGCAAAGACGAGATGTGTACCGAATTTAGTTGCCCTTACTTTGTTAATTCCGGAGATATAATTTTTTTTCGAAAGAAAACACAAAATTTTCCGGGAAAACCTGGGCAAACCAAGCCATTTGAAAAAGGAATTTATTCACCAAGTTTAATCAAAATCGGCCCATTATTTTTTGAGTTATCGGTGTGATACATACACACACACACACATATATATATATATATATATATATATATATATATATATATATATATATATATATATATATATATATATATAAACATATAAAAATTGAAACTGACCCCGGATATGTGTTCTGAGGGGACTAATTAGCGCTCATTTGTGGAATTTTTTTCCAAATTCAAAAGTCGGGATTTCCTCATTAGTGAATTTTTTTAAGAAAATTCACTAATAAGAATATTCGGAAAAATCTGAATATTTTTTGCGGAAAACATTTTATTCTATCTTGGCAAAGATGAGGTGGGGGAGAGTGGGAATCTTGTTTTGAAAAAACGCTTTTAAATCTGGTTCTGCTTAACATCATTTTTCAAACTTGATCTTGTTCCAAAGAGATCACCTAAGCCAATATGATATTTATAAATTCTAAATACCCGGAATTAGAAATCACTCTAAAAGAAATAGGAGAAAAGGGCCAAATAGACTTTCTCATAAGAATGACTAAAATTTCCACTAGGAGAGGGGAGAAAGAGGAGAAATAAACATTATATTTTTGGTCTGGAAGAGAACGAGCTGCAGAAAATAGAAAAATGTTTAGGCAGACAGTAGACTTGCAGAGTTGCCTGGAAGTAAACCACATCAACACTATTGCAGTGGTGGCGCCGACAGAAATATATATATATATATATATGGATCAATCCAGAAAAGTGTTCGAGTGTGAGTTCAGATACGCAAAACTGGAATCATGATTCCAATACCAATAAAAAAGAACAAAGAAGCAGAACCAAAAGAGTAGACCTAAAAGATATGAGGATAACCGTAAGACAACTAAGGAAAATAATGAGCGAAAAACTACGGGTTGTCATAGATGGAGGCAAGGCGAGTGCTGAAGCACTGAAATGACAAACAAAATGAACGGGATCAAGGTGGGTTTAAGAAAATTCACAAGTACCTTGCAGGTAACTAACATGGATGAAAACACAACGAAAGAAGACATAGTTGAAGCGATCGGAAACGCAACAGAGGTGAAAGAAGACAATATACAGGTAACATATTTAGTGCCACAACCTCGGTTGATGTTAATTTTTAGACCATGTACTGAAAAAGTGAAAGGGGATACCCTGGAAATCGACCCTGCACCCTTCGGTTCAGAGGCACACGTTCTTACCCCTGGACCACCGAGGCTCCGAAATGCAAGTTTTGTATAATTTAAGACAATAGTTTTGCGAATAGGTTCCAAACAAAATGCGAACCAGTTATGACAATTACAACAGATGTATGCATTTTTTATCTATTTTGTTTAATCGCTGTGGCAACTCAGGCCACTAGCGCAATTATCCGATCTTTATTTACCCATTTAACAATTTTCCAGACAGTCAGGTAAAGTCAGGGGACTCTTGCTTTGCAGGGTTACATTTAGCAGCCTGCGCCACGAGGCGCTACATATGTATACCAAAATGTCTTTTTGGACAACAAGCATGAAAGAAATACTAAATACTAAAATATCAAGTGATGGAATGTTGAATTTAGAATTTTAGAAATAAACATATATTCGAAAAGCTAGTGCATGAGAAACAGGGACATACGTGGTATTAATGTTATTTACTTAGTACTTGAGTGCCTTAGTATATTAAGATATTTTATTCACGATGCAACATAAAAATATAGCTCTAAATAAGTTATTTTTGGTTATTTTGGAAATGGTTATCCACCATATCATGTAGGTATATATATATATATATATATATATATATATATATATATATATATATATATATATATATATATATATATACGTTTTTTTGGGCATTAAAGTGTTTTATGTATATATTTATGTGTAATTTTATATATTTCTTTGGTTTGTGTTTTTATTTTGTAATTTTAAGTTGCTATGTATCAATATGTGTGATTCTAAATTCAAGGATTTGTATTGTTTTGTTTATACAAAGTATATATTGTATATTATATTGATGTAATTAAATAGCAATTGTTGGCCGCCTTTAATTTATTATATATATATATATATATATATATATATATATATATATATATATATATATATATATATATATATATATATAAATATATAATTTTCTTTAATTCAAATTAGCAATTCTGTTTAAAATTGTCAATGATTATTATTATAATTAGGTTCTACTCTAAGAAATGTAGTTACTATTCTTGAAATTTATGTTTAATATGGATATTTTGCATAAATATTTACCTTTACCTGTTTATTTTATTTATTTATAATTTTCCACGGCTGCTTTGACTCCTTTTCTACAGGTATATGAATAGTTTAGGTTCCAATTGAAAATTCTTACCTTATATTATCCACAAACCAAATTTTATGAAACATTCTGATCTTTACCTTTTGCACCAAAATTATGTATCTTGCTAGACAACTAGGTATGAAATGTACATGTTTTTAAACCTTATAAATTCTTAAATGATTTCTTTTACAGATGTATAATATTTTTACAACAAACAAAATTTTCAGCGACAAATTTATTTTCTTTTTAACATGTAATTACTTACTTGGATCCGTTTAAAAATTATAAATGTTGGCCATTGAGCATTTTACAGATTTTATCTTAATTTAGTTTACATACGACTGAATCTCTTAAAAAAAGAGACAAATTAATAATTTGTTGGTTCTGCAACGGACACAGTACCGCCATCTGTTGAGGTCTACTAAAAAGACTCCTAGTTCTAGGTTCTAATCAAACGAGCATTTTAGCGACATAATTGACATTTTACTCATTTAGTACTTCTAACAAGTAATGATTATTAGCTTTGAGGTCATTTCAACAAATATTGACGATAAATGTGTTATTAAGCTTGATTACATCGATAAATATCTTCTAGCTAAAGTGGTGTCCTTTAGTATCAATCAGGTTTTTGCTTCGATTTCTTATCTTGAGTTATATGCTGGTTTCAAAAGGTTTACACCAGTAACTGTTGATATTCCCTACTGTTACGAAAACTTTTCTGGATTGATTTACAGAATTTTATCAATATTTATCACATTTTTAATAACGATGGTTGTAATCTGTCGCTTGTTTTAGTTTCTTGTTTACAACTATCGAAGATGCCGGATGTGTCTCCAAAATTTGTCGACCACTTATATTCATATTTCGCACAAATAACAATTTCTTTGTTGAATGTGCCAATGATATGGGTCAATTACAAATTTAGTCAAAAACAGTTATTTATTTCACACACATGAATTATTAGTGAATTTTTATTTAAGAAATCCACTAATAGAGAGGTATCGATGGTGAGACTTTGCAAAAATTCTTTCAAATGAGCGCGAATTAGGACCCCTAGAACCCATATCCGGGGTCAGTTTGAATTTTTATATGCTTATATATATATATATATATATATATATATATATATATATATATATATATATATATATATATATATATATATATATATATATATATATATATATATATATATATATATATATATATATATGTATGTATCCGTCTGATAACTCAAAAAATAATTAACCGATTTAGATAAAACTCGGCAAGTGCCTTTCTTTTATTAATGGCTTGGATGAGTTCGTTGGCCAGGAAAATCGGACGGGGTTTTCCAGGAAAATTTTGAGTTTTCTTTCAAAAAAATTTTTTTTTTTTTTTTAATTTCGATAAAATTTGGTCTACATATTGCTTCGGGAAATACCTAACTATGTGCCAAAATTCAGCTTTCTAGGGTTACAGAAAATTGAGCTATTCAAATTTGAAACATTTATGTTTAAATCATAAGTATGTGGTTGCTGTTGGTTAGTCAATGCTTTTCTTATTGACTCATGAAATTCATTTGTAAGTTTCCGAGAAATGTCAATAATACTGAATTCACTGATTGTTAATCATTGGAAGCATTTACGATTATATATAACCCTATTGTAATGTATTATCATTTATCACCTCTGTAGTATAATTATTTTTGCCTTACAACTCGCAGCGTTTTTAGTCAATTGTTGTTATTAATAGTCAATAGTTTCTTTCCGAATACACAAACTTTCCATTGACTTCTGCTTCTGCCGCTGTTACAGTCCTTTTATTTAGAGCTAGAGTTCTAACCACTCATACAAACAGTGTTTTTTAACCACGTGGCTGGGCGACTGACCGAATTCATTCCCAGTTGCTGTTGATTTACTCATATTCTCTTAATATGTTTGAAGATGTGGTGTCTACTTCATTCCAAGTCACTATTAACCGACTATTTATGAAATCAAATAAGTAAATTAAATCGATTGTCATAAAATATGTAGTGTATTAAGACAAGGGAAAAAGAAATAAAATAAAAAATATATAACTGTGCACATTTTGATTATATTTTAGGGTGCTTGAGAGAGGTATTGTCACAGCATAATATCTTATTAAAGTTCATTTGTAAATAGGTTTAATTTTTATATGTTTATATATATATATATATATATATATATATATATATATATATATATATATATATATATGATAACTCAAAAAATAATTAACCGATTTCGATGAAACTTGGCAAGTGCCTGTCTTTTATTAATGGCTTGGATGAGTTCGTTATCCAGAAAAATCAGACGGGGTTTTCCGGAAAAATTTTGAGTTTTCTTTCGAAAATTTTTTTTTCTCCGAAAGTAACAAAGCTGTTTCAATGAAATTTACTATATATGTTGCCTCAACTTTACTACGTACCAAAATTCAACTTTCTAAGTTTAGAGAAAATTGAGTTATTCAAATTTTAAATTTTCTTTCGAAAAAAATTTTTTTCTCCGAAAATTACGAAGTTATTTTAATGACATTTTGTGGATATCTTGCCTTAGGAAAAACCTTACTACGTATTGAAATTAAACTCTCTAAGTTTATAGAAAATTGAGTTATTTAAATTTGAAGCATTTAATAAAAATTCACTACCATAACGCACTTGCTGCGTCCCGAGTTTTTATTAATGCACCTATGCAGGGAAGTCAAAACAACGCTCTTCTTAAGCGTCTAATTTGAATTTGTATTATTTGTTTACTTAAAATTATTGGCAATGTTACATATATAATCTTTAACATTTCCTTACCTATCTTAACCTATATCTTATTGTTCACCACAATTTAACATTAATCTTCACTGTAAATGACCATCCTTTGACATATGATATACACTGCTTGTCCATTTAGTGTTAATATTAGTTTCTTAATAGTTCATACAGACTTTGAGAATACTTATCTGGCTTCACTGTTGGTAAGGGCAACAACAATCAATGAAGTTCTTAATAGTTGTTTCGCGCTAAAGAGACATTATATTTGTCTTTTAAAGTTTATATATGTCAGTTCACTTTATCGCGCATCGTTTCTTACATTTTTTGTTCAAGGTATAAAACAAATTTTATTTCTTATAAACTAAATATTTGTTTCATTTCTCTTTGTAATATCAAAATACAAAATCTTTTTCCTTTTTAAGTGCTCTATCTGGATTTCATTGTAGACTTATGAATCAACTTATAGCAGTCCTAGAAATTGGGATTTATTTAAGGTATTTATATTTATATGTATTTTATCTATCCTGGGCATAATCTAACTTATACACTCTCTAGTCCCTCTTGATGCAATTTACTTTTTTCTCTAGTAACAATTTTACCTTAAATACCTGCTATAGGTTTGTATTGAGCATAGCTATATATATATATATATATATATATATATATATATATATATATATATATATATATATATATATATATATATAATATATATATATATATATATATATATACAGGGTGGCGCATTGAAAACAAAACAGACCGATTTGCGTCCAGAGAATATTTTTTTTAAGAAACGCTGAAACATGTCAATTTTAATATTGAGGGGGACATGTTTTGACATAAAACTCACCTTTGTCACATCAAGCCCTTAAGGGTGGTGATAACAACCCTTATATTTTAAATGGGTTAAGTGTTACATCATTTGAAAGCTCTTTCTCTTTCTTTTCTGAATTCAGCACACTAATTTTTTTGGAAGTTTTTTCAACTCGTTTAAAAATTATTCACAGTTGGATTTGCAAGAACGCATTTCATTCATTGTGATTAGAAATGCACTAATTAGTCAATTGTTCGTTAAAAAAACTAAAAAAACAAAACCAAACGTTCAAAAATGTTTATTCAGTTAAGTAAGTGTTCAAATTGTTGACCACCAGCTTCCATGCAAAAGTAAAAATTTTCTTCAAAACGAGCTCTGACATTATGGAGCATTTGTGGAGTTATTAGACGGCATTATTCAACAATGCGTCGTCGTAATTCTTCCAAAGACTCCGGTTCTGTTGCGTTAATTCTACTCTTTAAATGGCCTCATAGAAAGAAGTCTAAAGAAGTTAAATCCGGTGATATAGGGGGCTACTCAATAGCACCTCTACGCCCAATCCATTGCCCTGGAAACTCTCTGTTCAAAAACTCCCTAACACGTTGTGAAAAATGCGGAGGAGCTCCATCTTGTTCAAACACTAATTGATTTTCTTGATAGCGATCATCATTTTAAACAATGTCAATTAGTAGAGGGTAAACGATATCCTCTAGTAACTCCAAATACGTTTCGCCACTCAAATTGCCATCAAGAAAAATTGGTCCGATTAAACGGTCTCCAAAAATGCCAGTCAAGACATTCAGATTTTGTGGAATTTGAGTGTGGACTTCGAGAAAATTTATTGGATTATTATCTGCTCAATAACGACAATTATGAGGATTGACTGTAGAGTTTAATAAAAACATATATTGGACAGAAAGTTCCCGTTATCAGCTATTCGTGCAGTCATAACTTCACAAAACTCCAGCCGCCGATCAAAATCATCTTCATTCAGTTGTTGTACAAGATGAATTTTATACGGGTGAAATTTATGGTGCTTCAATATTCGCTGAATAGTTATTCTTTTGATGTTTGAAACAGTGGCCAATTTTCTCGTGCTCAAAGTTGGGTCTGCAGCAATTTGTCCTAAAACTTCAATTTCAGTAGTCTCATAACCGGAAATTCACGTTCAGGATCCCGTTTTTTGTTGGCTACTGAACCACTTTGTCGAAACTTTGCAACTAAATCCAAAATGTATTTTCTGTTAACATGTCTGTTAGGATGTCGTTCATTAAACAAATTTGCGGTACATTTGGCACAGTCATCGTTTTTTGAAAAAAAAGTAAATATTTCAACTCTTTATTCTACAGAATACACCATTGTGAAATTAATTTTCGGTAGCACTATCAAGTATCAAACCGACCGATACACTGAAATAATAAACCACATTTCTCTCATTCCGATAAGAAATGTTCTAATAGTCAATATTTTGTTTACAAACCCACAAAACATTGACTATCAGCACATTTCTTATCGGAATGAGTGTAATGCGTTTTTGCATCTTCAACTGTGAATAATTTTTAAACTAGTTGATAAAACTTCCAAAAAAAATACTGTGCTAAATTCAGAAAAGAAAGGGCTTTCAAATGATGTAACACTCGACCCATGATCCCTATTTAAAATATAAGGGTTGTTATCATCACCCTTAAGGGGTTGATGTGACAAAGTTGAGTTTTATGTCAAAACATGTCCCCCTCAATATTAAAATTGACGTGTTTCAGCGTTTCTTAAAAAAAATCTCTGGACGCAAATCGGTCTGTTTCGTTTTCAATGCGCCACCCTATATATATATATATATATATATATATATATATATATATATATATATATATATATATATATATATATATATATATATATATATATATATATATATATTATATTTATATCTTAGCTAAAAATCAGAGCCGGCAATGGCAGAAGAATATTCAGAAAAACTGCAATATCTTTAAATGTTCTCGTATGCAGATACGACATTTTGAACTAGCGCGTCAGAATAATAGTGTCGCCACTCAAAGCTTCCTACCCTGTATAATACAATAAATAATCACACATGATAAATTAAATATCAAGAAACAACTCTCTGTTTGGATCGTTCATATTTCAGCACATGCATAATAATGTAGGTCAAGCTATATTTTTACGTCTACCTATAACACTCCCACAACGTTTTCGTAGCACAATTGCCACCCTCGTACAGAGAAAGGGGGAAATCTTTTATGAATAATCAATTAGTGACGACGCATCGGGAAACAATAACACATCTGCGTACATCATTTTTAAAGAAAATGGCCAAGTAAAGGAGAATTCCATTTGAGTAATGGAGGGATCCCTCAGAAAGCACATAATCATCAGTCACCTCTGGGGATGGTTTTCACATCAAACTGGGGCAGCGGTATAGCGCGAATTTATCAGCTCCAGTCTGCAAGATGTGGCTGCATTTCATCCCTATTGTCTCGCTTATATTAGGGGGGGGGGGGGTGGTTTACGATGACGTTTCAGCCGTCGGTGACGTCACGGCGGTGAAACGACGCCTGCGTTCCATCCTGATGTTCACGGTCGAGCCGATCGACTCGGCGTTCTAAGCTAAGCCCGGCGCATCAGTGCCCGGTCAGCTTTCATGGGTATAGCGATCCTTTCACTCGATTACTGATATGATTGCTGCTTGCGATTTGCAAATGTTTTCTGACTTTCCAAACCCAACTGATGACAGAAGTGCTGCTAAAAGCCGCCCATTTGCCTGTTTGGAATGACGACTATCTGACAAAAATTTGTGCAATGGTGATCACCGGGATGTTATGTTGACTTTTTGAATATTCTGATACCCTGTGACGCCTACCGTTTAGATATACCCTTGAAGTTTTCTCCGCTCTCAGCAATTTCAGATATTACCACACAAACATTCGCGCAGACCTTTGTTGACATTCCCTATGTGCTAGCTGGGCTTTCTCTTCTTTCGAATACTAAAATCAACAGTTTCAAGGTAACGATGTTTCTGTAGAAAAAACATAGATACTTCGTCTCCATATTTAGAGGTAGTTATTAGATAAACGTTAATGAAAATTTAACGCTAATGCATGAAATGATATATTCTGTATTAATTAGTAAATAAAAGTTATTTTGTATTATATATGAGCGCACGTTTAGAAAATTGCAGAAATATGATAATCAAAGACAGATCATTTAAAGCATTTTCCAACAATGATAGCTATAGGAATAAAGCCTAAAGAGTTTTCAGATTTTAGTAAGTGCCTTAGAATTACAAGAGATCATAAGTATTTACCTCATATAAAAGTGATAAATTGTTTAAGAACTTTGATGTGTTAAAAATGAAAAATTAAGTGTCCCAAGACGAGGCCCTAGGTACTTTTGTTGGGGCATCATTTGAAAACAGAGAATGAAACAATAAGGCACAAAAATATTTTTGGTGAAATAGTTCAAAGCCTATATGTCTTTAACACAACACTAACTTTATTATTGCGTTAAAGTGTGTATTGTAAAAACGTGTCAACTCTTTTATAGCAATTTTTTTGTGAAACGAAATATATATATATATATATATATATATATATATATATATATATATATATATATATATATATATATATATATATAAGGTAATCCTTTGGCCAAAAATAAGGGGTGTCTTTTTTACAAAGTTTTTCTTGAAACCCCAGACTAGAGTCATGCGTTCTCTCCGAAGGGGGGCATTTTCAACATTTATTATGATGATACGTTTCATTCCTGAACGTACTGACATTTTGTTAATATTTCTTTTCGTTTTTTAGTTTGTTAATTATTAATTATAAAATAGTAGTACAATAGTTGTTGTTTCTTATTATGAATTTTTGGAAATTAGTAAAAGCCAGAACAATACATATTAACATATTAGTGTAATTATGACGTTATTTGACAGCCTACTACGTACTTGGTTTTTCAGCAAATAACAACCACTCTGTAAATTCATGTGACATCGATCTAAGTAATATTTTATTTTTTTGTGACGAAACTAACAATTTTATGAGTAAATTGAGATGAGATATAAAAAAGTTGCTAAATGAATCCTTCTTTCTAAATTATTTTTTTAAATAGAAAGCGGTACACACAATAAAAAGTACTGATAAAAATAATGTAAGGGTAGGTTTTTTCACCCTCTTGTGATAACATTATAGGGTTATAGAATCCTTTTAAAACGGTCATTTTGTTAGCCTTATGCATCTGCAAAATTTCGTTTTTTAAAATTATTCCATAACGGAGAAATTTAATGAAAACTTTTTTTTTGCCAAAATTTCAAAGGGCTGCAACTTGGAGGAGAAGGGGTTTCAAGAAAAACTTTATAAAAAAGACACCCCTTATTTTTCGCCAAAGAATCACCCTGTAAAATTTGTCGCATCAATTAAGAAACAGCCTGTATATCGTACGGACAACTTAAAAATAATGTTGCGATTATGATAAAATTTGGTACGTACATTCCTTTTGTAAGTGAAAATCTTCGTTAGCCAGAAAAAATGGACCAGTTTCCGGGTTAAATTTCGGTTTTCTTTCGGAAAATTGTTGTATCCTCGAAAATAACAAAACTATGACAACTAAATTTGGTATGCAGGTTTCTACTATCAAACTTACCCAACATGCCAAAACAGATTCGGTGGTTCAGGGGCAAGAACGTGTGCCTCTGAACCAAAGGGTACTGTGTTCGATCCCAGGGTTCTCCTTTCACTTTTTCAGTACAAACTGTAACATTAACATCAACCGAGGCTCTGGCATTGTATTTGAGCAAGTTGAATTTCTGCACGTTCTGCCCTTCGAAGGACGCGTAAAGCCGTCGGTCACGTGTCCATGCGATGTTGAGCACGTTAAATATCCCTACCCTCCTTACAAAAAGGCAGGGGTTCGACAAAATTTTCAAGGTAATGAGGTGAAACTGCTCCCTGGCGGCGGTGATTACCCATAGTCGCGGAAATAAGCCGACGTTTAAGAAACAAACACAAACCAACATGCCAAAATTCAGATCTTTAAGATAAAACAAAAAAGTTATAGGCATTTAAAGACAAAAAATAGGTGACACTGGTGATCAGAGGAACGCACATGAACAAAAAACAAACGTCAAAATTTTTAATTTTCAGACAAAGAATTTGAAACGAATACGGGCTGTGTAGAAAAAATGACGTTATGAGCGTGTTTTACAAAGCCTTTAGTTTCAACTTCAGCCATCATTGTCCTTCACTTTACTAAAATGTTTACGGAAAGTCATTTCAAATATATCCTTTCTCTGATAATTTGGCAGTAGTTTTAGTTATAGAGTTTGTGCTTTAATAGTCTAGAATTTAAAAAAAAAATCGTAGAAAAAATTCGTTATTGAGAAGACCGCGACTTTTGAATTGAATTTTGAAAATATTTCTTTAAGTAGGCGCCAACTAGAACCTCCAGAACCCGTATACGGGGTCAATTTCAGTTTTTGTCTGTTTACATATATACAGGGTGGCGCATTTCTACGGAAAAGCTCAAAATATCCGTTAGTATACAAGATGTGAGAAAAAAATTATATACGTTACTTATAGGGTGTCTCGAGCTGGATCTTATAAATCTATTTTGAAAATCACAGGATGGCTCATAAATCGTTGGTCATACACATTTTATTTTTTTTTATTTTATTTTTTCATGTTATTGCATTTTTGTATTTTCCATCGAATTATAATGCACGTTTGTAAGGGAAAAATTGATATCGTTAATTGTCTTTTAGTTATTAGTGAACTTTCATTAAGAACATTCACTAATAGAGAGGTATCGATGGGGAGACTTTCAGAAAAAGTCTTCAAATGAGCACGAATTAGGGCCTCTGGATCCATTTTTATGGTCAGTTAAATTGTTTATATATATATATATATATATATATATATATATATATATATATATATATATATATATATATATATATATATATATATATAGTAACACCTATGTAAACGCTGCCTGGTTACTAAATTAAAGAAAAATAACATAATGAGCTTGGCGCATAACTAAAAGTTGGTTTTAAAAAACATTTTTTGTTGTTTGGCTTGCAAAAACTAGTTCAATTGGGTTGACTAAAACAAAACCATCCAAGCAATTAAAACGAAAAATACCTGCCATATTTATTATTGGGCAGGTACATTCCTTTTGTAAATCATTAATTTTTTTCTAGAAAACTTTTGTGGCTTTAATGAAATTTGTAACACATTTTTTTAACGAGTCTTGCAGTACTTACATATATCTCTACCAAACCATAATCTTCTAGCTCCATAGAAAATATAAACTGATTTTAATTCAGGCTAACTGGGTCCTCTAAAACCGGCCTCACAGGTCCATTTAAATTTAAAGTATTAGTTTTAATATTATATCTTACTAATAGTGTACAATTCTTATGAAAATTCACTACTATAATGCACTTGCTGCGTCCCGAACATTTTATCATTTGTTCACAAAAAGACGTTCTTCAATCAAAATCGTCCTCAATGAGCTTCTGAGTTTGTATCAATTTATAGGCATGCATTTTATTTTCTCTTAATATTCAAGTAATCCATGAATGACTAACACCTAATAATGTGGCTGCTTGTCGACTTAAGTTATGTGGATTTTCGTCAAACTGAAGCCATACATCCAATTTGATATCATTACTCAATGCTTTCTAACGGGTTTTTTTTCTGCCTTACCTGCCCAAGCTTGCGCAATTGCTTTTTACTCTTACTAATTTTCCCTTGGGATATAGGCAAAAGATCGGAAAATTTTTCTTTAAACAAACTAGAAACATCGATCTGTGATCGTCTTTTATTTCAGTTAACAGCTGACAAATACTGTCATGCAGTTACAATCACAAAGCAAGTTGCTAAGGCGTTTTAAGCAAAACCAACGATGCCAACTATGATGAATGCTCGTAAATTCTTATGTCTTCTTTTTAGTTCATATAATTAAAAAAATACACAGAAGTGTTTTTGCTTGCTTTCTCATTGTAACGTGCATCCGATGAATTTCTTTTTTTGATGAAAATTTCACAGCAAATTTTAAAACCATAGCATTTTTGAATAGAGAATTAAATGATCTTTCAAATAGAGTTTCACAAGCCCCCACTTTCTATTGAAATATTTGGGGGTTGCAACTATCACTCGAAGGGAGTTAAAGGTAAGAGTGAAGTTTTCACGCCGTATGATGTCATTCCTAATCTAAAATAAATGAACTGAATTTATTCGATTTGGCTGTTTCATATTATATATATATATATATATATATATATATATATATATATATATATATATATATATATATATATATATGAATATTTGAAAAGGTTTTCAAAAATAAGTACTATAATCAAACTATTTTCATCAAAACAAAGTTTTTCCACACACATGCCGTTTTTGAAAATTGACAGACTTGTCACTGTACACCTTTAAGATGTCAAACTTTGACAACTTATTTATGGCACCTCATAGTCCTTACCATAGCATCTTCTCAGTTTTGCCAAATACTTTATAATGACAATACAGGACACTCCGGCTGATTTCGTGTTTCAAGATTATCAGCGCCCCTAGCGAATAGTACTGATGTTACGTCGTTCGATAACATGTAACACTAGCAATTGCTGGTGTTTAACTGTGTATAATTAAGTTTGAGCGGTGTTTTTTACAATAAATATTAGTGGTTGGACGTGTGCGATCTATAATTGTTCGAATTATAATCTATCAAAAACATTTCATAGATTTCCAAAGGATGGCGAAACGTGAATATGATTTTGTTACCAGCGAATTTTTTTACAAATTCGCCTAATAATTAATATTAGACAATAACTATAACATGGATTGACTGATTTGGATATAGTATTGAAGACACAAGATGCATTTTACATTTCAATGTCACTTCAAAAATAATTAATTTGTTGAAGCAGAAGACAAATTCAGAATCACTTTTATGCTAATATGTACAGTTCGCAGAAGATAATTTATTATGTAATATTTACCATCATGTACCTATTTATAGATAAACTTCGTAAACGGATGGTTGCAAGGCTTCAAGCATAACTTGTCTTCCAGTGCATCAAAAAAAAAGGAGTATGAAGGCAAAAAAAGTTTTGCATTAATAATAAATGATATAAGAAAACTGTTTTTCTATCTTCTTCTGTGTCCTTTTTTAATTCAGTATGTCACATTTTTTCACATTTAAAATTATTTTATTTGGTAAAGGCTTTTAATTATCTTCCTAAGACAAGTTTTTAAGGAGACAAGTATAAATAGCAGATTCAGCCCCATAATAGATTTATTCACGGAAGTAAGAGTCAGTCTCACCTTTCATCTGCACAATTTCTTAATTATGTACTAAGTATATGAGTTACAAATTTTAAAATATTAGATTAATAAGACAATTTTCATGTAGAGATATAGCAAATTGAGTACTGTGCTACCAGTTTTTCCTAGAACAATTATTTATAGGTAAGCACAGATTGTAACTTAATATCTTCAGAAACAGCTTTCAGTATATTCCAATACATACACTTGAAATAGTAGTTTAACAACGGCATCAAGGTACTACATTAAATTATGATTAAATAAGATTATGGGTAAGAGAAATTTGCAGAATTATTCATGCTGAATTCGTTTAAGTTTCAAGCTAATTGTTGATACAAATTCTATTTATAACTATATAATCAGAAAATTTTCACTGTTTTGTCATATACAAGTTTTTATATTCATTTATAATAAACCAATTGTCTAAATTAAGAACATGCAGGTAAATATACAATTCAAATTACCCGCTCAGTTGTCAGCACTTCACGCGAGTTGGCGCTGGTGTACTTGTCACAAATATCACCAATGCTAAAGCATAGGAGTGTCCCGTATTGTCATTATATAGTATTTGGTTTTGCTTACTGGAAAGTTTATAGGCTAACGCGACTTAACTTCACGGTTAAGACGTTTGACTTTTTAAAACAATTTATTTAATACTTTGAACAATCAATACTTAATTATGTAGTTACAAGAAAAATGAATAATATAATATACTAAAAATAAGACGATCAACCTACATGTGATCTAATGTCTGTGCACTCGGTGTGCTAATGACTAACTCGGAACAAGAATGAACGGTTCTACCTCTGTGATTAGCCTCTTTATAGTCTTCCCTCCAGGCGTGGCACTATTGTCTCTGGATAACAAGGAATCTGCTGATGTTGATTCTCACAGTGATATTCCGTTCTACTTGCACTTTGAACCTGCAAGTTCTTGGCTCCGTTAAGGCGGCGGCTGACTCAGCGGTTCTTACCGTGGGAAGGCGACATTGTATTATAATGGGCCATTGTTTGGGCTCCATTTATCTCCTCCCCTTTTTAAAGACGAAGCTATGGTTCGTACCGGATTTTCAACGGAAATCCGGACTCGGTGGTTCCTGTTTTTGTTCCTTTATCTTCTTTGCGGGTTCTTCGTTTCTTCAACCCCATTCGGACGGCTATCGTTGTGATGGTTATTAAGACAGCTATGTACAGTAATATTGTCCATATACTCAGGTGATGGATTGGTATTGTTATAGGTCCTGGTATATTTTGTTTAATTTTTTGAAGTTGGTGTTGGATTTGATTGATGTGTAGCTGTACGTTCTCTAATGATATTTCGGGTACTGGTCCTGGATTTGGTTGATCTTCTTGAATGGGGGTTTCTAGTGTAGGCAGGTTGAATAGTTGTTGTGTTTCTGCTGTTGCTGGGCCGGTCTTGTAAATTTTGTTGCCTATGGTTAATTGGCAATTTGGTTGCAGGTTGGTTAATTTTGTACCCTTGATGATGTTGGTCCACTCCTGTTCCTTGCAAGTTATTCTGGCGTTAGTTTCTTCGGGTGCTATAACTATATACTGACTGGTTCCATATCTCGAAACTGTGGTTCTATTAATTTTGACTAATTCTTGATTACAATTGTTAATAGGTTTTTGAAATTTTATTAGCTTTATTTCACATGGGTTTTGATCATTCATGGTTGTTGGATTGTCGTCTTTGCAAAAATATATTTGGTTTTTTAAATTTTGACATTCTTCATTACGATAGGCATATTGTTTACTGCTTAGGATAAGGTATTTGGTTCTAGGAATTATCATGGTAAAAAGGTGTGTCTTTCTAGGGACAGGTAATGTATATAATTGATAATAATCATATTCTGATTCATCTACCAGAGGTATTTCTATTTGAAATATAATTTTGAAATTGTTTTGGACGGCTTTTATTTTTAAAAAATTTTCGTATAGATTTAGATCAGTGGTTGTTATTACTTTAGCATTAGTTGCATAATTTTGGATTTTATTGATTTCTTTTATTATAAATGTTGGTTTTAGTATGGATGTGTGAAAGATTCCTAATTTTGCAAAAGTGATGGCATTTTCTGTTGTTAGTGCTATTTCTTGAATATTGTTTAATAATTGTCCTAGCTGCATGAGTAACTCTAGGATCTTAATGCGATGATAGTGAGTTAATTGTTCACTTCGCAGGCTTTCTACTGTATTACCTAATTCATTTATCCTATTTACTATCGTGCCTTGGTTATGACTCAATCCTACTATCGTGTTATTAAACTCGACTATTGCCTCGAGCATGATTGAATTTTGAGACCTAAAAAGTTCATGAATTTTATTTTGATCTATCGTTAAGACTTCTAATGCTTGTTGAATGCGTTCCCCATCTTGTGAATCGAGATTCCCCGTGATTGACTTAAATATAGAACCTATTCCGTTTATTAGGCCACGTTTTCGTCTATTAATAATATTGTTATTCGGAAAAATCCTATAAAATATATCGTCTACATTATCTATGGTGAAATTCAATGTCAATATGAAATTATGATATTCAGAATGGTAATCTTTTGTCATGAAGGTAACTGTATTTGCGTAGTGTCTTTTTATTTGGTTGTAGTCTCTATGTAATTGTGTCAAGTCATGTATGTGTATCAGATTCCAGTTGCTAGTCTCAGTGTATGCTGTGCCTAATTTCTTTGGTAACATGCCTGGGTTGTCTGTCAAGTCTTGTATTTGGGCTCTTATTCCCGTGGCAAGGAACCTGCAATACGTAAATTTCTTAAATGTGCTATCGTCTGTTCGTCATTTTTATGATTTATTAAAATAGCTTTGTTATGTTCTAATAGGGATATTATTGAGTACGGTCCTGAAAATGGGTTTTTATGTTTTTTATGAAAGCCTGGTGGTATCTTTTTATAGACAATATCACCTTCCTTGAACGGTTGGTTCGTGTTTTTATTTGTCCGTTGTAACGTTTTTATTTTTGAATTCTCTATCCTGCTTCTGACTATCTCGTAAATAATTTGCATTAAATCTTTATGTTGTACGTTGTATTCCTGTGTAATTATGACTTCCGGGTCATAGTTAAACATTTCGGGTATGTAGCCAAATATTAAATCAAAAGGTGGTTTTAGTCTCTGTGAGTGTATTGTCGAGTTGTAAGCGAATATACAATATGGTATTAAGTCTATGGGTTTCATATTTTTAAATTTCATTTTGAATAATCGATAATGTTCAATAATCGTGCTGTGAAATCTTTCGATAGGTCCATTGGATGTTGGGTTTTGCGGTGTTGTTATATGTAACTCTATCTGATATGTTTCTAATAGTTCTTTAATTACCTGGTTTGAAAACTCCGTACCTGGGTCTGCGATTATTATTTTACACGCTCCATACTGTGAAAAGTACTTGATCAAGTTTTTTGCAATTTCCGTAGCACTTTTACTTTTTATTGGAAATGCTTGGCCAAATTTACTAAATGGATCTATAATTGTTAGAAAGATAGCTTGTTCAATTTGGAATGTGTCAATGTGTAATATCTCTAATGGTTTCGATGCTGTGGGGGTGTGCTCCAATGCTATTTGTACCGGGTTCCTATTGTATTTGCACGTTTTGCATAATTCGCAATTTCGTACATATTCCTCTATATGTTTCTTTAAGTTGGGATAGTAGTATATTTTATTCATTCTTAGGTAAGTCTCATCAGCCCCGCGATGGTTACTCTTCCCCTCGTGATATTTCGTTATAGTCTCGGTTAATTCGTCCTCGTTAATTTCATTCCTAATTTCCAGACATCTATAAAATTTGGGTGATTCTACGTTATTAAAGTTTTTATTGATTGCCAAACTTACTAGCTCGTAATCTTGTTCATTTACAAAAATGCAATAATATTTCCTTTGTGGTAAACAGTATTCTTTTATAAATTTCTCTATCTGATCCGGTTTATTTAAATTGAAGTTTGCATAGATGAAATTTCTTTTATCTCTTCTGACTGAGAATATGTCCGGTTTATCCGTATTTTTAAAAGCTATCTGATTGGTTTTGCTGTTAACGATTTCTTCCTCGAGTATTGGTATGCCTGGTGCCGAATACGAGTCCGCATTCGAGTTTGCTGTGTCGTCATCGTCAATTTCTATGATTTCTTCCTCTTCGTCGATATTATTCGCCATTGACTGATTATCTATGTCTAGTGGGTTTATTTCTACTCTGGACAGTGCATCTGCTGCGCAGTTTAGCTTTCCTTTTTTGTATTCAATTTTAAATTCATATTCTTCTAATTTTAATCTCCAACGGAGCAATTTTGAATTTGGTTGTTTCAACGAAAATAACCATTTTAAAGGTTTATGGTCCGTGTATATAGTGAATTTCCTTCCGTATAAGTATGGTCTAAAATAGTTAGTTGCCCACACGATGGCTAATAATTCTTTCTCGATTGTGCTGTACCTGGATTCGGTGTCGTTTAATGTCCGGCTGGCGTAAGCTATCGGGTGATCCGCATTGGGTTCGCCCTGGCTTAATATTCCGGCTATCGCTACGTTTGAAGCGTCGGTTGTTAATATAAAGTCTTTAGAAAAATCCGGTGATATAAGTACAGGTGAATTCATTAATATGTCTTTACATGAGTTAAAGGCAGCAATGTATTCTTCGTCGTTCACGTTTATCTTCGAGTTTTTCCTTAAACATTTTGTTAGTGGTTTCGTAACGTGTGCGAAGTTTTCTATGAATTTACGATAGTATCCAACTAATCCTAGGAATGATTTTATTTCCTTTGGGGTTTTAGGTGTCGGGAATTTCCTTATTGCGTCCAGTTTCTTTGGATTCGGACGAATCCCGTCGGGGCTGACCACGTGTCCTAAAAACTCGGCTTCCTTCCTTAGGAAATCGCTTTTATCTAGCTGGATCTTTAAGTTGCTTTGCCTGAAGCGCTCGAATACTAGTTTTAGTTTCTCAAGGTGTTCCTGTAAAGATGTGGAGAAAACTATGACGTCATCCATATATACAAGGCATGTTTGTCCAATTAGGCCTTCTAATACGTTCTGCATGAGCCTATAAAAGGTCGCTGGAGCACCAGATAACCCGAACGGCATCCTGGTGTACTCCCAATGGCCTGTATCGGTGGTAAACGCCGTTTTTTCTATGTCCCTGGGGTCCATTTCAATTTGGTGATACCCAGAGATCAAATCGATCGTCGAAAAATATTGGGCTCGCCCAATTTTGTCCAGTATTTCATCAATTTTGGGAATTGGGTGTCTGTCCGGTATTGTTTTTTCATTTAGTTTCCTATAGTCCACCACAATTCTCCATTTTTGTTTATTTGACTTGTCCATTTTCTTTGATATAACCCAAATAGGTGAGCTATATGGGCTGTGGCTTTTCCTAATGATTTTTTGTCTTAACATGTCATTTATTTGTCTGTCTACTTCCGGTTTATGTACGTACGGGTATCTATATAATTTAGAATGGACAGGTATGTCGTCTGTTGTCCTTATTCTATGTTTTATCGCATTTGTGTGCGTCAATGGTTCGTTTTTATTTAAAAATATGTCCTGATATTCTGATAATAAACTAAATAACAATTGTTTTTCCTCGTCATTTAATTTTCCTGTATCTATTTGTTCAATTAAGACATTCTCATTATTAATCCGTTTTTGATTACGCCCCGTATCGTAAGTGTTTAAATTATTAATATGAGTTGTACTAGAATTGTTATTTTGTATAACTACTGGTGCAAACGGACTTCTCCTTTGGCTGTATCTGGTTTCAGACGCATATTGTTTATTTAATCTGCTGAATGGCCTATCTCTTACATTATAAGCTTGGTTATTATTTAGTACGTGATTAATTGTCTCAAGTTCTTCATTACGTATGAAATACTGCTGGGTTATTATATTGTTTAAATTTAAACGAGTCTCGGGTAGCTTTAAACCATCTGCGTTGGCTTCTGTTTGTCCCGATCGACTTACGCTAAGATCTGTGAATTTTATTGGTATAATATTCTTGCCTATATACAGTTTGTGCTCCTTAAAATCTATTTTAGCTTCGTTTCGTTTCAGAAATTCCATCCCAATCAATCCCGAAAAAAATGTGTTAAAGTTAAACAGGCAGAACTCTTGTATTTCCTCTGAAATCGATTTAAGTTTAATACGTGCACGCTTACAGTGCTTCGAAATGCCATGTACGGTGCGTATGGTAAAATCATGCGTAAATATGTTTTTAGGGAACTTATAATATGCTACAGCAGGATTCAAAAGATTTTTTGAAGATCCTGAGTCTAACAAAAATTTACCTGATATTTCGTTTAATTCTATATACGGTAACTTACATAATGTATTCATATTATTTATATCTATCACGGTTCTCTCGTTGAGGGCCCTGCAGTGGGAAAATTTCGCTGTTGGATATCGTATTCCTCGGCTGGCGAATTTTCGTAATTTAATTCTTCGTTTACATAATTTACATCGTAATTTGTTTCATTTACTTCGTTTTCATTAAATTCTATATTATTTACGTGAGCTGCTCTCCTTGGTAATGACAGTCTAGTGTTAGAACTATCTACTTCCATTGGTTCGTGATAATTTCTGTTAGCATTATGATTTACATTGGGTTGACCCGGTTGATTATTGAAGTTGGGTCTCCTAAATTGACTCGAAAAATTTTGCCTTGGTACAAAGTGTTGATTTTGTCTAGGCTGGGAATTTGTGTGATTGTTTTGGTTATTATGTTGTTGAAATGATCTAAAATTTGTTTGGAAAGGTCTCTGAAATTGTACATTCTGAAAAGGTGGGTTATTTTAACTCTGAAAGAACGTACGGTTTTGTCCTTCTAATTTATTACTATTACTGAAATTCTTATTTATTGTTTTATCTCTATAATCGAAATTTTCCTCTGCGAATACGAATTTCAAAGCTTGTTCTATGCTCGAAGGTCCTTGACTACGCAAGACGAGCCCTAACGGATTGCGTAACCCTCCTAAGAACACTTTTAATGTTTGATTCTGGTATATGTCTTTCTTAATTAATCGCACGCCTTCATTTTGCTCGTTAGCTATTAAACTCGATATGAGCAATTGCTCTATATGACGGCATCTGTTCGCGAACGACAGTGCGTCTTCAGCATTACGCTGTTTCAAGGTTAACATCTCTGCTAATAAACTATGATCATCTCTTTGGTCTGAAAAATTCTGAACAATGGCCTCTCTCAGGTCTGCCCGCGTATTAATTATCTTTGTATTTACTATAAGCCGGGCTGTTCCCGTTAGTTTAGTTTGAACATAATTTAGCAAGAAGTGATTCATATACAGATTCTCATTTGGCACGTAGAACAGATTCATGACCAAGTCACATGCCTTTAAAAAGTTGCCTACGTTGGCTGGTTGCCCGTCGAACTCGGGAATAGCTTTTAAGAAAAATTCTTTGAATTGGTCTGTCATGTTGCTACTATTACTACTCTTATTAATATTTGAATAATTTACTGTTCTGTTATTGTCGCTAATGCTGATTGATCTAAATCTATACTCTATGTTACATAAACTTTGTGATTCTTCCGCTGAATCAGACATATAACGTTTCAATACAACACATATAAAAAATTGGAAATGTTAAATGGGATAGCAGTAAACTTACCATAATACGATGGTTGCTGCTTCCATTTGGCTCTGCTTGGCCACTATTTCTGCTTTAACTTGGCTCTGCTTGGCTCGAATTGGTTATTAGGCGTCGATACGCTTAAAAATCGATATGCTTTCGGTTTTCTAACCAATACTAACGACTGCGCCACTTAACTTCACGGTTAAGACGTTTGACTTTTTAAAACAATTTATTTAATACTTTGAACAATCAATACTTAATTATGTAGTTACAAGAAAAATGAATAATTTAATATACTAAAATATGACGATCAACCTACATGTGATCTAATGTCTGTGCACTCGGTGTGCTAATGACTAACTCGGAACAAGAATGAACGGTTCTACCTCTGTGATTAGCCTCTTTATAGTCTTTCCTCCAGGCGTGGCACTATTGTCTCTGGATAACAAGGAATCTGCTGATGTTGATTCTCACAGTGATATTCCGTTCTACTTGCACTTTCAACCTGCAAGTTCTTGGCTCCGTTAAGACGGCGGCTGACTCTGCGGTTCTTACCGTGGGAAGGCGACATTGTATTATAATGGGCCATTGTTTGGGCTCCATTTATCTCGCGATATCAAGTACTATCGTAATAAGTGAATTTGAAGTTAGTAGTGAAATCTGCCAAAATATTTGATAGCAATATCACTGTGGACTTAGACTATCCACTAAAGTATGTTATAGCTTTCTGGATTTCTTTTGTGCAGAAAATGTAATATTAGTATTTTGGTATTTTTTGGCTCCTTAACTCAGTAAGCTTTCTTTTGTCTACAAGTTGAACAAATTGTGTTTGTCATAAAAGAAACTGTAAGTACTATGGTCCCTTCTGACACCATGAAGGAGAAATAAATGCTGACCACACACTAAGTCATTAAGTTAGAAACTTGGAACTTGTTTGTCTCTGCAAAAGTTACTTCAATTTTAGTTTATTCACATATCTTAGTAAATTTCAAAAATACAAAGTAAAATCAAATATTGGCTCTTGAGGTCCTAAGTCGCTCCCATTTAAAGAAATTATTTAATAGTCTGAAAGCCGTGATCTCATCATTTATTTATTTGAATAAAGCCCAACACTATACAAGTAGTAACAGGGCCACTAATTAATTAAGTGCCTTAAAATACAATTACAGAAATAACCAAAAGAATGTATGATCCTGATGAAATAAAAGAAAATAAAAATATAAACTAGTATGTCAGTCCAGAACTAATATCAGACAAAATAATATAATCAAAGGAAACACTTAACCACACTAAATTAAAGCAAAATCAAGTCAAATACAAAACATCAGTCAAAATAAATATCATAATAAAATTACATAATAGCTATATCATTACAAAACAGTAATTGTTTCTTGCAAAGTTTTCAACTGACTATAAATCACAAAAACATCCATCCGCCTCTCATGGAAATAGTTGCAGCTTTGACAATCTCCGCTCATCGGTGACCTCAACAAAATGTTAGTCCTAGCAAGTGGAAGGACAAACCGTCTCTATGACCTCAATAAAACATAAGGGACATTGAAATGCAACCCCTTGACCAGAGCTATCCAGTCAAGAGTGTTGTGTAGCAGCGCCTATAGAAAACTCAAACCATTACTTGCTCATCTCAGCTCCAGACTGTCAAGATTGCATCTGGCGTATATAACCAAATTCTCAATACCCTGTTGAGGATAGACGACAGTCGTGACAAAGCACAGATACTTGGCAAGCTCTTTCTGAACTGACTCGAGCAAATCGTTATAAACTGAATAAAATGGGCTCCACACAACACTAGCATATTCGAGATGGGGTCGAACAAACGCGCAGTGCAAGCATCTCAAGCAGTCATAGTCAGTGAAAGGATTACTGGTTCTCAGTATAAAGCCCAGTTATCTGTAAGATTTGTTAACAGACTCAAGGTAATGCTCATTGAATGATACATTTTTATCAAAAATGACACCCAGATTCTTAACAGTAGTGTATTATCCACCCTGTAGGAAAATCGATCAATCTACAACCTCCTCGTAAAAGATAGAACAGAACACTTATCAGCATTTAAACGAATTAATGTTTGTTGACACCATTGCTCAAGCCTAAATATATTACCTTGCAGATTTACCTGATCACAGGTGGACGAAACCCTAGTAAAAAGTTTTAAGTCGTCTTTGTATAGCAGTGCCTCAACGAAAAACCATTACATATATCATTACTGAAGATGATAAATAATAAGGTACCAAGATAGTAACTCTGTGGAATACCAGAGTATGCTACATATTTAAATGACGAATAACCAAGATATTCAACAGCCAATATACGATCAGACAAATAGGATTTGATTACGTTTATCAAGCAAGGTGAAAACAATGACTGTTCCGACTTTGAAACTAAAATTCCATGATCCAACCTGTCAGTATATACAACATCAACCTGAACATTAGAATCAAGAAATAAACTGTGTAATGTTTGTCCAATTATCATGAGCCAATGTTTTGTATAAAACTCGCTAATATAATTTTTCATGTTTTCTACGGAGTAATTCAAAAAAAAGTTAAATACAATAACTTTGTTAGAGAAAAGGTAGCTGATTTGCTAAAAATTTGTCACTCCAATGTTACATAATAGCAAAGAAATAAAAATAAAGTTTCAATAGATAACCAGGAATTGAGCTAATTAGTTTGACCCTAAAATTACCTAACCAACCTTCGTTCGACACGATTCTAATAAACTCAAACTCGTTTGTTGAGGTAATTTGTCTATACTGTAAGTATTTTTAACGCTGGTAAAGTCAATCTAGACTTCGGCTTAAAATTGAGCTTTGACCGCCCACAGATAATCTAATCCGCTGACACATTCTGGAAGATTATGTTCCTAAACTTGAGGGAGCCTCTTTAGGAGTACACAAACAGCAAGAACTACAGCCTGAAAACTCTCATTAGAAAAACGATCCCACGACTAAACTGGTCTCGTAACAAGCAAGAGAAGCTGCCACGAAATAATCTGATTCAGCATTGTTATTTTTGTTAACATTGTCTAGAGATTGAGTGATTGTTAGCAAAATATTCGCCAAATTTGATTTTGATGATTTTGAGAAATCTCTAATGTAGTATATATACTATATTGAGTTTACCAGCTTTAAAAATATCTCGAATAGTTTTTAGCGAATTTTCATTAAGAAAAATTTGCTAATAGAGAGGTCACGATGAAAAGCTTTCGGAAAAATTTCTTCAGATAAACGCGAATTTGGGTCCCTAGAACCCCAAACCAAGGTCCGTTAAATATATATATATATATATATATATATATATATATATATATATATATATATATATATATATATATATATATATATATATATATATATATATATATATACAGGGTGTTCAAATAAGGACACGGACCGGCTGTATCTCGAAAACCATCACAGCTGCAGCTTTCGGAAAAAAATTAGCATAAGTAAAGTGGCCATGAGAAAATGTTGGAAATTATTTTCAGCTTTCTAAATCTGCCGCTAGGTGGCGAAAATGCCATGGCTTACCTAAAATCTTTAATTTCTCGAGAATCTTGACGCATAACATAAGCTGGTTTTAGGTAATTTGTAATCAACGTACACTTGTCTACAACCCCTGTTAAAAAAAATTTCCTTATAGACCAGTGGCGGAGGTAGGGGGCGAAAAATATTTTTTTTTACAAACAAATGCCTATAACTTGATAACCAGTAGACATAATTTTAAGAATTTTGGCTTGTTAGAAAGAGCTTTCATAAGAAATTCCAGGTATAAGTATTTTAAATCTACAGTCACACATGCACAAAATACAGAGGGCGCTAGGATAGAGGAGTCTAGTTTTATTAAATTTTACGAAAATTTTCAAATGGCAGCATAGTATTATAATATAACTATCAAAAATTGAATGAAGTTAGAAAGAACTCAGTGAAAACCCAAAACGAATATGTTTTTCCGTTTCAGAGAAAACTCGAATTGTATGTATTTTGGTGCTTATTATACCATTTCTCAAAATTGGATATGAATATAGCAAAATATCTATAGAATATTTCTTTTCAGGCATCTTTATACAAATTAACACAGTTACCAATAACAATTAATCACTTTAATATGAAATAAATGTATTACCTTATCATAAAACTAAGATACAAGAGCCAAGAATCGATTTTAATGTTTTATTCGTAAATTAACTGATTATATTATGAAACCGAAACTATATGAATGTAAAAACCTGATTTTTAACTAACATTTTATTATTTACAAATGTTCAAACTGCTGTCCGTTTTTATGTATACATTTAACTAATCTCTGACGAGTAGAGGCGACCGCTGTTTGAACTTCAGCCGTAGATATGCTATTAACAGCAACTTATATCCTTTCCATCATATTTTCTCTAGTTGTTGGTCGAGTTTGATATACCAAATCTTTCACTCTCCCTCATATATAAAAATCTAAGCAAGTCAAATCAGGTAATCTGTGTGGCCATGGAAATAAGCTTCCTCTTCCTATCCACCGATTTGGAAATTGAACATTAAGATATTCGCGTACACTTTGCGCGAAGTGTGCTGGACACCCGTCGTGTTGCAACAACATTATTAATCTTGTTTCTAGAGAAATGTCTGCCAATAACATTTTTATGCTTTGAGTTAAAAAAATTAAATACAGATCTCCGTTAAGTGGTCCGTCAAAGAAATATGTCCAACAATTTTTCCTTTAGCTATACTACACCATACGTTTAGAGTCCATCGATTTTGCCTATCTAATTCTCTCATTCAATGGGGATTACTGTCCGACCAATAGTGCATATTATGGAGATTTACTTTCCCACAATTTGAAAATGTTGCTTCATCTGTCCATACCATTTGTGATAGAAATCGTGGTGTTTCTTCTAGCATACTCAGCATATAATGGCAGTAATTCAGTCTGTGGTCACAATCAGTTTCATTTAGCGCCTGATGCAATACTATGTGATATGGGTGCATATTATGGTCTTTTAAACATTGTATACAGACCTACGGTCACACCTTAGTTTCTAGAAATTTGTCGTACACTAATATGTGGATTAGCAGTAACAAGAGCAATCACATTAGTAATATTTTCTTCATTTTTAATCCTACGAGCTCTGACTTGTCTTCTGCTGCGTCTTACAGATCCAGTTTCCTGCATATATCTTGCAATGCGAATAAACACCTCTCTTGAGTAATGTCTTCTTTGCGGGCACCTTAAAGCATATTCTCGTGATGCGACAACATGATTCCAAAAAAATATAAAATAAATTTCAAGCATATCAAATGCTTCCTCGTTAGAATAAGACATCCTGAAAACGTAAAACAATAACTATTGATAAAAAACACACAGAAACACTACAAATAATTCATAAGATCAGTAATAAATTGAACATAGGATTTTGACGTTTATAAAACAAATTGTTTCAATTTCCCTACCTTCGTTGACAACACATGGACTACATTGATTGAAGTACAAAACTGCATATGAATTTCACATGGGCATTAACAAGTGTTTAAATGATTTTAGACATTGGCTGTATTTATTTCTATATTATGATAAAGATATTATGTATGGAATGAATTTTCAAAATAAATACTGAGAATTTTCTCTAAACGTCTAATGAAAAGTATTTTATTTTCATAATATAAATTAATTTTTTCATGACTTCTACATTACTTCTGTATCGTAATTTTATAATAAAGTAATAAATTTATTTCATTTTAAAGTGATTACATAAATGCTATTGGTAAGTACGTTAATTTGTATAATGATTGTAATGAAGTTTAAGTTCATTCCGTGTCCGTGTCCACTTGGCAGACATGATATTCTAATTTAAAGTAGACACCTTCTAGGATATAATCAAATAATATATATCGTATTGTTTCAGTGCGTAGGGTGTACAGATGTAAAACATTCAAAATTATGATGCCGGTACATGGCACATTATGTTCTGAGCATAGATGAACCTGCTCTGTGGTTCTGTGTGCCGGTATGCGCGAGTCGCACTTATGCGATTTAGTCCAATCACAATCACTGGCGAGATAACTGTCACGTTCGACAGTGTCAAAATTTCCTATTCACGCAAGGGAGTGTTCTGTGTTCACTCATTAACCATACACAGTTTATTTTCAAATTGCCTCTACTCGTCAGAGATTAGTTAAATGTATACATAAAAAAGGACAGCAGTTTGAACATTTGTAAATAATAAAATGTTAATTAAAAATCAGGTTTTTACATTCATATAGTTTCGGTTTCATAATATAATCACTTAATTTACGAATACAACCTTAAAATCGATTCTTGGCTCTTGTATCTTAGTTTTATGATAAGGTAATACATTTATTTCATATTAAAGTGATTAATTGTTATTGGTAACTATGTTAGTTTGTATAAAGATGCCTGAAAAGAAATATTCTATAGATATTTTGCTATATTCATATCCAATTTTGAGAAATGGTATAATAAGCACCAAAATACATACAATTCGAGTTTTCTCTGAAACGGAAAAACATATTCGTTTTGGGTTTTCACTGAGTTCTTTCTAACTTCATTCAATTTTTGATAGTTATATTATAATACTATGCTGCCATTTGAAAATTTTCGTAAAATTTAATAAAACTAGACACCTCTATCCTAGCGCCCTCTGTATTTTGTGCATGTGTGACTGTAGATTTAAAATACTTATACCTGGAATTTCTTATGAAAGCTCTTTCTAACAAGCCAAAATTCTTAAAATTATGTCTACTGGTTATCAAGTTATAGGCATTTGTTTGTAAAAAAAAATATTTTTCGCCCCCTACCTCCGCCACTGGTCTATAAGGAAATTTTTTTAACAGGGGTTGTAGACAAGTGTACGTTGATTACAAATTACCTAAAACCAGCTTATGTTATGCGTCAAGATTCTCGAGAAATTAAAGATTTTAGGTAAGCCATGGCATTTTCGCCACCTAGCGGCAGATTTAGAAAGCTGAAAATAATTTCCAACAATTTCTCATGGCCACTTTACTTATGCTAATTTTTTTCCGAAAGCTGCAGCTGTAATGGTTTTCGAGATACAGCCGGTCCGTGTCCTTATTTGAACACCCTGTATATATGTGTGTGTGTGTGTGTCTCGGAGCAATAACTCAAAAAATACTAATCTGATTTCAATCAAACTTGGCGAAAATCTTGTTTGGGCGAAAATCGAGGTCGAGTTCGTTAATCAGCCTTTATACTCAAGTTTTTCCGGTGGAATATCGGGAAAAACTTTTTGAAAACGCTATATTTTTGTAAGTAGCAGAGTAACTGGAATTAGACTCTACAGTTGGCTAGAAATTGTGCAAATAAACCTATGTTGTGAATTTTAAGTAATTTGGTACACAACATTTAGAGTTTTTCCAAATTAAAAATAAAATCCCAAAAACATGCGTTGAAACGACTTAGTGGTCAAATGCCTGGCAGACAGTGTAGTTAACAACCACGCGTAGATTGATTCATACAACAGGTATGACCCATACATCAACGCTAACCAAACTAAATATATACCAGGCATAGTACATACTACCCGAACCAACAATCGTGAAATCTCGGCCTCAATTATGGAAAATGGCTGACGACATGAAATTAAAAAAATTTCAAGAAATGGTTATTTAACTAGGGGATTGAATCAATTATTAAAAGACACTATATTTGTAGTCTTATGAGCGGCGTCAAATACAGTTTTACCGTAGATATATTATGCTGCCATATAATATATTAGAAATGTAAACAAAATCAAGCCAGGTCCAAATGATTTTAAAATAGTTTCTTTTAGCTTTAAACTTAAACATAAGACGTCATATTAGACCGAAACAGTCGTGGGGTGTGTTTCAATGGTAATTCTACTAATTCTGGAATTAATTACGTATACTTTGAATATAATATCCCAGGCATGAAGACGACCTAAGGTATCACGCAAGTAAAGCCTTTGTTGACGTGTGCCTAGATAGCCCAGGGGTATCGTGCTTGCCTCCTAAGCAGAAGGTTATGCGATCGAATCCAGCTTGATGAATGTAAGTTTTTTTAAGTTTTATTTTGACATTTGGAGAAACAATAGTGCACAGATTTCATACGTTTTGAACAAGATCTTATTTTTGTTTAAAACGCCTGAATAAGTTTGTCACCTTTGGGTCTGAAATTATAATTTTGTTATTGTTGATATTGAAAAAAACCGGTTTGATTAGGTTGACTGAAACTAAATGATACTGGCGATTAATAAGGAAAAATAACTGCTACGTTTATAATTTGGCAGATAGTTTACTTTTCTAAATATGAATTAAGTTTCCTTCTGGAAATATTTTGTATAACTTTAATGAAATAGGGGTGAATTGGTGAAACTGGACATTTCTTCGTTAACACTCGAGTAACATAAAGTTTTGGGTTTGTTTATTAGAAAACCTTCAATTTCATCACACATCTGATATTTTGTGGTAAAATTAAGTTAGGGGTAAAATGTGTGGAGGTGGAATATCGGTGCAATAAATTTTAATTTTTTTTGTTGAAACGGTGTAAAAGGTCTCAAAGCATGTAGAAAATTTAATTCTGGAACGAAAATTGTTTTATCTGTCGGTCTTTCGGTTGATCGGTCTGTCGGTCTGTTGGTCTATACGTCTGTCGGTAAGAAGGCGCAATCATCTTCTAATTTGGTATCCAGTGAGAACTCGACAAAGGAACGCTTAGAATTATTTTTGGGTAACATCGATTGAGGGGGTACGGGATAAATGAAGGGTGATTTGGTGAAAGTTGACATATTTTCGTTACAACTCGAGAAATATAACGTTTAAGAAGTTTATGAGTACAGGAAAACGAATATTTTCTTTGTGGTCAAGTCATTAACGCTAAATTCTATCCATGAGAATGACTTTCTGCAGAGAATAAATTATTAGATGTGGAACCAGCGATTTAATTTGCAGCACTATTTTATTAAAAGTATCAAATCATGTACCTCAATTATTACAACTCCTTAAACACATTTATAGTTATTCCGGTCAGCCACTTTTTAGATATTCAAAAAATATTAAATTTTTCGAACGACTTTAAGATCCTGTATCTCGAAAACAATAGCTCCAACGACACATATTTATCGGAAATTTTTTGACTGTTTTTACTTTTCCCACATGTCCTCTGAATTTGTAATACGTATTCATTCACACCTTGTATAACTTATATTCTATTAATGTCGCCGCTGCTTTTTAGCAAACTATTTAATAATGTAATTGGAAACTTGTCTGGCCAAACTGAGAGTAGCTCATATCCATTCTTATTATTAAATGAAACTATAAGATCCTGCACATGTCGCATTTCATGTTTCAAGGGGTACAGTATTGGAAGAATTTAATCCCTATATTTCTGACTGCACCTAAAGAGATGCTGTAGCTTTCTCATATATAAGCCTCTAAGCCTCTGTGTTAGCTAGATACCGTCGAATAGATGATAAAGATCTGAAATATGGTATTAAACTAGGAGTTTCGAGACTGGAAGTGGGTGAGCAGATATTGGACATTTCTTTGTAGAAATGAGAAGCCAGCTCAGCACAGCTTGGAATAGTGTTTTTTATTTCCAACCAGATTCCTTGCCTTCCGTAAAAGGTTTTCGAATTGAATATTGAAAGTATAAAAGGAGATGAAGTAAATAAATACATTTTCCAATTTTCCTATACAGGTGGTCCAAAATCAATGGTACACGAAGCAGCAGTAGATTTTAAGCGTAAAAACACTATGATTTAGGTAAACTTAACTTTGATCAAAAGTCTACAAAACAGACAGATTGTTAACTTACATATGTTGGGCAAACTACGTGCACGATTGAAACTAGATTTAAGGAACATTAAGCGCAACTGAGGTATAGCAATATTGATAAATCATGTATTGCTCCGCATATTTGGGGTAATAGTCATCATGTAGAAAAAGAAAATATTAAGCTAATCAAGAATGTAAGGCAGTTGCGTCAATTATGTATATATATATATATATATATATATATATATATATATATATATATATATATATATATATATATATATATATATATATATATATATATATATACATATATATATATATATATATATATATATATATATATATATATATATATATATATATATAAAATTTGAACAAAATGTTTCGATGAATAGAGTAAGTCCGGTTCTATGTAGTCTATTGTTCGCACTTTTATCTTAATAATCAGTGCGTTCTTCTTACAAGGAATATTCGATAATGTAACAGTATTACAAAAGCAGGTATGCAGCTTTAATTACAGGGATTTAAGGCTCAACAGTGGAGGTCTGTCTGTACACCTTCCCAGAGGACGCTGTTCGCAGCTACTTGGCAACCAACATATACATAGTAGTTTTAGTCCTTCGTTTATTTATCCCTCTGATGACTAACTTTGTTAGCGAAACGATCGTCAGGTCTAAAAACTGTATTGTGATGAATTGGGTTCTACAAATTTTACTGCTCAGAAGGGTGATGAGATTAATTGGTTGTTAAATGTTTAAATTATATAGATCTTCAAAAGGGGTTTTGGTAGCCTCTTGATTTAATGGGCATTGGAAAATTATGTGATTCAGGTCTGCTATGGTCTTCATGTTGCAATTGCAAATAGCTGTAGGAGCAGCTTCTATTTTATATAGGTGGGCTCGAAATCGTCCATGATTTAGTTTCAACCGTGTTATTGTAGGTGATAAAAACCGCGAAGTATTTTTTATTTCTAAATGTGTTACATGTAATGGTATAGTAGTGTGGATGAGTAGGTAGTGATTGTTTGATTCTTTGACATATTTATTGCACTCGCGTTACCAGTACATTCTAATATTTGCTTTGTGAATGTTAGTCAAATCCTGCTGTATTACGACACAATTCCTGGCCAACGGATTCTGAGATGCTTGTCTTGCCAGGATATCTGCTGTTTCATTTCATCATAATTCGGAATGTGACTAGCTAAAATGTGTGAATGTGAACCGAGTTAAAAAACTTTTCCACCATTGCTTTCCAGCGCACGTTTTCTCCATTATAAAGCAAATGCGATTGTTGTTATATTGTTCAAGGGAGAAGTTTTCAATTGATCTTGGTGCTGACTATAAATCTGTAAGCATTAATATGTTACATATTTTTTTCTGTCTTTGCAGTTTTGACATAATGTAATATTCTGTACGCTTCTGCGTTAAATATAAATGAATCACGTGGAAGTGTAAAGGGCGGAACGTTCCACTTGCTCAAACACATAGCCTCCGTTGATTTACACTGTGTACTAAAAATGATATGACATTTCTACTGGGAATTGAACCCTCTCTCTTGGGTCCAGGGGCACACGTCTCTGCCAATAGACCACAGACGCTGCCTGTTTGAACTTATTTATTTTAAAGTTAAACTATGGATGATGGATAATCCTCCAATGACATCCCTTTCTCTGCACAAACCCACATATTATATTTAAGTAGCTGATACTTATAAAGAATTTACTCCAAACCATGATAGTTTTGTTGTCAATATAATATGTTACTCAAATAATGTGACTTTCTGTTAATTACAAAAACGCTTGACGACTAACAGATTTAATATATTCACCTTAGATTATATTCATTGCTAAATAGCTGTAGAAACTTTATATATCCCGAACCAGTAATTTTCTAAATTAGATAATTAGCACTAACGACGTGAGATTTGCAACTTTACTAAGTTCACTCAGGCACAAGTAGATGAAAAGGAAATAGTGAGGACTTAGAGAGTTTCCTGGCAGGAAATGTAATTGTGGCAACGATAATGTTAGTTTGGTAAAGGTCAAAGGTTGGTCTGGAAGTACGGTTACTTACAAGCCGGTGGATATTTATGCAGCTTCCATTTTGGGGATAGCATATCAGATATAGACGAAATTGTTACACATACCGCTTCAATTAATAACTACCGCTCAAAAGTAAAAGTATTTAAAAATCATTATACATTTATTGTTCAAGTCTCTTTTCAATCTTATTATAACGTTTTTTTTATATAAAAATGTTTATCGTAATATTGCAAGATGTACTCACAAGTTTCCTGTTGAAATTTAAAGTTCCAACGATTTTAGCTTGCTCAGAGCCAAATTTTCGTATTCTCATTTTAGAACACTTTTCACCACGATGCTTTTACATACTGATAGGTTCTAAATAAAATGCGTCATGTCTTCTTTGTACCATTCATTTGCAGCTACATCTACTTCCTTATCTCTTGAAAATCTCTTTGACGAGTTCTAACGAGAGGAAAACCGGTATGCGTTTCTAATTATGGTATGCATCCAGCGCTACATACATTGTTTCCTGTATTAGTGAAGATAGTAACAGGGCTGTCCATTTACTAAATCGTTGGTTGGTTTTTATGTTTAACATTTTGTATTTATTAGAGCTGTCCTGACAACATATTACCTAGTAATGCACTGTGATGGCGACTCCGTCGCACAGCTCACAATATTGTTTTAGGCTGGCTACCGTTAACCGAACTACTAGGGATGTATTTTTTATTATTATTGGTACAACGTACTGACAAGCTCTAATTAGAGCAAGATCTGATGTGTTTCTGGTGATGGTTAAAAATGCATCTGGCCTTACAGTAAAAATAAATTCTAATACATTTTTGCAATAAAATATTTTTCAGCAGGTAAGTAGTAATTAAACGTGTGTATTTTGAGGTAGTTACTTATCTTGGTTCGATAAGACTGCTGAAATTCTAATCGATGCGTGGATTTTTACGTATTTTCGAAACCATATAAAATGCGGGAGCTCACCACGTGGGTAAGTTGATCGTCGAGCAAGTCTCTTGCCAAGAAGTAACAACTAGGCTAACTGTATCCGTTCAAGTGGTTGGAAATACAGCGTTACGATAGAAACCGCATTCAGCCAGGATCCAATAACTGGAGCGATTTTAGCTGTGGGTTGTCTTATTTAGCACAACATTTTAATATGTGATAAACTTATTGTCTTTATGTTTTGTGGAGAATTTTTGTGTCTTTAACCCTTAGCTAGTATCGTCATTTTTACTTACGTAACTGTTATCGTCCAGTCGATTCTGACCCGACGATATAAAAAGGCTGAGACTTCCAAATTGCGAAAAACATTTTTTTAATCAATGTTTGGCAATGTAACAACAGGTTAATAGACATAAAAGTCTTTTATATGAAAGCACTTTATTGTCAGAGAATAAACACAAATACTCATCAAGAAATGTATACCGCACTATAATTTCCAAAAATTCAACTAAAACATGAAAATATAAAAAAACTAACATGATGGGAATTCATACAACATATTTATCTTTCATATTGTAAAATAAATAAACAAATACATTTTCGTATAAGAAAACGTGTAATGATGTTTGCATAACCTATCACTCACACTTGACATTTTTCACATAACAATGTAGCTGCGCTGTGAACTTTACACACCTGCTCCTTACACTTATTACACACTGAAGAATGTTTATGGTCGTTGTTTGACGAACAAATGTAACATCGACGTCGTTTTTTCCCCTACAAACTACATCAGGGTCAGGAACTCTGGGCTGAGAAGTGGACGGCCCACCTTCATCCAATGTTGTGTCGTCGTATTTTAGGAGTCTTTGGATGACTGAACGAAGTTCCCTGGGAAGTCTTGTTTCCAATAAACGTCGTCTCATTTGAGGTTCAATTAAAGATTTACCCAAGTTGATAGTAAAGTTCCGTCGCCTCATAGAACTTTGAGTCCCGGATTGGAACAAAATGAAGGAATTTACAGAAGCTATATTCATCACAGCATACCAAATAGCACACGGTCACCTTCTGGTTCTTCGACCAGTATTATAATTTGCACACTTCTGATCTAATGCATCACCCCCGCTTTTGTGGAGTTATAATATAGAATCATATCAGGTTTATTTGATTCTTTATCAATTTTGTTGTCATGGTGCATACTTGACAATAACAGAACGTATCTATTTTGAGGCACATACGACACTAAAGTTGTAGTGCTAGTCAACACAAACGTAGAAGTACCTGTGGGCATTTTTTTAATTTGAAACTACATATTCAGGTATTTCTCTCTTATTTTTATGTACCGTACCAAGATAAGTGAGTTTGTTTTTGCGCAATTCTTCAACTAATTCAATTGACGTGAACCAGTTATCTGCGGTGATATTTATATTGGTATTTTTGACTGGATCAATTAATGATAAGACAGTTCGGGTTGTCACTGATAGCTTTCTTGGATTTGGCAGCCCATTTTTTGATTTGCCTGTATAGACGAAAGCATTGAGAAGGTAGTGTGCCTTTGCATCACAAAGGCATAATAGTTTCAATCCGTAGTTGTTAGGTTTAGATTTCATATAAACACGAAAAGAGCATCGTCCTCTAAAGTCTACAAGCATCTGGTCTATTGTAAGTGACTAACTAGGAATATAACAATTTTGACAGTTCTGTATGAATGTTTCAAAAATTTCACGTATGTGGTAAAATTTATCCGGCTTTCTCGCGTCTCTGGTAGAAATACTATCAAACCGCAATGCAACTAACAAAAACATGAACTTCTTTAGCGACATGATACCTCGAAATATGTCTCGGCCGGTGCCGTCTGAAGCAAATAAACCTTCGATGTCTCCATGGTTGGATTTTAAAACCGACGTCAAATAGAGCAATCCAAAAAATGCATTCATCTCAACTGAATCTGTGAAATTCACAAATGAGGCTGTTTTTCCATATCTACTGGACAAATCAGTAATTTTTTAATTTGTGCAGTCGACAATTGTGCTAATCATTTCGTCGGTTATCAGAAGAGACCAGTAGTTGACAGGGTTCTTATCGTGTAAGTCTTTTGCCACTGCCTTCAGTCCAGGTAAATGCGTAATAATATTATGGCGTCTGGTCCGACCAGGTGTGGGAGCTCGTTTTGACGATTTGTACCTGTTCTTTCTATAAACATAGCATGCAGATTATAATGACAAATCCGAAGAACTAGCTGAACCATCACTGTTTCCATCGAAATCGCCAACAGGAACTTGTTCATCTTGATCGACATCGTCTTCTATGGTATATTCTTCATCAGAATCGTAATCACTATCAATAGTAGGCGAGTCACTAATATCGCCATCATCTTCATTGTCCAAGAAGAACTCACGGATTTCATTACCCATATATTTTTTGCCGTCAATAACGAGAAAATTCATAGTGAAATAAATTCAAAATGCACACGTAATTGGTCTTCTCGGGTTAAATCTGACCCGAACGCGTACAAATCGGCACTCTCGGTGCTTAAATTGAACTGGCGCCAAGGTTGCTCCCGGCGGTAAAAATATTGTACTAGAAATTCCTGTCAAACTGTAATAGATTGTAATGAAAGTGGGGGGGGGGAAAGGTGCTAAATTTAAAAGACCATAAATTATTATATTTTATTATCTAAAATATAGACATCATAACAAAAAATAACTTCTAATAATAATAAAATAGGTCAGATATATTGTTATATAAAAACAAATTAACAATGAATAAAACATTTAATTAATTCTTGTAATAATAAATAAACTAAAACCATATCAGGAGGTTGAATAATACCAAAGCATATTGAAGAGATTAGTTGTGGTAGATGGTCCAATACACTTAAAGCTAAATTGTGTTCAGTAACAAACATCAGCATTTTCAATCCTTTTTTACCCCAGTCTTCAACTTTAACCTCATTTTTGTAGCTTCATTTCATAAAATATTTTTAATTTTTGGTACTATTTTTAAAGCCTTCAGATTTATGTGGTGTGATTTACTCATTGCATGTCTAGTGATCTGGGATATTGCACCCACTAAACTTTTATTTTTACATACTCTACATACAGCTTCATTGTCTTTGTTTTTATGAAACCAATTCTTCACTCAGCTTTAAATTATTGTTTGTAAGTTATATTCCGTTTTTTTTTACGTTTTGCCTGCACAGCCTCGTTACTATCACTATCATTTTCATCATTTGTAGCGTCAGATTATTGTTTATGGTCCGATTTCAAGATGTATTACAAAAATATGGCAAGTTAAATTACATTTACCTCACTTTCGTAAAGACATTTTGGCTTATTAAATTGTTAAAATGCAGGAACCGACACTCTAAGGCAAAAGACAGATTTGAAGTTGCCTTACATATATAAATCATTATCTAAATTTGCAAAAAACATCAAATCAAAGACTAGAAGTTAGAAATGAAAATGAAATGATAAATGAGAATGGAAAATGACAAATGACAATATTGACAATTGACATGAATGGACTGGAGAGTTGACTTGTGTTAGTAGTGTGAGAGTAACACAGAAGAGACTGGTAACAGAGGCACATAATACGCACAACCTAATTAACAGAATGGACAGAACACAGAACGCGGCGCTAACAGGACAGAACATACAGTTACGTTAGAATAAATAGATACACTAGATTTTAGTGTTTTTTAACCAGATTTTGAAATTACTGCTGTAATTGTAAAATTGTAATAGATTTGGAAGTTTTTCAAATTGTAGTAATGATGTAATGAAAGTATGTAAATTGTAATAGATCTATTACAATTGTAATGACAGGAGCAATCCAGTCTGGCGCTTGAGGTGTCTAATTGTATGCATACTGTATGAGAAGTCACGGAACCCCCACCGCGTAACTGTGCAAGCGCCTAATCTGTGGTGAGCTAAAGATGCGCCGGATCAATTCTTACCCGACGATACCAGTTAAGGGTTAATATCAAGTTTATCGGGATGATTTTATCAATCGGAACGCTTCTGCATTTTGTTGTATGCGTCATACATTTATTTAGTTCTGTGTGTTACGTTATCTCAGATTTTTCGTAATGATGCCAATTATTCGCAGCCGACTTAGATGATTAAAATGTTTTTGTTCTAGCTTGACCCTGGTACAAACGCTGAGTAGCCACAGCCTACCTAGCTCACTCTAGGAAACATAATCGACTGCAGAGAATACATTAGTACTTATCCTGAATCATGTTTTTCCGGCCCATACCTTCAAAGATCTTAGATTATTCTCGTGGTGATGCTAAATAGTCACAGCCGGTTTAAATAATCGAGATGTATGCGTCCTGGTATAGCCCTACTGAAGATGCCAAGTAGCCATAACCTGTTTAAGTAATCGAGATCCTGCTTTGACCCTAGTGGAGATGTTGGGTAGTCACAGCCTCCAAAGGTCATCCAAGGACATACCTCTCGACCTTCTCTTTTTAACTTTTAATCCATGATATCCGTTGCTACGACTGAGAGTCTCGTATTAAAGTTTGTCTGGTTTATAACATTTGCTTATGCTGTGTTGTTGCCTTCTGAACCCTTGCTGATATAACCATTAACTGTCGCTACTCCGTAACCGCATTTATATCTCGCTCGCCTGCCACTTCATTTAATTTTTGCTTTTCTGGCGCTAAGCACGTTCGTTTTTACAAACTTTAGAAATCATTTTTATGCCATGTACAGCTGGTAATAATCAGAATATATTTCGATGTTATCAACAATATTTATTTGTATATATTGTTTCGTTCTACGGGTTTCTGGATTTGTTGATTAACAAAACACAGCTTTCCAAACTACTAATTTATTATTACCAACTATTTTCCAACACCAGTGTCAATTAAAATATTTCTCTTCTCTATTATTAAATGTCCATAGAACTATATTCCACTATCGCATTCTATGATCGCTCCTTATATACACCAACACTTACTGTTGACTCGCTTAATACTCTATGATCACTTCTTTTACACCACACTATTCAATACTGAACTAACTTACTCTGCGCACCGCTCGTCTATTTATACTGTCTATAGAAATTCTAGACGTTTTACACTATTCTACACCTGTCACTTCTGGTCTATTCTAGAAATGTCATTCCAGAGTGTTCTCTGTTACACTGCCCCCCTCTTGTATTAGATCGTCCCGGTCTAATTCTGACATTTCTTGGTATGGCGTAAGTCTGTGCATATGGACCACCTTCATCTTGCTTTTCGGGCTCCTCTGAATGCAATAGACAAACGTCATTGATCCTTTTGATCACCTTAGAAGGACCTTCCCATAATTTCTGTAGTTTCGGTGACCGTCCATTGCGTCGTTCTGGATTGTAGAATCACACACGATCTCCTTCTTTAAAGTCAGCCGAATTAGCTCGCACGTCATAATGGGTCTTCATGCGGTCGATTTATACTCGTATATGCATGCTGACAGCAGAGTGGATGGCTTATATTCTACTTTCCAAATCTTTTATGTATTCATCAGCTGACCGTGGAGCATCTGTGGGTTTTCCAAATATGAGATCAGGAGGAAGTCTTAACTCTCGCCCAAAAACCACGCTGGCTGGTGTATGTCCGGTAGTCTCATGTACATCCGAGCGGTATGCCAGTAGAGATAGTGAAATGTGGCGGTTCCAATCTGTTTGGTGTTCATTGACAAATATTCTTAAGTGGAACTCCAAAGTAGCATTTAATCTTTCCACCATTCCGTCAGATTGAGGGTGCATGGGTGTAGTTCTCGTGTTCCTGATTCCCATAAGCTCACAAACTTTCTGGAATACAGCCGACTCGAAGTTGCGTCCTTGGTCAGAATGGAGCTCTAGTGGTGCGCCAAATCTACAGAAAAACTCATTCACCAATACTTCTGCTTTCTACTTGTTGGAAGATGTCGTCTTTTATCTGCTTCATACGTTCGTCCACACACAAAGTAGTATTCTTAATTCTGCTGGCTTGTTCTTGCAGAATTTTCTTCGTTTATTCATCTCTTCTTCTGGCTTCTTCGTCTCTTTTTCGGGCATCTTCATCTCTTCTTCTCATTTCTTCTTTGACTTCTTCGTCTCTTTTTCTCAGTTCCTCTCTTATCTATTAGTCTCTTTTTCTGGCATCTTCATCTCTTTTTCTCATTTCTTCTTTGGCTTCTTCGTCTCTTCTTCTGACCTCTTCATCTCCTTTTCTCATTTCTTCTTTGGCCTTTTCATCTCTTTTTCTCATTTCTTCTTTCGCTTATTCCGCTCTTTTTCTTGCTTCTTAATCTCCTTTTCTGGCTTCTTCTCGTGCTAATTTAGCTTCTTCGTCCATTTTTTTAATCATTTCCAATAGCTGTGCGTCCATCTTGGCTGTTGCGCTACGTGTCTTAGTCATAGACGTACTTAAAGCTGATACACAGTTTATTCTGTTTCAAGAACATACCCAGTTATGAATCACTGCTGACACTGATCTTCCAGAAATTTTAGAAGTTTTTACGTTGTTCAACGAATATTCTGGAAAATATTTCCACTAGCAGCTTGAAAATCCCACTTCTGACACCAGTTGTTACGTTCTACGGGTTTCTGGATTTGTTGATTAACAAAACACAGCTTTCCAAACTACTAATTTATTATTACCAACTATTTTCCAACTCCTCTCTAATACTAAATGTCCATAGAACTATATTCCACGATCTGCCTTCTATGATCGCTTCTTATACACCAACACTTAATGTTGACTCGCTTAATACTCTATGATCACATCTTTTACACAACACTACTCAATACTGAACTAACTTACTCTGCGCACCGCTCGTCTATTTATACTGTCTATATAGATTCTAGAGGTTCTACACTATTCTACACCTGTCACTTCTGGTCTATTCTAGAAATGTCATTCCAGAGTGTTCGCTGTGACAATATTTTGTAAATATTCTTTGTGTTCACATTTTGTAAATATCCGTTGTGTATATATTTTGTGAATATTCTCTGGTATATAATGTAGTGCTATAGTGGTGTAAAATATATAGCAAAAATTAACTTCGTCGTTAATTTCTCTCCAACCCATATCAATCTGTCGCACCTTTTAAATAATCCAGTAGTGGTCAGGTGACACAGAGTCAGCGATTGAAGACATCTCACTCGAGGCGTCACTAGCTTAGACTCTATAATTCAAACGGTTCCCAATTATTCTCAGCAGCAAGTAAACATTCTAAAATCTGACGTCCGAGATGAAATACAGCAGATGTGTATTACAATTCCAAATTGTGAAAAAACTATTTTTCACATGTAGCTACTTTTTACGTCAATGTACTGGCAAAACGGCCGATATTGGGCTGCAGAAAATCACAGGTGGATTGGGTGATAAAAGTACACACTTAGTCTTCACTTAAAACAAATTTCTGCTGTGACATAGTGAATGATCAAATCATATATATCCTTGCTTTTTTAATCAAACCCTGACAGACAAATGTTATTTGCATTTTCTTCAGGTAGGCCTAATTTTGCATCTGGCAGCCATATTTCTAGATCAACTACAACCTACTCACCGCTTTTCCAGCAGGATTGAGCACCTCCACACTATACATCTTCTGTTTAGACTTACTTAGTATGAGTGAATTGGAGGAAGGTGGAGTGGCGATCAATGTTTCCTGATATCACCCATACAGGTTTTGTTTATAAAAATTATCAAAATGTTATTTCATGATGATTTCGAAAAATCTACTCCACGAAAATTGGCTAATAAATATTTTTACAAAATTTCAGTATTTATATATATATATATATATATATATATATATATATATATATATATATATATATATATATATATATATATATATAGGGTGGCGCATTAAAAACAAAACAGACCGATTTGCGTCCAGAGAATTTTTTTAAGAAACGCTGAAACACGTCAATTTTAATATTGAGGGGGACATGTTTTGACATAAAACTCAACTTTGTCACATCAACCCATTAAGGGTGGTGTTAACAACCCTTATATTTTAAATAGGGAACATGGGCCGAGTGTTACATCATTTGGAAGCTCATTATTTTCTGAATTCAGCACACTAATTTTTTTTTGGAAGTTTTATCAACTCGTATGAAAATTATTCACAGTTAAAGATGCAAAAACGCTTTTCACTCATTCCGATAAGAAATGTGCTGATAGTCAATGTTTTGTTGGTTTGTAAACAAAAATTGACTATTAGAACATTTCTTATCGGAATGAGAGAAACGCGGTTTATTATTTCAGTTTATCGGTCGATTTGATACTTGATAGTAGTACCGAAAATTAATTTCACAATGGTGTATTCTGTAGAAGAAAGAGTTGAAATAATTACTCTTTTTTTTCAAAAACGATGACTGTGCCAACCGTACCGCAAATTTGTTTAATGAACGACATCCGAACAGACATGTTAACAGAAAATACATTTTGGAGTTAGTTGCAAAGTTTCGACCAAGTGGTTCAGTAGCCAACAAAAACGGGATCCTTGAAGTTTTAGGATAAATTGCTGCAGACCAAACTTTGAGCACGAGAAAATTGGCCACTGTTTCAAACATCAAAAGAATAACTATTCAGCGAATATTGAAGCATCATAAATTTCACCCGTATGAAATTCATCTTGTACAACAACTGAATGAAGATGACTTTGATTGGCGGTTGGAGTTTTGTGAAGATATGACTGCACGAATAGCGAATAACGGGAACCTTCTGTTCAATATCTGTTTTTCAGACGAGTGTACGTTTTTATTAAACTCTACAGTCAATCGTCATAATTGTCGTTATTGGGCAGATAATTTAAAAAAAATTCACACTCAAACTCCACAGAAATTGAATGTCTGGACTGTCATTTTTGGAGACCGTTTATTCGGACCAATTTTTCTTGATGGAAATTTGAGTGGCGAAACGTATTTGTAGTTACTAGAAGATATCGTTTACCCTCTACTAATTGACATTGTTGAAAATGGTGATCGATATCAAGAAAATCAATTAGTGTTTCAACAAGATGGAGTTCCTCCGCATTTTTCACGTGTTAGGGAGTTTTTGAGCAGAGAGTGTCCAGAACAATCGATTAGGCGTAGAGGTGCTATTGAGCGGTCCCCTAGATCACCGGATTTAACTCCTTTAGACTTCTTTCTATGGGGCCATTTAAAGAGTTGAATTTACGTAACATAACTGGAGTCTCTGGAAGAATTAAGACGACGCATTGTTAAAGAATGCCATTTAATAACTCCACAAATGCTCCAGAATGTCAGAGCTCGTTTTGAACAAAATTTGTACTTTTGTATGTAAGCTGGTGGTCAACAATTTGAATACCTACTTAACTGAATAAAAAAAATTTAACGTTTGGTTTAGTTTTTTTTTTAACGAAAAATTGATTAAATAGTGCATTTCTTATCACAATGAATGAAATACGTTCTTGCAACTCCAACTGTAATTTTTAATCGAGTTGATGAAACTTCCAAAAAAGTTAGTGTGCTGAATTCAGAAAATAAAGAGCTTTCAAACGATGTAACACTCGACCCATGTTCCCTATTTAAAATATAAGGGTTGTTATCACCACCCTTAAGGGGTTGATGTGACAAAGTTGAGTTTTATGTCAAAACATGTCCCCCTCAATATTAAAATTGACGTGTTTTAGCGTTTCTTAGAAAAAATTCTCTGGACGCAAATCGGTCTCTTTTGTTTTCAATGCGTCACCCTATATATATATATATATATATATATATATATATATATATATATATATATATATATATATATATATATATATATATATATATATATATATATATATATATATACTAACTCTTGTTTCGACGAAGATTCGCTTAAAGCCGTCTTAGCTTTGATTTCGTTCTTTGTGCTATGACATCACTTTTAGAACTTTCAACATTCCTATAAAAAAAAGTGTTCGAGAACGATAAACAATAAAGGCAAGCGAACACTTCAATTTCATTACGTTTTCGTAAGAATATATCTTAAATAATGCCACTTGGCGAATTCTAAAACGGCTATAAAATTTTAAAACCAAATTTCTCATCTCATTCCATATTCAAGAGCGAGTGGTTCAACGAGACGTCGTTGACTATAGCGCCAATATAGAAACTTTAAAGTATTCTTCACTTCGGAATAAGGTATATCATTAAAGTGCTTTCAACGAATGTAAATGTATTGGAAAAAATCTAATTGTAGTCTTGCTGTAATTGAATCCAATATTTATTTTCAGTTTTCTTGTTTCTTATGCTATAAAGTCACTGGATTTACGAATTTAGCGCAAAAGGCTTCTTGTATATTTCGTGTAGCTTGATATGATGTAGTTAGGTGTTTCGTTCTTATTCTGAATCCATTTTTGTGTGTGATATGATACAAAAATTAACTACGTTGTTGCTAGCAATCTTACAGCTATGAAATAATGTTTATATATTTTTAAATATCACATCTAAAAATAAACGAGTTGGTGAAAGTCTTGTATGGTTTCTTTTCAGCTAATTGTCCTAAAACGACTAGCTTATGAGAAAGTAAAAAGCTGAAGAGTGTAAACTGCGCTGTATATTTTCTCCAATTTTGATAGATGCAAAGTACGCATAAAAAACACATTTTTGCAGGATAAAGGATTTTTTTAATTTTCATCAGAGCCCCGCAATATTTTAAATCAAAAAAATGATACGCTATGTTTTTTTATTCAATGTGAATATTATTTTTATAATTGTCCTTTATCTTCTCATAAAAATGGTACTTTGATTTGTTTTGTCCGACAGACGGTTTTCGTTTTAAAACATAAAATGATTAATTTGCTTGTCCCTTTTGGTCTCAATCTCACAGTTTATGGTAACCAAAGCATTGACTAGATTTTATAGTAACTATCCTTTATCCCGAAAAATGTATGTGTATGCGTACTCTACATCTATCAAATTTTAAAAAAACATATGCAGAGCGGTTTTAAAGTGTAACGAGGCCTTGATTCACGGGGTGAATTATTTAGTGGAACAGATCAATGGATTTACGAGAACGGTCTCGGGCGCCAGATTTTGAAAAGGTTTACTCCCTGCGAGGATGTCTGCGACCTCGTCACAAGGCTCTGGCCACGGTGGTGGTCAGAGTGCCTGGATAGCTCTGTGGAGAGGGTCCGGTAGCCTATGATATAACAAGCCGTATAGATACCTCCGAGGTTGCGGGCTTTAATCGCTCCCCCGGTATTTCCCTGGCCTTCTGAAAGTATGTATGGCTGTAGCAGATTTATTTGCGGTTATAATATAGACTGAATGAAATTTCCACACTATTTATTACCTACTGATACGTTACAATTCACTGATATTTTTACAATCTGAATGGTACTTATTACGTTAATTTATCCTAAAACAAATTATATCACTGATGACGAGCCAACAAAATTAATTATTCCTCTCCGGGAAGAAATACGGAAGACACGGGGGCGGAAACTCCAAGTACTAGGGTTTACGATTCGTGGATGCAGTCGTTAAGTGGGTCGATTGAAAAAACGCTCCCCGAATAATTAAATAGCGTCTATCCGTCGAAGCCGATATCGCGAGATCTAGCACCTCGACGTCGAGACGTCGATAAGGAGCAGGAAGGATTATAGGGGAACACCCTGTGAAAGGATATTGCCGCGTACTAACTCGACCTAAGGCTACTTGTGTACTTACAGTGTCCAGACCAGAGTCGAATCAGAACGGTCGTACGTAATGCACTCGAAAAGTCTGTGTTAACTACAGCATCACCTTCCGAATGTTTTACGAAACGCCAACAATAATAAGATATGGTAACGGAAGGAGATTACGCTCGATCCCACGATCTCGACGTCACCGGAGAGACACACGAAACTGAGAAAATATCCGAAAATTCGCTATATATAAATACAATAATAAAACTTAAAATGTTGTTACCTAGACTATATTCGGAAGAATTGCTAGAGTACAAATTGTCCTATACGACAACGGGACGGACGGTACTGTATCCTAATACTTTGTTATTATTTGAACAAGCGGACTTTTACTTAACTGATGCGGAACTCAAGCTATAAACCTAACCACGCTACGGCAAACGGTGAACTCTTTCTGCCTCTCGTCGTTATAGTCTCTCCAGTCACCAGCCGAAAAATCCTAATCGGTGGTAGATACCTTATCCTTATCTTCTGCAGATATGTTTTTACTCTGCCGCGATAATTTTAAATGCGTAATTGTTAAGAAATATTAATGATAAAATAATTATTTTAACTGCGTAGAATTTTTACCCGTGTGATTTATATTATGTTTATTTTCGAACAGTCGCTTTTAATATCTACAGCTGTTCTGAAAATATCTACTTCGTTACAAAAGGTATTGAGGAAAAAAGATCTTTTGTCAAATTTCAACACCCTGTATCTTACAAATAAGGGAGTTGCGTACCTATGTTTATATAAAGCATCTTTTTCAAATCATCCAAGGCTAATCTTAAGGATCAGCCTTTAATTATGAAATACTCTGTATATATCTTAAAAAATTTTGGGATAGCCGTCAGTGCACGATAAAAACCCTCAGCTATTCTCAAGTCTTTTTCCTCTGTTCTTTAACGTTGGTCCATTTTCGCAACTATGGCCAATTACCAAAGCCAGGGAGCAGATTCACTTCACTAGCCTGGCAATTTTGCTGAAGCCCTGCCTTTTTGTAAGCAGGGTATAGATCTTTAACGTGCCCGACGTGCTTTATGCCCTCTTCGAAGGACGAAACGTGCAGACATTCAACTTTTCAAACACAATGCCGCAAACTCGGTTAATGTTGATTTTATAGTATGTACTGAAAAACTGAAAGGTTACCCTGCTGGAAGTTGAACCCAGTACCCTTTGGTTCACACTTCCTTACCACTAGACCGCCGAGGTGCCCATCTATTTTTTCAAATTTAAACAATAACACTCCTGACAGTCAGAGACAAAAATTTAATAGACCTAAACCACAAGTGCTACCTACATGCAAATCTTTGTTGCAACAAATGCAAATAAAATTACGTTGTCGGTCATGAAGTTTGCCTGGTTATTAATATGATAATATTAAAATAGGATAAAAAGTAAAGGGTAATAAATCTCAACCTGGTTGAAATGCCAATCCTATAAAGTACTCGAGCAGACATATGCATTAAACTGGAAATGAATGCTTTTTCATTTCCATTTTGCAAATGAAAGTAAATAATATCTTTCCATTTATCGACGGTCTGGTTGACATTCAGTGATGCGGGTAGGTAACTGGAACAAAATTATTACCAGACTCAAGTAATGAAAAATCCTTTTCTGAAAGTGAATGAATTAAACTTTACGCTGTGGAAAAATTATGGGTCTTTAAATTTAAGAGGTCCCTACGCACCAAGTACGTAATGATAGTAAATTATAATAAATGTTTTCAAATATAATACTTAAATCATTATTTATCAAATAAATTCTCAAGTATTTGCAGTATATCCGTTATATTGGGCCATTTATCAACCTATTTACTGAAAAAATCAAACTAGCCATTTTTAACAACGTGGCCGAATACAACGGATACACAGCTTGGCTATTGAAGAAATTAATTAACAGGCAGAGAACAAAGAAAATGTTAGCGGACTGAACGACCTTTAGAAAAGATAAAACCTATAAAGCTTTGTTTGGCTACCATTTGAACCGCGATTCACCGGAGGTCTAAATAGGATTTAAAAAAAAGTCAATTTGCAACTAACATTTTCGACAAAAAATACTTTAAAAACTTGATAGGTAACATAAAAGACAGGGATAGTACCGCTAAAATGTCTAAGATCTATGAAATAAGTTGTAAACGTTGTGATTTTAAATACGTCGGGCAAACAAGAATATCTATCGAAATTTAAAGAACATTTAGCACAACTAAGGGACGCTACTAAAGACAGACCTTGCGTTGCCCGGCATATTTGGAATAATCATCACCACTTGGATAAGCAGAATTTAAAATTAATAAAAAAATTTAGACAACCATGACAGCTAAACGCTATCGAGAGTATATATATTATTAAATATAATAATAATAAAAGTTGTATGAATTCGGCACCGCCGCCTGTGGACAGTTTATTGGTTAATTACTTTTGAGAGATACCGATAAAGAAAGCGCGGGAAGAAACATAACTGAATTCAGGTAGAGAGAATTTCCGGTAAGCAAGCAGTGAAAGTTTTTTGTCTTTTGTGAACCACCATGAATTGTCTAGGCCGAGTACCTGCACAGAATATAAAATCTTAGTGGTCACTGTAAGCCATACTAAATTTTTTATGGATTTTTCGAATCATTTTTGGCACATTTTCGTGACTTTTTTGCAAATTTTCGTGAAACCTACTTTTTAGCGAATTTACATAAAAAATGACTTATGTCGAGACTTACAAAAAATTTATACAGATGAGCGTGAACTAAGACCCCAAAGCAGTGCGATTTTTATTGTCTAAAATTAACCTCTTGATATAAAAGTTTCACCACTATCGTCACAGCTCTTCAAAGGGTAGCTACCCTTTCGAAATTTTGAAATTGGGTGGTGGGTACTGTATAGATTTTTTAAAATGTAATCCAATTCTGAATTCAGCAACACGAATTTTGTTTGTAGGAATAAAATAAAGTCAGTAATAACATTTTTATGATCAGTAACACCTAACACAAGTGAAGCCTGTAAAAAATTACATAGTCTACTCTATGATAAGGATATGATACTTATGATATGATACTTCAATATCTCAAAGTCTGTAAACAATTTTCAAAATGTTGGGCTTCCTGTACGAAAAGAACTCTGGAGATTTTGTTGTATACCATGTCGTATCTATAACAATCGACTAATGATAACAATTATCTGCTGTGTCACATGTGTCATAAAAACTAATCTAGCATAAGTTTGATAGTTTTTTGCGATAGTAGTAAATTTACGTTTCGGTTGTCGTGCAAAGTGAATACGTATAATTTTCTTTTGCTTCTTCAAATTAATAAATTAATTGTTGGTAAAATGCGTTTATTAATAGCTCAAAGAATTGAAGTTTTAGTGATGACTGGTTAGGGTGACATGATACTTCAATATCTCAAAGTCTGTAAACAATATTCAAAATGTTGGGCTTCTTGTACGAAAAGAACTCTGGAGATTTTGTTGTATACTATGTCGTGGGTGGCATGATCCGAACTCAGGCAGAGGTGTGTATTCTGTTTAAGACTAAATATCCCGATATGTTTATCAATCAATTAACAGTGGGTCGAAAAGATACGATATTTCTAGATTAGTCTAGCGTGGAAGATTTGCCAAAAACAGATCGCCGGTCTATAAGTGACGAAGTAAAATTAGACCTTATCATCACGGTAGTGGTCGGTAAGTCCAGAATTCCATTTCAGACGGCACATAAAGTATTAAAACTTGAAAAGCTTAATCCTTATAAAATACAGCTTTTGCAGTAGTTATCCGATGACGATTCAGACAGAAGGATGCAATTTTCTGCAAGATTAATAGATAATTGTAATGATAACTTTTTGCAAGTACCGAATATTATGTTTTCGGACGAATCTATTTTTATACTACATGGAGAAGTTAACCGTCAAAACTGTAGATATTGGGCAAGGGAAAATCAAAAATGGATGACGACGATATCTACAATTGTTACAGTAATATCTCATTTCAATGTTATGGTACTTATTTGCTGATGGACGCAATGCTTGTTTGGTAAATCGTAACTTGTGGTATCCACAAGTTCGCATTATGACGTTAGTGTTCGAAAGTATCTGTATCAAACAAACTTCCAACAGATGTATTGGCAGGCGTGGTGCACTCGAGTGGCCAGCAAGATCACCTGACCTAACTCACTTATATTTTTTTCTGTACGATCATTTGAAGAGTGGTGTATTCAAAAGTAAACCAGATACTATCGACGAATTAAAAACAAGAATGAGAACTGAATGTACCAACATTTCTCTAGAGATTATAAATAGGGTTCAACAAGAATTTGTTGACCGTTTTGGATATTGTCAGACACAAGAAGGCGGGCATTTCGAACATTTGATTCGATAAGACTGAACTATGTAATTCTTTATAGGCTTAACTTTTGTTAGCTGTTACTGATAATAAAAATGTATTTCTAACTTTATTTTATTCCTACAAAAAAAATTGGTGTAGCTGAATAGAGAACTGGATTAGCTTTAAAAAGATGTATCACATTACCCACCATCCTATTTCAAACTTGCGAAAGGGTTGCTCCCCCTTGTAGAGGTATAACGGTAGGGGTGAGATTTTTATATGAAAAAGTTAGTTTTTGAAAATAAATGTCGACCCGTTTTTGAATTTTCCCAATTAATGGCCGCACTGAATTTTATTTATTTTATGCTTTACTTTATATGTACGTATGTATGTATATACAAATTTTGTAAAAAAATGCTTAGATCATTTCGCCAAAAAATTCTAGCATAACGCACAGGTTGCGTCCAACTTGTCCACTTCGGCACAAACTCTTCTTTTAAGGAGCGGCGAAAAGCGTAACTTGGTGTTGTTCTAAAATAATATATCTCAACATAATTAATACCCTCAAAAAATATTTTTGTGGCTGACATTTCACTTTGTTACCACCAAGTTATTTGTAGAAGTCTGATACATATTCTTTTTGAATATGGATTTTATCTGGGTCAATATTGATTTTTTTGATGCTGTATATTTTTGATAACAAATACGAACCAGTATTCAGTAGAGCGAACAGACTGACAGAAAGCCAAGAATGATGTACAATCTTTTGTTCGATGGGGATCACAGAGACCTCAGGGATGGATTGAGTATCTAATGGGCTAGATGCAAGTAACAAGTTGTACAATATATACCACCTATACGGTTTGAAATTGTGTTTTATAAAATAGTGCATTTCGATGCGATTTATAAGTCTTTTATAATACGTGGAGTATTGTAGTTTTAATATAGGGCACTCTGGTTCAAAGTAACTTTGCTTAATTTGGTTTGAATTTGTTTAAAGTACCATAATTTGGATCTTTGCAAATAGAGACAAATTCGTGCATAGTGACATCATTTGAAATCGTGCATTTGCATTTGATTTCAAAGAAAAAGAAATCGTTCGGATGCGTTTTGGCAAGACGGAGTGAACACATTATGTGCACTTTAAGGAGCTCACTTCTATCAACCATCTGCGTCCAAATCACAAAAATGAAAAAGTAAAATAGCAATCGCTTACTTGTGATACATTGATTAATAAATAATATATTAGGGGAATACCTAGTATTCAGCGTTTTGTCATCGCCAACCTTTGTCTTTTTGTATCAGGTTCAGTAGCCCAGGCAAAGGCTCATCGTGTAACTTTCAGCCTTCAGTATTTCATCTCTGACTGGAACCTCGACCCCATTACGCCTTTGCATGTATAGCACCTGAAGTGAGGTTTTCATTAATTGTTGTTGCCCTTCCCTGGTGAAACTGATCTATACTACACACAGACTTGGAGACTGATTCTCTGTCGTAACTGTTGGTTTTCGTTATTGTAAAGGTTGGACGTACCCAGCGCGTAGGATAACTGGAACAAGTGGCCTTTCTAAATTCTAGATGTTCTAGGATGTTCTTCAACGTTTCTGTAACCGATTTTCTTCTACCTAAGGATGCTGGCAGTCAGCAAAACTGGTTACGGAAACGTTAAAGTACATCCCAGAACATCTCTAATTCAGACGGGGTACTGGCTTCAGTTAGCTTAAGCGTTGGCTCCGTCCTTCATTTACAAAAACTAAAACCAACAGTGAAACCAGAGAAGTAATCTCCAAGTGTGTATAAAAGTGAGGTTTTGTTTTCTTTTTGGGAGAGATTGAACAGTTTCTTGTTTTCAGGCTCATTTTATTCATAAGTATATTTAGTCGACACTGTCGTGCAGACCTACTATTATTCGACATGTCTGCGCCTGTCTAATAAGTCCATTATAATTTTTGAAGAGTTTTAATGAACTAATTGACCTCTTTTCAGTGTAGAGAGTTTTTCCCTAATCCAGTGTTTCCCTTCTGGTCGAATCATTAATGGGTCTCCATATGCTCGACCTGGCAAGACCGCGAATAATACTGGGCCTATCAGGAGACTGGACGCGCTTTCCGTGGTCAGTTTGTTTGTCTTGTGATTTCATTTACGACCTTCGTGTGATGAGACCGATGTTAGTTTTACTTGTTTTGACTTACTAGGTCTAATATTTGATCTCTATGAAATGTAGGACCCTATGCGCCGCTTGTTTACCAGAGCACATGGCAGTTGACTATTTCGTAGTTCTTTGCTTAATATTATTTCTTGCGGTCAGTTAGGCTTAGAATGTTTTGTTTCCCTAAGCTTGCTGGAATGTTGGCTGTTTCTTTTCTTCCGTAAATTCCTGATTCAACACCTAATTTTATTTTGGGTTTCAGTCATTGTACGAGTCTACTTGGGCGGCTATGGGAGAGCTACCCATCTTACCCTCTTTTTTATTTCTATATTTAAATTTTTCTCACGGCTATACTAGGTACCAAAATCAGTTTCGCCAATAATTCCTTGTATAGTTTCTGATCCGAGTTTGGTGCTCTAGAATTTTCTGCGCACGATCCTGCATTACCCTATGCACCACTGAGCGCACTTCTCCTTAAATAAGTACATGTAGTGAAAGACTTTCAACTCTTCTGTTAAAGTTATCGTCATGGTGGGTCCCGTAGAGCATGACATGCAAGTCTTTGAACGCAACGTTTCAGTCTTATCTCTACTACCTGCGCTTTTTCTAACATACTACATATTTCTATGTTATCATAGACTTTGCAATCTTCTCGTATATCCATAGGATCATATTGGGGTTCGTTTTTTAGTTCTTACAATATATCCGTCTGCGCCGTCCAAGTGCAATTGTTATATAAGGATGTTACATAAGGATGTAAGGCTTTTTATTGACAGCATTACATGTGACTTTTTGGTCCATTATGACTCATGGGTAGTTCGCCTCAAGTTTTTCAAAGAAACTGAGTATTTTCAGAGGGACTAGGAATATTCATTGATTGTTGTTGCCCTTACTTGGTGAAACTTGTCCATACTGCATACAGACTTGGAGAATACTTCTCTAGCTTCACTGTTGGTTTTTAGTGGTGAAGGACGTAGCCAGCGCGTGAGCTAACTGGAGCAAGTGGCCCTTCGAATTCTGGAAGTTCTAGGATGTTCTTCAATGCTTCTGTGACTATAGTTTCGCTGCTTGACAGCATTTTCAGACAGATTAAAATTGAATTAGTACGAAATCATGACAACTACAAATAAATATCTGTTGCTAGGTTATGATATGATGTTTTGATCAAACAATTTTATCAAATAGAAAATAAAATGAAACACAGATGACATATGAGGTTTTCAAAATGTCTATGTGATGTATGTCAATATTTAACATAAAAACTAGAACTAGCCTATAATAACTATGATAACAGTTACAACAATAAAATAACTAAACAATAACAGTATAAAAGTAGTCTCTATACAACGAAAATATCGACATACATCAACTCATTATTTTATTACAACTTTTTTGAAATAATAGTTAAATTTATTTTCTTTGGCATATTTAATTAGAAAGAAGAATATCCAAGAAAGGGGAATTCATTAAATCAGTTTGCTCGTTTAAAACAAGGTAGTTATTGTCGTGTGTGTGCCTTTTGACTTCTAAAGCTTCAAAAAAGTCTAGTTTACGTTTGTCATCATAAAAATGTAGTGGTTCTATGCGGTTATTTATTGTAGGTCTATGTTCGGTATCAATAATATGTTTTGCAAATGTAGATTTGTCAGCGTGGTTATTTCTAAATGCAGAAATATGTTCTTTGTATCGGGTGTTAAAATTTCTAGAAGTTTGACCTATGTAGATTGCGTTACAATGTGTGAAGCTAATTTATAAACTCCAGCTTTTGTCAGGAAACAAGATTTTTCTTTCGCGTTAAATAACAAATCACGCGTCGTGTTGTAAGATTTAAAAGCTACCTTTGTATTTGTACAAGTGTTTAAAATTTTTGAAATGTTTTCTGAAATGGTTCCAAAATAAGTTATCGAAACGTATCTGTTGTCTTCTTTGTCTCTAATATTTGGATAAATTAAATTAATCGCTAATTTGTATTCTTTTCTCTCTATCATTTTATCTATTATTTTAACAGAGTAGCCATTATTAAATGCTGTTTGCTTAATTATTGAAATTTCTTTTTCTTTTTCAAAATTGTTTTGTGACAAAACAATTTTGAAAAAGAAATTTCAATAATTAAGCAAACAGCATTTAATAATGGCTACTCTGTTAAAATAATAGATAAAATGATAGAGAGAAAAGAATACAAATTAGCGATTAATTTAATTTATCCAAATATTAGAGACAAAGAAGACAACAGATACGTTTCGATAACTTATTTTGGAACCATTTCAGAAAACATTTCAAAAATTTTAAACACTTGTACAAATACAAAGGTAGCTTTTAAATCTTACAACACGACGCGTGATTTGTTATTTAACGCGAAAGAAAAATCTTGTTTCCTGACAAAAGCTGGAGTTTATAAATTAGCTTGTACACATTGTAACGCAATCTACATAGGTCAAACTTCTAGAAATTTTAACACCCGATACAAAGAACATATTTCTGCATTTAGAAATAACCACGCTGACAAATCTACATTTGCAAAACATATTATTGATACCGAACATAGACCTACAATAAATAACCGCATAGAACCACTACATTTTTATGATGACAAACGTAAACTAGACTTTTTTGAAGCTTTAGAAGTCAAAAGGCACACACACGACAATAACTACCTTGTTTTAAACGAGCAAACTGATTTAATGAATTCCCCTTTCTTGGATATTCTTCTTTCTAATTAAATATGCCAAAGAAAATAAATTTAACTATTATTTCAAAAAAGTTGTAATAAAATAATGAGTTGATGTATGTCGATATTTTCGTTGTATAGAGACTACTTTTATACTGTTATTGTTTAGTTATTTTATTGTTGTAACTGTTATCATAGTTATTATAGGCTAGTTCTAGTTTTTATGTTAAATATTGACATACATCACATAGACATTTTGAAAACCTCATCTGTCATCTGTGTTTCATTTTATTTTCTATTTGATAAAATTTTTTGATCAAAACATCATATCATAACCTAGCAACAGATATTTATTTGTAGTTGTCATGATTTCGTACTAATTCAATTTTAATCTGTCTGAAAATGCTGTCAAGCAGCGAAACTATAGTCACAGAAGCATTGAAGAACATCCTAGAACTTCCAGAATTCGAAGGGCCACTTGCTCCAGTTAGCTCACGCGCTGGCTACGTCCTTCACCACTAAAAACCAACAGTGAAGCTAGAGAAGTATTCTCCAAGTCTGTATGCAGGACTAGGAATAGTCGATCGATCATCATCAATCGATGAGTCATCACTCATGGGTAATTTGCCTCAGTTTATCACTAAGAGTGTAATGCCTTCGAGTGTTATTTTCTTTGCTAAAGTAACAACTGTATTTTTTGGATTTGTCAAAAAGCTTTCCTTTTTGCACCAAGTGTCTACTATATTTATGGCTTTCTAAGAGAACTTGGATACGGTTCTTGCGAATCAAAGGCTTTTTCAAAGAAACTGAGTATTTTGAGAGGGACTAGGAATGATCGATCGATCATCATCAATATCAATCGATGAGTCATCACTCATGGGTAATTCGCCTCAGTTTATCACTAAGAGTGTAATGCCTTCGAGTGTTATTTTCTTTGCTAAAGTGACAACTGTATTTTTTGGAATTTATCAAAAGTCCTTCCTTTTTACACCAAGTGTCATATTTATGGGTTTCTGAACTAGGCTACTGTCCTCGCGAATAAAAGGTTTTCCAAAGAAATTGCGTATTTTCAGAGGGACCAGGAATAGTGCGTCATCATTAACCTCTAAATTATATACATCTGTGGTGTAGTGGAACGGGTATTCAGCTGGAACACGGATTGTCCGGTTTCGATTCACATTGGTGGCAGATTCTATCAGGGTGATTTTTTCCATACAATAAAAACCTACTTCTCCCTTAGGACAGCTTCTACTTCTCTGCCTGTCATGACTTTGATTTCGACTATTTAGCATATTATAGTACTTTTCTTGAGCCTGGCCCTGGCCCGCTGGCAACGCATAATTGGTATTTTCATAAAATACAACACATAACCGTTGGTCTACTGGTAAGTGCCTTTTGTGTGCAATAAAGTTCCTGCTACGACCTTTTTCTTTTCTAGTGACTTATTACAGTAAGTTTGTTACGTGTAAAATTCACCTTAAGCATATTAACATCATTAATTACACGTAGCAGGCAAAATAAACAAAAACACCCCATATAATTATTCGGTTTCATATTGTTATTGGTTTAGGGACAGCTGTGAACGAACATCTTTAATTTGTTATCTACATTCATTCAGTTTCAATTTCTAGAAGTCGAGACTTACCACCGAAACAGTCGACAACGGCAGAGTACACTGTCTTGTGAAGGCATGGTTGCCAGCACGTCATTAATTTATTGTCTGTCTAACTTTAGCTGGTTGGAAATTACTGAATTATGTGTTAATGTAGTGAGATAAATTCTTCCATGCAGAACTGTGGTTACAACGGTCTCTATAAGCTGTGGAAGAAGTTTATTATCGAGATTAATATTGGAAGTTAGGTGTGTTACATATGTCGAGGTCTTGCGGTCGAAGCCCGAATTTCCCCATTCGTGTAAATGTCGCAACTCTGCGGTATTAAGTTATTCGTTGCCAGAGTTTGATATTTTTGATGGAAGAACGGGACACCATTTCTTGTCGTCTTTTTTTTTTGTTGACCGATAGCGAATCAGCAAGATTAGCTATGACCTGGGAGAGAAAACATTTTTGAGAAAAAAGGTTGGTTTTGAAAACGGTGGAAGAAGCAATTTAATTTGAGTGTGTGGCAAGATTTCAGCTAGAAAAAAGAAACAGGCAAGTGGGCCATTCATCCTAGTTTGGAGATTAATTTCTAGGCTGTAAAACGATTATAGTATTCTGGAGGTTTGGGAAGTTGAAGCGAATTAGTCGCATAGTACTTGAATACTATAATATTCCCGTGGTGGAGAGTAAATGTCACATACGTAAAGCCGAAAAAGCAAGTGGCTTTGTGGCTTGTTTTCAATCAGAACCGGCTTGTCTAACTGTGGTCAACAAAACACCTCGACATAACATAGAAACCCTCAGGATTTGGAGGTAATACCCAACTCGTAGTTTTTTTTTTATGTGTAACTAAGGCGTGTTTTCTCTTTCTATTTGTTACAGGGTTTTGGTTTTGGCTTTTGGTTTTAGCTTTTGGTTTTAGTTCTAGTTTCAGTTTTTGTCTTGCTTTAATTGATTTTATAGTGCCTAATCGACAAGCAATAGGCCTACATATTGTCTTAAACTAACGAGTGGTCAATGGGAGAATAAGAATATTGGTATGGTACCATTTTGTGGCGCAAATTCAATTATAAGTCATTCCCAGCAACATCAGATTGCCGAGGACATTTCGTTGTTGAGTAGAGGAAGTACAGGTGGCCGGAAGGTACCGACACAGTGGACAGTAGATATTTTGTTAGCGAAAAATCGACCAGAGAAGGTTCACTGGAGATCAGACCTTACAGGTAGTAGTCTTTAAGTTGTATTGTTAATAAAGAACTCAATTTGTTTGTTTGGACTTTTAAATCCAGTATTAAGCTGTGACTCTACTTATGGTGGTCAAGTTTTGAAATTCAAAGATAAAGTTTTAACGATAACACAATAGGATAAGATACCCAGCTTTTTATTTGAACCCTACACGTCAGCTGATGATTTATATTCACATTATCATTAATATAATTGCTTTGAGTTTGATAAAGTACTATCATTATTTAGGCTACCATTTGATACACCTTTTCATATTTTAACATCTTTGTAAGCTGATCGTGATCACGAAAGGACACAAATTTCCATTTGATTTAGCTTAGTTACTTTTATTGTTGCGTTTGAATTACTTGACTTGTTATTGCTTACCATACGAACGTTAGTAGCTTAAAGCTATTTGTTTAGCAGTAAATTATTGAGATATAGCAAGCGAGTCATTTTGCGGACTCTGTTATTCATTTAACATACATGCTAGCAATTTATAGGTTATATATGTGTATATATAATACTGTTTTTGATCTGTCTGACCACTTGTAGGCATCATCTGGATTTTATAATAAACTAGAATTTTATTTTATATATATATTTGTGTGTCGTTTGTTCTGCACTCACCTCTCACTCCCGTATTAGTAACGTTAGGTGCTGTTTAGTGTTTGTCAGCTTCTACGTAAGCCTTTAAGATATTCCAACTGTAAGATTTCGTTCCCACATTTGTACATTCCGACGTATAAGCCTGCGATTTTAGGTGCAGCTGCCAGGGAGGTCCAAGGAGTTCTTGGTTGTGTTGGATTCTTGGTAAGCTGGATTTCGTAATTAACATCTCTTATAAATATCCGGAACTAGGTGTAAAACAATCAAGTGGCGCCCTCATAGAGTAACACCTTATAAAGAACCCTGCCCATCTTCACTGTATAAAAGCTAGGGGCCACCTAGATTTCCGGTAACGTTGACCTTTCTATCGATCGTCGTATGTAGGTTGTTTGACTTTCAAACGTGGTAAAGGTTTTTAGGAACAGGGATTCCTAGGATCGATTTAAAGAGATAGTGGGCGGTCACATATTTGGCGCCCAACGTGGGGCGCGATTCAGCTCAAAAAGGGCTTATTTTTTGGGTTTTTAGAGATTTTGGAAGCCGTAGTATTGGACTTGAACTTTTGTGTAGTTGTGAGAGTAGGGCTTTGGGGAGTAAAGTCGTTTGGTTTTGGCGTATTGATCTTGCCGATGTATGGTGTTGTTAGCTTTCTCAACTAATCGGGTGTGAGAGTGCAGACTGCATTTATTTTTTTTATTTTTTTTTACTGTATTGTTAGGTAGTTATCTTGATTCCAGTGTGGGTTTATTTTTTTTTCAATCATGGCTCGTCGTATGGATGTATATAGACTGGACAAAGAAGAGCTCGTATATGAATTAACGGTACGTGGCATAGCTACTGGCACGGTGGAAGATATGCGCGGTCGTTTAACCTTAGCGCGCCAAATGGAAAAGTCTGGCGATAGTCTACATTATCCTAAGTATCCATTTACGTTTGAGGAAGATCTTGGTGTTGTGCAGGGAAAACTGGAAGGCGTGTTGGCTGTCTTAGAAGAATTTCAAGGAGATAGCAAGGACAAGCAGTTTCTAAAATTGCAGACAAAGTTGGCTCACATATTGGGAAGGATAGATAATATGGAGTCTGCGGATGAAGAAAAGAAGAAGACTCGAGGTGAATTACTTGCTCGTACGTTATCGATGATTGACCAGCTCAACACCAAAGCGTCAAAAGTCGGGAGTGAAACACAACCTACTCCTTTAGGTTTGCAAGTAATGGAAGCATCTTTAGGGAATCAGTTGAAGTTCGAAACCCCTCAGTCGTGTTCTTCACCCATGATGTCTGCTGCGCAGTCGCTTAACGCGTCGTTGATTAAGCCGGTGCTCCCTCACAAGTGGAACTTGAGGTTTGGTGGAGACAGAAGAGGACTGTCTGTGACTGCTTTCTTCGAACGTGTCGAGGAAATGAGAAAGGCCAGAAATGTCAGTAAGGAGATCCTATTGGAGTCAGGAATAGATTTATTCGAGGGTAGAGCATATGAATTTTATCAGGATGCTAGGAGTGAAGTGTCCCAGTGGGATGAACTTGTAGGAAGATTCAAGGAAGAATATCAACCCGTTTTTTATAGCGAGAAGCTTCTGGATGAGATAAAGAAGAGAAAACAAGGAGCAGATGAGACCATAGGAACTTATTTGGCTATTATGTCGAAATACTTTCAAAGATTGCAATGTCAAGTCTCGGAGGAAACGAGGTTGAGTCTCCTAATGCGCAACTTAGCACCGATGTATCGTAGCCAACTGGGTGCTATGGAAATAAATTCAATCGCCCAGCTGCGTACTTTGTGCAAGAGGATAGAACAACGATCCCAGGCTGGTGAGTTTGCACATCCGCCAAAAAAAGAGCAGATTTTGGAGCCTGATTTGGCATACGTGGGTTTGGAAGAGAAGACCGAGAGACTGCAAGTATCGTCTAACCAGGGTGGGCGTAGCCAGACGAGGCATAGTCCCGTCGTCTGTTTCAACTGTAGGAAGCCAGGCCACATAGCAGCAGGTTGTACCGAGAGAAATAGACTCATCTGCCACAAGTGCAATAGGGAAGGCCACATTGCTCGTAATTGTCCCAGAGGTTTTTCGGGAAACGGAGTGCAGCGCTCTTAGAGAGTCGAGCTGATAGTGCTGCCGTTAAGTACTCGGCTACTGTCAAACCTGTTTTAGATTTCATCATTGACCATGCACAGAACGATGAAAGGCCTCACCTTAGAGTGGACATATTAGGGATTACCTTGCTTGGACTCCTAGATTCCGGGGCGTCGAGAACAATTTTAGGTGGATCAGGTTGGGACCGTATCGCGAAGTTGCGAATACCCCTGGACGAATCGAAGAAGACATCATGCACAGTCGCTAATGGAGAGAAATGTGAAAGTATTGGTACGTGTGAATTACCAATGAAGGTTCGTGAGCGTCTAAAGTTTATAGAGGTGATGGTTGTCCCTGAACTACCACATGTTTTGATTTTGGGAGCAGACTTTTGGATAAGGATGGGGATTGTTCCTGATCTGAGGCATAACGAGTGGCAATTTTCTAACTGTCCTGAAGTAAGCACAGTAGATATAGCTGATCAGTCAGTCTTGGAAGTTGGACAGAAGAAGCAGTTGGAGGAGTTAATCAACAAGAAGAAGACTTTGCTCGGAAATAGTTTGGGTTGTACAAATATGACGGAACATGTGATCAAGACTAATGCACCACCGATTAAGCAGAGATACTATAGGGTATCCCCAGTGCTTCAGAAATACATCGATGAAGAATTAGAAGATATGTTGAAGAACGATGTCATAGAACCTAGCAGTAGTCCGTGGGCGTCGCCAATAGTTCTTGTAAAGAAGAAGGATGGTTGTTATAGGTTCTGTGTCGACTACAGGAAGCTTAATGCAGTGACCGAACGTGATGGCTATCCATTGCCAATGGTTACAGACACGTTAGACAAGCTTCGAGATGCGAAGTATCTTTCTAGTTTGGATCTGAAGAGTGCATTTTTCCAAGTCCCTGTTGCCGAGTCTTCAAGACCGTATACTGCGTTTACCGTCCCCAATAGAGGACTATTTCAGTTTAAAAGGATGCCATTTGGCCTGCATAATTCTCCTGCAACATGGCAGCGTTTGATCGATCGTGTGTTAGGATCGGACCTGGAACCTTACGTGTTTGTATATTTAGACGATGTAGTGATCACGACTCCAAGTTTTGAAAAGCACCTCGAAGTGTTAGAGGAAGTGTTTGAACGCCTGAGAAGAGCCAATCTAACCGTCAATTGGGAGAAAAGTCAGTTTTGTAAGCCCGAGATGAAGTACTTGGGTTACGTGGTGGATAGAGAAGGGTTAAGAGTGGACCCTGATAAGGTCAGAGCAATGATCGAGCTACCTACTCCGACCATTGTGAGGGAAGTGAGACGTGTACTAGGTATGCTGTCCTGGTATAGAAGATTTTGTCCTGATTTTTCTACTGTGGTCGCACCAATCACAGGGTTGCTGAAGAAAAGTACTAAGTTTTGTTGGACTCCTGAGTGTGATAGATCTTTCAGGAAGATTAAGGAGCTGTTGATATCTGCACCTGTTCTGAGTTGTCCAGATTATTCTTTACCGTTTGTTGTACACACAGATGCATCGGGCTATGGTATTGGTGCGATGTTATCTCAGACGCATCCAGATGGTGATCGTGTGATTTGTTACTTGAGTCGTTCTCTGTCACGCCAAGAACGTAATTATTCCACGACAGAACGAGAGTGTTTAGCGGTTCTGTGGGGAATAGAAAAACTGCGTCCTTACATCGAGGGAGTAAAGTTTACTGTCATCACCGATCATTATAGCTTGAAATGGTTACATAGCCTCAAGGATCCATCAGGAAGACTTGCAAGATGGGCTGTACGCTTGCAGCAGTATGATTTTGAGATTGTTCATAGGAAAGGCAAAGACCACGTAGTACCGGATGTACTGAGCAGATCTGTACCAGTGTTAGACGTCCTGAACAGTGTGGAGACAGAGACGAAGACTACAGACAAGTGGTATTTGAAGATGATAGAGCGGGTACAAACTACACCTCTGAAGTTTGGGAATTGGAGATTGTCAGGTGACAAGTTGTATAAGTACGTGAGGCAAGATTATCCAGCACTTACGCCTAAGCAAGATGTTTGGAAGATTGTCGTTCCTAAAGACCAGCGACGAAGACTCTTGTCAGAAGCTCACGATCCAGCTACATCGGGTCATATGGGAGTCTATAAAACCTACTCAAGGTTAACTGATAGATATTATTGGCCGAAGATGCGACAGAACGTTGCGAACTATGTCCGCAAGTGTACCATATGTGCTGCGCACAAGGTGGATCAACGAGGTCCCAAGGACATGATGGTGTCGCATGCTAAACCGTCGAGGCCGTGGGAGATGATATCAGTGGATTTAGTGGGTCCTTTACCACGTTCATCGAAAGCCAATAGTTTTATCCTGGTTGTCACAGATTATTTGAGCAAGTTTGTGTTAACCTTCGCTTTGAGGAAGTCCATCACCGACACGATTATTAGAAGTCTGGAAGAAGGTGTATTTCTGTTATTTGGCGTACCGAAGATGATAATGTGTGATAATGGTCCCCAATTTAAAAGTTCAGCTTTCAAAAGGTTTGCCGAGAAATACCAGTGCAATTTGAAGTTTAGCGCGAATTACCATCCGCGCGCAAACCCTACCGAGCGAACTAATCGTACAATCAAGACCATGTTGGCAATGTATGTGAATGATAACCACAAGAAGTGGGATGCTGGGCTACAACAGGTGACTTGTGCTGTGAGAACATCTCGACATGAGACGACTAGATTGTCACCGTATTATGTCAATTTTGGGCGATGTATGGCATTGTCAGGAGCGGACTACCAGAATCAGATTGATTTGGACGGCGAGGATGAAGATGTGTTGGTTGACAAGAGCAGGAACATCGTGTTCAAGGAGGTGTACAGGGACGTGAAACAGAGACTGGAGAAGGCTACTAAGAAGGCTGTAGCGAGGTATAACATGCGCAGACGTTATGAAGAGTATGAGGTGGATCAACCTGTGATGAGGAGGAATTACGTGTTGTCAGATGCAACGAAGAACTTTGCTAGTAAGTTAGCTCCAAGATACATAGGACCGTTTTATGTTAGTAAGAAGGTGTCTCCATGGACGTATGAACTTAGAGACAAAGCTGCCCAGAATAGTGGAGTTTGGCACGTGAAGGACCTGAAGCTTGTTCCTTCTGATTAGGCTTAACCTTACGGTTAATCCTCTTGAAGTAAGGGGGGGATTGTTACGTGTAAAATTCACCTTAAGCATATTAACATCATTAATTACACGTAGCAGGCAAAATAAACAAAAACACCCCATATAATTATTCGGTTTCATATTGTTATTGGTTTAGGGACAGCTGTGAACGAACATCTTTAATTTGTTATCTACATTCATTCAGTTTCAATTTCTAGAAGTCGAGACTTACCACCGAAACAGTCGACAACGGCAGAGTACACTGTCTTGTGAAGGCATGGTTGCCAGCACGTCATTAATTTATTGTCTGTCTAACTTTAGCTGGTTGGAAATTACTGAATTATGTGTTAATGTAGTGAGATAAATTCTTCCATGCAGAACTGTGGTTACAACGGTCTCTATAAGCTGTGGAAGAAGTTTATTATCGAGATTAATATTGGAAGTTAGGTGTGTTACATATGTCGAGGTCTTGCGGTCGAATCCCGAATTTCCCCATTCGTGTAAATGTCGCAACTCTGCGGTATTAAGTTATTCGTTGCCAGAGTTTGATATTTTTGATGGAAGAACGGGACACCATTTCTTGTCGTCTTTTTTTTTTGTTGACCGATAGCGAATCAGCAAGATTAGCTATGACCTGGGAGAGAAAACATTTTTGAGAAAAAAGGTTGGTTTTGAAAACGGTGGAAGAAGCAATTTAATTTGAGTGTGTGGCAAGATTTCAGCTAGAAAAAAGAAACAGGCAAGTGGGCCATTCATCCTAGTTTGGAGATTAATTTCTAGGCTGTAAAACGATTATAGTATTCTGGAGGTTTGGGAAGTTGAAGCGAATTAGTCGCATAGTACTTGAATACTATAATATTCCCGTGGTGGAGAGTAAATGTCACATACGTAAAGCCGAAAAAGCAAGTGGCTTTGTGGCTTGTTTTCAATCAGAACCGGCTTGTCTAACTGTGGTCAACAAAACACCTCGACATAACATAGAAACCCTCAGGATTTGGAGGTAATACCCAACTCGTAGTTTTTTTTTTATGTGTAACTAAGGCGTGTTTTCTCTTTCTATTTGTTACAGGGTTTTGGTTTTGGCTTTTGGTTTTAGCTTTTGGTTTTAGTTCTAGTTTCAGTTTTTGTCTTGCTTTAATTGATTTTATAGTGCCTAATCGACAAGCAATAGGCCTACATATTGTCTTAAACTAACGAGTGGTCAATGGGAGAATAAGAATATTGGTATGGTACCATTTTGTGGCGCAAATTCAATTATAAGTCATTCCCAGCAACATCAGATTGCCGAGGACATTTCGTTGTTGAGTAGAGGAAGTACAGGTGGCCGGAAGGTACCGACACAGTGGACAGTAGATATTTTGTTAGCGAAAAATCGACCAGAGAAGGTTCACTGGAGATCAGACCTTACAGGTAGTAGTCTTTAAGTTGTATTGTTAATAAAGAACTCAATTTGTTTGTTTGGACTTTTAAATCCAGTATTAAGCTGTGACTCTACTTATGGTGGTCAAGTTTTGAAATTCAAAGATAAAGTTTTAACGATAACACAATAGGATAAGATACCCAGCTTTTTATTTGAACCCTACACGTCAGCTGATGATTTATATTCACATTATCATTAATATAATTGCTTTGAGTTTGATAAAGTACTATCATTATTTAGGCTACCATTTGATACACCTTTTCATATTTTAACATCTTTGTAAGCTGATCGTGATCACGAAAGGACACAAATTTCCATTTGATTTAGCTTAGTTACTTTTATTGTTGCGTTTGAATTACTTGACTTGTTATTGCTTACCATACGAACGTTAGTAGCTTAAAGCTATTTGTTTAGCAGTAAATTATTGAGATATAGCAAGCGAGTCATTTTGCGGACTCTGTTATTCATTTAACATACATGCTAGCAATTTATAGGTTATATATGTGTATATATAATACTGTTTTTGATCTGTCTGACCACTTGTAGGCATCATCTGGATTTTATAATAAACTAGAATTTTATTTTATATATATATTTGTGTGTCGTTTGTTCTGCACTCACCTCTCACTCCCGTATTAGTAACGTTAGGTGCTGTTTAGTGTTTGTCAGCTTCTACGTAAGCCTTTAAGATATTCCAACTGTAAGATTTCGTTCCCACATTTGTACATTCCGACGTATAAGCCTGCGATTTTAGGTGCAGCTGCCAGGGAGGTCCAAGGAGTTCTTGGTTGTGTTGGATTCTTGGTAAGCTGGATTTCGTAATTAACATCTCTTATAAATATCCGGAACTAGGTGTAAAACAATCAAGTGGCGCCCTCATAGAGTAACACCTTATAAAGAACCCTGCCCATCTTCACTGTATAAAAGCTAGGGGCCACCTAGATTTCCGGTAACGTTGACCTTTCTATCGATCGTCGTATGTAGGTTGTTTGACTTTCAAACGTGGTAAAGGTTTTTAGGAACAGGGATTCCTAGGATCGATTTAAAGAGATAGTGGGCGGTCACAAGTTGACCCAAAATGATCTAGTTTTATGTTCTCAACCGGCAAGTTTTCAGAATATAATATTACCTAATTTTTACGTTCAGATCAAACAGCAGTAGTAGACTTTATTTCCAGAACGTAAATAGTTTACGTTGTAGAGTGGTGTAATTTGAAAACGCTGTGAACTGTAGTGACTATGGCATTGTTTTTGTGACTTAGACATGGTTGATGAGTAGCTGTGGTGATACGGAGTTTGGTTTTCTGAGCTATGACATGTTTCGCAAGGAAAGGAGTATTGAAACAAGTGACCGACAGAGGGACGGGGGTGTTATGATTGTGACCCACAGAAAACTGAATGCCAATGTTATCGACATCTCGGTCGAACATGTCGAGCAGGTTTTTGTGGCTCTTGCTTTTGGCTGTGGCAAGTTTATCCTTGGCTGTGTTTATTTTCCACCTAGATCTCCCTTGTGGGTATACTAGGAGCACTGTACGACAGTGTTAATGTTGCGAGAGAGTTATCCAGATCATACATTCCTCATTTATAGTGATTACAACCTAAGTGATGCCGTGTGGAAAAGTGATGAGCATGGTGTTGTGGTGGATGCGTCTCCGGGTTCGGCTGCGCATGTGATTGCCGGTACTTATAGCTACCTTAACTTGTTTCAAGTTAACCTGGTGACTAATAGTAGAAGTGTGCTTCTGGATCTGCTGTTCGTGACTGACTCTCATATTACTGCGGAGGTGGCTAGCGACTTGCTCGTTCCTAATACTGTTCACCATACAGCGTCTTTTTGTCATCTTCTAGTCCATGCAAACCACCATGATGGTATTCTGTGTGTATATTATGACTCTAACTTTAAAATATGTGATTATCAGGTGATAAATGAATATTTAGCTTCTATTGATTGGAATGATTTATTCCTTGGTTTGGGAGTTGATGTGGCGGTTGGGATTTTCTATGATGCACTTTGCGCTGTTATTGACAATTGTGTGTATTGGAGGTCGCGGAGGAGCTCAAGTTATCCAGTATGGTCCAGTGGAGAGTTGAGGAGTCTCATCAAATCCAGGAGACAAACGCATTGAAGATTTAGATTTTCTGGTGATGAGTCAGATTATGTTCGTTTTGCTTAATTACGACGGCAGTGTAAGGAGCTGTCTCAGAGGTGCTACATGAATTATGTGTACAATATGGATGTGGCTCTTCGAGCTGAATCCAGGCGATTTTGGAAATTCGTCAGTGACCGCAGAGGTGGTAACACGTTTCCATCGAGGCTGAATTTGGATGGTATGGAGGGCTAAGGTGGAGCAGACTGTGTTGAAATTGTTGCTAGTTAATTTTCTACTCTTTGCACTAATAGTTTAGATATTTTTGTTCCATCATATAGTTTTAATGGAACAGTTGATATTGATGTGTGCAGAATAAGTATGGGAAATGTATACGATAAAATGTCAATTAAACCTATAATGTGCTCAGGACCGGATGGTATTCCTGCTTATTTCTTGATAAAGTGTATTTATACAACTCAGCCGTTGCATTATTTTTTAATTTGTCACTGACTGCTGGTGTCTTTCCTAGGGTGTCAAAGAGTGGTTACCTGAGCCCTGTGCATTAGAATGGTTTGAGGAGCGATATCAAGAACTACATAGGTGTTTCTTTCCCTCAGAGATTCCAAAAATTTTCGACAGCCTTGTTTTTGATCGGATTTCACCTCTTTGTAGGGGTCTGATGATTGAGCAGCAGCATGGATTCTTAAGTAGAAGTTGTTGGTACTAATTTGTTGATATACCAGCAGTATATCATTGAGGCTTTTGAAAATTCTCTTTAGGTTGACTCTGTTTAAACGGTTTTCTCCAAGGCGTTACTCTGACGCATTGGATTATCTTTATAGCCATCCAGCAGTTAACAATCGCTAACTCAAACAAATGTAACAAAATGATTCAAATTTTTCTGTGTTTTGTAAATAGTACTGAGCTCTAAATGTTGCTCCCATTTGGAAAAAGTCAATATTCAACTATTTCTGGAAAGATCTCTATGGAGTGGAAACTTTATTTTGACTTAGGTTGATGTCATCAGGATCATCTTTGCTAGGAAGGACACCTCTTTTTAAGTTGGGCTTCACAAAAGTGCTTACGGATATATTATCGTCAGTACTATCGCAACTTTCGTCTTTATCACTATAAGAATCTCGGGCATCTGGAGCAATATCTTTCGTCATATGACCCTTGATCCCAGTCATTATCATTTTCATGTATTTCCAAGTCAGACTCAATCTCGTCTTATATAGTTCTGCTGGGTTGCTTTCAAATATTTTCAGGTCGATATCAGTTTATGCAAAGATAAAAACGCCATAAATCCCAAGTATAATAAATTAGTTTGATCATGCGATTAGCACATGCTGACTTCTAACGTTCACAATTATGAACTTCTAAGAAACTATAAACTAAATCAATTATTTTGGCAAACAATATGCTTTTATGAATCTGTATCAAATAAAATACTTGTTTATACTCCATCTAAATCTTCAAACTGCATGAAGTAATTATTTTATTAACAAAAAACATATACTTACTCTTAGTCGCCATGACAATAAAAAACCATATTCACTCTTTAGCAGAACAAATGATTACGACGACACAAACGTCAATGGCGCAGTTTTAAACACGTGCTTAGTATTATTAACAATTGTACCATTCAAGAGTAAACACCAGCGAAGTGCATTTTAAACCTTATCGAGAATATAAATTGGGAAGTCACAATTGTTATTTCCTGGGGTGTAAGAGTTTTTAGAAAAATTTCAACTTCATCAAACATCTGGTATTCTGTGCTAAAATTAAATTCGAGGTTGAATGTGTAGGAGTGGAATATTGGTGACAAAAATTTAAATTTTTGTTTGCTAAAACGGTGTAAAAAGTCTCAAAACATATAGAATTCTGAATGGAAGATTCTGAAACAAAAAGTTTTTTTGTCTGTCGGTCTGTCGATCGGTCAGTCTGTCGGACTGTACGTCTGTCTGTTAGTAGACGCAATAACTTTCGAACGAACTGAGACATCATCTTCAAAGTTGGTATCCAGTTAGCACCCGCCAAAGGAACACTTCGAATTGTTTTTGGGTAAAATCGCTTCTGTGGCAGGGGATTAATGAGGGGTGATTTGGTGAAAATTTATATTTTTTCTATAAAACTCGAGTAATATAACGTTTCAGAAGTTTATATGTATAGAAATACGAATATTTTCTTTGTGGTCAAGTCATGGATCGTAAATTCAGTATATGAAAGTGTTTTTCTGAAGAGAGTAAACTATGACAGCTATATGGAAGTTATGATTCAATTTGCAGCACGATTTTTATCAAAATCAACATAAATTGGTTATTTCCATGGATCAAATAATTGGTGCTCTTGCCATGATTACTTGCATATATTTATGTTCTTCAATAATGTAATCTTTTTGTTAGTCATATTCATACATAGAGCATATTTTAACCTCGTCATATAAAAGAATTGTTATTCTCTGCATATTTGTTTCTGTTTGTACAGCTAGAAGGGCAGCATAGGATCGTTTGAGTTACCCAAAATCACTTTCAGTACTGATACTAAGCGAGTCGCGAAGGTTTTTTGCTGATGGGAGCTCAAAACCAGTAACATGTTTTGTTTTTTTAGAAGCTTTTGAACGAGTTAGGTTCTTTCTTTCTTTTGCGTTCTCTTTTTTCTTTCACTTGCCTTAAAAGTTTGTCGTGACAATACGTTCCAATGTAAAAGGGCGAAAAATAAATACAAACTTTGGAAAACTGGTGTGTTAAGCAAATTCACTAATAAAATAAAATTACCATATTTCTTTAGCCTTTTTCGTGGAACACCCAATATGTTTCCTGCATTGCATCTTTATAATTATTATCAGTAGTAAAATGCTTACTACATATCTTCTTGTGACCTATATCAAACTTGTCCTTTCTATGACATCTCGCAACCAACACCTTTTGCAGAGCTGTATGAAATTTCTTGCCCAGTCTTTTTTGCCTCTTCGCTGTTGCTTTTGTAAGCAGTCACAGCACACATATACCCAGGCATCTAAAAATTATTTATATTTATTTATCTGAACCTAATGATTTTCTTTGAAATGTCTGACATAACAATATATTTTATTTATTAATTAAATAAACACATAACCTAACATAAAAACCAGGAAATTTCGGAAATATTAACAACATTATCCCTCTGAATTTAATTATAATGTTATTATATTATAATATAGAAAGTGGAAAACTAATAAATAATACACGTTTATATGTAAGGCTAGATGCATTCTCACCACAATTAGAACGGTAGACCGGTTTCGCTCTAATTAGAGCTCGTCAGTACGGCATACAAATTGCAGCGAAAATACACCTATAAAGTAATATGGCTATGGTAGCCAGCCTTCCAACACTAAGTGAGCTATAAGATACGAAGCACGTGCCGCCACCTCGTTGCGGAACCAAGTAGTATGTTGTTACGGCAGCTCCAAACAATACAGAGTGTGAAAAATAGAGACTGCATAAAACCAATTAACAATTTAGTAAATTGTCAGCCCTGGCCCATTTCTATCCTGATATAGGGACAAAGTATGTAAGGCTGGATGCATTCTCACTACAATTAGAACCGTAGACCGGTTTCGCTCTAATTAGAGCTCGTCAGCATGGCATACTAATTGCAGCTAAAATATACCTATAAAGTAATACAGCTATGGTAGCTAGCCTTCCAACACTAAGTGAGATACCTATAAGACACGAATATTGAATATATCATAACATCTAAGCTTAAAACAATCAGATTACATATAACACAAAAATATTTTTGATAACTAGAGCCGCCTTTTTAACGTTCTTTGAACAGCAGACAAGACACTATATCAACAAAAGTCTTAAAATAGAGTCCATAAAACTTTATCAAACAACGTTCGATGAACATTGCTAAGGATGACGTCAGAGTTCCCCCCTTGCCTATACCCCGCCAAAGTTATGATCTAACGTATAACTTTATAGATCTTGGATGTTTTTTTTGAGATGTGTTTTTGTAGTTATTTAAGACTGACATTCTCTTTATATCTGATACATTGACGTGCTTGAACTAGGTACTTAATCTAAGGCTAATAAAATCATCCATATATCTATCTTTCTGTAAGACATGCCTAGTGTGCAAAATTTATTATCTAACTTACTTGCAGAATCTTGTTAAATATTTTCAGTACGATAATTCTTCAGTAAGATAATGCACGTTGAGTTAACGCAGGAATAATATTAAAGCCGATAACAGATAATCTGATCATAGTTTCCAGTTTGTTACCTCCTAAGGTTTCTTAGAGTTAATGCGCTGAAAAGATATCCAGGGCTTGATTATTAAAACTTAGAATAAATGAATTCATTATATTTAACGACTGAAAAGAAAAAAAACTTGTTTTAGAAACCATTTTCCATACAAACTCCTTCGCAAAACTCAACCTCGTAGAACACGCAAGACTATCTTATTATGAATGTTCCAGGGAACGGATGTTTTTGTGAAACCGACAAAAAGGGGGATTGTAATAAGTGAACCATTATTCTCAGAGTGAATACATTTTCTTTCAACTGCTAATGACACCTCGGACGTTGAAAGAAGTGGATCGATATTATATCCATTTAATGTTATACTTCCAAATGAAGTTAAGGCATGCAAAGTATTGGTATGTTAGTAAAAGAATGTTCTGAGAAAGCATTTACTAAGGATGTATCAGAGCAATTAAAAATTAAGTATGTAACATTTATTACATTTTTGCTACTTAGGAAAATTGTTTCGCGACATGTTATTCAGGAAAGAAACATAAATATGTCATTTCGTGTCGGTTCGTGATATAAATAATTTTAAATTTGTTTCAGTTCTCTTGTTTTATTGTGTGTTTACTGGAGTTTTCTGATATAAATCGTTGCCAAATCTGATTAGGTTTTTAAACTTCTACTACTTTTGTGTTAAGTAATACAAATTTGTTTGTTATGAAGTTGTAAATGTTTAAAGTCATGATACTACTGGTGCACTGCTATAAAAGTTTTGATGCAGTAGGCGCATTATGATAGCTATTTGTTATTAAAAATTTGACACCTTAAAAAAATAGGTCACATAGTTAGTTGAACCAGATCGGAATGAATTTAAAAAATATAGATTTACAGGTTGATCTACACGCCAAACGACAAACTTTGATACACAATAGATGAGTCAGTTTTAAACAATTTTTATTACAGTCTTATGGGTTCGTTTATTTTTCCATTTGAATCTACAGGCATTCGGAGTCTTAAGTTAGCAACATCTTAAGTAGTTCTTAAAAAACTAACAATAGATCTTGACTTTATAAGAAGTGTCTAAATTGCGAACTTTGGGCTTGAATACCAGCCTTACACCGACAGACAATTATGTCATTCGGAGGCTGACATCCGACTATTATTTGCTGCATTTTCTATTCTGTCGAGTGATAGTATAAGAGAAAAGTTTCTCCCCGTAGAGAAGAATTTACGAAGGCGTAGAACGGCCACTAGATGAAAATATTTGTAATTTCGACTTTAAACATAAAATTATACTAATTTCGAGTTTGAACACGAAATTAGCTATAATTTACAGTTTAAACACGAAATTATACTAATTTCGAGTTTAAACACGAAATTATGCTTAATTTTGACTTTAAACATGAAATTATACTAATTTCGAATTTGAACACGAAATTAGTATAATTTCCAGTTTAAACACGAAATTATACTAATTTCGTGTTTAAAGTCGAAATTATAAATGGATGTTGCCTGCAATAGAATAGGTTTATTAATATATTACTTAAATACAAGGTCTTTCAATTCTCGAGATGTTTAAAATAATGAAAGAGCTAATAAGGTTTTAATTTACACTTTTAGTGAATTTTCTTAAAAAAAATTCACTAATGAGGAGACCCCGACTTTTGAATTTTGAAAAAATTTATTCAAATGAGCGCTAATTAGGCCCCCCAGAAAACATATCCGGGGTCAGTTTCAATTTTTATATGTTTATATATATATATATATATATATATATATATATATATATATATATATATATGTATCACACCGATAACTCAAAAAACAATGAGCCGATTTTGATCAAATTTGGTGAAAAAATTTCTTTTGCAAATGGCTTGGATGAGTTCGTTAGCCAGGAAAATTTGCCCAGGTTTTCCCGGAAAATTTTGTGTTTTCTTTTGAAAAAAATTTATATCTCCGGAATTAACAAAGTAAGGGCAACCAAATTTGGTACGCAGGTTTACATCCTTATAGGTAAGTTAGCTACCAAAATTTAGCTATGTAGGTTAAAAGACAAAAAAGTTATAGGCATTTAAAGAAAAATAAATTGAGGTTTTTCTCAAAACGTCAAAGTGGCGATTTAAAATGTCAAAATTGGCAACATTTAGGCAAATAACTTAAATCTAATACGGGCTATAGAAATAAAATGTCTCAAGAAGGATGTTTTACAAACCCTAAAGTCTTAGTTTCAACCGTCATTGTCCTTCATTTTACTAAAATATTTGCTGAAAATTCATTTCAAATAGACCCTTTCTCTGATGCTTGGCAGTAGCCTTAGCTATAGAGTTTATCGTTTAATGGTATATAATTTTTGTAGTTTTCGTAAAAAATCAATAAAGCTCAATATATCCGTTATTATATAAGATATGAAGAAAATTTGTATATATTAATTATAGGGTGTCTTGAGCTACATCTTAAAATAATATTTCTACAATCACAGGGTGGCCCATAAGTCGTTGGTGATACAAATTTCCTTTTTTTTTAATCAAACACGCCTTATGTTATTGCATTTTTGCATTTTCCATCGAAATATAATACATGTTTGTAAGAAAAGAGATTCTGGACGCAGCAAGTGCGTTATGGTAGCGAATTTTGATCAAATGTTTCATATTTGAACAGCTCAATTTGCTATTAACCTATAAGGTTGACCAAGAAACGTGTTTTTTCGGGAACCTTTTAAGTTAACATTTGGAAATTTTTGTACGTTTTCACACAATAAAGTTATTTTAATGGAACATGGCACATTGTTTTTACTATATAGGTTATATTGGTAACCAAATTTGATGCCTGCTTTCTTAAAAAAAACACACATATTTGTTATTAAAAAGATTTTTATGAAAATTCACTACCATAACGCACTTGCTGCGTCCCGAGTTTTAAAAATTGTATCTTGTTTAGCATTAAACTATAATGAAGACACCTAAGACGAAAACTGCGCACCTACGCTAAATCCTCCCGAAGAAACCGAATGAACGTGAAAGTGATGATAATAACCGAGTTATTATCACTAATAGCCGTTCTGACATTATCCTCATTTGACATATTTTTGTACCGTAAACTGTTTAAGATTATAAGGTTTAAAATTTATTTTTGATTACAATTATTTTGATTGACGCCAGGGAGCAGAGTCACCTCACTATCCAGGAAGTTTTGCCGAACCCCTGCCTTTCTGTAAGGAGTGTAGGGATCTTTAACGTGGCCAACATCGCATAGACACGGGACCGACGGCTTTACGCCCCCTCCGAAGGGCGGAACGTGCAGACATTCAACTTGCTCAAATACAATGCCAGAACCTCGATTGATGTTAATGTTACAGTTTGTACTGAAAAAGTGAAAGGAGAACCCTGGGATCGAACCCAGTACCCTTCGGTTCAGAGGCACACGTTCTTACCCCTGAACCACCGAGGTTCTATTTTTTATTTTTGTATTAAAAAATATCGATAGCATTTTTACCGTACAACTTTGCATCATCTCAGATAACTTCACATTCTGAAATGGAAAATGAATTTTGATCTTAACGAGGCTTTGATACTCTTTTATTATTTAAGTAAGTTAAAATCGTAGAAGAACAAAGGAATTTGTCTGTTTTTGTGTGTATGTGTGCGTAGGTATTTATCATAACTTAAAAAGTATTTGACCGATTTTATTTAAAGTTAACATGTGTGCTTCTTTTGTAAATAGCTTACATGAGTCTGTTAGCCAGGTTAACCAATTTTCCTGGAAAATGTTAGATTTTATTTATGAAAATGCTTTTATCTTCGGTAATAAGTAAGCTATTTTGAGGAAGTTAAATTTTGTGCCAAAACCCGGCTTACATCACCAGGCGCCGACTGCTGAGTTCTATCTGCTGACTACAGATACATTTCAGCGGTTAAAGACTGATGAATTCACTGTTGACTTCAAGCACTATTTTGTGTGGTTTGCCTGTCATTCCGCTTTGACAAATCGGCAACAGTTGAGTTTCAGCAGAAATATTGCTGGACTGGCGAATGCATTCGTTGACACAATTATTCAACTCTTATGTGCATATTCGCGAATCCCACTCAGTAGTGCACAGGTCAGTTTATGACTAGATTTGATTGGTTCCCAGTTCAGCGCGAAAATTGAATGCTGCCGGTAACCTTAGCTAACATGTATCTACGTTAAGGTTATAAGTAGGTATTGCATTTCGAATTTTATAATGTTTTATATTTTATAATGCACTTAATACTCAATAGAATGGGGAGTTCTATTATTGATTAATTTCGCATTATTTATTATGTAAAAATGACTAAGTTATTCCTTGTAAATTAATAACTCTACTTATTTTAACAAGTCAAAACAAAAACCAAGTGTAAAATAAAACTCTATTAGTTCTTTAATTATTTTAAGTACCTCGAGAATTTAAACAGCTTTTATTTAATAAGTAATATATCAACAAAACAATTTACATAACCTAGCTAATCGACACATCAGACAACATACCATTTATAATTTCGAGTTTAAACACGAAATAGGTATAATTTCGTGTTTAAATTCGAAATTATACTAATTTCGTGTTCAAACTCGAAATAAGTATGATTTCATGTTTAAAGTCGAAATTAAGCATAATTTCATGTTTAAACTCGAAATTAGTATAATTTCTTGTTTAAACTGTAAATTATAGCTAATTTCGTGTTTAAACTCGAAATTAGTATACTTTCATGTTTAAAGTCGAAATTATAAATATTTTCATCTAGTGGCCGTTCTACGCATTCGTAAGAATTACATGTTCAGAAAGGTTTTAATTTTGCACCCACCCCTAATTATCCCCTATAGAAAATATAAAATCTCAATCAATAGGTGCTATAACACACCTACCAAGTAATAACGCGGAAATTACGAGACAAAACATTGCCATGACTCTGCGTTCTGTAAACCTTCACCTTTCAACGTTTCTTTTAACGAACGATAATTACTCAGAGACCTAAATCAAAACACAGAAATTATAATCGTATCAGCAGATAAACTCGACGATCGACAAAACAGACTATATACAAAAGATGGACATTTTACTAAACAGAACAGACTATAAACAAGTCGCCAGCAATCCGACAACTTACCTTGAGAAGATAATCAAAACTATCATCAACAAATGCCAGCTCAGTTCTGACATCAAAGAAGGGATAATCCCCTGAAAAAATCGCATCCCTAGAAAATACGGTCTTCCAAAAATACTCAAGCCAGATATTCGCCTTCGCTCTAGAGTGAGTGCCCACAGTTCACCCACACAAAAACTTGCACAACATCTAGCCCATATTATACAGCCATTAGTTGAGACAGCTACATCTTATGTCAACTCAACCCTTTAAATCAGCACCACTTCTCAAAACCATACGCTAGTTAGCTTCAAAATAGTTTTCTTGTTCACTAATGTACCTCTGTCTAAAACTATTGCCATTTTAAAACAGAAACACAATATTCCGCACGATACACTACCCCTACCAGAACATGGCACATCTAAGATTTATTTCCTTTTCCAAAACAGCTTTCACAAATAAGTTCCAAGTGCTCCAATGGGTTCACCAGTCTCTCCTGCACTGGCTAACATTTTCGCGGAAAATTTGCAGAAACGCGGCTTCAATTCATCCCAACTAAAAACAACCTGCTGGTTAAGATACGTTAACGACATTTTCGCTGTCTGGCCACACGGCAAGGTATTTCTCGGCGAATTCCTTTCTTACCTAAATAACATCAACCGTGAAATCCAAAATATATGTCAGTTTTCGCAGAAATCATTTTTTTGTGGAATTATTGTGAAATGTTAGTGATTATCAAGTATTGTTTAATAAATTATTGTAAAAAAAAGGTGTTTGCAAATTCATATGGAAAATCCGATTCGAATTTTCTTAAAAGGTAATTTGTTTAGCAAATTGTGTAAAATATTTTTACATAGATAATTTCCGTAAAAAGAATTTTATATAGATTTTGTAAACATTTAAGCCAATTTTCGTAAGAAAATGGTTAATTTTCGTGAAAGGGGTTGTTTGCCAATTTTTTTGTTTTTTTTTTAATTTTTGTCAAACAGCTTTTTGTGAGTAATTATATCTTGGATAGTGTAGTTTTTGTGTAAATCGCTTGAATTGGTTCGTAGTCTAGAAAATCGGATCAGTTGTTTCTAGACAATCATATTTATTTTCGGAAAATGTTTATATTTTTTGAACAATAATGTGTAACACGATCCTACCCTGTCCACATGGATACCTTAACCTGATTGTTCTATTTTATCCCCATATAAACATGCAGTGTACACCAGCCATATCGGACCTTTTCTTTAAAAAAATCGGAAAAAAATTGTACCTCAAAAAAACAACCAAGTTGTTTTGATCACCGGTTCTCATGCGATCATCGAAGTTAAGCAAACCCAGGCGTGGTCAGTGCTTGGATGGGTGACTGCCTGGAAGCATCGTGTACTGTTACCTGTTTTTTTTTAGGTAATGACATTTCTATGTTGTTTTTATTGGCGAGTTTTTATTAGAAAAATTAAGCGGTTTTTTATTTTTTTTTAAATGCCTAATAGAGAGGTATCGATGGTGAGACTACAAATATTAAAAAATTTATTTTTCCAAAAAAAAATTGTATCAAAAAAATAAGCATTGATGAAATGTGGTTGGTATGTTGCCCTCGTAAATTCCTTACTCCACGAAAACTCAACTTTCTAGGTTTATACAAAATTGAGTTAGACATATTTGAAGCATTTAACGAAATATCGCTACCATAACGCAATTGCTGCGTCCCGAAATTTCATCTTCTGACAAGCCGTAAAGGATTTGCTATTCATTCTTTATTTTCCTTATTTTTGTTTTATTTTGACGCTTGAAGAAACAATGCACAGATTTCATACGTTTTGAACAAGATTTCATTTTTGTTTAAAACGCCTGAATAACTTTGTCACCTTTGAGTGTGAAATTATAATTTTCAGCAGATATTTTGTTATTATTTGTATTGAAAAACCCGGTTTACTTAGGTTGACTAAACCGAAATCATTCAGGCAATTAATAAGGAAAAATAACTGCTTTAATTTGGCAGATATTTTACTTTTCCAAATATAAATAATATTTCCTTCTGGAAATCTTTTGTACAACTTTACTGAAATTTGTAATACAAGTTTCTTTTAAAGAGACCAACACTTTCTACAGGTATGATAAAATTTAATTCTTTAGCTTCATAGAAATTAAGTATTTTGCATTTTTTTCAAAACGAGTTAGAACACAAGATTTTTTTGACAATAGCGAGATCGATGGTAACCCTTTTAAAAGAATTTTTCAAATGTGCGCGTACTGGGACCTCTAAAATCGATATTCAAGGTCAGTATAAGTTTAAAGTAATAATTTTACTAATATGCCATATAATAATAGTGTACAATTCTTATAAAAATTCGCTACTATAACACACTTGCTGCGTCCCGATTTTTTGTGTGCTCCAAATTGCGAGAATTCAGGTGGGATGTGTTTCAATGGTAATTCTACTAATTCTGTAATTAATTACGTACCCTTTGAATATAATATCGCGGGCATGAAGCCGTTCTAAGGGTTGCGGTGCTATCGGGGCGGCAAGGCCACGGACGAGCCCTGAGGGAACAAAAAAAAATGAAGCCGTTCTAAGGTATCAGGCAAATAAAACCTTTGTTGACGTGTAGCTAGATAGCGCAGGGGGTACCGTGTTTGCCTCTTAAGCAGAAGGTTACGCGATCGAATCCAGCTTGATGAATGTATGTTTTTTTATGTTTTATTTTGACGTTTGGAGAAACAATAGTGCACAGATTGTTATTGTTATTAATTGGTGTATTTATTCGGAGAAAGTTTGCTTTCTGTTTCAACTTTTACTTAATGTAGTCCACTTTGTATCTCTTGTAGCTTTCGAGATATTAATGATGTTGACACACAAGATTGCCCACACTGTATAAAATTTCTCAAAAAAAAAATTGCGTACAATTTTAATTGATAATTGTTGTATCATAAAACTAAAATTTTCCACAATTTTAGGTAGGTAGAGCTGAATGTTAGTATTATTTTAAGACGCAATAAGATCTATAGTTTTTTACTGACTTAATCAATAGAATAACATTTGTTTTCCAACCCAACACTTCTTTGCGTTAGCAATTACTAATAAAATTCCCTAGTGTGATCCCATTTTCACCTAACTATTCCACAGCGGGGTTGGTTCTATACAAAAGCCTCACCTACTGCGATGATAAGCTACCAAGTATCACGAAAATTTCCCACACAGCGGTATCTCGTATTTATATTATACTCGCGCAAATAACATGAAATTTGTTGACGTTACGTAAAAGTGGAGACACTCCTTTTCCCCTGCTGTATCAATATTTGTTGCTTACGATTTTTGATTTAAAATCTTTATGCACGATCCCTGATTCAAAACAGTGACGACGGAAGCTAAAACAGTGAAACTAGGTCAAAACCAGAATTTATTTCGACTGCTAACATCAGAAAAGCATGCCATCAAATATATTGGAAACTGAATACACCCTACTCCAAATGTGTTGTTTATTTCATGTGGAAAATTTTTCGATGTGTAAAAATTGGAAAAGCAGGAACCGTCGGAACCGTTATCCTTAAAAAAACAATTTATATCACAATATATTTAGCGGGACTCAATTGACAATTTAAAAGTATTACGCATAATAACAAGAAAACAAATAGCTTTCACAAAATAGCAGCACATACGTAATAGTAGCGAATTTTCATATATATATATATATATATATATATATATATATATATATATATATATATATATATATATATATATATATATATATATATATATATATCGGTAGGGAGGGTAAAACCTTTTACGTGCCCAACATTGCACGAATACGGGACCGATGAATTAACGCCCTGGCGGTGCCTGTGTACATCCGACTTGCTCAAATGTAATGTCAGAGCGTGAGTATATAATAAACACAATGTAATATGACATTATTATTATTATCTCAGGGCTTGGGTTTAGGCACTTGCAGTTGGTAGGTTTCAAGATGTACAAATGAAAATCAGGTTGTTGTTGTTGTTCACGCTTTTTTTTGGCTGCTGATAATTTTCCATTAGCCCATTGTCCGATTTACTTTTCCGGTCGAGCGTTAGGTCATGCACGGATTTTTCTATAAAATGTTCCATCGTGGCTCCAACAATTATGTAGTTTTTATTATTACTACCATTATTTTTAATATAATTAACTAAGCTGAGTACAACAATATTCTTACCATTTAACATATTCATTCTTTTTTTTTTTCTTTTTTCTTTTCTTTTTTTTTCCAATTCGTCTTTTTTTCCTTTTTTTCAGTTTTTTTAAATTTATTAAAAATCAGGTATTATGAATAAAATCAGTTTATTTAAAAAGTTATTGAATCTATACAATGCAGTTAATTGAATCAAGCAAATTGGATAAAAGAAAAATATGAATCGATTACTTTGACATGGCATATAACACTGTAAAAATGAATTGTGGAGCATACCCTACTCAAAAAAAAAAGAAAGCCACAGATAAATAGTGTACTTAACTTCCAGCTTTGGGTTGAGGGGGCTCCTCCCTGGCGATGGTGTTGAAGGGGTCTCCTCCCCAGCGGTTTCTTTTATTTAGTGTGGTGTTGCTACTTAACGGTGGTATTGTTGAGGGGACTCCTTAACGGTGTGGCATTGTTGAGGGGGCTCCTTAACGGTGTACCATTTAGGGGGCTCTTGAACGATGTTGTTGTTGAGGCGGCTCCTTAACGATGTTGTTGTTGCGGGGGCTCCCTAACGGTGTTGTTGTTGAGGGGGCTGCTTAACGGTGTGCCATTCAGGGGGCTCCTTAACAGGGTGCTATAAAATTCCATGGGTATAAGTAATGGTTCAGCGCTTAATGATTTACATAAGGCGGCTGGTAGCAGGTTGAGTTTACCTACAAAATTTATTTGCGTCAATAATTGTCAATAAACTAACGTATATGAAACAAAATCTTAAATGACTTCTTTACAATGCATTTTAAACGGTATAATAGCAGTTAATTACCGAACTAACGCTACCACAAGCCACCGTTTAACAGTATAAAACTTATAATAAAGAAAGCAATTAACAAGCAATCTACTATTATTATCAAGCAACGAAATGTACGAGCAACTGGACATAAGTCGGTATTTAAATATAAGACTTACCCATTTAGGCATGCTGTTTTCCGACTAAAATTTAGCTATAAGATTTCATCTCTTGGTCGATTTTAAACAGAAGAGAGCGTGGCATGCGTTGCAAGCGTATATAAAGATGCTCTTATCGCAAACACGTCACAAAACTGCTCGAGTGCAGGCGTATTCCAGTGAGTTGGATGCGGTAGAGTAACCGACCGCCGAGTTTGACGTCACTGAGGGACTTGGACGCTGATGTTACAAAAGGGGTTGATTGGAAAGCTTAAAAGTGAACGGCGTTGACGTATGTGACATGTCATGTTGATTATATACACGCGACATGTTTCAACTATATGTTAATTTGACACTTGATCCGAAAAGGTGGAAAGAACTTTAAATTACCTTGCCAAGAATCAAACACGAGACCTTCGGTTTAGCAGTTCAACACACTAACCACCACTACTAGCTTGTAATTTATACAAATAAATGATCAAATTAGTTATAATGAAGATCCATAAACCTAAGGTCACTTATTCAAAATCTTGCTTTGTCTTATGAATCAATTTCTACAAAATTTGCTAGGCTGTTAAATAATCAGCATATCTCGGAAATGGTAAAAGATAGGAAGAAGTGTGCGACCAAAGTTTAAAGAGATTTTAATATGCAATAAGAGTAAGCAGAAAAATATTTATTTGAAATTATCAATTTATGAATGAAATAAGTTGCTTCAGTTAGACACTTAGTATAGAACGCTCTGTATAAGCTACCGAAAACATTAAATACGCTTTACTTATAACAAAGCTTCCTCCACACCGTGGTAAGATCTCCGATTATTGCTAATAGCGCAGTAGTGAGATTTTCAAAATTTTTCAAAATCGAAGTTGCTCAAAACGTCGCATTTTTGAGATACTTATAGTGGCTTTCTAAAATTTGATCTAAAATTTAATACCATATCGGGAGTTCCATTTTAAAAATTTCGTGACGCAGCAAGTGCATTATAGTAGCGAATTTTCATTAGCATTGTACACTATTATTATACGGCATATTAGTAAAGTTAATACCTTGAACTTATACAGACCTTGAAGGTCGATTTTAGAGGTTCTAGTACGCGCACATTTGAAGAATTCTTTCGAAAGTGTTACGATCGATATCTCTCTATTATCAAAAATATCTTGCGTTTGAACTCCTTTTGAGAAAAATGTCCAAAACTCAATTTTCTATGAAGCTAAAGAACTAAATTTTGCCATATCTGTGGATAGTGTAAGTATCTTTAAAAAAACTTGTATTACAAATTTCATAAAAGTTATACAGAAGATTTCCAGAAGGAAACTTAATTCATATTTAGAAAAGTAAAGTATCTGCCAAATTATAAACGTAGCAGTTATTTTCCCTTATTAATCTCGCCAGTATGAGTTCGTTTTAGTCAACCTAATGAAACCTTTTTTTTTAAATATAAACAATAGCACAATTATAATTTCAGACTCAAAGGTGACAAACTTATGTAGGCGTTTTAAAGAAAAATGAGATCTTGTTCAAAACGTATGAAATCTCTGCAATATTGTTTCTACAAATGTCAAAATGAAAGATTAAAAAACGTACAATCATCGAGCTGGATTCGATCGCGTAACCTTCTGCTTAGGAGGCAAGCGCGCCCACTGCAGCATCTAGGCACACGTCAACTAACGTTTTATTTGCGTGATACTTTAGTTCGGCTTCATGTCCGGGATAATTAAAACACATCCCACGTCTTATTTTTAAGTTTAAAGATACAGGAAACTATTTTAGGATCATTTTTATAGAGACTTGGCTTGATTTTGTTTACATTTTTGCTATATTATGCGACAGCACAATATATCTATGCTGCGCTAAAACTGTAATTGGGGACGTTAATATAGCTACAAATATGGTGTATTTTAATAATTTATTGAATCCCCCAGTTTAATAAAAATCACTTGGCAAATTTTTAATTTCATGTCGTCTGTCATTTTCCATAATTGCGTTCGAGATTTCACTATTGTTGGTTCGGGTAGTATGTTTTATGCCAGGTAGATATTTAGTTTGGTTACCGTTTATACCTGTTGTATGAATCAATCTACGCGTGGCAGTTAACTACTCTGTCTGTCAGGCATTGGACTTTAACCACTAACTCGTCTCAACGCATATCTTTGGGATTTTATTTTTAGTTTGAAAACACAAGGGACAAAGTATGTAAGGTTAGATGCATTCTCACCACAATTAGAACCGTTGTCCCCATATTATGGTACAAATGGGCCAGGGCTGACAATTTATTAAATTGTTAGTTAGTTGTGTATAGTCTCTAATACTTTGCGTTATCTGGAGCTGCCGTGACAACATACTACTTGGTTCCGCAACGAGGTGGCGGCATGTGCTTCGTGTCTTACATCTCACTTAGTGTCAGAAGTAGGGCGTTTATTGTAGACTTATTGTGGAGAAATAGAGCAAATCTGTAAAAACTATTGATTCTGGGAAGCATTTTATTGTCGAATTGTTGGTCAAGTAGACGATATTTTTGTTTCAGCACTACATGTGCTTCTACTCTACAACGAATTTTAGTGACATATCTTATTCTCTTTTAGCCTTTTGGTGAATTTTTGTAGAAAAGATTCACTAATGGGGAAATCTCGACTTTTGAAATTTGAAAATCCTTCAAACAAGCAGGAACTAGTTCCCTTAGAATCTAGAACCCATATCCGTGCCAGGGTCAGTTTTAATAGGTCAATATATATATATATATATATATATATATATATATATATATATATATATATATATATATATATATATATATATATATATATACGGTGTGTATATCACACCGATACCTCAAAAAATTATAGGCCCATTTTGATAAAATTTTAAAATTTGGTAGGTACTTTCCTTATATAAGTAGCTGGAATAAGTTTGTTATCCAGTAAAATTGTAACAGGTTTTCCAGAAAACCTTTGATTTTTCTTCAGAAAAAAATATTGATCTCCAAAAATAATGTATATATGGCAACCAAATTTGGTATGTGGGTTTATGCTGTAGAAGGTAAACCGCGCACAAAAATTCAGATCTCTATGGTGTAAGACAAAGAAGTTATACGCATTTCATGAAAAAAATGTCTGGTGTTTGACCATTACTATTACAATTAACTACCATAACGCATTTGCTGCGTCCAGACTCTTTTATATCTTTATAGTATGTCCAAATTTAATATTAGAGATCAAAAATATTTTCCGAATTTTTTTTCGATTTATTCAAAAACCAAAATAGATAGAGGTCTTAAACTTGCAGGATCCACGTATCTCATTAGTGCCAACATACCCTCAAAACATGATCCAGCCATCTCTCTGGGGCCGATTCACTATGCTTATCGTCCTATGGCCTTCGAATAACAAATTTTCGATGAACAGGATAGGTCGGTGGAGTGGAGTTCGTTGTTAGAATCTTCATAGTCAGTGATCTTTCTTAGAAAGAATAACTAATAAGGACGCGCGGTCTTTTAAAAAGCAGGTAATGGAATTTTAATGACGGTACTTACAGTGTGTATGTGTGTGTGGGGGGGGGGGTCTGTCTCTCTGTAGCAGACGTTGTTTGTGATCAACTGCCCTATAAAAACTAGGTCGAATTTTTTATTCACTTAGTTTATTCATCCTTCTGATGACGCTAACTATGTTAGCGAAACAATCGTCAGGTCTGAAAAATGTGTTGTGGTGAATTGAGTGCTACAAAGCGTATTTATCACTAAGATTGTGAAATACATCTACTCCACATATACAGGTGTCCCAGATTGGTGCTGCATGTATGGCTTACTCGGTTATTATAAGAGCTACAAAGTCGGTGAAATGGACAATGCTTTTCAGGATTCCATAGCCATTTCAGGACTGCCATCACGGTTTATCAATTGTTTCTTGTTTTTGAAATAATCGCGAAAAACCAAAATGGTGCGTTTTTGGCAAACTCCCATATGTCAGTTACCTGAAAACATACGGTATTTTATGAACACTTTTTAAGGTCTTAGCAATAAAAATAAAACAAAAGAATATCTTTTACCTTTTTTGAGACAATTATTATAACTTTTTATCTTCACCTGGCTAAACGGTACTAATGAGAGCTAATAAGCTTGAAAATCATGTATGCGGTTGTCTCCTTGCGATAACCTTGCATCCTTAACCTTTCTCCTATATATATATATATATATATATATATATATATATATATATATATATATATATATATATATATATATATATATATATATATATATATATAGAGAGAGAGAGAGAGAGAGAGAGAGAGAGAGTGTGTTTCTAAATTGATGCGAATAATTTTACAGGATGATTCTTTGGCGAAAAATAAGGGGTTTCTTTTCTATAAAGTTTTTCTTGAAACCCCTTCTCCACCAAGCTACAGCCCTTTGAAGTTTTGGCAAAAAAAAATTTTTTTATTCAATTTCTTCGTTATGAAATAATTTAAAAAAACGCAATTTTGCAGATGCATGAAGCTAACAAAATGACAGTTTTAAATGGATTTTGTAACCGTATAATATTATCACAAGAGGGTGAAAAAACCTACCCTTACATTATTTTTTATCAGTACTTTTTATTGTGTATACCGTTTTCTATTTTAAAAAATGATTTAGAAAGAGGGATTTATTTAGCAACTTTTTATATCCTGACATTTTCTCACAAAATTGTTAGTTTCATCACAAAAAAATAAAATATTACTCAGATCGATGTCGCATGAATTTACAGAGTGGTTGTTATTTGCTGAAAAATCAAGTACATGGTAGGCTGTCAAATAACGTCATAATGACACTAATATGTATGTATTGTTCTGGCTTTTACTAATTTCCAAAAATTCATAATGAGAAACAACAACTGTTGTACTACTATTTTATAATTAATACTAACTAAGAAACGAAAAGAAATATTAACAAAATGTCAGTACGTATTATCATAATAAATGTTGAAAATGCCCCCCTTCGGAGAAAACGCATGACTCTAGTCTGTTTCTCATTGAACTTCGTATTATATGAAAAATACCGGGTGTGTTTCTTATAATATCACATGATGCGATAATACGATTTCTGAGGTCATCGAAGTTTTCAACAGGACTTGAATAAACCACACAGGCAAAAGCCTAACGGATTCAATTCAGGAGATCGGGCAGGTCAATTCTGTGGGCCTCATCGACCTATCCAACGGTTTGGGTAAACTTCGTTCAAGTAGTTACGAGCGTTGATACTAAAATGAGCCGGAGCCCCGTCGTGCATGTACCACATTTGTTGTCTAATTTGTAAAGGAATATTTTCAAGAAGTATGGGCAACTCTTCTTTGAGTAGATGACAGTACACTTCTCCATTTAGTCTTATCGGAGGAAAATATGGTCCAATTAGGTCATCACCAATGACTGCAAGCCATACGTTTAATTAAAACTGAAAATGAGATTCCGTAATATCGTGTTCAGACCATATGTGGTTAATATGAAAATGTCTAAAAGATTATCGTGAAAAGTTGGCCTCATCAGTAAATAAAATACGAGATAAGAACTGTGGAATTTGCGTGATCATTTGAAGCATCCATTGACAAAAATTAAACGAGGTAAAAAATCACGAGGTAAGAGCGCTTGAACTCGCTGGATATGGTCGGGATACAGTAGTTCTTTTAAAATTCTAATACCGTGGAATAGTTGACATTTAAGACTTGAGCGATTCTTCTTGTACTTGTACAAGGAGATTCTCCAATTAAATTGAGGACAGCCTCTTCAAGTGCTACAGTTCTTACTTCTCTAGAACGCCCGCAATCGCGGCACTTGTTGAAAATTTTCCTTCTTCTTGCAGACGTTGATGAATGCGTGCGAATATGCTGTGATGGGGTACAGTTTTATTTGGATATAACTCAGTGTATAGGCGCTGTGATCTTAATCCATTGCCATTAGCACGGCTATATTCAAAATGCATATCTGCCATTTCGGAATTGGTATAATTTACCATTTTATTCAGTTATTTGTTCTAAGTGTTTAAAAAATTCTGGATAGATTGACAACAACCAGAACAATTAATATTAGTGTAATTATGACGTTATTTGACTGCCTACCATGTACTTGATTTTTCAACAAATAACAACCACTCTGTAAATTCATGTGACATCAATCTGAGTAATATTTTATTTTTTTGTGATAAAACTAACAATTTTATGAGAAAATGTCGAGACATAAAAAAGTTGCTAAATGAATCCTTCTTTCTAAATCATTTTTTAAAATAGAAAACGGTACACACAATAAAAAGTACTGATAAAAAATAATGTAATGGTAGGTTTTTTCACCCTCTTGTGATAACATTATAGGATTACAAAATCCATTTAAAACTGTCATTTTGTTAGCCTTATGCATCTGCAAAATTTCGTTTTTTAAAATTATTTCATAACGGAGAAATTTAATGAAAACTTTTTTTGTCAAAATTTCAAAGGGTTGTAACTTCGAGAAGAACGGGTTTCAAGAAAAACTTCATCAAAAAGACACTTTTTATTTTTCACCAAAGAATCGCCTGTAAAATTTTTCGCATCAATTTAGAAACACCTGTATATATATAAACAAGGATCCCCCCATTAACGAATTATTCGTTCCATGAAAGATTTTGCTAAAATGGATACATATGTACTCTGTGAAAAGAAATTGATGTCTGTATCAGCGTAGGATAAGTCCTAAGAAAAATTAACTCAATATTTTTTCTATTTTTAATATATCTAAATAAAAGCTTGTTTTTTTAACGTTTCTTAAAATTTAATTCTATTACAATTATTTTGTTTGCAGGGATGACATGTTGCTTTTATTATTCAGGCTATTTTTTAACTGTAATAAAAAATAATGTATACCCTTTATTATTACAATAGTATTTTACATGTTTAAAAAAGTGCCCTTTGTATATTTTCTGATGTATTTTTCTCTTGCAGGTAAAATAGCAGTTATCAAGTGAGCTTTCAATAATTCATTTTTAGTGAGAACGCCCATCTCTTAAGGTAACTTTTTCAAGTATAATATTCCAAGTCATTTAATGATCTAATACTTTAATTTTTTACTTGGTTGTTCCCTGGGATCTCCCTTTTCTCCCTTTTCGCCTTCTCGCACCATGGGGGTACAGAAAACCAAAATCAGTTAAAAGCGAATTTTTGTTTATGGTTAACAGTACGATAGAAATGTATTTTTTAAGAACATTTGCTATCTATATACCAGTAGTCATCGTCAACAAAGAAGAAAAAGCGCGAGTTAGGTCACTGAACTCTTTATTGAACTTTAAATATTTTTATTGTTAACATTTACAACTTTACAACTAATTAGTTCTACTATTCATACTTGTTTCGTTTCTATGTAATGACATGATAATTATTCAATTTAAATGTCGATTTAGTTGTTTGTAGTTCAGCTACTAAGACTGGACTAAAATCTAACAAAAAAATTTATAAGTTAAAATGTCCTTTCCACCTACTGAATTAGGCAAGGTTCCCGTGAGATCTGCTGTGCCAAACTTATATTTGTTGTAACATCTGATGATGCGGGGTTGATGGGTGTCGGCTATATCTCCTTCGTTTTATATAGTTTTACTATAGGAATTGTGTGTGTGTGTGTGTGTGTGAAAATAGTTTTGATATGGCTTCAGACGAGTCCAATAGCCATAGCTGGTATTATTTATAAGCCAAGTTAAGTGTAAAGTTTTATCTTGGGTATTTAAGAATGTTGTCATATTAAGTGGTAACTTTTGCTGGACATTGAGAGGACGGATGATAAAACTGGAAATAATGATATGATGACTGTGGCAGTTAAATAATATATGATTTAAATCTACATCAGATGTGTTATCGTATAGACATTTTGGTGAACCATTATAATAGCAATTTTCGTGAGATTTTTCTACGAAAAAAAACTCGGGACGCAGCAAGTGCGTTATGGTTGTGAATTTTCATAAAAATGTTTTTATTGCAAATATGTGTTTTTCTTTTAATTTAAGAAAAGAGGCATCAATTTCGGTTACCAGTATAACCTATATAGTAAAAACAATGTGCCATGTTTCATAAAAATAACTTTATTGTGTGAAAATGTACAAACATTTCCTAAAGTAAACTTAAAGTGTTCCCGGAAAAACTCGTTTCTTGGTCAACTTTATCGGTTAATAGCAAATTGGGCTATACAAATATGAAGCATTTGATCAAAATTCGCTACCATAACGCACTTGTTGCATCAGGAATTTCTTTTTTACAAACATGCATTATATTTCGATGGAAAATGCAAAAATGCAATAACATAAGGCGTGTTTGATTAAAAAAAAAAAGAAAATTTGTATCACCGACGACTTTTGGGCCACCCTGTGATTGTAGAAATATTTTTTGAAGATGTAGCTCAAGACACCCTATAATTAATGTATAAAGATATTTTTCATATCTTGTATAATAACGGATATATTGAGCTTTATTGATTTTTTACGAAAATTCGACAAAAATTATATACCATTAAACGATAAACTCTATAGCTAAAACTACTGCCCAGCATCAGAGAAAGGGTCTATTTGAAAGGAATTTTTTGGAAACATTTTAGTAAATTGAAGGACAATGACAGTTGAAACTAAGACTTCAGGGTTTGTAAAACATCCTTCTTGAGACATTTGATTCCCATAGCCCGTATTAGATTCACGTTATTTGCCTAAATGTTGTCGATTTTGACGTTTTATATCGCAACTTTGACGTTTTGAAGAAAACCCCAATTTATTTTTCTTTAAATGCCTATAACTTTTTTGTCTTTTGACATACATAGCTAAATTTTGGTAGGTAAGTTACCTATAAGGATGTAAACCTGCGTACCAAATTTGGTTTCCCTTACTTTGTTAACTTCGGAGATATAATTTTTTTTCGAAAGAAAACACAAAATTTTCCGGGAAAACCTGGGCAGATTTTCCTGGCTAACGAACTTATCCAAGCCATTTGCAAAAGGAATTTATTCACCAAATTTAATCAAAATCGGACCATTATTTTTTGCGTTATCGGTGTGATACATATATATATATATATATATATATATATATATATATATATATATATATATATATATATATATATATATATATATATATATATATATATATATATATATATATATATATATATATATATATATATATATATATATATATAACATATAAAAATTGAAACTGACCCCGGATATGTGTTCTGGGGGGCCTAATTAGCGCTCATTTGAAGAAATTTTTTCAAAATTCAAAAGTCGGGATCTCCTCATTAGTGAATTTTTTTAAGAAAATTCACTAAAAATGGGGAGATCCCGACTTTTGAAAAAAAAAAGTATCTCCGAAAATAATAAAAGCTGTGGCAACCAAATTTATTGCGTGTATTTACGCTATAAAAATTCAACTATGTACAGACATTTGGATTTACATATTACAAGAAAAAAAAGTTATAAGCATTTAATAAAAGAAATGTTTGGTGCCAGATTATTTCTATGAAAATTCACTGCCATAACGCACTTGCTGCGTACAGATGTTTATATAAATGTGCAGAAAATCCATATGGTTTATTTTTAGCCTTGTGAAACATGTATAATAAAATTTAGATGTCGAAGTCGAAAATATGTGGCGAATATTTCGATAAAACCGGGTGGATGTGTGTACTGATTTTTCGAATTATTTAAAAATATTTTCAAATAATCTCCTATTTACTGCGCACGTTACGTTTATATATATATATATATATATATATATATATATATATATATATATATATATATATATATATATATATATATATATATATATATATATATATATATATAGTCCCTTATCTGATCAATTTGTGATAAGTTTGGGGCATCTTTTGCGGCCTGATCGGCAATCTCCTTTCTATTTACCCAGAATGGCCTTTTACCCAATCCCAAACCCGAGTCTGCTTAAGAGTCCATATGCAGGCATACATAAGCGTTTTAATGTGGAAAAATGTTTTGTTAATAAAAAAGCTCTTAAGTTTGAAATAATTAAGCGAGTGGTGCATTAGGCTTTGCCCAAAGTTAGGCATTTTCTGTGGCAAAAGCCTGTGCCGTGAAAATTAAACAAATTGTTGCTTTCCGGCAATAACTAGTGGATTGAACATAACATGCACTGCCAGTGGCGTCGTTACTGTTAGAACCGTTTGTAAAAAATATTGTGCTGTTTACGTGTTCATTCAGTATGGTTATCTGTATCATTTTATTAAAAGAGGGTAACTCAGTTAACGCGAGGAAACGATTTCAGCTCTAAAATATATGTCATTATATTTCAGTTAAAAACAAGGATATCTAATTAGAGGTATAATGCCCAGTTTCACGAAGCGCGATTAACTATTTAACGCACGGTTATCTAATCAAAGCTGCAGATGATCAATCGCAGACTATGACACGAGTTTCTCCCATGACAACCAAATATTTTGAAGCTGTGATTGGTCGTCTGAAGCCTTGATTAACTAACCGTCCGTTAATTATTTCATTGAGCTTTGTAAAACTGGTCATAAGTGTACCATATTTGCTAGTATCTGCAGATGCTACAACTAAAGGTGGTACATTTTCTTCTCCAGTATTTATTTGTTAAGTTTTCGACACACCTAAAGCATATATTGCGTCTGTCTGCCTCTCTCATCCTGACTCCTCACATGGAATTATTTATTCCACGTACACAGAAAACCTCTTCAGCCACTCAAAAGCCCTGGTTCTCTAAATCCTGTGACAAGGCCATACTTGAAAAGGTCAAAGCTCACAAGACGCTTTTACACCATCCCAGTCAAAAAAACCGTCAAGCATTTAACGACGCAAGAAACCGCTAGGTCCGCATTCTTTCTGAGGCAAAAAACTCGTTTAATAACCGCATCAAAAACAAAGTCCTCTCGAGGTCCAACGGCAGCAAACCCTTCTGGACTCTTGCTAAATCTATTGGGAATCATTTCTGCAAGAGCACGTTCCCACCTCTTGTTTCAGGGGATGAAATTGTTTCTACCGCCCTGAGTAAGGCTGACCTTTTTGCCTCGTTGTTCGCCGGCAGTTCTACTCTTAACCCACCTCCAAATGTTCAACCACCAACAGTCCCCAATGTCGCGCATAAAATGACGCATATCCTTTTCAAAACTAAAACGGTACGAAAGATGCTCTATTCTCTTAATACTAGGAAAGCCTCTGGCTCCCAGCAATTGTTTTCAAAAAATGCGCACCGGAACTTTCTCCTGTCCTGACTCGTCTGTTTCAGACACCTTGCAATAGAGGCGTATTCCCTAGTAACTGGAAAACTGCTCGAGTATACCCCGTCCCCAAAAAAGGATCCAAAGCGCTTCCTAGCAACTACAGGCCTATTTCTCTCCTTCCACTCGTCTCTAAAGTGATGGAAAAGTATATAAACACCGAATACTAAAACTTCTTGGAAAACACAGTCTAATCCACGACAGGCAGTATGGATTCCGTCAGCTCAGGTCACCTCCTTTCCTTTCTCACCCATTCTTGGAACAAGTCTATGGAACTATACGGTGAATCCAAGATTAACGCTCTAGACATATCCAAAGCATTCGACCAGGTCTGGAACGCAGCGCTGCTCAATAAACTTCCGGCCTATGGCCTTCCACCAAAGCTCTGTAGCTGGACAGCAAATTTCCTTTCCAACCGGAGCATTTCTGTTGTCCTGGATGGCCATTCCTCTAAACTATATATAATTATTGCAGGAGTCCCTCAAGGTTCAGCTTTAGCCCCTACTTTGTTTCTCCTTCACATCAATGACCTTCTCTCTAGCACATCCAACCCAGTTCACAGTTACGCGGATGACAGCACCCTTCACTCAAATATACAATATTCTAAGTCTGTCTCTTTAGCCCAATTGGATGAGGATTGGAGACTAATAGAGGGTTCTGCCTCTGTGGAGCTCCAAAAAATATTAGACTAGCGAAGTATAAATCTTGTACAATTCAACTCCACCAAATTTCAGTCTTGCTTTCTATCTCATAAGAGATACACCAGCCTTAGACCTATCACAATGAACAACCAAGTTATTCAAAATAATGAGTCCTTCTCACTTGTTGGCATTTCTGTGGATCGAAATCTCAATTGGCACCAACATGTCACATCAATTTCAGAAGCGGCTGCTAAGAAATTAGGTTTCCTCTTCCGGGCTCGCAAACACTTTTCACAAGCTAATCTCTATACCTTATATACTTCACAAATAAGACCGAACCTCGAATACTGCTCTCACATCTAGGGTGCCCCTGCCGCTTCTACACTCGCTATCCTGGACTCCGTTCAGAAGAGAGCTATGGGTCTCATCGGTGACCCTACCTTCATCCAAAGGCTGCCATCCCTTGCCCACTAACATGCCGTTGATGACCTTTCTCTCTTTTATAGATATCTGCACGCGCACTGCTCAGAAGAGCTTTCTTCCAAAGTTCCTCCAACTGCTGCCCCCAACAGATCTACCAGGGGAACAGAGCGAATGCACTATTTTACTGTCCAGGTCACCAGATACAGAAGATCTTGTTAAAACCGCTCTATTGTCCCGGGGACTTCCAAGTTGTTGAATTCCTTTCCGGTACATGTTTTGCTTCTCCTCCGAACCTCCAAACCTTTAAGTCCAGAATTAACAATTTGCATTTTATGTTCAATCCACTGGTTATTGCTAGAAAGCAAACATTTCGCATCCATGTTCAATTTTATGGGTTTTATGATAGAAAATGCCTTACTTTGGGCAACGCATAAAGCGCCGATCATCATATCCGACTCCAAATCTGTCGTTCACTCCCTTAATAATTTAAAACTTAAGACTTCCCTTAACAACAAAACATTTTGCCATATAAAACGATTGTGTATGGCCTACATATGGACAACAAAGCAGTAACTTTTTTTGGATAAACGGTCACTTTGGGATAAATGTAAACCCATCACGCCGGAAAAGATGCTACAAACTTATCACAAATTTAAAATTGTTACAACCATCACACCATTATTTCTAAGGTTATCATTTGTCTACACAATGCCCAGCAAAAGTTACCACTTAATATGACATTATTAAGTACGCAAGATAAAATTATATACGATATAATAATTAAATGTATTTACAGTGCCAAATTAACTATATTATCAATCCAACTTTTTTTATAATATCACCTGTGGCTAACGGACTCATCTGAATCCATACCAAAACTGTTTTCACAAACGGAGTTACTCTTTGAACGTTCTGAAAAATGTGTTAAGGAGTATGTTAAAGAAATAAAATTTTGCTTTAAAAAGTTATTGCATTCTCTATTGCTATTGTATGGTAAGTAATTTTTCATACCCCCTCGTATTATGTAAACTGTAGCACTTTGGCAGGGAATTCGCAAATAACTTGTTTTGAATCCCTTTTATCCCCACCATTTTTTGTTGTGACTGTAGAGTTACTCTCCGGTAGTATCAAAAACCTGCGAAATAAAAGATGTTGCTTTTATCGGGCTAACAACTTTACAACCTTAACGATATGTCTACTCGGTGATTTACATTTTATAAGCTACACAAATGGCAAATGAAAGCTTTATTATGTTACGTCAAAAATATAAGCTTAGACGGAAATTGCAGAACTGCCAGACTATGAAATACTAAGGAAAGCCATAAATCTTAGTTATTGAATGAAATTTAAACTGCTCCTTCGTTTATTTAGAATCCAGAGTACTTTAAAGTTTTCTCATTTTGAATTGTGAGTAATTAAGCTAGTCTGTTCGCTAGAACACCATTGTTTTTTCTGCTGTCTTACAGCTCAGATGCATTAATTGAATTCATTTATAATTGTCTGTCACTATTAACAACAAATGCATTTCAACTAAGCCGGTTACTTAAATGGCTTTATTTCTCTTTTTCTTTCTTTTAAAAGACTTTATTTTGAGATTCTAGGCAAACAAAGCAATGCCAATTACAAACCGACTAACTTATAGTGGTGCTTTTAGAAGTAAATCGCCATGAACTGTCATTACAACTATGGGCATTGATTCAGTGCTAAATAGTTACTAATATCGCTATTGCCAATATTGTTCAATATTTTCAAAGAATATTTAAAATAGCACTCTATAAAACTGTCAGTAGGTTAAAAGAAGAGAGGTTTTTAAATACTTTTCTGAAGTCAACTATGTTCTTTAGCGTTTTATATAAAAGTTGTCAGATAATTGAGTGAAACATTAGCTGCTCCACACACTTGAATACATAGGTATCCGCGTAAATATTCTATTTTGGATAGAGGTTTTCTGGTCGATGATGTAGTTGCGTGAAATTAGGAGGATACTACTCCTCTTTGTATCCAGTCAAGGTTGGGGCACGTCAAGGGTCAGTTCCTGTGCCCCTGCTATTACTAGCTCACGTGTGTTACCCGAATCGCGGCATTTACCAAAATGTTTTGCCTTTGCAGACGATATAAAGATCTACAGAAACCCCCTGCTGCATCAATATCAATTTCAACAGGATCTGTTATCTTTCAACATCAACAAACTGTGTGGTACTACATAAAGGTGCTAACAACCCTCGTCTACCTCACTATATTAATCAACAACAATATAATGTGGTGAACTCTCACAAATATCTTGGAATGACCATTGCTGAGGATCTATCCTGATCTGCAGATATCTTATCAATTTGTAAGACTTGTTCATTTTTAAAATGTCGTATCAACATATGTCCATCTCGTCGTTTGCTCATTTATATAAACTCCACGTGCGGTTAAGTTTGGAGTCCAATTCTTGTGCGCGATATCAACTTGCTTGAATCTGTTCAACATCTGACAACCAGACTTCCTATCGTGCAGCGCAGACCGGCTTATCAAGAACGCCTCTCGATCGTTGGCCTCACTACTTTCGTCAAAATAGAAACTCGAGGAAACTGAATAGTGACCTATCGTATTTTAAATGGCCTGTTCGAATCTTATATGTCTTCGCTGTTTAAAAGGAACACTGGCGGCAATAGGTATAGATAGTAGGTTCTGGAACCTCCGAGGGGGAGAAGGAAGGGGAAGTGTCAAGTAAGACGTGAAGTATCGCCGTACTCGTCTCGACAAGTATAGTTCAAATCTGTAGGTAAAAAAATGTCTGCGGCGAACCTGGATGCGGCATGCCGCTGTAGGAAACCTGCCGCTGCAATATCCATGCGCCGTGCAGCGCATACGGCGATTCACACGTGGGTGGCGCTATTTCTGACAATAGCTGGCCTGCGAAGGGCACATCGCAATTTATTTGGTGGCATTTTTGGCAATATCTGGCTAGCGCTAACCTGAGATAATGGAAGGAAATGACTCATCGCTCTGTTATACACTCGTAGCAGCATCAGGCAAGTACTTATTTGGTTTTAACGTTTCGCGCGCCGGTCGTGTTTGAGCTGTTAGAGAGATTGGTTGAGGAGTGAATGTCTCCCTTGTATTTCCAGATGCGTGCGGAAAAATTCTCGGAAACTATCGGAAAACTTTTTAGAGCCTCAAATATTATCCAACCGTTCGGAAAACCCCTGTAACACTTGTACGGTCCTCAAAAAGTTATGGGAACATCTTTTTAAACTTCAACCACGGTAGATGGGGGCGTAAAACGCTCTAAAACCTTCGAGGCAATCCTTATAAACTTTAACCACTTTAGATGGGGCCATAAAGTTCCCAGAACACACCAGGAGGGTAATAAAAACCCCAGGAAAACTCGTGGGAAACGCTAAGAGCTAGATCTACCGTGAGGGCTCGGAAAACTCACAAGCAACCCTATAAAAACCCGCAAAGCTCGGGGGCCAGCGCTGGTGGTAATGGGCGGTCAGCGGTCTTCCAATTGACTCGGTATCTTACCCAGGTATGCTTTGTGGAGAAGAGGGGTTTACATCAATCACGAACAAAGTTGTAGCTTTCTCAACTTTCTTTATTAACCCTTGCAGACTCTGCTAACTCTGAAAAATGTTGATACATTTTTAATTACCGTCCAGAAATAACACTGAAATTGTTTCGGCTTGCTTTCTCCAAGCTGATACGCCATGAGTTACAATTTTTTAGTGTGTTGTAGCAAATATTGTCCATCAGATGGATTCCTTTTTTTACCGGTCATTTTAGCAATAAATGTTAAAACCGCAGCATTTTTTAATAGAGAATGAAAAGATCTTTTAAACTAGGCATCACAAGCTCCTTCGTCCTATTTAAAACTTTAGGGGTTGCAACTGTCACTCGAATGGGGTTGAATTTAGGGGTGTAGTTTTCACGTTACAGGATGTCACTTTTTAATCTAAAATTGATGTGTTTCGAGATTTTTTATGAAAATGAAAAAAGAGGCAGCAAAAGGTTTGATTGAAGTTTAAGATTGGAGAAGAAGGAACAATTTGGATTAAGGAAATTTTGATATATCAAAATTTGAATTGTATAATTTAGAGGAAATGTGTCAAACATAAAACAGAACAATGATTGTTAAAATATGTCTAAACACTCCACAAGTCAGAGATTTATTTGTACTGGTAAACTGTAATGCTTTTTTATATTTCAACAACACACCACGAGGGCTTACAGCCTAAATACTACCGTACCGTGGGTGTCGACATGTAGGAAAAAGGCAACTTGTTAATTCTGGAGTTAAAGGTTTGGAGGAGAAGGAAAAACATGTGCTGCAAGGAATTCCACAACTTGGAAGTCCTCGGGACGAAAGAGCGGGCATAACAAGATGTTCTATGTCTGGTGACCTGCACAGTAAAAGGGGGCATTCGCTCTGTTTCCCTGGTGATCTGGGAGAACTATGGAAGAAAGCCCGTGCCCGTGCAGATATCTATAAAAGAGAGAGAGGTCACCAACGGCACGTCAGTAGGCAAGGGATTGCAGCCTGAGACGTATAGCTCTCTTCTGAATGGAGTCCAGGATAGCGAGTGTGGAAGCGGCAGCCCAGATGTGGGAGCAGTATTCCAGGTTTGGCCTTATTTGTGAAGAATATAAGGTATAGAGATTAGCTGCTGAAAAGTATTTGCGAGCCCGGAAGAGAAAACTTAATTTCTTAGCAGCCGCTTTTGCAATTGATGTGACATGTTGGTTCCAACTGAGATTTCGAACCACAGAAATGCGAACAAGTGAAAAAGACTCACTACTTTGATAACTTGGTTGTTCATTCTGATGGTAGGGCTGGTGAATCTCTTATGAGATAGAAAGCAACACTGAGATTTGGTGGGGTTGAATTGTACAAGATTTCTAAGTCCCCAGTTTAATATTTTTTTGGAGATCCACGACCCTCCATGAGTCCGCGATCCTCATATAATATTAGAATATTGTATATTTGAGTGGAGGGTGCTGTCGTCCGCGTAACTGTGATTTGGGTTGGATGTGCTAGAGAAGAGATCATTGATGTGAAGAAGAAACAAAGTAGGGGCTAAAGATGAACCTTGAGGAACTTGGTGGTACGCCATAGGCCTGAAGTTTATTAAGGAGCGCTCCGTGTCAGCCTTGGACGAATGCTTTAGATATGTCTAGAGCGACAATCTGGGATTCACCGTGTAGTTCGATAGACTTGTACCAAGAATGGGTGACAAAGGAAATGAGGTCGGCAGTTGATCTGCGCTGACGGAATCCATACTGCCTGTAATTCGGTGTTTATATAATTTTCCATCACTTTAGAGACGACTGAAAGGAGAGAAATAGGCCTGTAGTTGCTAGGAACCGCTTTGAATCTTTTCTTGGGGACGGGTTGTACTCGAGCTGTTTTCCAGTTACTATGGAATATGCCTCTAATGTAATATTTTTGAAACAGACGAGTCAGGACAGAAGCAAGTTCTGGTGCGCATTTTTTTATAAAAATTGTTGGGATCTCGTCAAGGCCAGAGGCTTTCCTGGTATTAAGAGAAGAGCGTATTTTTCGTGCTTTTAGTTTTAAAAACGATATCCGTCATTTTATTCGCGACATTGGGGACTGTTGGTGTTTTTGGAGGTGGGTTTAAAGTAGAATTGCCAGCGAACAACGAGATAAAAAGTTCAGCCTTGCCCAGAGCGGTAGAAACAATTTAATCCCCTGAAACAACAAGGAGAATTGCAAAAAAAATTCTCAATGGATTTAGCAAGAGTCCAGTGGGGTTTGCTGCCGTTGGAGCTTGAGTGGACTTTGCTTGTGATGTGGTTATTAAACGAGTTTTTTGCCTCAGAAAGAATGCGGATATAGCGGTTTCTTGCGTCGTTAAATCCTTGACGGTTTTCTTGACTGGGATTGTGTAAAAGATTTTTGTCAGCTTTGACCTTTTTAAGTCTGTCCTTGTCACAGGATTTAGATAACCAGGGCTTTTGAGTGACTGCAGAGGTTTTCTGTGTACGTGGAATAAATAATTACATGCCAGTTTGGATAGTTTCGGTGACGTTTTGTGAGGTATCAGAGGGGTCAGGATGAGAGAAGCAGACAGGCGCCCATGGAAATGAGCAAAAGTAATCCCGCATTTTGTTCCAGTTTGCGAAGTTGTAGTGCCAAACGATACGTAGGTGTGATGACCTTGTGACCTCGGGTTGCATTGCGCAGGAATCAGTGACTATACCGTGGTCTGGGCGACCAAGAGGGGCGGTGACTGATGTCTATAGCATTCAGGTTTTGTATCAAGAAGGAGATCCAAGGGATTTAAGCTGTGTGTTGGGATGCGAAGAAAGTAAGTAGATTGCTGAACCATATTGGCTAAAGAATTGCTGACTGCGAAGGACTCCGCTGCTCTCCCTTGTGGATCGGTTGTTGAAGACCCTAACCATTCCTTATTATGGACATTGAAGTCGCCAAGAATAGTGACCTCGGAGGAAGGATATTCAGAAATGAGTTGGTCGGTTTTTTCAGAAAGATAGTCGAAGAGCTGGACAAAGTTGTTGTCAGAATGTGACCGGTAAATGCAACAGATGAATTTATTTGCAGCCCTCAGAGAGAGTTTCGTCCAAAGTATGTATTTTCTTTCAGCTTCTAAATTAGTTAGTGTGGTACAGGGTAGATTGCTACGGACGTATACGCATACGCCTCCATGCAATCTAAAGGAAGTAAGGAGCTCATACCCCGGGAAATTGAGGTGATTACTGGCTGTTTTGGCACTGGTTTGGGTTTTGGTGAGGGAGAGGAGTTGAGGCCTATTAGCCTGGAGGAAATGGTAGACGGAGTTCAGGTTAGAATTTAGGCCACATATATTCGAAAAGGATATGTTAAATCTTGATGCGCGCCCCCTGTACACTCCTCTCCCCGAGATCCGAATGGAGAGGTATTTCATCTCCGGAATCTCTTGTACATGGAGGAGCCATCATCATTTTTGCTTATAAGGGAAACCGACTCTTTCACCAGAACGGGAAACGTCTGTTGGGACTTTACCGGCCCCTTGATGTAAGGGGTGGTACCTCCTCGGGTATGAAAAAATCCTTTACTATCACGTAAATGAAAATTCCACTACCACCTGCTTGACTCCGATTAGTCGCCTCGTATGACAGGCAGGACTTACCTTGGGCCTATTCTTTTAGTTAGTCCCCGGATCCACAGGGGACTTTATAGAATAAGGATTATTATTATTATTGCTGTTGTTGTTTTTGTCGTTATTATCGGGATACTGAATTTATTCCAATTGGCTGTTGCATAGTGTATTTGTATGCACTTATATGTGTACAGATACATCTGATTATCAACTGATATATAGGCTGTCCCATCGGTGTGAGGATGGAAGTTAGCTCCTCACCGAGGCTATATTTTAAAATGCGGTTTTGTAGAGGCGATAATTGTTCAACGAGTGCACATATTAAAATTATTTCAAGTCATGCAGGCTGTTAATATACAGAGTGTTGCACCAAACTTCCTTTTTTTAATGGAACACCTATATATTATGGCATTTTTTGAAAGCCACGTCGATGCTGATTAAGCTGATACCATATTGTTTTAGGTTATTTTCAGGCGTTCTCCAACTGTAGGGAGGTAAATTTTTAAAAAGTGGTCTACTACAGACGTTTGTATCCATCGACATGTTTGAGATATTAATATCTGGTTTTGTCATAATAATTGTTTTTTTTTTATGTAGATTGCGTTTATACACGTAAATAATGACAATATATATCTTAATATTCAGGGTATTTCTTTTTTGCGAAATTTAAAAATACTTTTTTTTCAAATTTAACACTATATATTTTGACTTTGGTGAATGCAGAGTGTCATATTTTTTCTTATGATACCATATTTGGATAAGTTAAGTTAAATAAGACACGGGGTACAGCTGTTCAAAGTTTTTATTTTTACTGGAATGTTTTTAATATCATTACACATTATTATCTAAATCTGGGTAGCACTGGAGAGAAGTTGAATCCTAGACAACAGAATAAAATAGATATATGAAACATCGTGGCGTTGGCATTTGGTAAATAATACTTTTATTAGCTAATTTTTGTATTATTTTGGTGTTTATCGTTAATAGTTTATCGTTCTTTGTTTATTATTCGTTTTTTATAGTTCGTTATTCATTATTTTCTGTTTATTTACTTAACGTTACGTTCTAAATTTAATTAGTGTAATTGTATACATAGTGTACGCTTTAGGAGAGGCTGAGAGAAACTGTCTACTGGCGTCCAGAATTTACAGAAAAAAATAATCTTGCGTCCGACATCCAAAACCAGAGGCATCTGAGAATGTAAGAACACACCTTGAGGAAAATTGTAGCCTAAAATACAAAGCAAAATCTCATGAAAACCGTGAAACAACGAATACAGATTGAGAATTCTAGGTTTTGCTAGCGATTGAAGAGAATCCGCAGATAAGTACAAGAGAAATTGAATGTATTCGGGGTATAAACAGATCCTGAATTAATAGGATAATTAAAAAACACAAATCTCATCTCTATGTCTTCATCGATATTTTTTTCCAAAATGATTGAAGGAATTCCAAACTTTTATCATGTTATTCTGGTTAGTGACTAAGCAGGTTTTAATAATATCGGTAAGAACCTCGGTGGTTCAGGGGTGAGAATGTGTGCCTCTGAACCGAAGGGTACTGGGTCGATCCCAGGGTACTCCTTTCACTTTTTCAGTACCAACCGTAAAATTAACATCAACCGAGGTTCTGGCATTTTATTTGAGCAAGTTGAATGTCTGCATGGTCCGCCCTTCGGAGGGGGCGTAAAGATCCCTACCCTCCTTACAGAAAGGCAGAGGTTCGGCACAATTTCCAGGATAATGAGGTGAAACTGCTCACTGGCGTCGGTGATTGGCCATAGTCGCGGAAATAGGCCGACGTTAAAGAAACAAAACACACACATAATAATATATGTGTAGTGTAACACAATGTGCATTATTACGCTCTAACAAATCGACTTTGGGTACATCAAGTAGATTTTCAGCAAGGGATCGAAAATATTAAAACAGTAAAATAAGTTTTCGTACCCAAAAAAAAAACATATTCTTATAAGACGTAATATAATACTGCATAATAGTCCATGGCAACAGTACATGTCATATTCAACTGACAAATTATTTTGACAGATGTCAGATCTACTTTCAAAGTGATAGGTAAATAAATATTTCCTTTTCTGACATTTGTAATACAAATATAGACATGCTCATCTTCTTACATTTATCTTTATGCTTGGCCGTCACAATTTTACTCATAGAGTTGGATATATCTTTAGTTTTGAATTTTGAAAGGATTTATTCAAATGAGCGCGAACTAGGCTTTATAGAACACATATCCGGGTTAGTTTCACTTTTTTACTCTTTTCATATATACATGGTGACGCATTTCTACGGTAAAGCTCAATATATCCATTATTATACAAGATACAACAAAAAATTGTATACGTTAGTTATACTGTGTTCGAAGCTGCATCTTATAAAATTATTTTTACAATCACAGGATGGCCCATAAGTCGCTGGTAATACAATTTTTTTCTTAATCGAACACACCTTATCCATCGAAATATAATGCATGTTTGTAAGAAAATAATTCCTGGACGGAGCACGTGAGCTATGGTACGATTTTACATTAAATATTTCTTTCGATAGCTTATTAACTTAAGGTTCGCTGGTCAGGAAGCCAGTTTTTTCGGGAACATTTTAAGTTTATTTTCGGAAGGATTTTGTACATTTTCAAATAATAAAATTATTTTAATAAAATATATGGAAGTGAATTTTCATAAAAATGTTTTTAATAGCAAATAGTCTTTTTAAATGGACTTTGGTTACCAATCTAACCTATATAGTAGAAACAATGTACCATATATTATCAAAATAACTTTATTATTTGAAAATGTACAAAAATTGTCTGAAAATAAATCTAAAATGTGGAAAAATGGAGAAAACCTATTTCCTAACCAACGAACCGTAGATTTATAGCAAATTGAGTTATTGAAATTTGAAGCATAGTATGCAATTTTTTCTTACATCTTTTATAATACCAAATACATTAACACAACAATAACATTTTCTCTACATAACTCGTATTTGTTTCAGGTTCATTACCTAAACGTTGCCATTTTATGACGTATGAAATCGCGACGTTTTAAAAGGAAAAACTGCAAAATTTTCAGTCATTTTTCTAGCATTTCTTGATCTTGTTGCGCCAAAAAACCTTAATACATGTCTTTCATATACAATATATTCTGTTGTCGACACAAAAGAATTCGTTTTTGTGCGTTTTTCTGGTCCTCAGTCGCACAAATTTTTTTCTTTAAATGCCTGTAACTTTTTTCTTTTAACTTACAGATCTAAGTTCAGTTGAGTTTTTATGGTGTAAACCTGCGTACCAAATTTGGTCACCCTAGCTTTGTTATTTTCGGAGATATAAAAATTTCTAAAAGAAAACGCATAAGTTTCCGTGAAAAATAATTGGACTGATTTCCTGGCTAACAAACTTCAAACCATTCCACTTATGGGTTCTAAGGGTCCTAGCTTACGCTCATTTGAAGAATTTTTTTCAAATTCAAATCTCCTGATTATTGAATTTTTTAAAGAAAATTCACTAAAAGCGTGACAGTAACAGTGATAATAACAATAAAAATAGTATATTTTGGTTATCGATAAATTTCGCTCTTCATTATCTAAGTGTGTAGATGCCATGTAATTATGTTAAAAGCTGCTCTTGCCATCCGTTGCATTCTTCATAAGAATAAAGTGATGTACATTAACGCCTTCCCACACTATAATGAACCTAATGGTTTCACAAATCTGACAATTATTAGCAACGCTATAATTAAATCTGTCGTGTGCCACTGATGTAGTAACTACCTCGTAAAACGTAATTTTGTGCTTGTGCACACACTACCAGTTTTGTCGATAATTTAAATGTTGAATTGGCGATATTATCTTTTAGAGGTGACTATAGTGGCGACCAATTGAAGGTGTATTAGTGAATTTTCAGAAAAATGAGCGCAAACTAGACCCCCTAGAAAACATCTCCGGAGTCAGTTTCAATTTTTACATGTATGTTTTTTAATGAATTTTCGTATAAAAAATTCACTAATGGGGAAATCCCGACTTTTGAATTTTGAAAAAAATTTTGCAAATGTGCGCGAACTAGGACCCCCTAGTCCTAGACCTAGACCCATATCCGGGGTCAGTTTCAATTTTTATATATATATATATATATATATATATATATATATATATATATATATATATATATATATATATATATATATATATATATATACATGTATATGTATGTATCACACCGATAACTCAAAAAATAATAGGCCGATTTTGAAAAAATTTGGCATGTATGTTCCTTTCCTAAGTGGCTTGGATAAGTTCGTTAGTCAGGAAAATCGGACGAGGTTTTTCGGAAAAATTTTGAGTTTTCATTCGAACAAAATTTTTATCCCAAAAAATAAAAAAGCTATGATAACCAAATTTGGTAGGTAGATTTAAGATATAAAAAGTAAACAATGCAAAAAATATAGATTTCTATGTTACAAGAAAAAAAAGTTATAACAAAATATTTGGTGCCAGATCATTTCTATGAAAATTCACTACCATAACGCACTTGCTGCGTCCAGGCTTTTTAATATATATATATATATATATATATATATATATATATATATATATATATATATATATATATATATATATATATATATATATATATATATATATATATATATATATATATATATATATATATATATGTGTGTGTGTGTGTCGAAATATAGATTTATAAGTTGAAAGTTGAAAGAAGCAAAAAGCTATAAGCATGTAAAAAAAAGTCTGGACACAGCAAGTACGTTATGGTATTTTAGTGAATTTTCATGTGTGTGTGTGTATATATGTATCACATCGATAACTCAAAAAATAATGGGCCGATTTTGACAAAATTTGGGGAATACCTTCCTTCTGTAAGTGGTTTGGACAAGTTCGTTAGCCAGGAAAATCGGCAGAGGTTTTCCCGAAAAATTTTGTGTTTTATTTAGAAAAAAATTCATATCTCCTGGACGCAGCAAGTGCGTTATGGTAGTGAATTTTCATAGAAATGATCTGGCACAAAATATTTTATTATAACTTTTTTTTCTTGTAACATAGAAATCAAAATTTTGGTGTATAGTTTACTTTTTATATCATAAACCTAGCTACCAAATTTGGTTATCATAGATTTTTATTTTTTAAGAAAAAAATTTTTTTCAAATAAAAACTGAAATTTTTCCGAGAAAACCTCGTCCGATTTTTCTAATTAACGAACTTATCAAAGCCATTTATAAAAGGAATGTAAATGCCAAATTTTATTAAAATCTGCAAATTATTCTCTGAGATAAAATTTTTTTTAGAATGAAAACTCAACATTTTCCCGGAAAACCTCGTCCGATTTTCCTGAATAACAAACTTGTCAAATCCATTTACAAAAGGAAGGTATATGCCAAATTTTATCAAAATCGGCCTATTATTCTCTGAGATAAAATTTTTTTTGGAATGAAAACTCAAAATTTTCCCGGAGAACCTCGTCCGATTTTCCTGATTAACCGACTTGTCAAATCCATTTACAAAAGGAAGGTACGTGCCAAATTTTATTAAAATGGGCCCATTATTTTTTGAGATAAGATTTTTTTTTAATGAAAACTAAAAATTTTCCCGGAAAACCCCGTCCGATTTTCCTGACTAACAAACTTATCCAAGCCACTTACAAAAGAAAGGTACGTGCCAAATTATATCAAAATCGACCCATTATTTTTTGAGTTATCGGTGTGATATATATATATATATATATATATATATATATATATATATATATATATATATATATATATATATATATATATATATATATATATATATATATATAAGCATATAAAAATTGAAACTGACCCCGGATATGGGTTCTAGGGGTCCTAGTTCGCGCTCATTTACAAAAATTTTTTCAAAATTCAAAAGTCGGGATCTCCCCATTAGTGAATTTTTTCTACGAAAATTCACTAAAAGTAAAGGCAACCAAATTTGATACATCGTTTTATATCGCCATAGGTAAATTACCTACCAAATTTAGCGCTGTAGTTCAAAAGACAAAAAAGTTATGGGCATTTAAAGAAAAATTTTCCCCAAAACGTCTAAGTGACAATTTAGAACGTCAAAATTGGCAAAATTTAGGCAAAACACTTGAATCTAATATGGGTTATGGAAAGAAAATGTCCAAGAAGAATGTTTTACAAATCCTGAAGTCTTAGTTTCAACCGTCATTGTCCTTCATTTTACTAGAATCTTTCCAGAAAATTCATTTTAAATAGACCCTTTATCTGATGTTTGGCAATAGTCTTAGCTATAGAGTTTATCGTTTAATGATATATAGCTTTTGTCGAATTTTCGTAAAAAATCAACAAAGTCAATATATCTGTTATTCTACAAGATATGAAAAAAAATTGTATACATTAATTATAGGGTGTCTTGGGCTACATCTTAAAAAAATTATTTCTACAACCACAGGCTGGCCCATAAGTCGTTGGTGATACAAATTTTTTTTTTTTAGTCAAACACGCCCTATGTTATTGCATTTTGGCATTTTCCATCAAAATATATAAGGCATGTTTGTAAGTAAAGAAATTCTGGACGCAAAAAGTACGTTATGGTAGCGAATTTTGATTAAATGCTTCATATTTAAAAAGCTCAATTTGCTATTAACCTATACGGTTGACCAAGAAACGGATTTTTTCGGTTACACTTTAAGTTTTCTTATTTTGTACGTTTTCAAACAATAAAGTTCTTTTGATGAAACATGGCACATTGTTTTTACTATATATGTTATACTGGAAATCAAATTTGATGCCTGCTTTCTGAAAAAAAGACACACATATTTGCTATTAAAAAGATTTTTATGAAAATTCACTACCATAACGCACTTGCTGCGTCCCGAATATTTGAATTTTCATCACATCGTCACGTGTGGAAGTATTCGTTGATCAAAACAATATAACGTAGCAAAAGATCTTTGTTTATATTTGTCACAAACGCGTATAATTAAATTTAATTTTCTTCGGTCTGACGATGTCGTAAAAGGGCGAAACCAGTTACATAGAAGAAAACAAATACTAGTGAAGCCAGTATTTAAAACGATTTGCATTAGTTCATTCGTTGACAAGCTGTAAATAGGGACAGAAAAAAAATGGATTCAATTAAAAATTTCCCCCTTTATCAAAGTGGCCACACATTACAAAACTTAGTTAATTTCCGAAGTAAATAACAAGATTTGTCCGTTAGTTTGCACACCTGTGCGCCAACCAAAATTATATTATTCAATACGTGCTAAATTCTAACTTACCCAAAATACCAAGTTTTGTAATTATTTCAGCGAACAGAATACACACTTAAAATCATTATTATACCAGGACACAACTCCATTTCGCGTAAAGTATGTATAACGCATAATGGGGCCAACCTCACAATTTTAAGCTCCCCAGGGACATATAGCCTAGTGTGGAATTTAAAAACGCGTGGGCATATCACTACAAAGAACTGTACATAATGAGCAACATGCAGACATTATGTCACGTATGGGAAATCCAGTCCCATGTGCTGTAAAACACATGAATAAACTAGATCTGGCCAACTGGAACGGCAATTCCTGAAGTGTAACGTTAAACGTGTTCTGTTTTTATAGCCACATATAAAGTTTGGCATTGCCTGAAACAACACAGGAATGGTATTTTCAACGAAAATATTAATAAGTGTCCTGGATAAATTTTCCTTGCCAAATAGTTATCTATTTGACATTGTATTTATATATATCGGAAAAGTCTAGGGATATTTTTAAATAATACAAAAAAGAGAACAAATTGATTTTGGAATCAGTCAAATTGCACTCACGATGTATGTATTTAATCAATCACCCAATATAAAACCATCTGTTGTTAAAAAAAGTTAAAATGATATCAAAATTGATAAACCCGATATATCATAAAAGTAGAATTTTTATATGTACCGGTGAAGTCAGTTTCGACTTCAGTCATTCTTCAGTTGTTTAGTGCTGCATTTAAAATATTGTATTTTACCATGGAACGGCGACATTTGGCTTTAGGCGAGCGGTAGGCCTTCTTCAAGCGGGCATGCGGCAGGATGAAATAGCTGAGCGGATGGTGGATTCCCAAAGTGTGACAAGGCGTTTATGGATGCGTTTAAGGGAAAATCGCAGTCTGGCCAAGCAACATCCAGAACGAGGAAGCTCTACGACGGCAGGTCAGGATAAATTTTTATGTTTAACTGCCAGAAGGCAGCCTACAATTGCGACACCTGAATTGGTTACGACTCTGCAAAGAGCATGTAACCATTTGCCAAGATACTGTAAGAAATTATCTTTACGGAGCAAACCTCTCTAATAGACGTCCACCTATTTCCAGTGGCAATCGCGCTGCAAGATTGGACTGGTGCCAAAATTATCTAAATTGGTCTGCAGATAACTGCGCTAAAGTTTTATTCACAGACGAATCTAGGTTTGCTTCCATCCGGATTCTCGTCTAATAAGGGTGTGAAGACGATCTGGAAATGCGGAACGCTCAAAACATATTCAGGAAGTGTACCCATGCCGAGGTGGCACAATAATGGCATGGGGCGGAATAATTATTGGTGGCAGAACCGAACTCGTTTTTCCAAATGGCTTCTAAGCAGCTCAGCTATATCTGGAGACCATTCTTCAACGTATCGTGCGTCCATTTGCAGGCGCTTTTGGTCAAAACTTCCACCTAATGCATGAAAATGCCCGTCCACATACCGAGCGCATCGTAACCAACTGGCTGGATAACGCGGGAATTGAAGTTTTACCATGGCCAACATAATTTCCGGACCTAACTCCGATAGAACATGTCCAGTATATGCCTCAATGAAGAATTACTCCACATATGGGCAACATCCACAATGCGTTTACATTCCAGGAGCTTCTGACAGCAGAGTGGGCACGTTAACTACAAGGAGACCGTGACAATCTCATTTTGTCTATGAGCAATAGACGTAGAGCTGTAATTAATCAACGTGGAGGTAATACTTTGTATTAAACTTTTTTCTCACATGCTCAGAAGTTTTTTAAAAATTCTTAAAATTTGTCTTTTAGTATATACATATATATATATATATATATATATATATATATATATATATATATATATATATATATATATATATAAATTAAATAATCTTCTAGGTTTCTTGAATAAAACATTTCATTATATGTAATATTAAACACTTACTTATACCATACATTTTTCGTTTTCTTCTTAAATCATATCAAGAAAAAACTACGTGCATTTTAAAAAATATCCCTAAACTTTTTTGATATATATATATATATATATATATATATATATATATATATATATATATATATATATATATATATATATATATATATATATATATATATATATATATATATATATGGTGTCATGAAGTTGTCAATTCAGGAAAGATTATCCAACTTAATTTACATTCAGAGACTGCAATCATCCCGTTTGCCACGGATTAAATAATTGCATTTTATTTCGTATACTTCTTATTAATTTCCGAACGACTGCTAGTGTAGGTAATGTGGATTATGCAGGGCGTGAGAAGAAAGCGACACCACTTGCGCCAGCCGGGCGGCCGGGTGGTGTCAGACGTTTTACCGTTGCCATAGTTGCGATATATTTCAGTTATTCTATTAGATACCGGCGTGCAGTCAAGACAGAAGGACCGGTCAAGCGAGAGTTGGGGAATTATAGCCGGTGCACCGGATCGGAGCGTCACAGCCGCAATACTTTCCGAGTGGCCGGTGTCGCCAGATAACTACCCGTAATCGACGTAATTTGTTCTAGGTAGGTCGACATCTGCCAAGGCTGGTATGATAGCAAGCCCCGTGTGTGAGAAGGCTAAGCGTTCTGTCGAGGGGAACCGTCAAGCGGAGTGATTTATATTATTAAGACCAATTACTCGACATCGTTACCGAAGGTACCACAGCAAGTGGATTTCTATAATCGCTGCGATACGGGAGTTGGGGAGTGGTCGGCCATCTCCGACGGTGTTCACGGGCTTTCCTGTACGGTATAGGGTCACGTTCCTGATTCTCCGATTCTCCCGGGTTCGTAGAGGCAAGGGACAACGCGGTATAGCTGTGTGTCGACATCGTTGTGGCGAATCCGCCATCGTTTGTCTGCAAAAACGGCCTTCCGTGTGGCCGCCTTTGCGTTCCTGGCAAGTGGTCGTAGTGTGGATATTCCTCGGCTATGGTAAATCCATGCAGTAGCGAGCTAGCCTGGATTAAAGAATTCAGGTGGCACTCAGTCTCCCGGTCTGGCTTGGGTTCGTTGCTGCGTGGGTGTCTTCCTGGGGGCGCGATCGTTCACCTCTGTCATCGTTCGTGGGCTGATCTAGTGAGCTAGGGGGTACATTCCAGAATTTCGATTTATGACGGGTTTCCTAGGGTTTGAAACCTAGCCTCGTAAACCTTGTCCGTTACAATTGATTTAAATGAAAAAAGCCAACAACAAAAAAAAGATAAAGAATTATAGTTTAAAACTTCCTTTTTTTCCAAGATAACAAATTTGCAAGTAAGAATATAAGAAGTATGCTGATAAAGATAAGGCTGATAAGAACAGGCAACTGAAAATATTTCGATTCAAAATTTTTAAGCACTTATTTGAGAGAGAAAGAAACACTATTAATGTAAACAAAACCTCAAATTGAATTGTTTACTAAAGTGGCATTAGGTTAAGTTTTACCAATGGATTTATATGAGTTGTTGTTTATTTTTAGTAAACATTACTATACAAGAATTGTGAAAGTATAATTCAAAAGAATACGGTTTTACAGGTGTTCATAATGAACAATGTTTATTTAATTTATGTACAATAATAGTGACAGTGTTCCCAAGTGAGTATTATGTATTATGCCCATTTATTAACGATGTTTTTGACTTTTCAAATTTAAAAAAGCAAAGTGAGGTTTGGAACCGTCTCACTCCCCCCCCCCCTTTCTTTCAACGAGGTAAAACTGGTACAGATTACCGATAAAGAAAAGTTGAAGGATAGGCAATCTAAAGGACAACCTATCCATGACGGCATGTCAGTGAAAGGACCCAGCCTCCTGGAGAAGAACCAGGTAGTAGAAGAACCTACTAGTCCATACCGGAGTGCCTTGAAGCAAAAAAAAAAGTAGGCGGTCTGTAGGACGACTAACTGAGGTTCCCCTCCATTAGCCACCATCTATTTGCCCTGCAGAATTTTTAATCCTAAAACCTTTGTGTGTGGACCCTTAAGCCCTCCAACAATTTCAGTTCGCCAAAAGCCCACACTATATATAAGGAGTGCCTCTAATCCAGCTCCTAGCTGTATGTGATCTTCAAACTCAAAAGACACCTTTGGCAAAGCACTACCTTACTTCCACAAGACAAACTCCAGCGAACAAACAAAAGAAGAAAAAAAATCCTCAGCAATAAAACCTGTAATGGTTAGCAAGTTAAATGGTTGTGTGCTCTGGGGGACTACCAACCTGTAATGGCGAGAGAAAGTTAAAAGGTTGGAAGCCTGAAGGACTACTAACCCGTGTTACAGCAAGTTAAAGGGTTGGAAGTCTGAAGGAGTACCAACCCTTGTTAGAGCGAGTTAAAAGGCTGGAAGCCTAAAGAACTACCAACCCATGTTCCCACCACCCGACCCAGAAGTTGGTCAAACAAAATCAAACGCGGGCTTGAGGACTTGCACGTGCCAAACCCGAGCTAGGTGACCAATGTCATCTGCCAGCTCGTATGTGCAGTACCTCTTTTGCCGTTTAACGGTGAAAGGACCCACATACTTACGACATAGGCCAGCGGTAATGCCGTTTACGGCATCAGGATGAGCCTGGTTCCTCTGTCAGACATGGTCGCTGACATTGAACTCAACAGTTCTCGGCCTTAGGTTGTAGTAATTGCGGTTTCTTTCCTGTGCAGACTCAAGCCTATGTTTAATCTGCCGGAACAACTTCCGGAATCCGTCCACTCGCTTCTGGGCTTCCGTTGGTGGAGGAGGGCCGTCTTCGGTGTCGTCTCTCACCAAATATTGGTCTTCATAATAAACAATCTGCTTATTTAATTTATGTACAATAATAGTGACAGTATTCCCAAGTGAGTATTATGTATTATGCGCATTTATTAATCAAATGTTTTTGACTTTACAAATTAAAAAAAAACAGTGAGGTATAGAACCGTCTCACTCCCCCTTTCTTTCAAAGAGGTAAAACTGGTACAGATTTACCGATAAAGAAGTCAAAGAAGAGGCAATCTGAAGGACAACCTATGCAAAGCGGCGTGTCAGTCAAAAGACCCAGCCTCTCGGAGAAGAACCAGGTATCATATCCGCTAGTCCATACCGGAGGGCTTTAAAGCAAAAAAAAAGTTGACGGTCTGAAGGACCACTAACTGAGTTTCCCCTCCATTAGTCACCATATATTTTCCCTGAAGAATTTTTAATCCTAAAGCCTTGGTGTGTGGACTCTTAAGCTCTCGAACAATTTTAGTTCACCAAAAGCCCACGCCTTACATAAGGAGTGCCTCTAATTCAGCTCCTAGCTCTAGGTGATCTTTAAACTCAAAAGACACCTTTGGCGAAGCACTACCTCACTTCCCCAACACAAACTCCAGCGAGCAAACAAAAGGAGACAAAAAATCCTTAGCAAGAAAACCTGTAATGGTTAGCAAGTTAAAAGGTTTGGTATTCTGAGGGACTACCAACCTGTAATGGGGAGAGGAATTCAAAAGGTTGGCAGCCTGAAGGACTACTAACCCGTGTTACAGCAAGTTAAAGGGTTGGTCCCACGTTGGGCGCCAATTAATTGTGACGGGTTTTCCAAAGTTTTGAAACCTAGCCTATAAAACCTTGCCCGTCGCAATTTATTCAAATGAGAAAAGCCAAAAAACGGGTGAAAGAATCAATTTTTAAAACTTCATTTTTTTCAAGATAACAAATTTGTAAGTAAGCATATAAGAAACATGCTGATAAAGATAAGGCTAATAAGAACAGTCAACTGGAAATATTTGGATGCAAAATTTTTAAGCTCTTATTTGAGAGAGAAGGAAACACTATTAATGTAAACAAAACCTCAAATTGAATTGTTTACTAAAGTGGAATTAGATTAAGTTTTACCAATGGATTTATATCTGTTTATTTAATTTATGTACAATAATAGTGACAGTGTTCCTAAGTGAGTATTGTGTATCATGCCCATTTATTGACGATGTTTTCGACTTTTCAAATTTTAAAGAGCAAAGTGAGGTTTAGAACCGTCTCAGATTCCCCGAGACCATAGGGGCAAGGGACAGCGCGGAATAAACATGGCGAATGCTCCATCGATCGTCTGCCAAAAACCGTCATCCGTGTAGCCGCCTCTGCATCCCTGGAAAGGGATTGAAATGAGGATATTCCTCGGCTTCAGTAAATTTGTGCTGCAGCAAATGCGCTAGCACAGACTGAAGCAGCCAGCCAGCGCCTGGTCTACTGGACTGTCCGGGGGGCTACATCCGGGGGCACCGGTCGCCTTCCGCTCCGTTGGGGGGAAAGTTTCATGAAGGGGGGCGGATGCCTTCTACGCCGAGTAAGGTTGTGTGGATGAAGTGTTTGATTGTTGGACCGTAGATAACCTGTATCAATAATAGACTTTAGGACCCAGCTGGCTTAACTTGATGTGGTATCCGTTACAACCTATATGGTGCATGCCCGGTTAGATTACCCGCTAGCATTCATTGCTTTTCCCGTTACCTCGCACCTCTTATCGAAACCCCGGCTGTTAATAATACTGTCGCTTCAACCACCCTACGCATAATCCGCGACTATCTTTAAGTCACATAACCGCCTCTGCCTTTGGTTCCCCATAAGGCCCAATATATGACTATTAGTACTTCATTAGGAAACCAGCGTTAGTACCCTTATGCTCGTTCGCAAATACGGGATAACATATTCTGGTGTTCTGGGGCAAGCCCGCTCAGTACATATTCTCCTGAAAAAGGAATCCTATTGTAAATAGTTTGTAAATAGATCTTTCTTTACTTTATTCGGCATTTCATTCAGTTACTCCCGAGAATCCACCCAAACAAACTTTAACAATTAATCTCTGCCAAAGGCCATAACTATAAGCCTTAATAGGAGAACTCGGTCGCTACTGTAGCCTACCCTGAGCTTGCGAAAGTCATTGACAGCGAGTTATAAAGGTGGAATAGTACGAAGAGAGCGCATTAACCCTCTAAGAAAAAACTCTATCGATGCTGGCGTCCGAGCATGATCCTGTAGGAAAGCCGGAAAGCCGTATTACTAAAGAAATATATATAAATAAATATATTTATATATATATATATATATATATATATATATATATATATATATATATATATATATATATATATATGTATATATATATATATATATATATATATATATATATATATATATATATATATATATATATATATGTATATATATATATGTATATATATATATATATATATATATATATATATATATATATATATATATATATATATATATATATATATATATATGTCATTTTATGCACGACATTGGGGACTGTTGGTGGTTGAACATTTGGAGGTGGGTTGAGAGTAGAATTGCCGGCGAACAACGAAGCAAAAAGTTCAGCTTTGCCCAGGGCGGTAGAAACAATTTCATCCCCTAAGACAAGAGGTGGGAACGTGCTCTTGCAGAAATTATTCCCAATAGATTTAGCAAGAGTCCAGAAGGTTTTGATGCCGCTGGAGCTTGAGAGGACTTTGCTTTTGATGTGGTTTTAAAACGAGTTTTTTGCCTTAGAAAGAATGTGGACATAGCGGTTTCTTGTGTCGTTAAATGCTTGACGGTTTTCTTGACTGAGACTGTGTAGAAGCTTTGACCTTTTCAAGTCTGGCCTTGTCACAGGATTTAGAGAACCAGTGCTTCTGAGTGGCTGCAGAGGTTTTCTGTGTACGTGGATTAAATAATTCCATGCCAGCTTGGATAATTTTGGTGACGTTTTGTGAGATATCAGAGGGGTCAGGATGAGAGAAGCAGACAGACGCCCATGGAAATGTGTCTTTTATTTTTGGTAACTAATACATCTAGAAAAGATAGTTTATTTTTAATGTCTAATTTGTAAATAAATGTTGGTGGCTCATTTCTTGAAATTTTAGTTCTTTTGCCTTTCCAGAGACAATGAGGGAACTTGAGGAAATTTGGATAAACAGTTTTGGGATAGGAAACTTGAATGCTTTATGACGTTTCAAATAGGCAACATTGCATCAAAGTTAATAACATCATTGCCTAACGTACATACATAAAATAAAACCCAAAATATGGTTGCTAAGCTCTACTTGCTAATGTTACTGTACCATATTCCAATGATAGGTTCAAGTAAATAATTGTTGTTTCTTTTTGACCTTTCAGCATACAAAAAAGAAGCTAATAACTAAGTCTTTGGTAATTCTTACACTGACTATACAGCACGTTATACGCGATTCCGTTATTATTCCTGGAACAATCTACATCAATAAAAGCGTCTCTCAAACGGGGAAGCATCATGAATAATAATATCACAAAGAAGTGTAATTTTCTTTAATAAATTCTAATTTATTCTCTAACCAGTTAGTGATGCTAATGATACTCCCTAAAAAATAATAATCTTGCAGAAGTTCATTATAAGAATGAATGAGTTCATTTATTATTTGTGGCTCCAAACGTGAAGGAACACGCTATTGCTACATTTTGCCAAGATGGTAAATAATGTTAAATCATTTATCATTCATCGTTCTGACATACAAGAAGAGCTGCTATTAATTAAAGTTAAACGAGTTAGATGGGGTGGTAGTATGCTAATAAAGTGAAAATAATCTATCTTTTGTGTTTGTGGTGATTGTATGGTATAAATTCTGTTCAGGGCATGTTATCAGTGTAATGTATAATTTAAACAATTTACTAAAGTTGACAGTAAAAAGAAATAACACAAATAAATTTCCATGTGACATTGCCTCTGACACCACCAGTCGCACCAAACGAATAAAACTCGTATCAAAATATGGGTATATACATGCTGTCCCAATAGTTCGCCAGAATCCAATATCGGTCTTATTAAAAAGATTTGGATTTTTTTAATGGAGGTGGTATGCGATCAAAAGGTGCACATTTATAAATTATTTCCAAATATACAGAATAATTCACCACGGCGGAGCTCTTTTAAGATTTCAAAAAAAAAATACTATTGAGGAGGTCCCGACTTTTGAACTTTGAAAATATTTATTCAAATGAGCGCGAACTAGGCCCCCTAGAACCCACATCCAGGGTCAGTGTCGATTTATATATATATATATATATATATATATATATATATATATATATATATATATATATATATATATATATATATATATATATATATATCTGTATCACACCGATAACTCAAAAAATAATAGTCCGATTTTGATCAAATTTGGTACGTACCTTTCCTTTGCACGTGGCTTGGATAAGTTTGTTAGCCAGGAAGTTCGGCCCAGATTTTCCAGGAAAATGTTGTGTTTCCTTTCGGAAAAAAATTATATCTCCGCAATTAACAAAGTAAGGGCAATCAAATTTGGTAAGCGTATTTATATTGCAAATGGTGAGCCATGTACGAAAATTTAGGTCTGTCTGTACTGACAATGTAAAGAAAATATCGGAAAAATAGTGTTCTGCAAACCCCTAAGTTTCAGCTTACACCGCCATTGTCCTACAGTTTACTAAAATATTTCCAGAAAATTCATTTCAAATAGACCCTTTCTAGGGTGTTTTGGCAGTAGTTTTAGTTAAGTTTATGGTTTAACGGTCTATAATTTTTAGCTAATTTTCGTATAAAATAGTGCTGCAAAGTGAATCATAACTTTCACATAGCTGTGATAATCTACTCTTCCCAGAAAGGCATCTCATGAAACGAATTATGGGTTCATGACTTGACCACAAAGAAAATATTCGTATTCCTGTGCCCATAAACTTCTGAAACGTTTCATTCCTCGAGTTTTAAATTGAAAATGCCAATTTTTACCCTCATTTATCCCGTATCTCTGAAGTGATCTTACCTAAATACAATTCGAAGCATTCCTTTGTCGAGTTCTTTATGGATACCAAATTTGAAGATTATATCTCAATTCGTTCGAAAGTTATTACGCGTATTAACAGACAGACAGACAAAAATGGTTGTTCCAGAATCAATTTTTCTATTTGTTTTGAGGCCTTTTCCGCCATTTTAGGGAAAAAAATTAAATTTCTATCACCGATATTTCACCCCCCACTTCAACCACTAATTTAATTTCGTCACAGAATACCAGATGTTTGATGAAATAGAAAGTTTTCTAATAAAAAAACCTTAAAGCGTTATATTACTTGAATTTTTACCAAATCACCCGCCATTCATCCCCTAGCCCCCTGGAGCGATTTTACCGAAAAACAATGCGAACCGTTTGTTTCGTCGGTTGCTAACTGTATACCAGATTTGAAGATGATATCTCAATTCGTTCGAAAGTTATTGCACCAACTAACAGACAGACATACAGGCCAACAGACCGACCGACCGACCGACCGACCGACCGACTGACCGACCGACCGACAGAAAAATAAATTCGTTCCAGAATCATGTTTTCTGAATGTTTTAAGACTTTTCCCCATTTTAGCAAAAAAAAATCGACATTTCTGTCACCGATATTCCACACCCACAAATTCAACCCCTAATTTAATTTCAGCACAGAATACGAGATGTTTAATGAAATTAAAATTTTGTAATAAACACACTAAAACGTTATATTGCTCGAGTTTTAACGAAAAAATGTCAATTTTCACCAAATCACCCCCCGTTCATCCCTTACGCTCTGGGGCGATTTTACCCGAAAAAAAATCCAACCGGAGATCGTCTGTGAAGTCTCAGTGTGTTCAACCCTAGCCCTCAGAGAAATCTGGCAGTTCGTTGCAAGTCTTGTCTTATATATGTCGTTCCGACTACCTGTTTTGTTATCAGTGAAAGTAGTAGGGTCGAGGTCAATTAAGTGGGGGGCTCTGGTCACGGTACTTAGAGGATGAGGAGGATTAAGAGGGTCACCGGAGAGATTTGGGAAGTACGCAGATTGAGGCCCTGTAATCGAGCTACAACAACCCACCCCACCTTTGTCCACCACACATAATAAATCGCATTTTGCGTTTTAGTTAATTTTCATTAAGAAAGAAGAGACTTTCGGAAAATTTCTTCAAATGAGTGCAAATTAGGGCCACTGGAACCAATTTCCATGGTCAGTTAAAATGTTTGTATTAGCGAATTTTCGTAGAAAAAATTCACTAATGGGGAGATCCCGACTTTTGAATTTTAAAAAAATTTTTGCAAATGAGCGCGAACTAGGACTCCTAGAACCCATATCCGGGGTCAGTTTCAATTTTTATATGTTTATATATATATATATATATATATATATATATATATATATATATATATATGTATATATATATATATATATATATATATATATATATATATATATATATATATATATATATATATATATATATATATATATATATATATATATATATATATATATATATATATATAGGTATCACACCGACAACTCAAAAAATAATGAGCCGATTTTGATAAAATTTGGCATGTACCTTTCTTTTGTAAATGGCTTGGATAAGTTCGTTAGTCAGGGAAATCGGACGAGGTTTTCCGGGAAAATTTTGAGTTTTCATTCGAAAAAAATTCTTATCTCAAAAAGTAATAAGCCGATTTAAATAAAATTTGGCACGTACCTTTCTTTTGTAAATGGCTTTGAAACTTTTTTTAGTCAGAAAAATAGGAAGAGGTTTTCCGGGAAAATATTGAGTTTTCATTCAAAAAAAAATTTTTTCTTAAAGAATAATGGCCCGATTTTAATAAAATTTGGCATGTACCTTATTTTTGTAAATGGCTTTGACAAGTTCGTTAATCAGAAAAATCGGATAAGGTTTTCCGGGAAAATTTTGAGTTTTCATTTGAAAAAAATTTTTATCTTAAAAAATAAAAAATCTATGATAACCAAATTTGGATGGTAGGTTTACGATATAAAAAGTAAACTATACACCAAAATTTAGATTTCTATGTTACAAGAAAAAAATATTTTTTACCAGATCATTTCTATGAAAATTCACCACCATAACGCACTTGCTGCGTCCCGAACTTATATATATATATATATATATATATATATATATATATATATATATATATATATATATATATATATGTTGTGCTGAGAATTGCAAAGGCCATATAAAGTTATAAAAACAAAAGTGAAAACCCTTACGGAAACTACTATGATAATGTTAAATTCTGATTATTGATTAAAAAATTGGGTGACCAGATTAGTAATGGGGGGTAGTAATAGTACCACTGGTCAGTAGTAAGTAAAATACTTACGGTTTACACGTAATGTATATGGGTTATCTGTACATTGTATACATATCCACATCGTTCGACATATTTTACTGTACACTAAAACAGAAAACAAAATAATAACATTAAAATACAAGCACATTCACTATTATTGTTAGTCAGTGTTATTTGGAGAAGCAATGAAAGATATATAGCCATAATTTGTTGAAATGATCATTAAATGAGTCTTTAAAAAGTATAACTAGCAATTTGGAAAATATCTCAGTTAAAGTGAAATTAAAAGAGCCAAAAAAATCTATATGTAGATAGATTGAAATATTAAGCATGAAATACATACCAAAGAATTATGTTCTAAATCAATTACCTGAAGGTAATGAACAAAACAAACCCCTGTATGATGTTTTCAATATGTAAATTTAGTTTTATTTATGTGAACAATGAACTGAAATGTACCCATATATGTGTCTGTGTTTGTAAAAACAATGAACTGGAAGTTGCTAAAAACAGTGTTAAGTGTTCTGGAACTTTTAAATCAAGATTACAGCATAAAATGAATTAATGTTAGAAAATTATTGTTGGTTATGTTATGTAGAAATAAGGTTAGGTCAGATGTCAATTTTAAGAATAGAATATTCAACTTACTCGACGGTTCCAAGGAGATTATCTGTCAAACATGTATTAATTAATTGGAAGAGAGAATGCTCTGACCAGACAGGAAATACCAAATGTTAGATGAATTTGGGCAACATTTCCGCTTTTGTTATTTTGATTGTTGGTTGTATCCTCCCACTATGTCGAAAATCATAACTACTGGACAATTGATAGTCCCTTTATTAATCTTATTTTTAAAGGGGTAGACATTGATCCAATCCACTCCATAGCAGGTGGTAGTGGAATTTTCCTTTATGTAATAGTAAAGGATTTTTTCACGCCCGAGGAGGTACCACCCCATACATCAAGGGGTCGGTGAAGTCCCAACGGACGTTTCCGGTTCTGGTGTATGAGTCGGTTTCCCTTATAAGCAAAAATGATGATGGCTCCTCCTTGTATAAAATATTCCGGAGGCAAAATACCCCTCCATTCGGATGTCCGGGAGAGGGGTGTACAGGGGGCGCCAACATCAAGATTTAACATATCCTTTTCGAATATATGTGGCCTAAATTCTAACCTGAACTCCGTCCACCATTTCCTCCAGGCTAATAGGCCCCAACTCCTCTTCCTCACCGAAACCCAAATCAGTGCCAAAACAGCCACTAATCACCTTAATTTCCCGGGGTATGAGCTCCTTACTGCCTTTAGATTGCATGGAGGCGTGTGCGCATACGTCCGTAGCAATCTACCCTGCATCAGACTTCCCAATTTAGAAGCTGGAAGAAAAGACATACTATGGATAAAACTCTCTCTCAGGGCTGCAACTAAATTCATCTATTGCATTTACCGGCCACCTTCTGACAACAACTTTGTCCAGCTCTTTGACTACCTTTCTGAAAAAACCGACTATCTGATTTCTGAATATCCTTCCTCCGAGGTCACTATTCTTGGCGACTTCAATGTCCATAATAAGGAATGGCTAGGATCTTCAAAAACCGATCCACAAGGGAGAGCAGCGGAGGCCTTTGCAGTCAGCAATTCTTTGGCCAATATGGTTCAGCAACCTACTTACTTTCCTCGTATCCCAACACACAGCTCAAATCCCTTGGATCTCCTTCTTACTACAAATCCTGAATGCTATAAGATATCAGTCACCGCCCCCCTTGGTCGCTCAGACCACGGCATGGTCACTGCTTCCTGTGCAATGCAACCCGAGGTCACACAGTCATCACACCCACGTATCGTTTGGCACTACAACTCCGCAAACTGGGACGAAATGCGGGATTACTTTTCCTCATTTCCATGGGCGTCTGTCTGCTTCTCTCATCCTGACCCCTCTGATATCTCACAAAACGTCACCGAAATTATCCAAGCTGGCATGGAATTATTTATTCCACGTACACAGAAAACCTCTTCAGCCACTCAAAAGCCCTGGTTCTCTAAATCCTGTGACAAGGCCAGACTTGAAAAGGTCAAAGCTCACAAAACGCTTCTACACAATCCCAGTCAAGAAAATCGTCAAGCATTCAACGACGCAAGAAACCGCTATGTCCGCATTCTTTCTGAGGCAAAAAACTCGTTTAATAACCACATCAAAAACAAAGTCCTCTCAAGCTCCAACGGCGGCAAACCCTTCTGGACTCTTGCTAAGTCTATTGGGAATAATTTCTGCAAGAGCACGTTCCCACCTCTCGTCTCAGGTGATGAAATTGTTTCTACCGCCCTGGGCAAGGCTGAACTTTTTGCTTCGTTGTTCGCCGGAAATTCTACTCTTAACCCACCTCCAAATGTTCAACCACCAACAGTCCCCAATGTCGCGCATAAAATGACTGATATCATTTTCAAAACTAAAAAGGTACGAAACATGCTCTCTTCTCTTAATACCAGGAAAGCCTCTGGCCTTGACGAGATCCCAGCAATTGTTCTCAAAAAATGCGCACCAGAACTTGCTCCTGTCCTGACTCGTCTGTTTCAGATATCTTACAATAAAGGCATATTCCCTAGTAACTGGAAAACTGCTCGAGTACAACCCATCCCCAAGAAAGGATCCAAAGCGCTTCCTAGCAACTACAGGCCTATTTCTCTCCTTTCAGTCATCTCTAAAGTGATGGAAAAGTATATAAACACCGAACTACTAAAATTCCTTGAAAAACACAGTCTAATCCACGACAGGCAGTATGGATTCCGTCAGCGCAGATCGACTGCCGACCTCCTTTCCTTTGTCACCCATTCTTGGAACAAGTCTATGGAACAACACGGTGAATCCCAGATTGTTGCTCTAGACATATCCAAAGCATTCGACCAGGTCTGGCACGCAGCGCTGCTTAATAAACTTCCGGCCTATGGCCTACCACCAAAACTTTGTACCTGGACAGCAAATTTCCTCTCCAACAGGAGCATATCTGTTGTTGTGGATGGCCATTCCTCTAAACTGTATCCAATTAATGCAGGAGTTCCTCAAGGTTCAGCTTTAGCCCCTACTTTGTTTCTTCTCCACATCAATGACCTCCTCTCTAGCACATCCAACCCAGTTCACAGTTACGCGGACGACAGCACCCTCCACTCAAACATACAATATTCTAAGCCTGTCTCTTTAGCCCAATTAGATGAGGATCGCAGACTCATGGAGGGTTCTGTCTCCGTAGACCTCCAAAAAATATTAGACTGGGGAAGTAGAAATCTTGTACAATTCAACCCCACCAAAACTAAGTCTTGCTTTCTTTCTCACAAGAGATACAGCAGCCCTAGACCCATCACAATGAACAACCAAGTTATTCAAAGTAATGAGTCCTTTTCTCTTGTTGACATTTCTGTGGATCGAAATCTTAATTGGCACCAACATGTTACATCAATTGCAGAAGCGGCTGCTAAGAAATTGGGTTTCCTCTTCCGGGCTCGCAAATACTTTTCACCAACTAATCTCTATACCTTATACACTTCACAAATAAGGCCAAACCTCGAATACTGCTCCCACATCTGGGGTGCAGCAGCCGCTTCTACACTCGCTATCCTGGACTCCATTCAAAAGAGAGCTATACGTCTCATCGGTGACCCTACCCTCACCCAAAGGCTTCCATCCCTTGCCCACCGACGTGCCGTTGGTGACCTCTCTCTCTTTTATAGATATCTGCACGGGCACTGCTCAGAGGAGCTTTCCTCCATAATTCCCCCACCTGCTGCCCCCAGCAGATCTACCAGGGGAGCAGAGCGAATGCACCCTTTTAATGTCCAGGTCACCAGACATAGAACATCTTGTTATGCCCGCTCTTTTGTCCCGAGGACTTCCAAGTTGTGGAATTCCTTGCCATCACATGTTTTTCCTTCTCCTCCGAACCTCCAAACCTTCAAGTCCAGAATTAACAAGCTGCCTCTTTCCTCCTTGTCAACACCCACGGTACGATAGTATTTAGGCTGTAAGCCCTCGTGGTGTGTTGTTGACATAAAAAAAAAAAAAAAAGAAATTGAGATGCCAGAGAGCGTCATTCTTGCTTCCCATTTTAAATATAAATATTTTAAAGTATAAATTGTGCAAGGAAAATTCAATTTGCCGCTAAAACAAAGAAGAGACGTTACATCAAGTTTGTAACGTAAGAAAGTACGAGATAAGCAGTAAATATATCAAGAATACTTACATTTGAGGATACCCACTACCATTAGCGAGGAAGCCAAGGTTAGAGATTTATTTTGTTTAATGTATATCAGCTCAACAAGACAAATATTTCAATAAAAAGACAGCCCATTCTGTCAAATACCATTTTAAGCAAATGTGTTTATGGGAAACTAAGATTTAAATGCATAAAATAGAAATCTTATAGGATAATTTAACCATAGTTCAACATTGCGAATACAGAGGGAGTGCAGGTCAAGGATCCATATTTATTAATCAGAACATTTGAATGACAGCCGAAAATTCGGGTACTAAGATTAATCATTGTAAATTGATAATATAAGTTTGACAAATTATAACAACGGATCCGTTTAGATTTTAAATTTGAAATTGTGCCAATAAAATTTGTTCACGAATTTTGAAACATAATTCTTTGAAACAAAATAAGATAAAATAAGGTTACTATAAATATTTGCAGGCTATTTTTTCCCTATTTTAGCAGAACTCACCACTGAGATAGCGTAAGTATATTAAAATATTTGAATACAATTTATTTGACATAGATATATATATATATATATATATATATATATATATATATATATATATATATATATATATATATATATATATATATATATAATAGAAGGATAGGCAACCCAAATAACCCTGAGATAGCTTAAATCACAATTAATACAAGAGTCATAAAACATTTTATTCAGATAAAGTTTCACATTATAAAATATACAGTCACCCATAACACATGGTGTAATATCATTATCATTTTAAATATCATTTTTCCATATAAAATGAATAGAAATATAAAAACATTGAATTAACATATTAATAAAATATAATATAATATAAATATAAAAATAAAACTCAAGCCAAATAGTATATATATATATATATATATATATATATATATATATATATATATATATATATATATATATATATATATATATATATATATATATATATATGGTGACGCAATTCTACGGTAAAGCTAAATATAATTGTTAATATACAAGATACGAGAAAAAATTGTATACGTTAATTATAGGGGGCTTGAGCTGCATCTAATTAAATTATTTTGACAATCACAGGATGGCCCATAAGTCGTTGGTGATACCTACATGTTTTTGGAACATAACTTATATTTTTGTATTTTTTATCGAAATATGATGCATGTTTGTAATAAAAAAAATCTAAACGCAGGAAGTGCGTTCTAGTAGCGAATTTTTATTAAATGCTTCAAATGTCAATAACTCAATTTGTGATTAACCTAGGGTTCGTTGGCTATGAAACCAGTTTTCTCGGAAACATTTTGAGTTTATTTTCGGAAAATTTTTGTACATTTTCGAACAAAAAGTTATTTTGATGAAATATGGTATATCGTTTCTATTATGTAGAATATACCGGTAACCAAATTGATGCCTGCTTGCATTAAATAGGCATATTTGCTATTGAAAAACATTTTAATGAAAATTCACTTCCATAATGCATTTGCTACGTCCAGACTTCTCCTCAATGGACCAGCCTATATATTTTCACATCCTGAAATTCAGCGTAAAATTATCCCTCAAAAGATCTCTTACATTTTTATTTTTGATGTGATGTTGCAGAGTTATTCGAAAAAATATGAACATTTTGGTGGAAACGAGGTTTAACAAATTAATTGGCACAATGAATATTACGGTTAGTTAATAAAACGTATTTTTCATTTATGTAGCCAAAGAACGTACTGAGAAGACAAAATCACTAAATATTGATTATATTATACAGGATGATTTTTACATAAGCGTCATTTTTGTACATTTCAAAGAGCGTTTTCTCATATATTTTTTTCAAATGGAACACCCCATATATTATTGTAATTTTGAATTGGCATATTAATTATTTACATTTTTGTTAACCATGTTCTATACCTGAAATTGATTTTTTTAAAGATATTTTTACTTTTCCGTACGAAACGTTAAATTGTCATCTTCTATTTTTAAACAGCCTTGACTTTGACATCAAATCAAGACATTTCAATTTCACTACTTACGTCTAATTTTAAATCATTGCGACAAAGTATTTGAGTATTGACCCTCATTTCAAGTTACAAATTATTATAAAATTCCTACTACATGTTCACTAATGCATTTTATATCAGAGGAGTCAAGATGAGAGTGACCGTGTCGTGGTCTGAGCGACCAAGGGAGGTGACGGATATCTTATAGCCATCAGGTTTTGTAGTAAGAAGGAGATCCAAGGGATTTTAGCTGTGTGTTGGGATGCGAGGAAAATAAGTAGGTTGCTGAACCATATTGGCTAAAGAATTACTGACTGCAAAGGCATCCGCTGCTCTCCCTTGTGGATTGGTTTTTGAATATCCTAGCCATTCCTTATTATGGACATTGAAGTAACCAAGAATAGTGACCTCCGAGGTCAAGGATATTCAGAAATCAGATGGTCGGTTTTTTAAGAAAGGTATTCAAAGAGCTGGACAAAATTGTTGTCAGAAGGTGACCGGTAAATGCAACAGATGAATTTAGTTGCAGCCCTGAGAGAGAGTTTTATCCATAGTATGTCTTGTCTTCCAGCTTCTAAATTGAGGAGTCTGGTGCAGGGTAGATTGCTACGGACGTACGCGCACACGCCTCCATGCAATCTAAAAGAAGTAAGGAGCTTATATCCTGGGAAATTAAAGTGATTAGTGGCTGTTTTGGCACTGATTTGGGTTTCGGTGAGGAAGAGGAGTTGGGGCCTATAGCCTGGAGAAAATGGTGGACTGAGTTCAGGTTAGAATTTAGGCCACATATATTCGAGAAGGATATGTTTATATCTTGATGCTGGCGCCCCCTGTACACCCCTCTCCCGGAGATCCGAATGGAGGGGTATTTTACCTCCTGAATCTTTTGTACAAGGAGGAGCCATCATCATTTTTGCTTATAAGGGAAACCTACTCATACACCAGAGCCACAAACGTCCGTTGGGACTTCACCGGCCCCTTGATGTATGGGGTGGTACCTACTCGGGCGTGAAAACGTCCTTTACTATCACGTAAAAGAAAATTCCACTACCACCTGCTTGACTCCGAGTAGTCGCCTCGCACGACAGGCAGGAGTTACCATGGGCCTATTCTTTTAGTTAGTCCCCGGACCCACGGGGGACAGACTTTCTGTATTTCTTAAATTGTACGTTTCAAACAAGTACAGTCCAGCTTAAAATTAGACATACCTACGTTTGTTTAGCGTCCAACCGTATCGACCTTAATTTAAAAGGTGCTTGCTTTCGGCGTCGAGCAGATTTTAGTGTAGTCTTGGACAAAACCTAGATTCATACACTCTCGAATTGCGAAATAGCCGCGAAACGTATGGCTATTGGTTTATTTAAAATAATATCGTAAAACTGTTGTTTTTTATTCGATTTTCTAATTTATTTTACTAATTTCTGTGTGCAAACAGACACGATCTAAATGTCTACTTTTAAGTTTGTGTAGCCCCAATGTTAATTAAGCGCCCCCTTTATTATACTTACTTATCTTGTGCTTATATATGTAATATAAAAATAAAGAGGGAGTGAAACAGCAAGTGAATGTATGTACTTTAGTGCTGTATTTGATATTATCTGAAAAAGACATTATAGGCGACAATGTGGAATGTAATTTCGGTAAATTTACAGTTTACTGCAAGGAGGGTTTTTAGATATTTTTTCAGAAACATGCTGAGAACCCCGTTTGGAAGCACAAGCGACAAAGGAAATTAATTGGGTTGCTGGGAGTGGAGGAAATCTGAGCGGAAATGCTAAAAAAAACATTTATTCGGACTTTGAATATATGCATTTTTCACATTTTTCAGCAATACTTCTTTTAAACCCTGTCTGCCCCGAACAACACCCATATTCGCACAGGTCCAATAACTTTCTTGGGGGTTGCTCCCAATAAATTTTGCTTCTGCTTTATGCTTTGAAGGTAGTTTTATGCATGGACAAGGGGAAGGGAAACCCCCTCGTGTCTTTCGCTTTTTAGTATATTTTTGTTGAGTATATTTTCTGTTTATCAACAGTTTTGTTGAGTTTTGTATCCAAATTACTGTATAAATATTTATGTTAGAGGTCGTGTTTTGGCTTGCCCTTCTTTACCTTATTTTTGGCCGTTCCTAATTAAATAAGGTAACGTTTTCTAACTTTTATTATAAGGCTACATCACTATGATATATTATTCTTATGAAAATTCACTACAATAACGCACTTGCTGCGTCCCGAACATTTGTTTTGTCCAGGCAAATGTGGCTGTGTTGAGATTTGCCTTACTGGTGGGGATAGCTTTATAAATCAACAAGACGAGCTTTAAGAAAAAGTCGTTGTTGTAGTTTTAGTGTTATTAAGGAAGACACACTCTATAGTATTTTACGATGGTGTTTACTATTTGTAATCAATTCACTAAGACTACACGCCAAGATGACTTAATTTGTTTGTTTCTGGAACACATTTATGTTTTGGGTGAATTAATCCTCTTTTTCCCAGTATCGACAAAGTTAAATTCCGCACTTAAGTAACCTTGAAATCCCTTAATTTATAGCTCATATTTATCTGTTTCTGTTAGGAGGGTTCCACCCGAAAGGTCTAATAAATAATACAGAATGTTTTCCATTAAGAATTATTCCTCAGGCTTATCGCCAGAAATATTTGTCCTAATAAATTTAAGGCTAATTTATTGAGGGCTTTGTGATTTTTCGTAAAACGGATTTAGACACTATCTTAATTTACAGCGTAAAATGTTCTACTTTATCGTCTTATTTGCTTATTAATCAAAAATAGTCACTGTTATTCTAAATCCCCTATTACAGCAAATCAAAAAATGTTTTATTCTGAAACTAAATAGTTTTAAATTTCCGATCCATTAATCAGCTTAAGCTGAAAGCCAATATTTAGTCTTTCTCGACAACGAGCAACGATTTTTTTTTTAGTAAAAGACTTGCTTTTAAGTGTAATAATAATCTTAACTTTAATTATTCCGTTCTGATTAAAAAAGTAGGGAAACCTTGTTGTAATTTAGCTAATGTTTTACAGTCTACCAGGCTTAAAATGTTTGTACTTCTAAGCGTCAAAATCGGCGTTTTAAAACCTGATTTACGTTGGGACACTGAAAACTTTTTTCAGATCAGAAAAGCTTTAAAGTGTACCAAATAAAAAACGGTCCAAGTGGCCGGGAGTGTCAGCTTAGTGGCGTTGGATTTATGAGGTCGCATGTATACTGTAAATCGGTTTTTCCACACGAATGTGGGAGTGCAAGTCTCCCATAAATTATGGGTGGCGTACTTTATCTATGCAGTGCGAGTTTATAACTTGGAATAAATTCAGTTAATCGACTACAGCTTTTTTCCGAAAAAATCCTCGAAAACGTCGATTAGTATTTTAAATTGCGGTCTTTGAAGATATATATATATATATATATATATATATATATATATATATATATATATAAATACACGTAAAGAATCCAAACACCACAACATATATTATAAAGACCTGACAATCGTTTCACTAACAAAGTTAGGATTATCAGAGGATGAAAAATTCTGAATGATGGTCTTTGAAAGATGTGTTGTGGTGACTTGGCTTTTCCAAGTGTACATATCAGTGTTCATCACAAGTTCAAATCTTCACATTAATATAGAGGGTGTTTGGCGAGTCGCGTTCATTAGAAGTTAATGCCCTTCCAGTTCAAATTCGTAGGAGAAATTTAGTGAAATTTCAATGAAGTAAATGACGCTCTCCGTTAAACCGGAAGTACGATGTACTTCGTTATTTTAAATAAAACAGCCTATATATTTTTGCATTTTGCATCTAATTCTAGATCAATTCTTATAAAAGCATTATATGTCAAAAATTGTTGATGTTTTCGAAAATTTTCAAAATATCATTACTGTGTTTGATAAGACATATCTGCGGTCTCAATCAATGGCGTAGATTCTGCCTCGGTGAGCAGACTAAGGAAGCTTGGTTATAAGTAAAGCGCAGTCGATGTTTTCAGCAATTTATACAGAGCGTTCTATACTATACTATACAACTAGAGCAATTTATTTCATACATAACTTTATAATTTCAAATGGAACACCCTACATTTTTCTACTTGGTTTTATTGCACATTAAAATCTCTTTAAAAAATTGTTATCACTTTCCTCTGCTTATCTCTTGTCATTTATGAGATATAATTATTTTTAATTTACTGCAGACATTAAAATATCTGATCATACTTAAGTAGTTGCCTATGACCAAAAATGTCAAATCTTTTAACTGGCACTTCCTAGGACGTTCCATTATAACAGCTTGTGGGTTTTAGTGAATTTTCTTTTCAAAAATTCACTAATGAGATCTCAACTTTTAAATTTTGAAAAAAATTCTTCAAGTGGGCGCAAATCAGGCCCCCTTGAACACATATCCGTGGTCAGTTTCAAATTATATGTATATATATATATATATATATATATATATATATATATATATATATATATATATATATATATATATATATATATATATATATATATATATATATATATATATAAGAATAATAATAACAGACTCCGCACCCAGAAGTCTTAGACTTGTGCTGGTGGAGCTTACATACACATATAGACAGAGAACACCACCCATAACTCATCAGTAGCCGGCCTTTCCACATTTGAAAATTTTACAGTTTATCCACTTAGAACGCCAAAGTCGCGATTTGAAACGTCAAAATTGGCAACTTTTAGGCACAGAACCTGAAAGAAATATGGGTTATGTAGAGAAAATGTCGCAAGAAGTCTATTTTACAAACCTTTCAGTTTCAGCTCCAACCGTCATTGTCCTACATTTTACTAAAATGTTTACAGAAAATTCATTTCAAATAGAACCTTTCTCTCATGTGCGTAGTTTCAGTTATAGAGTGAAGAGAAAACTTTGTACCCCCTTTTAAGCACATTGCACGCACGGAGGAGTGTGAGATTTGGCATAGAGTTCATGGAGAATGAGTCGAGAAAGATAAAATATATGTTTAATATGTGTTACAAACATATTAGACGATGCTTTTTTTTAATTAGACATTCGGTTTCCCCCTTCTGAGCTGGACGTTAATTAATACGTGAAATTTCAAACACATAAAACCATGTGATCAAACAGACGCACTGAGATTATAGAGCCATATGCTGTGATAAAATAACAGTAAAAGCGTTCAAACATATAGTTGTAATGAATCATGCTCAAACTTTCACCACTGCACAAGTCCGCTAATATGGTTTGAAACTCTATACCTAATTTTTAGTGAATTTTCGTAGAAAAAATTCGCTTAAGGGGAGACCACGACTTTTGGATTTCAAAAAGATTTCTTCAAATGCGCGCGAACTAGGACCACTAGAACCCATATGCAGTGTTAATTTTTGTGTTTATCTGTTTACATAATTACAGGGGACGCATCTGTACGGTAAAGATCAATATTGCCGTTACTATAAAAAATGCTATAAATTAATTATAAGGTGCCTTGAGCTGCATCTTACAGAATGATTTCAACAATCACAGAGTGGCTCACGTTTATAAAAAAAAGACGGTAGCGTTCATCGCTTTAGAGTTATTTCACCTGTGTCACATTTTTAGCACATATCAAAAATTATGATACTGCGTTTTTATCAATATATAGAGTCCCATGAAAATGATGCATTCAGAGAGGTTTTCGTTTATATTATTCGTGAAAAAAATCAAGGTCTCGTATACAATTTTTTTGTGTTACCGTAGAAATCATTGTTTGTAAAATGTTTGTGAAATTTTGATAATTAATAATAAATGTTTAATAAGTTATTAGGTTATATAAAGAAATGTTTTCGCACTTTCATGAAAAAAATTTTTTTGCAAGTTTTGTCTAAATAGCTTGAAGAAGCTCGTTGGCTAGGAAAATCGGAATAGTTTTTTTGGGAACAATTTAAGTTTATTTTCGGAAACGTTTGTACGTTTTTAAACAATGAAGTTATTTTGAGGAAATATGGTACATTGTCTCCACTAAATAGGTTATACTGGTAACCAAATTAAATGCCTGCTTTCATTAAAATAATAGCCTGGACGCAGCAAGTGAGTTATGGTAGTGAATTTTCATAGAAATGATCTGGCACCAAACATTTTATAATATTTTTTTTTCTTGTAACATAAACTTTGGTATATAATTTTCATTTTACATCGTTAACATATCTACTAAATTTGGTTATCATATCTTTTTTATTTTTTTAAATAAAACTTTTGTTTATAGAACAGAAAGCTATATAAAAGGGCATTTCCAATCGTGAAAATATATTTGTTAATATCATTCAATTTATAATTAAAATTCAGTTATAAGAAAATTTGCTACAACAATTAATGTAAATTTTCATGTAGTAGTAGGTCACAGATGTATCAATAACATTGTCATTGAAAAACTATTACATATTTATCTAAATAATTCAAAAGTCGGGATCTCCTCATTAGTGATTTTTTTTTAAAGAAAATGCACTAAAATCTCAAATTACTGTTAGGAGAGCATAACTTTTTAAATAATTTATTTATAAAAAAAGTGTATTGAGAATAAACCTGAAGAAAGGCCTCTCCAATGGACTAATAAAAAGCTACAGCTACACTAGGCATGATAAAGTTTTGTTAGCCAAGGCTGCGACCATTTTCGCAAATTATATATATATATATATATATATATATATATATATATATATATATATATATATATATATATATATATATATATATATATATATATATATAATCTAATATCACATTTAAAATTACTAAATTGCCCATAAAACTACAGTAAAAAAGTTTATTTGCTCGTAAATATTTCCTCTGAGATTAGTCGAACCACAATCTAGTTAACTGCAATGTTGATGAGGTACGGATAAATAAAAGGAGACTTCTGATTAAAATGTCAGTTTTGTGTAACATCTGGGGAAATTAATATTAAATGACTAAATTGTTTTTATCCTAAAACCTCCAAAGAAAAATCAATGTTTTACCCACCCACTACATAATTTTCTTCAGCGATACGGTCTTTAAGAGGTAAAGCTTTTCTGTCGAGACTGCAATAACCTTCTGATTCAACGAGAGATAAACAGTGAACTTCCGTAAGCTATAAATCAATTTTTGGCCATTTTTCAGCATCTCCTGAGACGAATTTCTCTCAAAACGGGTCTGAAAGATTGGACAACTTAGAGTTGCAAAGGAAATATATTTCTGTCACAATTTCTTTTAAAGGGACGAATTGTGGTTTAAAGTTGTAACTTTGCTCAAAACATTTAGTTGGAATCATCGATATATAATTAAATAGGGTGTTTCCAAGAGAACATTTTAAGAGTAAATCCTCATGTAAGTACTAAACTCGGAAACTGTTGAACTACGGGGTGTTAAAGCTTTAAAAAATAGTGTTGCAAATTGAATCATAACTTCCGCATAGCGCTGATAATCTACTCTCCGCGGAAAAACATTCTCATAAAATTAATTTAGGGTTCATGACTTGACCATAAAAACATTCGTATTCCTGTACCCACAAACTTCTTAAAAGTTATATCAAATGACTTTTAACGAAAAAGTTTCAATTTTCGCCAAATCAACCATCATTTATCCCCTACCCCCTTAGGCGATCTTAGTGAAAAACAATTTGGATCGTTCCTTTGTCGTGTGCTAACTGGATACGAAATTTGAAGATCATATCTCAATTTCTTCGAAAGTTATTGCGCCTATTAACAGACAGATATACAGGCCGACAGATCAACCGACCGACATACCGACAGGCAACAAAATTTCGTTCCAGAATCAAGTTTTCTTTATGTTTTGACACTTTCTACGTCGCCTTAGTAAAAAAAAACGAAATTTCTATTACCGATATTCCACCCCCATACATACGACCCCTCATTTAATTTCAGCACAGAATACCAGATGATTGATGAATTGAAAGTTTTCTGATAAAGAAACCATAAAACGTTATACTCGACTTTTAACGGAAAATTCTCAATTTTCACCAAATCATCCCCTATTCACTCCCTACCCCCTGGAGCGATGTTATTCAAAATCAACCCGAACCGTTCGTTTGTCGGGTACTAACTGTATACCAAATTGAAGACGATATCCCAATTTGTTCTAAAGTTATTGTGGTTACAAACAAACAGACATACAGACCGACAGACAAAAACATTTTGCGTTTCCAAATCATTTTTCTATATGTTTAAACGAAAAAAATGTTTGAAATTTTTGTCACCGATGCCATAGTTTCACACGTATTGACGATGTGGAAATAGTAATTAATTATTGTTTTTATAATCACTTTAAGAAAACCCTAGATCTCTTTGTGAAATTTTGTCTACGCCTTCTATGCACTAAAAGGTATTTTCTAATGTACAATGATTTTTTTTCAATTTTCGCCAGTTCCGTACCTGCGGAATTTGCGCTTAATATTTTTGGAAAAAAACCTACTCCAATTGCTTTTTCTTGAAACAAAAATGATATTTGAACTCACATTTACTTGCAAATTTTCATTCAGAAAAATTCGCTAATAGAGAGGTCACGATGAAAAGCTTTATTCAGATGAGCGCGAACTTGCGTCTCTAGAAACCAAAACGAAGGTCCGTTAAAATTTGTGGCACTCACATTTTTTTCTTTAAATGTCTATAACGTTTTTTTTCTGTTAACTTACAGAGTTAAGTTCTGATATATAGTTGACTTTTTATGGTGTAAACCTGCATACCAAACTTGGTTGGCATAACTTATTTATTTCCGCAGATATAAACATTTTTCGAAAGAAAATACAAAATTTTCCGGGAAAAACTGGTCCGATTTTCCTGGCCAATGAACTTATTCAAGCCATTTGCAAAAGGAAGCTACTCATTGAATTTGATCGAAATCGGCATAATATTTTTTGATTTATATAACACACACACAAACACGCGCCCACGCGTTCTCCTCATTAGTGAGTTTTTAATGAAAATTCAGTAAAAAACATGTAATATATTCTTTATTCATACTTTTATAAGATAAAGCAAAACAAAGTTAAAATCTTATAACATTTGTACACAAAAAAATCAATGATTTTAATAGGAGGAATGAGCCTGATGCTTTGATAGCAAAATTTCAATACTTGGCTTGGTTTTGGTTATGAATTCACAAATTTGACAGTTTACTTTTTATTGTTGTGATTTTCATTAATTAATTATTTTAATCAGATACTCGTTTAATGAAACGGCATCTAATTTTCTTTCGTGCGAGCCAAGGTTTTCGCAAAAAAAACAAAATAGGAATCATTTTTAGGTTGCATGGTTTTAAGCTGGCGCAAACCGTCGGTCCCATGAGGCATGAGCCTGATGATTTGATAACAAAATTTCAATACTTGTATTCTAATTAGTCAGGTTTAACCTTAAATGACCTCAGTCTGTGATTTATATTCTGCTTCTTTTTTTCTTTGAAAGAATTTTGGAAATCGCGCTGAAACCTCATTCCACGAGGTACGGAGATGAAAAAGCTTCTTGCGATAGCCCATAATGCAGGATATGTAACAGGTATATCTGTTTGAAGCCATAACTGCTGACATCGATTTCTAAACCGCACCCAAGTATCTCGTTGGTGCTTACAGTTTTTCTTGTAATATTACATACGATTCTACAATGTCACCATATGGATTGGTCATCCACTGTGGTATTTATATAGTCACAACATCATCAAACCTGGTTTTCAAGTTTGTGTGACGGGCATTTAAATGTTGAACGTAAGCTCGAAATCCTCAACCTGCCAGTTTGTGTATGATAAGTTGGAAAACTGGGTAGATCGCGCCGTCCAATGTTTTGCAACCATATGGGTCGATATAAACTACTTTAAGAATCTATCCTCTAAACGCATGTCGATTATCTTAGCAACAGTGTGAGCCACTTAAATAAGGAATTTTGAAGCAATGAAAAAATATTCAAATGAAAGTATTAACTTGTTACGGTTATCAAAGAAGATAAATTCACAAATTTGACAGTTTACTTTTTTGCGGGTAGTGTGATTTTCAATAATTAATTATTGTAATTAGATATTCGTTTAATGAAACGGCATCTAATTTTCTTTTGTGCGAGGCAAGGTTTTCGCAAAAAATAGGAATCATTTTTAGGTTGCATCGTTTTAAGCTGGCGCAAGCCGTCGATCCCATGTACCATGATATACATAACACGTTAGATATCCCTACTCTCCTACCAGAATAAAAGAGCTTGCCAAGATTTCCAGGATATTGGAGTGCAACTGATCGTCGGTGATTGGTCATTGTCGCAGAAATAGACCGACGTTATAAAAGCAAAATACAACTAAATTAAAATAATTTTCAAGCGAAATATCTACCAGTAATAATCAAATCAACGTGCAGATCAAAAAACAACACCCTAAGCTCTATAATATTGTTTTTATAAATTCCTTTGGTATATGATTCACAAACTTATAATAATACAAACACAAAACACCTTCTACTCTGTTAGAAACTCAAATTATACAGATTATGCGGTTTGCATGAATTTTTACCCTTCGGCTGTTCACGAACACCCTCTTTATGTGATTTTCAGCCTACCCAGAACACAATGAATGTTTTTTGTGCTTTATAGAAGGCCGTATCAATAATGAGAGCGTTCAACCCCGCCGTTTCAGTTGTGTAACTGGTAAGCAATGAAAGTTTACGTCACGATCGGCATTGGCAAATATCGCTACAGTAAATTCGATTTTATACTGATTCCTTATGACCACTGTTTTCATTTATTTATTTTATAAAAAGAGTAGTAATAAAAACAATAATATTAATAATGCCAACAGTAATAATAGAAATAATAACACACTATTTGTCGTTGCCCTTACTTGGTCAAAGCTTTACATACTAATACAGACGTATCGACTATTTCTCTGACTTCACAAATGTGAAACCAAAGAAATAGTCTGTACGTCTGTATTAGAAATAATAAAAGCTGGGACTGGGTTTTAGAGAGCACTTTTATAAGGCTATGCAGAAAGCGGTGTGTCGCGAAGCCGACCACGTTTTACGGAGATTTCGAGGAAACAAAGAAGTGTCGTGTTGCCATTCATTACCCGACAACTTGGAAAGGGCCTCACCTGAGATCAATCCCTTTTGTATTGTGAGGGTTTTTTTTTCTCTAACGGGTTATCTTTCTTCGGATTTCTATAAATTTTCTTACTTGCTATCTAATGCTCGGGTGCCAGCGTCAAAGAGTATCATTAGAGGCAGTTGACTATTTGTCAAAGAGGTTTACGTACTGGCTACATCTCCTTACTAAGCCGCTGGATGTGAGGTAGCTTAGGCCAAAGTAGACTTCGGTGGAGATGTTTGAGACCTTCGGGAGCTAATGCCTTGGACCGAGCCGGTGAGGATTAATAATCCATCGTCTATTTACATTAATTTATTTCCACTTTGTTTGGGAAATATTTACAAGGTTGCGTTAAATATTATATTGTTTAGGTTTGTTTCTTTAACGTCGATCTATCACCGACGCCAGGGAGCAGTTTCGCCTCACTATCCTGGAAATTTTGCCGAACCCTGCATTTCTGTAAGAAGGGTAGGGATCTTTTCACACCGACGGGTTTACGCCCCGTCTGAAGGGCAGAACGTGCAGATATTTAACTTGCTCAAATACAATGCCACCACCTCGGTTGATGTTAATTTTACAGTATGTACTGAAAAAGTTAAAGGGGAACCCTGGGAATCGAACCTAGTACCCTTCGGTTCGGAGACACACGTTCTTATCACTGAACTACCGAGGTTCTTATAGGTTAAATGTAAATGTATTCTTAAGTATACTCATTCGTTAATTGGCTATATGAGAAATAAATAACAAAATTACGTGAGCGGTGGTAGGCGAAGCGAAGATGGATGTGCGGTGTACCTAGTACTTTAATTGGGACAGGCACATTTACGTAATATCGACTGAGTAAGATATAATTTCACCAACAAACCTAATTTTGATTCGAATACAGCACTGGAATCCGTTTTGTTCTACTATTTATGTTTACTAAATTATCATATCTCATTCTATTCACAGCTTCAACAGCTCTCAACTCCGTTTCATTCTAATTTTTGCACTTATCAGCTCATTAGATGCCTAACCTGCAGGTATACAGATTAGAGAATAACTATGCATTTTTATAGGCTATGGTATTATGTTTTATGACTGACAGTAAAAACGTGTTACTTTGCATAAAGAAACCAACTCTCAAGCTAACCACAGGTAGATCAATCTAAATTTGTAGAAGGGGACTGATTGCTTATTGCAAATTATCAAGTCTGGTCTACATTTTTCATGTGTCCGTAAGATTGCTAGAGATGATAGTAAATGTAGTTTCAGAAAAAGTCGAGAGGTAGCTAGTGCGTTATGGTAGTGAATTTTCATAGAAATGATCTGGCACCAAATATTTTATTATAACTTTTTTCTTGTAGCGTAGAAATCTAAATTTTGGTGTGTAGTTTATTTTTCATATCGTTAACCTACCTACCAAATTCGGCTATCATAGCTTTTTTATTTTTTAAATAAAACTCAAAATTTTCCCGGAAAACCTCGTCCGATTTTCCTGGCTAACAAACTTGTCCAAGCCACTTACAAAATGAAGGTACATGCCAAATTTAATCAAAATCAGCCCATTATTTGTTGAGTTATCGGTCTTAAATGTCTTTATTGAGTTACTGAAAGACAGGATAAGACAATATCAACAGATACTGAGATAACAAGAAAAAGGTTATTTTATTGAGTAGGAAAGATTTTTATTTAAATGTTTAAAATGTAGGAATTTACTTTTTGATTGATTTTGAGAAATATGTACCTTATTTTATTGTAAATAAAGAATTTTATTAAAAAAATGTACCAAAATTTAGGTCTGTAAATTTAAAGACAAAACAGTTATGCGTATTTAAAGAAAAAAAATAGGGTTTTCCTCAAAACGTTAAAGTCGCGATTTGAAACGTCAGACAAAGAACATGAAGCAAATACGGATTATGTAAAGAAAATGTCGCAAGAATATTGTTCTGCAAACTCTTACGTTTCAGCTTTAACCGTCATTATTTCTAATTTTACTAAAATGTTTCCAGAAGTTTCATTTAAAATAGACCCTTTTTCCGATGCGTCGGCGGTAGTTTTAGTTAAGTTAAGGTTTAACGGTTTATAATTTTTAGCTAACTTTTGTAGAAAAAAATTGTTAATGAGACAAGTCCCCGCTTAACATCCTAGTTAGTGATCTACCAATCGCGACGTTTAGTGAAACGACGTAAAACGAAGCATTGGGAATGAATATAATGTACATACATAATAGGTACATATTTGTGATTGCAAAATGATTATAAAAAGAGTATTCATTGACGTTTGTATTATGTACGTACCTAAATATTATCTTATGTACTACTTTTTTACCTACTATTTTAAACTGTTTTTAGAATAACAACGTTATACCGAATGAGTTTCAATGTTTGCCTATACCAAACGCAACGCTATAATGAAACAACGTTAATTGAGGCGACGTTATGCGAGGACTTACTGTATTTGAAATGAATTTTCTGTAAACATTTTAGTAAAATGACGGTTGAAGCTGAAACTTAAGGGTTTGGAGAATACTCTTCTATCAACATTTTCTTTTCATAATCCGTATTTGTTTCAGGTTCTTTGCCTAAATATTGCCAATTTTGACATTTCAAATCGCGACTTTGACGTTTTCAGTAGTGTACAGTTGGTTAAATGAAACTCCTCTTTGCTGTTGGTGATTGTTTATAAACGCAGAAATAGGCTGACGTTAACGAAAGTAAACACAAACACACAAGGCCAGACACACACAAAGTTTGACCAGGATTTCTGAAATATTAATATACTGAACGCAAACTTTAAATACACATTAAAATAAGGCTAGATGCATTATCACAACAATTAGAACCGTAGACCGGTTTCGCTCTAATTAGAGCTCACACATTAAGGTCTTTCAAAAAAAAATTGTCGCATTTTAAGTTCGTATTTAACACTTTACCACAAAAAACTTATATTATTTGACACATATTTGACAACGAAATGAGCTATTTACAAAATGCTACTATCGAGCGGTTCTTTGCTTGGATACAAATAAATTATGACTGGTGAAATTAGTATGTAATCGATCATCAAATCTCAAGCTTAAGGGTATATTAAGATTAACCTTGTATAGATTTTTCCAAGGCGCTATAAGTAAGTCGGTGTGAAATATAAGCTTATATAAGAGTGACTACGTCTTTGGTATTAATAGATATCTACAGGCTGTCCTGATCATACTTCAAAAAAATTGGGGTGTGAGTTGCCCTTGAAAAAATATTGGGGTGGTTCGTATAACATTTTTTTCATTTTAGGGTCGTGATACTGAGATAGAGGGTGTTAAAGTTGTTATGCTTAAAGCGATCTTCTTTAATTATCTTTAAAACCGCTAAAGATAAGATTTTCAAAATTTGTACACGGGTAAATATTAACAGCAGATAACAAAAATTCGGGTCGAAGCAAGTGCGTTATAGTAGTGAATTTTCATAAGAATTGTACATTATTAGTAAGATATACTATTAAAACTAATTCTTTAAATTTAAATGGACCTTGGAGATCGGTTTTAGAGTCCCAGTTAGCGCTTATTTGAAAACATTTATATTTTATATGAAGCTAAAAAATTAAAATTTGGTCTTAGATATAATATGTAAGTACTGCAAGTGTTCTCTAGCTGGCCTGATTTTTTTAGCTAACGAACTTTTCCAAGCTTCATCAAAATGGATAACTTAAAAAAATAATTGAGAGAGAGAGAGAGAGAGCGTGTGTATTTCGAAAGCAGGTAATATATTCATTTTCTGTAGTTTTCGAGAAAAATACTGAAAGAGGCCAACTAGCAACTAGATGAATACAATGGAGTTGCTCTATTCTGCTGCAAAAGGGGGTGCTTATCTGGAAGATATGGTTGTTCTTAGCCTGGGTATCTGGCTACCTTAAAAAATTAAATATTTTTCGCCTACTGCTGTATGAACAAAAATTAAACTTCTACGATTCGATCATACACCTTAGATTGTCTGTAGCCCAATGTCGGATGTTTTGTCTCTTGACTCTACCGTTGAGATAAGAAGTTGCTTAACCTTAAACAAATATTTTTTTTAAAATATGAAACAGTCTTACATTTTACTGAACATCTTTGTGAATGCCTTGCAAATTTAAGTAAATCTCGGACATGCCCGAATTCCAATTTTGTTCACCTACTTGGAGAAGTTGGTGGGGGTGACCAGGGTAAGGCACTACTCTTGCTGGGTAGGAGTCTCCAAAACCAATAATATTTACACTAGCGTTCTTTTCTTGTCAATTTCATCTTAAACAATTAAAATTATTGTTTCAACAACGACTCGAGGAACCTTAAGTATACTTTCACACAAGGTAAATTATTCAATAGTACTGACTCCCGTATAAAACGTGGTCAAATGTTACACATACAAATGGTAAAAATAACAAAAATTCAAAAGATAGACATACAAGGTGCTTATTTGCTTGAAATATTTTGCGATAAAAATTACTTATCGGTACCGAAATAAAATTCCGAAAAACTTCATTTCTATCTAAATTGACGACAAATTTACATAGCAGCTCTCTTATAGACTATAATATAGCTGCCATAAGAGAAAACAGTAATCGTATATCATAACACAAAACTAAATTACACCCAGAAGATTTTCCCACCCAAAGGTAAAATTTAATTTGTTTTAAGGACCAACATTTTGCAAGCTTGCTTTTAGTACTTTACAGTGGGAAGAGCTAAAGAAAGAAACTGCTCAACAATAATCTTAAAACTCTTCCCACGGTAGTAACAAGGATCGCGGGTTCGAATCCCAGTGAAAAGGTAAAATGATTTTACTTGTTTAGTACATTCAAACCTGACAAATTAACATCTACCGAGGTTGTGCCATTGTATTTAAGCGAGTTGAATGTTCGCTCTTGAGAGTAGGCAAAAACCTGTCGGATCTCGTACTATATGATGTTGAGCACATTAAAGATTCCTACCCTCGTCACAGAAAGAAGGAGGTTAGGCAGAATTTAAGAGTGGTAGGGTGAAACCGCTCTCTGTCCTCGGTGATTGACCATAGTCGCAAAAATAGGTTAACTGTAAGAAACAAAATAGATGCAAATATATTGCATAATAACTAAGATTTTAATATAGAGGAGTGTAACTGGGCAAATCAAAATGTTGTTTAATTTTATTCGTGCGCCGCTGAGACCTAGAAATGTTCTTACAACGTTATCTAATCTAGAACAATGCACCTCTTTTCTCACACTTTGGATTAAATTACCCCAAATTCTCTAAGGTAGTGTCTTATCCTAACAATGCTAAGCACAATAGTGCCTTCTACAGGATTTCCGAGTAAAACACTAAATCAAATTTATATTTCTACAAGTAAAACCTTCCCTGTTGGACCCATTCTTCAGTGATATTTTATTCAATGTAAGTTAGAGGAAACAATGCATTAACCTAGAATATAGAAGTGTTTACCTCAACGATTCAATTGTTTTTATTGCACGTGCCTGTTGTTCCCAAATTGACCTTTTAACATTGACCTACATTTTAGGGTTGGTCGGTGTATTAATCCTTCTTGGCCCATATTTTTTTAGACCTAAATTATGTCCATCCGCAACAACTTAAGTCATCAAGGGTTGGATTTTGCAGGGATAATTTCCATCGCATTTTATATAAACTGAATTTATTGGCTAACTCTTTGGATGCCCCGCTATAATTGGGTTTTATCTCTTCTTTAGCGACAGGGTGTAACAAAACAATACCGCAAGGGTGATTTAGTCATGAGGCTTAATGTAATTTATGTCGGAGATTCTCACCAATTTTTCTCATAAAGCTATACACCAAGTTGAATTACAAAGAAGATTATTTTTATTTGTATAACTTAGTATAACAGTTAATATTCTCTTAGAAAGTCTTAAGTACTGAGTAAATAAATTAGAAACAAGGCGTTTTGAAGTTAGAAAGCTTACTGGAGAATAGCGCAAGGCACCATATTTGGTTTTGTGGCGGTTCTAAGATTCAACACCAGTTTCTATGTATAGAGAGTACAGCAAGAAAGAAGCTTTAGAAGGAAACCAGCGAGCGAGAACAACTACTCTCCTGGCTAATACCACGACTGGCGTTTAATTATGTCACTCGCGGTATAATATGCAATATAGATATCAATCAGTTTCGTCCTTATTAGGACGTATCATTATGTCAATTCTACGCTCTAACAAGTCGGCTTTAAGGCAGGCATTGCCACAATCTGCAATGAGGAATAGCATTCTCAGGTTTTCTGACGGTTCCAGGCTTACACGTCAGCTTTTGGGTACACGCTGTAAAGGAACAAAGAAGCTGTGGGAAGCTATTTATAGAAAACCACTACTCCCCCGGCTAATACTACAACGGGCGTTGAATTACATCACCTGCTGGCCGCCATCACTTCTTCAGGCCTACCGGGACTTGCGGTATGATGTGTACAAAAGACCGGCTTTGTCTTTGGTAGGTCTCATCAGATTTTATACCCACACTCCAACAAGTCGGTTTAAGGCAAACATTCCTGTAATATGCAATGGAGTATAACGCAAAGCCCCACATTTAGTTTTGTAACGGCTTCGTACAGCTCGTAGGATATACACACACACACACACACACACACACACACACACACACACACACACACACACACACACACACACACACACAGATATATATATATATATATATATATATATAAACCGTCAGACACCCTGTATATATACAGGGTGTCTTACGGTGACTGCCCATTAGAATTATTTTAGAAACTACTTCAACTGGAATTTTGAAAATTTGGGCAACAATATTCGGGCATGGCCTACTTAAGTAACATAATGGCGTCCACTTATCACTTCCGGTTATGCCGGAAATTGACGTCACCTTCGTTATTCTAAATAGGACATCCATATATTATTGCTTTTTTTGATTCCACGTAACGTTTTAGGTGGACTCTCATTAAGTTTTCCTAATCCTAAAAGTAACAGTAACTAATTTAAAACCATGTGTATTTTAGAGTAAGAAAGATAGAGGGGCAATATTCACAGGAGGAGTAGCTGGATCCCCAATCTTTGCACTTATACTTTCCAAGTTACCTAGATGCATACAGGGCGGTGGAAATTTATTGTCGAGTTTAGACAAATTCAAACCTTTATAAGTCGAATTTCTCAAACGGAACACTCTGTATGTTATTCCATATTCTGGTAAAAAAAAATGTATTCCCTTTCGAACTATATAAGGTTCTGTATACCTATTGGTTCTACTTTTAAAGTTATCTGCTGTTTTTTGTGTAACCAACTAAAATCATGTAATTTCTTGCGAGGCTGGCTGTGAAATTCTTAGCAGAACTTCAAAATAAACAACTAAGCTGTGACCAGTTATTTGTTATCTCTAGAATCCACAAGTCTTTAGCTGCTAATGGAGGTCATACTCATATTTTTAATTAGTTTTTATAGTTAAGGACATTTTACTTTCAACATAAATAAATAAAAATGTATATTACTAAACAAAAAGTAGTTTTATTTAGAAATTTTTTCTGGTCATTCGTGGCAAATTAGGATATGTTTCATTAAAAAAAAAGTGTAGACCCTCGGTGGTTCAGGGGTAAGAACATGTACTCCTTTCACTTTTTCAGTACAAACTGTAACATTAACATCAGCCGAGGTTCTGGCATTGTATTGTAGCAAGTTGAATGTCTACATGCTCCGCCCTTCGGAGGGGGCGTAAAGCCGTCGGTCCTATGTCCATGTGATGTTGGGCACGTTAAAGATCCCTACCCTCCTTACAGAAAGGCACGGGTTCGGCAAAATTTCCAGGATAGTGACGTCAAACTGCTCTCTGGCGTCGGTGATTGGCCATAGTCGCGGAAATAGGCCGATGTTAAAGGAACAAAACACACACACATTAAAAACTGTACATGTTCTGTTTATAATCCCATTGAAACGTCCTTGAATAAATAATAAATTTAAAATCTCAGCATTTAAATGTGTATTATGTTTCAGTTCTTCCTGTGGGTCCGGGGACTAACTAAAAGAATAGGCCCAAGGTAACTCCTGTCTGTCCTACGAGGAACCTAACCTAAGCCAAGCAGGTGGTAGTGGACTTTTCCTTTACGTGATAGTAAAGGATTTTTTCACGCCCGAGGAGGCACCACCCCTTACATCAAGGGGCCGGTGAAGTCCCAACGGACGTTTCCGGTTCTGGTGTGTGAGTTTGTTTCCCTTATAAACAAAAATAATGATGGATCCTTCATGTACAAGAGATTCGGGAGATAAAATACCCCTCCATTCGGATCTCCGGGAGAGGGGTGTACAGGAGGCGCAGGCATCAAGATTTAACATATGCTTCTCGAATATATGTGGCCTTAATTCTAACCTGAACTCCGTCCACCATTTCCTCCAGGCTAATAGCCCCAACTCCTCTTCCTCACCGAAACCCAAATCAGTGCCAAAACAGCCACTAATCACTTTAATTTCCCGGGGTATGAGCTCCTTACTTCCTTTAGATTGCACGAAGACGTGTGCGCAAACGTCTGTAGAAGTCTACCCTGCACCAGACTCCCAAGTAGAAGCTGAAGAACAGCCATATTTTGGACGAAACTCTCTCTCAAGGCTGTCACTGTTCTTGGCGACTTCAATGTCCATAATAAGAAATGGCTAGGATCTTCAAAAACAGATCCACAAGGGAGAGCAGCGAGGGCCTTTGCACTCAACAATCTTTTAGCCAATATAGTTCAGCAACCTACTTACTTTCCTCGTAGCCCAACACACAGATCAAATCCCTTGGTTCTCCTTCTTACTACAAAACCTGAATGCTATAAGATATCAGTCACCGCCCCCCTTGGTCGCTCAGACCACGGCATGGTCACTGCTTCCTGCGCAATGCAATCCGAGCTCACACAATCATCACACCCACGTATCGTTTGGCACTACAACTCCGCGAATTGGGAAAAAATGCGGGATTACTTTTCCTCATTTCCATGAGCGTCTGTCTGCTTCTCTCATCCTGACTCCTCTTATATGTCACAAAACGTCACCGAAACTATCCAAGCTGACATGGAATTATTTATTCCACGTACATAGAAAACCTCTTCAGCCACTCAAAAGCCCTGGTTCCCTAAATCCTGTGACAAGGCCAGACTTGAAAAAGGTCAAAGCTCACAAAACACTTCTACACAATCCCAGTCAAGAAAACCGTCAAGCATTTAACGACGGCTATGTCCGCATTCTTTCTGGGGAAAAAAACTCGTTTAACAACCACATCAAAAACAAAGTCCTCTTAAGCTTCAACGGCATCAAACCTTTCTGAATTCTTGCTAAATCTATTGGGAATAATTTCTGCAAGAGCACATTCCCACCTCTTGTTTCAGGGGATGAAATTGTTTCTACAACCCAGGGCAAGGCTGAACGTTTTGCCTCGTTGTTCACCGGCAATTCTGCTCTAAACCCAGCTCCAAATGTTCAATCATTAACAGTCCCCAATGTCGCGCATAAAATGACGGATATCATTTTCAAAACTAAAAAGGTACTAAAGATGCTCTCTTCTCCCAATACCAGGAAAGCCTCTGGACATGACGAGATCCCAGCAAATGTTCTCAAAAAATGCGCACCAGAACTTGCTCCTGTCCTGACTCGTCTGTTTCAGATATCTTACATAAGAGGCACTTCTCTAGTAACTGGAAAACTGCTCGAGTACAGCCCGTCACCAAGAAAGGATCCAAAGCGTTTCCTAACAACTACAGGCATATTTCTCTCCTTTCAGTCGTCTCTAAAATGATGTAAAAGCATATAAACACCGAATTACTAAAATTTCTTGAAAAACACAGTCTAATCCACGACAGGCAGTATGGATTCCGTCAGCGCAGATCAACTGCCGACTTCCTTTCCTTTGTCACCCATTCTTGGAACAAGTCTATGGAACTACACGGTGAATCCCAGATTTTCGCTATAGCCATATCTAAAGCATCTAAAGCAGACCAGGTCTGGCAACAGCGCTGCTTAATAAACTTCCGGCATATGGCCTACCACCAAAACTCTGTACCTGGACAGCAAATTTCCTCTCCAGCCAGAGCATTTCTGTTGTCGTGGATGGCCATTCCTCTAAACTGTATCCAATTAATGCAGGAGTTCCTCAAGGTTCAGCTTAAACCCATACTTTGTTTCTTCTTCACATCAATGACCTCCTCTCTAGCACATCCAACCAAGTTTATAGTTACGCAGACGACAGCACCCCCCACTCAAATATACAATATTCTAAGCCTGTCACTTCAGCCCAATTAGATGAGGATCGTAGACTCATGGAGGGTTCTGTCTCCGTGGATCTCCAAAAAATATTAGACTGGGGAAGTAGAAATCTTGTACAATTCAACTCCACTAAATCTCAGTTTTGCTTTCTATCTCATAAGAGATACACCAGCCCTAGACCCATCACAATGAACAACCAAGTTATTCAAAGTAATAAGTCCTTTACACTTGTTGGCATTTCTGTGGATCGAAATCTCAATTGGCACCAACATGTCACATCAATTGCAGAAGCGGCTGCTAAGAAATTAGGTTTCCTCTTCCGGGTTCGCGAATACTTTTCACCAGCTAATCTATATACCTTATATACTTCACAAATAAGGCCAAACCTCGAATACTGATCCCACATCTGGGGTGCCGCTGCCGCTTCTCCACTCGCTATCCTGGACTCCATGTAGAAGAGAGCTATACGTATCATCGGTGACCCTACCCTCACCCATAGGCTTCCATCCCTTGCCCACCGACGTGCCTGTCTCTCTTATAGATATGTGCCCGCTCTTTTGTCCCGAAAACTTACAAGTTGTGGAATTCCTTGCCGGCACATGTTTTTCCTTCTCCTCCGAACCTCCAAACCTTCAAGTCCAGAATTAACAAGTTGCCTCTTTCTTCCTTGTCGACACCCACGGTACGATAGTATTTAGGCTGTAAGCCCTCGTGGTGTGTTGTTGAAATTATTATTTTTTAAACAGTAAATTAAACTGGCACTGCAGCGAAACTAACAAATAACTGGTAACAGCTTAGTTGTTTGTTCTAAAGTTTTGCTGAAAATTTAACAGCCGTCCTCGCAAGAAATTACATAATTTTAGTTCGTTACACAAATAACAGTAGCTGACTTTAAAAGTTGAACAGATGGGTATACAAAACGTATATCGTTCGAAAGGCAATACATTTTTACCCAGAGTATGGAAAAACATACAGGTGTTTCGTTTGAGAAAACCGACTTATGAAGGTTCGAATTTAACTAAACTCGGCAGTAAATTTCCACATTTCCACCGCTCTGTATGCAATTAAGCCACTTTGAAAGCACAGGTGGGAAGCTTAGGGATCCGGCTACTCATTTCGTGAATCTTACCGCTCTATCTTTCTTACTGTAAAATACACATGGTTTTAAATTAGTTACTGTTTCTTTTTTGAAAAAAATTAAATATCTTGAAAACAGTTTTAAGGATAAAGAAACTTGATGAGGGTTCACCTAAAACGTTAGGCAGAATCGAAAACGGCAATAATATACAGAGTGTTTCGTTTAAAATAACGAAGATGGCGTCAACTTCCCGTACAACCGGAAGTCGTACGTGAACTCCATTAATTTGCTTGAGTAGGCTACGTCCGAAAACACTGATGCCCAAATTTTCAAAATTATAATCGAAGTAGTTTCGGAAATAATTCTAATGGGCCGTCAGCGTTAGACACCCTGTATATATATATATATATATATATATATATATATATATATATATATATATATATATATATATATATATATATATATATATATATATATGAGTGTGTGTGTGTGTGTGTTCCGAAAGGTTTACGCAGTTGTTAAATACTTGGTCGTCAGGTTTAACCACGTCTAGGATATCTAAAACTTGACGTTTCGGCTCCTGTTTTGGAACCATTTTCGCGAGGTTAAGGAAATATGTAAGACAATGAACTCTAAGGTCTTGATTTGTCTACTTCTTATAATGGTGGATAAAGATGATTTGATGGTTGTTGTAGTTCTATTACTGTCTCAATCTGCTTACTCCCCAAATCTCACCCGGGATCGTCCCTAAGCTCTCAGTGTGTTAAACCCTAGACCTGAGAGGGATCTGAGAAGGAAATCAGGTTAGTCTCCTTTTCACCTGAAATACTTTGTAAATTATCCCATTCGCAGAAGTTGTCTGGAAAGTTCGGTCAAATTATATTACATTATGTAGTTATGATATACTGGTGTTCATAACTTTTGGGCTATTTTAAAATATAAAATAAAAAGCAAAAAGAATCCATGGCTTTTGTATCAACTACCGTATATTATTACAATTGTATATTCCAATCATTTTCAAATTTTCGTAGAAAAAATGGCCAACGAGGAAATCTCCACTGTTGAATTTTGAAAAAAACGGACAGCAGTTTGTACATTTGTAAATAATAAAATGTTAGTTAAGTTTTAGGTTTTTACATTCATATAGTTTCGGTTTCATAATACAATCACTTAATTTACGAATACAACCTTAAAATCGATTCTTGGCTCTTGTACCTTACTTTTATGATAAGGTAATAAATTTATTTCATATTAAAGTGATTAATTGTTATTGGTAACTATGTTAATTTGTATAACGATGCCTAAAAACAAATATTCTATAGATATTTTACGAAATGGCATACTAAGCACCAAAATACATAAAATTCGAGTTTTCTCTGAAACGGAAAAACATATTCGTTTTGGTTTTTCACTGAGTGCTTTCTAACTCCATCCACTGTTTGATAGTTATATTATAATAATATGCTGCTATTTGAAAATTTTCATAAAATTTAATAAAACTAGACTCCGCTACTCTAACGCCCTCTGTATTTTGTGCATGTGTAACTGTGGATTTAAAATACTAATACGTGGAATTTTCTATGAAATCTCTTTCCAACAAGCCGAAATTCATGAAATTATGTCTACTGGTTATTAAGTTATAGGCATTTGTTTATAAAAAAATCCCCGCCTCCCACCTTCGCCACTGGTCCATAAGGACAGATGCTGTAGATAAGTGAACGTTGATTACAAATTACCTAAAACGAGCTTATGTTATGCGTCAAGATTTTCGGCAAATAAAAGATTTTAGGTAAGCCATGGCATTTTCGCCACCTAGCGGCAGATTTAGAAAGCTGAAAATAATTTCCAACATTTTCTCATGGCCACATTACTTATGCTAATTTTTTTCCGAAAGCTGCAGCTGTGGCGGTTTTCAAGATATAGCTGGTCCGTGCCCTTATTTGAACACCCTATATATATATATATATATATATATATATATATATATATATATATATATATATATATATATATATATATATATATTAAGTGATATCGACCTGTTACAAAACAGGCAGGAAAATCATGCAAGTTCTGTGCTAAAACATGCTCTACACATATCGTCTACTTTGACGCTTCGTGAGGTGCCGAAAGCTGAACTATGGAAAAAGCGAGAGGCCAAGAACAGAAAAAATAGTCTGTTGCATCTTATCAAGCTTGGAGATACCTTTCATCTAAAAGACACACAAACACAAGACAAGACACCTTTAAACACCGCAAATACGTCCTCAGATTATAATTGTTAGATTAAAAAGAAGGGGGCATTGCTTACGTCTTTTCACAGTTCTCGCAACAGAGATGTTTTAGAAAAACACAGAGTTGCATTTGACAAAACGGGGTCTCTTGTCGGAGTAACCGGATATCATTAGTAAATAAGGAGGAATGCACTTGAAGTACAGAGATATTCTGACAATATGAAGGAAGAGTTGACTCGAACCTGGCTCCCCAAAATTAGCAACAGAAATGATTCCACCATTCCACACACACTGGTAAGGGGGAACCGTACATACCACTGGAAAAGTGAATAACGGTGACGTCATCTACAATTGGCAACGAAAAGGATTCCGCATTTCCGGACAACAGGCCACGGAATATACAAGTGGAAAAATCAATAGAGAAATCAATAGTAGTGACATACGTGCTCATCATCCACGACGAATCAATCAGTATAGGCAATTGCTGCATCCACATGTAGAATAAGAGTTACCAAAGCAGTGTTAGCTCTCTATCAGTCCAGCTACTAAAGAAGCCAGCAGCTATGTTTGGCAAAACGCCTATCAACCCAGTAAGTGAATTCTACCACGGCAAAATGGCTTGTAGATCATTTTGTATTCCAAACAACAGCGGGCGTGAATGTCTAAAGTCATCACAGAGAACATTTTCTAAATGGGGTGTAGGCAGAAGGAGTCCACAATTACGGCAGATGTCTACAAAGAAACGATTAAAAATTTAAGTGCCGCTACACTCTACAAGAGGCTCTCCAATTTTTCCAAACCAAAATGTTTTATTGCTGTTCCTCAATTGCTGAGTTCATACGGATCTGTTGAATTATGACACCCCCTTCATAGCCTTGACGCAACTTCATCGGACTATTTCCCACTTTCCTAAACTGAGAACGTCGTGGTTTTTTTACATCAGGAACTAAACGAGGTCTTTTTTTTAAAACTGATAAGAGGATAGAATTAAGCATGTTACGTTATTAGAGAGTTTTGTACTGAGTGTGTAACTGTTAAAGCTCAGAGAAGTTCAAACCAGCAGACTTGGTTAGCCCCTTAATGATCCTGAAAGTTATTTCATTGGAGTCACTCGCCAAACCAAGCGATAAGATGCCCGCTAAACTGGAGTTCATAGCCCCACTTGACGTGGTCATAAATGACCATTCCGTATGGTAGAGAGAGAGAGAGAGAGAGAGACTAAAACGCTGACAAACAAATGAAGGGAGCAAAACTGGGACTTCCGCTGTCTATAAATCTATGTGTACAGAAACGCATACAAAGAAGACTCAGAAATAGAGAGATCTACATCCTCTTAGTCAGTCTGGCAGTACTATAGACTCTTAAATAGTTTAAAACCGGGTCTAGACTGACCTGGGACTAGAAAAAATCCTTGAAACAACTGTACAATAAAGTAAATTTGATGTGTGTACCAGGGCATCAAGACACTGAAGAAAATGAAGAAGCAGGTAGCTTTATAAAAAGAGCAACAGAAACAATATCGTCCAGAGCCCTATTGTGGAGTAACAAAAGCCATGTAAGAAATGAAGCTGATACTTGGGGGAGAAATTAAATCCTGGCATACTGGAGAAAAACGCCAGGTATAAGGCAGGCAAAACGGTTCATCACAATGTCAACACAGAAGTGTAGACTGTTTGTTAAATTGAACGGGAACGCCTTGACAATAGTCGCAAGGCTTTTCACGGGACACTTTCCAGTAAGATCTCACTCTTATGAAGATGAGTAAGGTGGACGGTAAAAGTTACATATACTACACTAAAGCGGCAGAAACAACAAAACAGTTGCTATGCGACTGCATGGTTCAATTATGCAAAGGCTTAAATACCTTGTAGGAGTTACCTAAACACCCCAGGAAATAAGTAAAAGAGCTCTCAAAAAGATAGTAGACTACATAGTCTTACCTTTTTGGGCAACTATTAGAAAAAACACTAATGCACAAATTGGGGTCGCAACGCTGAGAGGCCAAAGCCTATACGACTCATTAAAAAATCTGCAATTAAAGAATCTACAATTAAAGGTCAAAAAATATTGTTTTCTCTCTAAATCTGCTTTTTTCCTTAGTTAGGTCGCTTTCATTTTAATTTTCCCAAGAATGATTTTTTAGTATGTGGAATGTGTTATTACGTTAATGAAATTTAACGTTGTTAAAAATTAACTAGGGTACTAAATTTCTCCTTAGGTTAAGCCGCTACTGGTAGCCGGTATGCACAAAATCGATTACGATGACAACTACATCCAAATTTTCGTCGAGTTTTACAGAATCGTTACATCTTTTCAACCGTTATGAAAAAGCTATTATCGAACTTTAATACAAGTTGAGTTCAATTAAGCATCTATTCATCTTGAGTATCTCGACAGAACGGCTATTTATGAATGAAATACCGTGGCAGGACTCGGAGTATTGCTTGGGTGATATGACTGGTGTTGATTAACTACCCTGCATACAATAGAAAACAAATAAACGCTCTGATCACCACGCCGGCTCTGATTGCAAGCAAACAATAGAGCTGCTCTCGAACCCCAATAATCGAATCGGGAGATGCAAGATAAGTGTGAAACATTCCAGGAGCTAATGCAGCGTTCAATTCAATTTAAGTTTTGTCTGTAATTCGAGCATGATCGAACCATCTGTTTTATTTTGAGAGTTTAAATGGCACGAAGTAACGGGGCCGTGAAATTTTCCCTTGTAGTGAAATGGGTTCACGAATGTTATATTCCGGGGAGTGAATAATATTTGGTGAAATCTGGCACGTATGGCGATGTCTCATTATAAAGTTTTCACAAGCTTGGGGCGCCTGATTTAGTATTCTGGGTGTTTTGTCAGCGATGAGTATAAGATTGTACAAAACAATTTGGCAATAAAATAAAATATAGTTGACTTAAAAGATCATCTTATTTCATAATTTAGAATACTTAGAAATAAATTATGTTAGAGACAGCTGTACACCTAAAAACAAGGGCAAAAATATGAGTAAATTACGTAGCAATATGTATTAAGGGCATATTATACAGGGTGATTCCTTATAAGTGGGAAGTATGTCAGTAGTATATATAGGGGATCAAAATAAGAAATATAAACAAATAAGCTATAGTTTGAATGTCAACTATTGTTGAAATAAATGTAGTTAAAAGCATATGTTGATTCTTTTTTATCCACGTTCAAAAGAAAAGTAAGAAACAAGTGCGTTATGGTAGTGAATCTTCATAGAAATGATCTGGCAACAAATATGTTTTATAGCTTTTTTTCTTGTAACATAGAAATATAAATTTTGGCATATATTTTTCTTCTAATGTCGTAAACTCACGTGCCAAATTTGGTTACGATAGCTTTTCTATTTTTTGACATTAAAATTTTGTCCGAAAGGAAACCCAAAATTTTCCCGGAATATCTAGTTAGATTTTCCTGCCTAGCAAACCTATCCAGGCTACTTACAAAAGGAAGGTACTCGCCAAATTTGATCAAAATCGGACCATTATTTTTTGAGTTATCGATGTGATACGTATGTATATGTATGTATGTATATATATATATATATATATATATATATATATATATATATATATATATATATATATATATATATATATATATATATATATATATATATATATATATATACAGGGTCATTGATGGTCGATGGTAGGTTAGACGTTTATGGAAAACGGGACATAGGATTAGTCTGAAAATTTGGATACTGCCATAAATAGGAACGACCTGTGTTTCTAAAATATTTTTATTTTGGCGGTGTTGCCGCTTCTACTCAAAAGTAGTAACAACTTTCTTATTTTTAATGGGATATCCTGTATGTTATTTTGTTTTTAAAATTTTAAATTCTTTATGATCATTTTTTCTTGATATCTTCCTATACCTATGTACATCAATTTTCAAGATTATACTCATTTAATATTTTTTTTCTCAGAAAAATGGTCCCACTAAAATTTTAATTTAGCTGCTATTTGAACCCATAGAAGGCTGAAATTTTGTGTGCAGTTTGGAAAGTCTGGTATTTAATAGTTACCTAAATAAATTCATTTCATGTTATACAGGGTGGTTTAAAATTGATGATTTTAACGTGACGCATAAAAAAGGCCAAAACCTTATTTTTTCAAATAGGACATCCTGTATATTATTTAAAATTCTGATAGGCAATTAAATTTCCTCCAAGTTGATGTACCATAGTGGTATATCTAACTCGTCAAGTTTTTGAAATAATCGCAATAATTAATGAAAAACACATTATCTTTACATAATTTGTATTAGTTAGTCATGGAACGCCATCTGATTTGACAATTGCTTAATTGTTTACTGTGTTTGACAGACGCCGAAGTTTTAAGATTCATTTGCGATTTTTCACTTAATATTTTTTTGAAAACAAGTTAAAATGGAGCGAAATAATTACTCAAATGAAGTTTTGATGACACTATTTATTCTTCGTGGACAATGTGACAAAATTGTAGCAAGAACATGTAAGAAATTTAATGAAATGTGTCATGAATTGCAACCAATGAGAGAAAGAAAGGTTATGCGAATACAAGATATTTTTTTCAATTATTATTTATTATTAGATTCTAAACATTTTACAACAAATTCTCAAAATATCCCCCATTGACTTCTAAGCACTTCAAAATCCGGCGATGTACACCATCAGTTGTCGCTTTATGTATTTCTTTAGCATCTAGTTGGTCGATGTAATTGGTCACACGTTGACGTAGCTCCTCTTTAGTGTTCAACGGTGTCTGGTGTGCCTTTTGTTTTAAAGTACCCTAAAGGTTGAAATCGAGGGGTGTAAGGTCGGGGGACCTTGCAGGCCAATCCCGTGGGCCCAAACGCCTAAACCAGTGGTCATCAAATATCTGAAACAGCTCACGTGTTACCTCTTGCGTGCAATGGGCGAATGCTCCATCCAACTGGAACCAAGAAGTACGGAAATCTTGTAATGTTAAATTTTCCAAAAATTTTGATACTACTGTCCTTAAAATGTTGAGGTATTGTTTGCTATTTAATGGCTCACTGTAAATGAAAAATCTTATTTGGTTGTCTTTTAAGAGACAAAAACATTAAAACTAAATTTTTCTTGAAAGCCCCTCTGCTTGACCATGCGTTGATTTTAACGACCCAAAAATGTAGATTCCTTCTATTGATAATGCCTTCTCTCGAAAACTTGGCTTCGTCTGTCCATATTATTTTTCTCAAAAAGTTAGGATCCTTTTCAATGCGTATTAGGAGTATCTCACAATGTTGAATGCGACGTTGGTAATCATCTGGTTTCAGGTGTTCAAGTGTTATACATTTAAAAGGCTGCATGTTGTGATTGGCCAGAATATTTTGCACCGCATAATAAGTTACGCCTGAATCATATGCTGCACTTTGGATGGAAGTTTGTGGATATGCGTGGAAATAGGCTCAAACGTTCACTATATTTTCTTCATTCGACGCTACAGACCTTGGCAAACTTCGAGTCGCTTCAAGTTTTGAAACATAATTGATAAAATTATCTTGTATTCGCATAAACTTTCTTTCGTTCATTGGTTGCATTTCAGGATACATTTCATTGAATTTTCTACATGACAGTTTTGTCACATTGTCCATGAAGAATAAATAGTGGCATCAAAATTTCATTTGAGTAACTTGTTTTCAAATAAATATTAAGTGGAAAATAGCAAATGAATCTTAAAACTTCAGCGTCTGTCAAACACAGTAAACAATTAAGCAATTGTCAAATCACCTAGCGTTCCATGACCAACTAATTCAAATTATGTGAAGATCATGTGTTTTTTAGTAATTATTGCGATTATTTCGAAAACTTGACGAGTTAGGTATACCACTATGGTACATCGATTTGGAGTAAATTTAATTTATTTTCATAATTTCAACTAATATACAGGGTGTCCTACTTGAAAAAACAATGTTTTGGCTTTTTCTGCGTGTCACGTTAAAATCATCAATTTTAAACCGGCCTGTATAACATTAAATGAATTTATTTATGTAACTATTAAATACCAAACTCTTGCAAACCGTGCCCAAAATTTCAGCCTTTTATGGTTTCAAATAGCAGGTAAATTAAAATTTTAGTGGTACCATTTTTATGAGAAAAAAAAATTAAATAAGTATTATCTCGAAAACCGGTGTAGATGGGTATAGAAAGCTATTAAGGAAAAATGATTATAAAGGAATTGCAATTCTAAAACCAAAATAATATACAGGTTGTCCCATTAAAAATAAGAATGTTCTTACTACTTTTGAGTAGAAGCGGCAAACCGCCAAAATGAAAATATTTTAGAAAGACAGGTCGTGCCTATCTATGGCAGCATCCAAATTTTCAGATGAATCCTATGTCCCGTTTTCCATAAACCATCGACCATCAATGACCCTGTGTTATATATATATATATATATATATATATATATATATATATATATATATATATATATATATATATATATATATATATATATATATATATATATATATATATAAACATATAAAAATTGAAACTGGCCCCAGATATGGGTTCGAGGGATCCCAGTTCTCCGTCATTTGAAAAAAATTTTTCAAAATTCAAAAGTTGGTATCTCCCTATTAGTGAAATTTTTCTAAGAAAATTCACTAATAGGAATGTCGCAAATGGTAAATAATTAAATATTTTCAAAAATACCACCACCAACTTCAATGCACTTGTTTTCTTCTTTATTGATGGTGCAAACAGCACGATTAATAGCGTCGCGATTATTTCCTATCACAGCGGCCGCATTGCTAATGCGATCAAGTAATGCTTCCCTTGTGTCTACTCTAGTGGCGTACACCAACGGCTTTATCGACCTCAAAAGAAAATAATCGAGGGGGTTCGGTTCTGGAGACCTTGCAGGCCAATTTATTGGACCCCTTCTACAGACTAAAGTGGGGAGGGACTCCCTCATGTCGTCAACTATTTAGAGAAACATGCCCTAAATTTTCGCCAACTGTAAAGATCCTTACCCAGTAAGACGCTCATCCACACAAACGGACTCAATAACTTATTGATTAGGCCACACAAAATATCGATGCTGAAAATAGCGTTTAGGCGTAGCATGGGGGTTTTCTTCTGACCATCGGTGAAAATTATTTATACCATCACAAGTGAATTGAATCTCATCCCCGAATAAAATGTATTCACTTACTGTCAGATTTTGCCGAATCCATTCACAAAATTGTAACCTTGAATTGTTATCGCCACCTTCAAGATATTGAACGAACTGGACATGAAAATGCTTTAAAGTAGTTTTTCTTTGAGCGTATTGAAAACGGCTTTCTGTCATATTCTGAGCTGATTTTGATTCTCCTCGTACTCTTGCTCGGGTGTTCTTCAACAATGTTGAGAATGTTTTCTCTGATTCGTATGCCAGGACCTGCTCTTTCGTTAAGTGATTTAAGTTTCGGTGAGGAAGAGAAGTTGGGGCCTATTAGCCTGAAGAAAATGGTGGACGGAGTTCAGGTTAGAATTTAGTCCACATATATTCGAGAAGGATATGTTAAATGTTGATGCTGGCGCCCCCTGTACACCACTCTCCCGGAGATCCAAATGGAGGAATATTTAACCTCCGGGATCTTTTGTACAAGGAGGAGCCATCATCATATTTGCTTATAAGGGAAACCGACTCATACACCAGAACCGGAAACGTCCGTTGGGACTTTACCGGCCCGTTGATGTAAGGAGTGGTACCTTCTCGGGCGGAAAAAATCATTTACTATCACGTAAAGGAAAATTCCACTATCACCTACCATATTGCAAGTATACCACACCAGCCAACTATTACAGAGGTGGCCAGCTCTAGAACTTGCGTGTTATGAAACCTGATTCAAAACCTGATATCAAAAAAGATGGCGGCTGATAGTGCAAACACATCTGACAATGTGGGTAATAAACCATGTAAAAAGTGTGGTTCTTTTCCAATAAATGGACCAAAGTGTATCAAATGTGGATCTATTACACATCCTGACTGTGTTAAATAGTTGAAAAATATTGTTTATATTGACGACAACTTAATAAATTGTTGTGATGTTTCTACTGTGATATCGGCGGAAAACAAAGATGATGGATCCGGAAGTGGACATGTCATTTGAAAGTGATTGCGGTGATGCTGACCAGATAGATTCTCATTGTCTGTGAGAACTAATTGTCGAAAAGGACAAAATGATCGATAGTTTGCTTGAAACAGTGAGTACTTTGAAAAGACAATTAAATATCATCCAGAATATTAAGTTGTTTAAACAGGTGACAGTGAGTCAATACCAGTGCCATCTGTTGAGTGTGAAATGTATATCCCGTCAGAGGTGCAAGTGACTGGGAAAGGTTCAAGCCAAGTTATCACAGGATAAAGTGTAAAGATATATGTTAAAAGGGGTCTTCAGAGAAATGGCAGGGCTTTCAATGAGTCCACATAGACTCGGGCACAAAGCGAAGCTGATAGTGGGGTAGCGGTTACCCAGGTATCTGCGGCAGTTGAAAAAGCTGTCGCTGCTGCTAAATCAAAACAGATTACTTCTCTTGTTGATATGAATACTGACAAAAGTTCAGAAGAATGGAAAAATGCAACGTCGCGTAAAATGCTGAATAAGCAGAATCACCCAATTATCGGTAATTGTAACAGCGTCTCTAGACTGAAGGCAGCGTGTTTACTTTACATGTCTATAAGCTTGCTCCAGACACGAAGGATATTAATGTTTTGAATAACTTATGGCCCATATGCCCGGAGATTGTGTGTGAAAAACTTAATTCCAAACATCCTGAGTATTACTCCTCTTTGAAAATTTGTGTAGATGAGTGTAATTTAATTAGAATAATGTTACTAACTTGCTGCAAAGCAATTGAGTATTAAGCCACTCTCGATATTTAACCAAAACATGCAGCCTGTGGGCAATAAGGTTAATGAATTGGAGGTATTTCTTAATGTAGAAGAATATGACATCGTATGTGTATCAGAGCACTGGTTCACGAATAACGACATACAATCGCTGAATATTTGTGGATATCATTTAGTTAACCATTTTAGTTCATACTCATGGCGGTGTTGTGATTTTGTGTAAAGAGGGACTTGAGGGTGGAGCGTTTCACGGGGTTGAGGTGTTTTCATCCGAGTTAGATTTCGAGTGTACTGCGGTTCATGTTACTCATCAAGAAAATAACTTTATTGTTGTGGCGTTGTAGATACGCGGTAGTTCGGGAGCTGGTATGTTTTTGTTAGAGATATGCAGTTATTGTTGGATACTTTGAGTATGTAAACTCCTTCAAATAAAACGTTAACATCTATCAATACATATTTAGTATGATATAGTATAGTGTAGTAAGCGGAAAAGCTGTTATCTAAAGATTGACCTCAAGTGGATCTAAATCCGGTCGGTAGTGAGGTCACCATTAGCTCTTAAACCCTAACCTAATGTATTTATATATGAGATTTGATTATTTGCAAGATGAGTAACACTAGTAAGGTCAGAATATGTTAAAAAAAAGCTTAGTACTTACTTAGTTCTGAGTTGTTCTGTCTGACGTCCCATATTTGTTGGATCCCCTAATCAGAACCTGCTTATTTTTAACTTGTGGATATCTCGGTAAAAGATAGTCAGAATGTGTTTATTGTGTCGCCGTCAAATGTGGGAAAGATTGGTTAGGAATTACGTTTCAATTAAACATATATGTTAATGTAACAAGGATATTAAATTTATTCATATAAATGAATTTGGGATTGCAAACAAAATCAAATAAACATGGTTGGTAGATTTGAAGTAAACATTAACTCAAACACAAATAAAGATCAAATAAACAGTAAGAACTTCAAGAAAAAGAAATTATCAACTCAAGCAAAATTATTGGGAGTTACATTAGACCATATACTAGGGTGGTCGGCAGGAGGAGGAAGTGCGACAGCCAGAGAACTCTTACTCTATACGGTAAGAGCATTCCAATGGCCAGAAAGGTGAAATATCTTGGGGTCGTATTGGACTCTAAGCTAACCTGGAATGGTCACATTGGAAAAATACTGCGTAAGGCAGTCATGACCTTAGCCGTCACTAGGCGGCTATATGGGAAAACGTGTGGACTAAGACCTAGTATGGCTCACTGGCTGTACGCAAGGGTGGTCAGACCATCGCTAACATACGCGGCACTGGTCTGATGGCCTAAGGTGACAAAATCCAGTGCCAAACAAAAACTAGGCAAGATCCAAAGGATGGCTTGCCTAGGCATCACAGGGGCCATGTCTTCAACCCCAACAGCCGTCATGGAGGTGTTCCTGGATCTGACCCCCCCCCCCTACACCTAGTTATTATGGGGGAGGCCAGGCTAGGATTATACAGGCTAGCCTGCAATCGTAGACTGATGATCAACCCAGGCTTCAGGGGCTACTGCAAAATTCAGGAGATCGTTAAGGAGCCCATGCTTGAAATGAGGTCAGACATCGCGAGCCCGCGAAGCTGCAGGGGAAACAACTTTACAGTGGAAATCCCCGACCACGAGGCATGGCGGGAGGAGACGCCGGGCATACCACAGAACGCACTCGTCTGGTTCACAGACGGATCCGGCAGGAAGCGTGAGACAAGGGCAGGTGTTTACTTGGAAGGACCGAGGGTAAGTCATAGTATTTCCCTCGGAGCCCATGCAACGGTGTTTCAGGCCGAAATGTACGCCATCCTGCACTGTGTGCGGGAGAACAAGAACACCAACAAGCTGATACTCATAGCCACAGACAGCCAGGCAGCTCTTAAGGCACTAAGTAGCCCACGGGTAAATTCCTGGCTGGTGAGTGAGTGCCGAGACGAGACGAGCGACCTGGCTGGACAGAATGAGGTGACCCTCATCTGGGTGCCGGGTCACTCGGGGGTCAGAGGCAATAAAGAAGCTCACAGTCTCGCGAAGAGAGGGTCAGCAGAACCATTTATGGGACCAGAACCGGCTCTGGGCGTGACAAAGAACACTGCCAGGGGAACCATTAAGTCCTGTGTCAGAAATTAACACAAGGTGTACTGGGCAGACTGTCCAGGGCTCAAACATGAGAAGTCAATAATTGACGAACCCAGTTCAAAGAGAGCTGTGGAGCTGCTAAATCTTAGCATAGGACAGCTCAGAAACACAACAGGTCTCTTGACGACACATGGCCGTCAAGAAACACCTGCATAAAATGGGGCGGTTCGAAGGGGACCTCGCATGCAGACTCTGCAGCGAGGGGGAGGAATCAGCCCAACACATTTTGTGCGAGTGTAAAGCTCTGGACCGCAAAAGCAAACTGATCTACGGTTAGTCTAGACCGGAGACAGAGCAATATAAAACTTCACCATACCAATCGCTGTGCAGACTAGTTGAAGGCACAGTGGTTTTGGAATGGGTGGAATAAGACTAAGGGTATGCACAATCAACCAAATGTTGCAGTGCTATCGGGGCAGCAAGGCCGCGGACGAGCCCTGGGGGGGAAAAAGGTGGTCGGCTTACGTTGACAGATTGTGTGGACAGCTTTCGACGGCTTGTTATACAATCAAATAGTTGAGAGATACTATTGACCTTGGTGTGTTAAAGTTATTCTACTTTGCACACATGCACTCGAGAGTCTCTCATATAATTCAGGGGTGGGGTCCCACTGCTGACATTGTGAGTGTGTTCACAATGCAAAAAAGAGCAATTCATTTTATGACGGGAAACACTATACAAACCAGCTGTACAGGGTTTTTTCGCCTTCTGGGAATAATAAATGCCCCCTGTATGTATATTTAGCAACTTTTACTATATGTGAAACCAAATAAAAGAGTACCTCAGCGACCCTGTGCTTCGTGAATTGCTCCACTGCTACAGCCAGCTGCTGTTCTTTTGTGCTTTATAGGATTTTATATTCTGGCATGTCAGTTTTCATTGTGTTGTGCAAATTTAGTTTTATATATTTTAATCATACTGCAGGTTTATCTGAAGTTTAATTTTTACTGTGTTGTTATGTATCTTTTGTTATGGAGGGAGACGATTGCCTATATTTATTGTGTAAATCTTTGGCCGATGAATAAATGTTATGTTATGTTATGCAAGGCTAGATGCATTCTCGCGACAGTTAGAACCGCTCTCATTAGAGCTCTTCTGTACGGCATACTAATTGCAGCAGCACGTCCACCACTCACTTGGTTTTGAAAGGCTGGATACTATATACATATTACTTTATAGATGTATTTTTGTCGCAATTAGTATGCCGTACTGAAGAGCTCTAATGAGAGCGAAACCGGTCTACGGTTCTAATTGTTGCGAGAACGCATCTAGCCTTACATACTTTGTCCCTATATTAGGGTAGAAATGGGCCAGGGCTAACAATTTACTAAATTGTTAGTTAGTTGTATACAGTCTCTATTTTTAACACTTGGTGTTATTTGAATCTGGCATGACAACATACTACTTGGTTCCGCAACTAGGTGGCGGCACCACTCACTTGATGTTGAAAGGCTGGCTACTATAGCCATATTACTTTATAGGCGTATTTTTGCTGCAATTAGTATGCCGTACTGAAGAGCTCTAATGAGAGCGAAACCGGTCTACGGTTCTTATTGTTGCGACAATGCATCTAGCCTTACATACTTGTCCCTATATTAGGGTATAAATGAGCCAGGGCTAACAATTTACTAAATTGTTAGTTAGTTGTATGCAGTCTCTATTTTTTTTTAACACTTTGTGTTATTTGGAGCTGGCGTGACAACATACTACTTGGTTCCGCAACTAGGTGGCGGCACATCCACCACTCACTTGGTGATGTTATGTTATGATTAAATATTTTAGAGTGCCGTATCAAAACAGACACGTTCTTTCCCAAAATACAAAAAAAAAATCTCACCATCTAAAAAATCTTAGGTGCCATAGCAACGAAGCTTTTTACGCTAGTAAAAATTAAATATCGACAGTTTGTAGCTAATAATATGTCGCAAAGCTTTTGTAAACAATTTTTTTTTCCTCAATAACGAATATCTCAGAAAATACAAGTGCCTTTCCATACTTTTCACTAACCCTTTATAAACAAATATATAACAACTCTAGCTGACCCTAAATCTGGGTTCTAGGGACAACAATTTATTTAAAGAAATTAAATTTTCTAAAAGTTATGCCCTCGCAACTTCTATTAGAGAATCGTCTTAATGCAAATTCACTAAAATAGACATCTTATTAGCAAGCACACTCACGCAAAACTGCAACGAGTTTCATTAAGCTAATTAGAATGTTTGCAATTTCATGAAAGACACTATTAACAACGCCTTCACCAGACATGCTTGCTGGAGCTAAATTCGATTAAATAGCTTAACACTGCAATTTTCTTCTTTAAACTGCTATTATAAAGGAAATTGGATTAAACTGAATCGATTTAGCGTGTGCTGTGCCTTGTGTAGATTAGTGCCAAGTTGTGGCGTGACTTAGAGTTGTACTTCAATTGAACTTCATAAAGTTAAATTTATTTACTTGAAGTTACAGTACAACGATATATATATTAAAATTTAAATAATATAAAAATTACAATAAAATACATATGAGTAATCTAATACCATTAAGGCTGGATGGCAAAGACTAACTGTTGAATATTAATGTTCGACATATATTTATAGACTATTAATTGCTGATCAATTTCCCCTCGGTAATGTCGCTGCACTTCAACCGGACGCTGAGTCGACGGAAACGCCGGTGTAGCGCAACGTACCCATATGTGCTGACAGTAGCCTTGGTGTGTGTAGTATACCGGGTGGTGCAACCATAACTCGTGTGATCGTACGTTAACGGTCACAGAAATTGCAAATTTACAAGCTCAAGATATTTTAAAATTTCCTGGTTTCTCGTACTTTATTTCCATAATTTCCGTAATTATGTTCAGTCACGATAGACCTTAATTCCACAACATCTGTTTGCAGATGTATATTACCTGAAGAATGGTAAATTATTTATGTGCATAATTTCTAATATGGTGTGTCTCGCATAAGTAAAAGTACTAGTGGATTTGTGACTTTTATCTTTAATTTGATAGAAACAGATAATAGAAGAGATTTGCTACTAAGCAATGGTTTGGACGATGTGGCTTATTTGTATGTAGTAATGATAATATATCTCAACAAAAACCTAGCTAAGAACGTCAAGCAAAAACATAATATCGCTGACTCAAAGCCATCCTATGAATTAAAATGAGCTTACGAATACCAACAACACATAACGCAAATAAAGACAAAAAGCATGACATGATATATAGGGTGGCGCATTGAAAACGAAACAACCGATTTGCGTCCAGAGAATTTTTTTTAAATAAACGCTGAAACACGTCAATTTTAATATTGAAGAAGACATGTTTTGACATAAAACTCAACTTTGTCATATCAACCCCTTAAGGGTGGTGATAACAACCCTTATATTTTAAATAGGGAACATGGGTCGAGTGTTACATCATTTGAAAGCTCTTTCTTTTCTAAATTCAGCACATTAATTTTTTGGAAGTTTTATCAACTCGTTTAAAAATTATTCACAGTTGAAGATGCAAAAACGCATTTCACTCATTCCGATAAGAAATTGTGCTGATAGCAAAGTTTTGTTGGTTTGTAAACACAAAATTGACTATCAGAACATTTCTTATCGGAATGGGAGAAATGCGGTTTATTATCTGAGTTTATCGATCGTTTTGATACTTGATAGTACTACCGAAAATTAATTTCACAATGGTGTATTCTGTATAAGAAAGAGTTGAAATAATTACTCCTTTTTTTCAAAAACGATGACTGTGTCAACCGTAGCGCAAATTTGTTTAATGAACGACATCCGAACAGACATGTTAACAGAAAATACATTTTGGAGTTAGCTGCAAAGTTTCGGCAAAATGGTTCAATAGCCAACAAAAAACGGGATCCTGAACGTGAATTTCCGGTTATAAATGAGACTACTGAGATTGAAGTTTTAGGACAAATTGCTGCAAACCCAACTTTAAGCACGAGAAGATTGGCCACTGTTTCAAACATCAAAAGAAGAACTATTTAACGAATATTGAAGCTTCATAAATTTCACCCGTATAAAATTCATCTTGTACAACAACTGAATGAAGATGATTTTGATCAGCGGCTGGAGTTTTGTGAAGTTATGACTGCACGAATAGCTGATAACGGGAACTTTCTGTTCAATATCTGTTTTTCAGACGTGTGTACGTTTTTATTAAACTCTACAGTCAATCTTCATAATTGTCGTTATTGGGCAGATAATAATACAAGAAATTTTCACAAAGTCCACACTCCAACTCCACAGAAATTGAATGTCTGGACTGTCATTTTTGGACACCGTTTAATCGGACCAATTTTTCTTGATGGCAATTTGAGTGGCGAAACGTATTTGGAGTTACTAGAAGATATCGTTTACCCTCTACTAATTGACATTGTTGAAAATTATGACCGCTAACAAGAAAATCAATTAGTGTTTCAACAAGATAGAGCTCCTCCGCATTTTTCACAACGTGTTAGGGAGTTTTTTACCAGAAAGTTTCCAGAGCAATGGATTGGACGTAGAGGTGCTATTGAGTGGTCCCCTAGATCACCGGATTTAACTTCTTTAGACTTCTTTCTATGGGGCCATTTAAAGAGTAGAAGTTTCGCAGCAGAACCGGAGTCTCTGGAAGAATTACGACGACGCATTGTTGAACAATGCCGTCTAATAACTCCACAAATGCTTCAGAATGTCATTGCTCGTTTTTAACAAAATTTGTACTTTTGTAGGGAAGCTGGTGGTCAACAATTTTAACACTTACTTAACTGAATAAACATTTTTGAACGTTTGATTTTGTTTTTTAGTTTTTTTCTTAACGAAATTTCTTATCACAATGAATAAAATACGTTCTTGCAACTCCAAGTGTGAATAATTTTTAAACGGGTTGATAAAACTTCGAAAAAAATTACTGTGCTGAATTCAGAAAAGAAAGAGCTTTCAAATGATGCAACACTAGACCCATGTTCCCTATTTAAAATATAAGGGTTATGATCACCACCCTTAAGGTGTTGATGTGACAAAGTTAAGTTTTATGTCAAAACATGTCCCCCTCAATATTAGAATTGACGTGTTTCCGTGTTTCTTTAAAAAAAATTCTCTGGGCGCACATCGGCCTGTTTCGTTTTCAATGCCCCACCCTGTATACTATGCTATATGGTGTTTACTGCCTTGTGATTTTAATTTTAAGCGGTGACTAACCACCTTAAAAAAATTGTTAACATTATAACTCCTCCTCAAAAATTCGCTAATAATTACATCTGTAGTTTGATGATAATATATGTTTGACAAGTTTAAACCATTTAAGTTGAAAATTATACCGCAACATAATATACTGTGGTTATACACCCTATCTAAATAACGACGCAGAGACTTCTCCTGCGAGTCCACAAAGAACAATGTTCTCCCTGACCATACCGTAGAAAACGAAACGGTTGCATAAAAGAAAATAAGTACTTGTAAAGCCACAGGCGCTATGAGGACGACACCCTCAGCCGCGCTAGAAGTCCTGTTGATACTGCCACCGCTTCCAATCTGTGTCAGGAGGGAGCGATGGCGTCGCATCTCAGAATGCGAGACACAGGAAACTAGTGCGGAGAGGGAGCAGTAATAAGGCATGCAAGAGTCGCCAAGGAGGTGGAAAAGGAGATTCCCATTTCCGCCATAAAGGTGCGGGAGGCTGAAGATGATATTAGGTTGACTAGGCTATACACCCTCAGGATCTCCAGTATTATTATTATTATTATTTGCTCGGACAGCCAGGCAGTCCTCCGGGCAGTCTGCGCGGCCAGAATCAGGTCGACACTGGTTCAGGAGTGCGCTGACGCCCTCAGAGGGTTAGCCAGGACAAAGGAGGTACAACTAGTGTGGGTTCCGGGACACTGTGGCGTGGCGGGGAATGAGGTCGCGAATAATTTTGCAAGGCTTGGTTCTCGGCGGCCTTCTGTGGCCCGGAGCTGGCCATAGGTATAAGTAGGAAGTCGGTCTCCGTCGCCTTAGACAGGTGGACCGAGGAAGCAATGAAGAGGCACCGGATAGAGATAAAGCTGTCTGGCTACTCGGAAGGAGTCGACCTACGCTTCGCCGCATCCTTGGGGTGCTCACAGGCCACTGCGCCCTTAGAAGACACCTCACATTGATAGTCGTAGAGAGGGATCCCATTTGCCAGGAATGCGGCGAGGATGAGGAAACGTCCTACCACTACCTGTGCGAATGCGAGGCTTTTGGGAGTCTTCGAGCAGAATTGTTCGGATCGAGGACTATGCAGAGGAATTAGGTAAGTACCGTCCTATTGAAGACCTTCACGGCCTTCATCTCGAGGTCGAGGCGGTTTGGCGACGGAACCGAGGAGGAGTAGAGCATGGTTGCTGGGGTTGGCAAAAAGGGCCCATGGTGGCCTACTTGCTTGGCGTTGGCCTCCCCACCACTGCTACTACTACTACTACTGTAAATCCACAGAAGACGTCTGAATGACTGCATTAAGTATGGAATGGTTTAATCAAGTTAGAGCCACAAAAAAACCGATGTGCTATTAAAATTAAAATTAAAAGTCTCGTTAATGAATGTTCAGTAAAAAGTCACTAAAAATTTATTGCAGTAGATAATCTGATCACATAACGTTAATGAAAAAAATTAGAAATTAAAAAAGAAAGTTCACACACCTCTGTGTTTGACCCCGCGTCATTACAGAGTTTAGGTAGGTATCATACGTGCCCTCTAACGACTCAGCTGTGGAGCACATGACAGATTTGTTGTAATGAAGGGGTTATAAGCACTTATATACATTTATGTTTCAGCATGAACATAATTTCTATTTCAAATGGATTTGTTGCAAATATTTTTTTGCAATATTTGAAACAGAAATCTATGACTTTGTTATAGACATTTCATTTAATGTTTCCATGAATCATGCCTAAAGCCATTGTTAAAAGCCATTAATTATGACGTTATAAATCGTCACCTTTACATTTTCAGAAGATAAACTATAAATTTTGTCTCGCACTTCTTGATTCTTTTGAGCCAAGAAAAGACCTACCTCTGTAATATTCATTATGTTTTGTTTAACACACAATTGTTGGTCTTGTCCTGATCACCAGCAGCAGCCTTATATTATTGCATTTTTGCATTTTCCATCGAAATATAATGCATGTTTGTAAGAAAAGAAATTCAGGACGCAGCAAGTACGTTATGGTAGCGAATTTTGATTAACTGCTTCATATTTTAATAGCTCAATTTGCTATTAACCTATAAGGTTGACTAAGAAACTAGTTTTTTCTTGAACACCTTAAGTTTACTTTCGGAAATTTTTGTACATTTTCAAGTTCAAGCAATTGTTCTAAACAAATGCGCACAATAACTTTCTTCTGTTCTGACATGTCTGTTTCAGACATCTTACAATAGAGGCATATTCCCTAGCAACTGGAAAACTGCTAGAGTGCAACCCGTCCCCAAGAAAGGATCCAAAGCTCTTCCTAGCATCTACAAGCCTATTTCTCTCCTTTCAGTCGTCTCTAAAGTGATGGAAAAGTATATAAACACCGAATTACTAAAATTTCGTGAAAAACGCAGTCTAATCCACGACAGGCAGTATGGATTCCGTCAGCTCAGATCAACTGCCGACCTCCTTTCCTTTGTCGCCAATTCTTGGAACAAGTCTATGGAATTACACGGTGAATCCCAGGTTATCGCTATAGCCATATCCAAAGCATTCGACCAGGTCTGACAACAGCGCTGCTTAGTTAACTTCCGGCATATGGACTACCACCAAAACTCTGTACCTGGACAGCAAATTTCCTCTCCACCCACAGCATTTCTGTTGTCGTGGATGGCCATTCCCTAAACTGTATCCAATTAATGCAGGAGTTCCTCAAGGTTCAGCTTTAGCCCCTACTTTGTTTCTTCTCCACATCAATGACCTCCTCTCTAGCACATCCAACCCAGTTCACTATTCTATGCTTGTCTCTTTAGCCCAATTAGATGAGCATCGCAGACTCATGGAGGGTTCTGTCTCTGTGGATCTCCAAAAAATATTACACTGGGGAAGTATAAATCTTGTACAATTCAACTCCACCAAATCTCAGTCTTGCTTTTCATCGCATAAGAGATACGCGAGCCCTAGACCCATCACAATGAATAATCAAGTTATTCAAAGTAATAAGTCCTTTTCACTTGTTGGCATTTCTGTAGATCAAAATTTCAATTGGCACCAACATGTCACATCAATTTCAGAAGCAGCTGCTAATAAATTAGGTTTCCTCTTCCGGGCTCGCAAATACTTTTCACCAGCTAATCTCTATACCTTATATACTACGCAAATAAGGCCAAACCTCGAATACTGCTCCCACATCTGGGGTGCCGCTGCCGGTTCTACACTCGCTATCCTGGACTCCATTCAGAAGAGAGCTATACGTCGTATCGGTGACCCTACCCTCACCCAAAAGCTGCCATTCCTTGCCCGTGCTGTTGGTGACCTCTCTCTTTTTTATAGCTATCTGCACAGGCACTGCTCAGAGGAGCTTTCTTCCATAGTTCCTCCACCTGCTGCCGCCAACAGATCTACCAGGGGAGCAGAGCAAATGCACCCTTTTACTGTCCAGGTCATCAGACATGGAACATCTTGTTATGCCCGCTCTTTTGCCCCGAGGACTTCCAAGTTGTGGAATTCCTTGCCGGCACATGTTTTTCCTTCTCTTTCGAACCTCCAAACCTTCAAGTCCAGAATTAACAAGTTGCCTCTTTCCTTCTTGTCGACACCCACAGTACGATAGTATTTAGGCTGTTAGCTCTCGTGGTGTAAATAAATAAAAAAACAATAACGTTTTTTTGGTGAAACATGGCACATTGTTTCTACTATATTGGTTATACTGGTAACCAAATTTGATGCCTGTTTTTTCAAAAAAATACACATATTTGCTATTAAAAACATTTTTATGAAAATTCGCTACCATAAGGCATTTGCTGCGTCCATACTTTTTTATTTTTAATCTAAGGATCTAACTTTTGGTACGTGGTTCACATTTTATAATATAAAGCTGCGTACCAAATGTAGTTACCATACCTTTGTGGTTACGCATTTGCATATACAAATTGGCATATACAAATTTTCCGAAAGAAACCTTTTCTCAGAAAAGCTGGTCTGATTTGCAAAAGGAAGGTACTCGCAAAACTTTATCAAGATCGGCCCATTATTTCTCGAGTTATCGGTGATATATATATATATATATATATATATATATATATATATATATATATATATATATATATATATATATATATATATATATATATATATATATATATATCAATTTGAGCTCATTTGAAAAAAATCGGACATTTTAAAGCCGTTACGACTCTAAAAGCAAAATTTTCTTTACTTCGTCGTCATTTGAACGAATAATGTTTCACCACACGAACACGAAAATGTGGTCCAACCTAAATCTGTTACTTTTATAAAGGGGGTAGCGATGTTTTACGTATCCAAGATCGCATGGTATACGAGTCCAACGGTTTTGTGGCTGAAATAAAACTTACTCAAATACAAGGCCCGTAACTGTGATTTATTTGTTGTAGTTGCTGGTACGCGTTTATTAGTGAATTTTCTTTTTAAAAATTCACTAATGATGAGATCCCGACTTTTGAATTTTGAAAAAATATCTTCAAATGAGCGCTAATTAGGCCCTCCAGAACACATATCCGGGGTCAGTTTCAATTTTTATTTGTTTATATATATATATATATATATATATATATATATATATATATATATATATATATATATATATATATATATATATATATATATATATATAGGGGAAAGGTCCCTAATTTGGACCGGATCTTAAATTGCACTTTCATATGAATATTAATTGTGCCAGGCGGCCTCTGTTGGCTGGTACTTGCAGCTAATACGTGGTTTAGTCGCAGCACGGAACGAGAGATCTGTACAGTTCGTGTAACTTGCGGAAACACATGTGTTATGTTTTTGTGCTGTCTGATACAATTTTGCTGTTATCTTCTGTAAGCTATAACTTTTTCACTGGTGAGTAACTTTTTCTTTTTCATAGGTGTACATTTCAAGCAAGTTTTTATCTGTTATATCGTTCAAGAATTTATTTGTTTTTCACAACAAACCCCTTTTAAAAGAGAAGTTTTCAAAGTAAGGTTATGGTTTCCTAAATTGAACCACCTACTAGTTCCTAAGTTGGACCGGTCCAAATTAAGCAACTCACTTTTTTCTAGGTGAATATGTCACAACGTGGGAAATACGGGAAATGGGTGGAGGAAAATATGAGGGAAGTCTTAATAGCCCACCAAAGTGGTGTTATGGGTTTAAATGAAATAGCCAGAAAGTATCAAATACCAAAGGCAACTTTAAAACGCAGAATTGACAATAAGAACAAAAATGCTCATGGAAGTGAGAAAAAATTTGGACGTGCCGCAGATATTCCACCAGAAATAGAGGAAGACATAGTAAACCATGTACTACAGCTTGAAAGAAGTCTGTTTGGAATCATTCGTAGTGATTTGAGAAAACTCGCATATGATGTCGCAGAAGCAAATGGAATTCCTCATAGGTTCAAGAATGGACAAGCCGGCAAGAAGTGGTACTATTGTTTCATGTCTCGACACAAAGAGCTATCGCTCCGCCAACCGGAGGCAACTTCATCGGCGAGGGCTTTAGGGTTCAGCAAAGAAAAAGTTGAAGCTTTCTTTGATTGCCTCACTGCTCTTTACGATGAACATAACTTCAGTCCATCTGAGATCTATAATGTTGATGAGACCGGTCTTTCTACAGTCCAGAGACCACAAAAAATAATTGGACAGAAGGGTAAGCATCAAATAGGATCTCTTACAAGCGGGGAGCGTGGAGTAAATACGACATGTGTTTGCTGCATTAATGCTGCTGGTATGTACGTCCCTCCGATGCTTATATTTAAGCGCATTAGATTCAAAGATGAACTCAAAGAAGGTGCACCTCCAGAAACAGAATTTGCTTGCTCAGAATCGGGCTGGATAACAAGTGAGTTATTCGTAAAATGGCTAAGGCATTTCATTAATTTGGCGAAGCCATCTAAAGATAAGAAGGTACTTTTAATAATGGATGGTCATACCACCCATACAAAAAATCTAGAAGCCATAACGTTAGCCAGGGAAAGTGGAATAATCATGTTGTCGCTACCAGCACACACCACCCACAGGTTGCAACCCTGTGACGTCTCATTCTTCAAGCCCCTTAGTTCGTATTACAACCAAGCAGCTGATAAATGGCTTCGTACGCACCCTAACCAAAATATTACGCAGTTTCAGGTGTCAAAATTACTTGGAGAAGCCTATGCCAAAGCTGCTTCAGTAGGAAACGCTGTAAGCGGTTTTGAGAAATGCGGCATATGGCCTTTAGATAGAAATGTGTTTGATGATAGTGAATTTGTTTGTCTTCCCAATGTGAATATGGATCCAACGAATGCGTCAGAGGACACCTCTTCAGCAAACGAAGTGACCCATCGTGCTCTCATTAACATCAACAATGTAACCCAACATGCATCCACATCTACAGACACTTCGGTAGGAGGAACATTAGAGGCAGAATGCTCCACGTCTTCTCTCCAAAAAAGAAAATCTGTGTCTGAGATATCTCCCCTGCCAATCTTAAAGCGAAAATCGCGCACACCTGCTTCTAGTTCTACCACAATAATAACTAGTAGCCCCTACAACGATGACCTTGAAGAAAAACAACGTAAGAAAATGGCTCCTCCTAAAACCGCCAAAAAGGTTTTTTCTTCTTCAAAACCAGATTTCAAAGGCAAGTCTTCTGCGTCTAAATCATACAAGGGAAAGCGCCCTCTGCCACAGCATTCAACAAGCGAATCAGAATCCGAAGATGAAGATTGCCTTTGTATTATTTGTCTATCTCCATTTTCGCAATCCGATCCAGGAGAAGAGTGGATTCGCTGTATTTCGTGCAAAAAGTGGTCACACTTGAGGTGCACCAATGGCCGCAATACTGCTTTCTATGAATGTATAAACTGTGAGTCTGACAGTGACTGATTGTGTTATTTTATATACCTAATATTTTGTTATAATATGTTACTTAATCCATCTCAGAATCATATGTTCAGTTCTGAATGAAATGTTATTACCATTTTAATGAATGTTCTCTCCCTAAATAATGAAAAATAGACGTGGTCCAATTTAGGGGACCTGTGGTTCAAATTAGGAAACCAGTATCCTAAATTGGACCGATAGATCTATTTTGATTTGATTTTTTTTGCGCACCACCCGCACGGTTTTCTGCCTGTTTTATAAAATTTATCCATTTATAACACACAGGAGTACCCCTCCAAATTTTTTGTTTCCATTTGGTTCAAAAATTTCCATTTTATAGAGATTCTTTCTTAGGTGGTCCAATATAGGGACCTTTCCCCTATATATATATATATATATATATATATATATATATATATATATATATATATATATATATATATATATATATATATATATATGTATGTATGTATGTATGTATCACACCGATAACTCAAAAAATAATGGGCTGATTTTAATTAAATTTGGTGAATAAATTTCTTTTGCAAATGACTTGGATAGGTTTGTTAGCCAGGAAAATCTGCCCAGGTTTTCCCGAAAAATGTTGTATTTTCTTTCGAAAAAAATTTATATCTCCGGAATTAACAAAGTAAGGGCAACCAAATTTAGTACTCGGGTTCATGTCCTGATAGGTAAGTTACCTACCAAAATTTAGCTATGTAGGTCCAAAAACAAAAAGGTTATAGGCATTTAAATAAAAATAAATTGGGGTTTTCGTCAAAACGTCAAAGTTGCGATTTAAAACGTCCAAATCGGCAAAATTTAGGCAAATAACTTGAATATAATACGGGCAATGGAAATCAAATGTCTCAAGAAGGATATTCTGCAACCCCTGAAGTCTTAGTTTTAATAGTCATTGTCCTTCATTTCACTAAAATATTTCCCGAAAATTCATTTCAAATAGACCCTTTCTCTGGCACTAGTCTTGGCTATAGAGTTTATCGTTTAATGATATATAATTTTTGTCGAATTTTCGTAAAAATCAATAAAGTTCAATATATCCGTTATTATACAAGATATGAAAAAACATGTGTATATATTAATTATAGGGTGTCTTGAGCTGCACCTTAAGAAAATATTTCTACAATCACAGGGTGGCCCATAAGTCGTTGGTGATACAAATTTTCTTTTTTGTTTAATCAAACACGCCTTATGTTGTTGCATTTTTGCATTTTCCATCGAAATATAATGCATGTTTGTAAGAAAAGAAATTCTGGATGCAGCAAGTGCGTTATGGTAGCGAATTTTGATCAAATGCTTCATATTTGAATACCCAATTTGCTATTAACCTATAAGGCTGACCAAGAAAAGAATTTTTCCGGGAACACTTTAAGTTTACTTTTGGAAATTTTTGTAGATTTTCACACAATAAAGTTATTTTTATGAAACATGGCACATTGTTTTTACTATATAGGTTATACTGGTAACCTAAATTAATGTCTGCTTTCTTAAAAAGGAAACATAAATATTTGCAATAAAAACATTTTTATGAAAATTCACTACCATAATGCACTTGCTGCGTCCCGAGATTTTATGTTTCTAGTTGGTATTTATTACTACCTCCTGAATTAAGAATTATTATTAATTTTCATTACAGCGAGTCAATCCGCTGTGATTCTAACATGTAAAATAATATATTCTGCTAAATCTAACATCAATTATAAAGCCTGCGATGTTGCAATATTTGTTAACGACCCACGGTGAGTTTGCTAAAATTCTGTGCAAGTATTGATTTTAGAATTTCCATTAATCCGGGTGTTATCTGCATTGTGCTAGGTAAAGCCTCGTATTTAGGGTCCAAAACAATTTCCAATTATAAGCACAAATTTAATATCGATCTGGATGTATGCTGTAACCTCTGATATTCACAAACCAGATCTGTGGATTATTGGAGACTTTACGTCGTCGTATGCTGAAGGATTAGTAAATAAACGTCAAATAACCGCGCCATTGAATTAATTTATTAGTAAACTTTTAGAAACTGTAATATTTAAGATTTGTTATTTATACACCTGGTCCAAAAATAATGGTACACAGAGCAGTGGTACATTATTGGCATCAACATATAACCTCAGTCCGAAAGTTAATCCATTTCCAATGTGGCGGTAGAGGTTCTTCAAAAATTAAGATAAATAGAATGGTTTTTCTGATATATTTTACTTAAGAACCAGCTGTTGGTAAATAAAATGGCAAGAGATAGATGCACTGATTGATTCTTCATTTTCTAAGCTAGAAGGTAAAAAAGTCTGGACGCAGCAAGTGCGTTATGGAAGTGAATTTTTATAAAAATGCTTTGAATAGCAAATATGTCTTTTTAATGCAAGCAGTCATCAATTTCGTTACCGGTATAAACTATATAGTAAAAACAGTGTGCCATATTTTATCAAAATAACTTATTGTTTGAAAATGTACAAAAAATTTCCGACAATAAACTTTAAATGTTGGTTTCCTAGCCAACAAACCTTAGGTTAATAGCAAATTGAGTTATTGAAATTTGAAGCATTTAATGAAAATTTGCTACCAAAAGGCACTTACTGCGTCTCGATTTTTTTTCTTACAAACATATTTCGATAAAAAATGCAGGGAAAAATTTTAGGGATCACCAAAGACTTATAGGCCAGCCTGTTATTGTGAAAATAATTTTATAAGATGCAGTTCAAGACACCCTATAATTAACGTATCCAATTTTTTCTCGCCTCTTGTAGAATAATAATTATATTGAGCTTTACCGTAGAAATGCATCACCCTGTATATATGTAAATAGATAAAAACTGAACGTAAACCCGGATATGGATTCTAGGAGGCCTAGTTTGCGCTCATTTGAAGTCGCGGTCCTCATGACGAATTTTTTGTACGAAAATTAGCTACAAATTATGGACCGTTAAACCATAAACTTAACTAAAACTACCGCCAAACTATCAGAGAGAAAATAACTAACCTGTTGCATATCAGCCCTTTTGTAAAACTTCGATCCTTTATATGTGTTGACAAAACATAACAAACACTATTTAGTCCACCCACTAACATTAATAAAATCGTCGAGGAATAATTTACACTTGTATATAAAAATTCCCAAATTGACACAAATAATTTGTGATAAACAATATAATACCATACGATAAACGTCAGTTACAGCGTGTAACAGACCTGCGCAATAATATCAAATGATCCGTTACCAGGCAACCACTCAGACATACTAGATCTCATATACCAAGCCAGGTTTGTCATTGTCAATGAAACGCGGTGAGATTAAAAATAAATTCTTCAAATTTTAATAGCTCAATTTTTTGTACACCTAGAAAGCTGAATTTTGGTACATAGTTATGTATTTCCCAAATCAGCATGCACACCAAATTTCATTGAAATATCTTTGTAATTTTCTGAGAAAAAAATTTTTTTCGAAAGAAAACTCAAAATTTTCCCAGAAAACCTTGTCCGATTTTCCTGGCTAACGAACTCACCCAAGCTATTAATAAAAGAAAGGCAGTTGCATCAAAATGGGTTAATTATTTTTTGAGTTATCGGTTGGATATATATATATATATATATATATATATATATATATATATATATATATATATATATATATATATATATATATATATCGAAACTGATTCCGGATGTGGATTCTAGGGGCCCAAATTCGCGCTTATTTGAAAAAATGTTTGCAAAGTCTCACCATCGATACCTCTCTATTAGTGATTTTTTTTAAATAAAAATTCACTAATAAGAAAATGTGATAATAAATCTGTGGTGTCTATGTTAATGTTGTTGTACCTGAAACATTTACAAATTTTATTCAAATGTTAACACTTTTAGGGAACAAAATCGTTTTTAAAAAGTAATCGGATAAAACAAAAGTATGACGAAAAATTCGGAAACAAATAATGTAGAATTAGAACACTAAGTGAGTGGTGAACGTGTCGCCACCTAGTTCGGAACCAAGTACTATGTTGTCACGCCCGCTCCAAATAACACAGAGTGTTAAAAATAGAGACAGTATACAACTAACTAACAATTTAAAAAATTGTTAGCCCTGGCCCATTTCTACCCCAATATAGGGACAAAGTATGTAAGACTAGATGCATTCTCGCAACAATTAGAACCGTAGACCGGTTTCGCTCTCATTAGAGCTCTTCAGTACGGCATACTAATTGTAGCAAAAATGCACCAAAAATAACACGGCTATCGTATAGCCAGTCTTAAAACACTAAGTGAGTGGTGGCGACACGTTCACCACTCACTTAGTGTTTTAAGACTGGCTATACGATAGCCGTGTTATTTTTGGTGCATTTTTGCTACAATTAGTATGCCGTACTGAAGAGCACTAATGAGAGCGAAACCGGTCTACGGTTCTAATTGTTGCGAGAATGCATCTAGTCTTAATGTAGAATTAGAACAGGTTTCAAATAAATCTGTTAAATTACTATAAAAATGTATCAAGAGTAGACAAGAAAGGCTATAATTTAAAATCAATGGTGAAAATGATATATTTTCAGATTTTTGAAAATTAAAAAAACAGAACTAGAAAAATATTTTAGAGATAGTTCAATGAGCTATCCTTTTAAATGTTTAAACAGTTTATTTAAGAAAAACTGATAATAAAAGTGTATAAGAGAAAAACAAGTTCAAGAAAGTCACCTGTGGTCATTTTGTGGACGTAGAGTACTAAAAAAAGTTGTGTGTAATTGGATCTGAGTTAGGTGTGTTAGGTACCAATGAAATGATAAAACTGTATATAATTAATTTTAATTTAATTTTAAAACATAATAATTACATATCAAACCACTATTGTGATAAAGAACAAATAAACAATGAAATAAAAATTCTAATAAATGAACAAATATAATATATAGTTATCATTATAACTGTCGCCACAAATTAGGACGGATTTAAAAACAAACGCACAACATATAAATTTGTGAATATAATTAATATTATAATATATATTATTATTTCCGAACGTCATAACGTCTGGGTTTGACATGGTTAAAGGAAGTTAAAGGCTTTTACTACCAGACAAACTGATTTATTCTCTAAACCCTACGCGTTTCAACACATTAACGTGCCATCTTCAGGGGTTTAGACCTAGAATGTAAAAAGGTGGTTGTCAGAAACTATGTTTCTGGTAGGTCTACCATACGTGTGACTAACACCGCAACTACAGAAAGAATACAAAGTCCAGCAAAGCTAAATGTCAAATACAGATTAGCCCTAACGACCATGCAATATTTAAACTGAGATTAATGTCAGTAGTTATAAAATATCTCTATAAAATGTACAATTTAAGATTTAAAAACTTAAAACGGGATTGGGGTACTACAATTATGTACAACACTCTTATGGAGTCACAAGCAATAAGTTAAATTCAAACTAGTCAAATTACATAAAAAATACAGGCAAGCACAAACATAAAACCAAAGCAGGCTGCACAGCCGAGCAGAACTCTCCGAGAACATCTGAACAAGTGAAATTCAGAAAGAAAAGAAGGACATAGATGCCACATTTGGGTTAATACTTAAAAATTTCCTATCTCAATTACAGAAAGATGCTGTATGAAATGTTGTCAAAGTATTGGCTTTTCATACATTGTCCTCAGGATACCAAACAGAAACTGCGTAAAACACGAAGGCAGGAACATCACAAGACTTGAAGAAATCAGAGGATGAATGCAAAATACGCTTATTTTTTTAGTTAAATTTTATCAAACGAACAAACTGGAGTACCATGGATCTCTAGATATTTAACTCAAGAAACACAAACTGAAGGTGACAAGTGACAAGTGACATGACAACCAGAAGTGACATGTGGACTACGGCCGGCGGAGAAAATATCAACGGCGCGGAGAGAGAACCAAAGAAACAGCCGATATTTGCTCTATGGCTGGAATCGATCACACGTCATTCGGAGCACTACCATTGAAAGTTCCAGTCAGGTTCTGCAAATGAAAGTCTATTCACTCAGGAGCTAGAGCTCTAGCTCCACATAATTAAAGTGCTTGTTTCGGTACCAAGTTCAAGAATAACCTTCTTTTCACATACAGAAAATCCTGATGTCTTTTGATATTCCTGCCTTCCTGTTTTACGCAGTTTCTGTTTGGAATCCTGAGGAGAATGGATGAAAAGCCAAAACTTTGACAACATTTCATACAGCATCTTTCTGTTATTGAGATAGGAAATTTTTAAGTATTAACCCAAATGTGGCATCTATGTCCTTCTTTTCTTTCTGAATTTCACTTGTTCAGATGTTCTCAGGGAGTTCTGCTCGGCTGTGCAGTCTGCTTTGCTTTTATGTTTGTGCTTGCCTGTATTTTTTACCACAACCACCAAATAAACTAGTTGGCCTTTGTCACCGAATTCAAGAAGCCTGGGATGATGTTCCAGGATACCATAAATGATTTCATTGCAAGCATGCATCCTAGAGTTATCGGATACACTTATTGTTAAATACCTTTTTGTTTTTTAATATTCTAGTTTAAAAATGGAATCACTTTTTAAGTTTGACTAAATACACATTATGTATAAATTTTATTAACTCTTACTAGGTCTTCGGATTTTTTTGAAAGTCAGTATATATATATATATATATATATATATATATATATATATATATATATATATATATATATATATATATATATATACGTTTTACACGCAAATTTGAAAATTGTCGTTTCGTTATCCAGTGCCATCTCCAAATAGGAAGACAAATTTTTGACTAGATGCAATTTGCACCTATTTTCTCTACACATATTATCCATTACAGCTTGACCAATTTCACTTGAACCCTGTCATCGAATGCGCAATCGCAATTTCCCTTATTTTGTTTATATATCAATTATAAAATGATCAAGAACAGTCGAAGTAAAAAAAATCTACATTTAGATTCTCTCAACTGTCACCAACAAATATGTTAAACTTCAGTAATCCAGATATGGACATTAGCAAAAATAAGCAGGGGCGACTCCTCAATAAGTGCGTCCGTGCGCGCGCACTGCCGCCTGCCGTAGAAAAAAACAATATTTTTGCTATGCTATATTTTAATAAATTATTATTTACTTTTTTACCTTCTGCATTCAACAAACAAAATTAGTATATCGAGGATCGCAGAGTCGGCAGCCATTTATACAGAATACATAATCAGAATAAGTAGTGTTAATCGTTGCAGTCGTTATATACATCCATATCCATATAAAGCAGGCAGGCGGCGGTGTGTATTTTTCGGCGCTCTCACGAAATACGATACTTCAGTGCGAAAAGATCGCCGAATCTTGATGATCTTCGTCGAAGACGACCGAATAAGCAATCTGTGTGCGCTATAAAATTATACACTTCCAGTTTGTACTGGACTTTCGGCAGAGCGTGTATACCTACTACGTAGTAATTTTCGTCTTGGCGTCGGATTGATTTTTAATTAGATCATTTCGTTGTTGTTTACATGTTCTAACAAGACAATTATTATTATTATTATGGTTACTACTTCGGGTTGCTTAATAAGTGGACAAAATAATTGTGATTAATTCAGTGGATATTTTTAATTTAAAGGTTAACTTATGAAGGGACTATTTAACTACTATAACGTATAACTAACTAGAGGAAACCTTGGTAAGTAGTTAATAATTATTAAGTTTAGTAAGGAGGTTTCTTTATAATACATTTTCGGGGAAAAAATATGCGAGCCCTTCATTTTTAGTGAATTTTTATTTTAAAAAATTCACTAATAAAAAGGTATCGATGGAGAGACTTTGCAAAAAAATTTTCAAATCAGCGCGAACTAGGACCCCTAGAACCCATATCCGGGGTCAGTTTGAATTTTTATATGTTTATATATATATATATATATATATATATATATATATATATATATATATATATATATATATATATATATATGTATATATGTATGTATGTATGTATCCAACCGATAACTCAAAAAATAAGCAACTGGTTTCGATTAAACTCGGCAACTGCCTTTCTTTTATTAATGGCTTGAATAAGTTCATTAGTCAGGAAAATCGGGTAATGTTATCCGGGAAAATTTTGAGTTTTGTTTCAGAAAAATCTTTTTCTCCGAAAATTACAAAGGTATTTTAATCAAATTTGGTGGATATGTTGCCTTGTAAAATACCTTACTACATACTAAAATTCAACTTTGTACATTTTTATAAAATTCAGTTATTCAAATTTTGAGTTTTCTTTTGAAAAAAAATTTTTTCTCCAAAAATTGCAAAGTTATTTTGATGAAATTAGGTGGATATCTTTCCCTGTGTAAGACCCTACTATACACCAAAATTAAACTTTCTAAGTTCGTAGAAACTTGAGTTATTCAAATTTCGAAGCATTTAATAAAAATTTACTACTATAACGCACTTGCTGCGTCCCCAATGCATTAAGGCACGAGCCACTACTGTAGAGCAGACATATCCCATTACTCTTTTATGTTAAGGTGAACAAGTTGCTGACTACCGACAGAATAAATAATGATGATTTAATGACGACATCATAGGATTATTATAGTACACGTAGGATATAACAAAGCTTGTTCTAGTTATTGACTCGCCCTTATAAATATTTTAATAAAAACTTGTGTTATTCCCACGGTTTATATATATTTTCTCCGCTATATAAAGTATTTAACTTAAAAACTTAGGCCACGTAGAAAATCAATGATTTTATACAAGATTACTGTGAATGTACATGTTTTATTTATATAGATACTTGACCTTTTTCAACGATATTTTATGAAAATTACACTATCCTGTGAATTTTTTACTATAATAGTTTACACGTAAGTAGATACTATTATCCATGAAAAAAAATGAGCCTAATTCTTATGTATACCCTACGATAACTTAACAAAGTGAGCCATAAAGATTGCGTAAAAGCGATGACAAATAAAGAAATAGATGGCATACCACTGAAATACATACGTGTTGATTAGTGCATTTTTCTAGAAAAAATCACTAATGAGGATATCTCGAAATTTGAATTTTGAAAAAAAGTTCTCACCTACGTTTTAATCACTGATAGGTTATATAGATTAGAAAAACTCTTACTGTATTTCTAAGTGTTATTACCCATGTTTTCCGTGGTCTGCGTGTGCGTCTTTAAGTCCTCATAATCGACCCTATAACGTAAAGAGTGTCCCCGTTGATAGCACTAGGCTTATAGTATGTTATTCTACGTATAAGAAAATAATATTATATTTTCAATGGTCATTTTACAGCATATGGTACAATGGTACATAGTTTAATAAGTGCTAATGTATATGCATATTTGCTGTTTTGTATGCAAACTTTTTAATACGCTCACTTACATGTGCAGCGCTGTAATTTGACCGATGATTATTACTGTGCCCAAGTTATTTCAGAACCTAATGCTAAACAAGGACCGGCTATATGAACTGTGTTATCAGTCCTAAAACAACAATAATTATATATTTTTTAAATTCTTCAAACAAGCGCGAACTAGCTCGCTAGCACATTTATCCGGGTTTAGTTTTAATTTATATATATATATATATATATATATATATATATATATATATATATATATATATATATATATATATATATATATATATATATATATATATATATATAGTGTGTGAAACAGCCAAATGGAATAAATTTAGTATCTCAATTATTGTGCATATAGGGTCTGGTCTATAGGGAGCCAGTGGCGGCAAAAAAAATGATGTTTTTTTCTCTGAGTTTGATGCCTTGTTTCAGATTGCGTTTCCGGTTGCCAAAAACAGATCCGTGCCCGGCAATATTGTTCCTAAACCATGGATATCAGCGGAACTTGTAAGAGAGGACTGTTTGCTTCGTGATTTTCCACTTCTACTGGATACGGTTACAGATCCGCAGTGTAATGAGTTTTATAATAGTCTAAAGAAACAGCACGGTGCTAGGTTAAAAGACGCCAAGAAACAATACTATGAAAATAAAATATCTAGGGCTTCAAACCGAAATAAAGCTATGTGGGAAGCAGTTAAAGAAAATGTCAACGTGGGGAAGATGAACAGCAAGGCGGCAAATCTGAGTATTCTGTCTGGTGACGGACTCTTTATGACAGATCCTAATATAATTGCTGACAGTTTCAATGCGCACTTTGTCGAATCTGTTAAGTATCTGACAAAAAACTGTGACATAAATTGTGCATTGAAAAATAGCTCTAATCCCTATTCTATATTTTTATATCCTGTCTCAGAGGATGATGTATTAGAGATCATAAAATTAGTTTCAGATAAAAATTCATCAGGAATAGATGAAATACCATGTAGTCTTCTTGGCGGGGTTGCTCATCTTGTGGTGGCTCCACTAACTTACCTTATAAATGTATCGTTTGAGATCGGTTGCTGTCCTGAGCGTCTAAAGGCGGCCATTGTCGTCTCTCTCTTTAAGAAGATCCATGTATTTTGGACAACTACAGAGCGATTGCGCTGCTTTCGTTTTTTTTTTCAAGATCTTTGAGAAGGCATTTCTGCTAAGACTCAGGTCCTTATTGGAGAGATACAATTTGCTGTCTCCGTGCCAATTTGGCTTTCGTGGGCAGCTGTCAACGCAGGATGCCGTGCTTAGCACTTACGTGACAGTCTTGGATTACATAAATAGTGGGTCCAAGTCCGCCGGGCTGTTCTTCGACATTTCGAAAGCGTTTGATGCGGTCAACCATTCCCTTTTATTGCAAAAATTGGAGCATTATGGCATAAGAGGAAATGCATATTTATGGCTAAAAATCTACCTGTCTGGGAGAAGTCAGGCTGTCAGGATAAGACAGGCAGGTAAGAACTATATGTCTGGACTTACATCCGTGTCGAGCGGCGTGCCGCAGGGCAGCATATTGGGCCCTGTTTTGTTTACAATTTGTCTTAACGATATCGTTTATGATATCCAGCAATACCACTTAACTTTGTATGCAGATGACACCACTGCTGCACTCTCAGGGGAAAGTTTTGAAGAGCTTGGTGCTGCAGCTAATGTGTGTGTGTGTCTCAGGTATCAGCCTGGTGATCGCGAAATGGTCTGGTTGTTAACACGCGTAAGACTGAAATGCTTCTTTTTTCTCCGGTCTTTGTGCATCCGAATCTGAGCCTTTATGTGAGATCTGATAACGGTTCAATAAGACAAGGCATGTCTGTAAAGTTTTTGGTGATCCATCTGGATTCTAACTTATCATGGGACGTCCATGTCAACCATGTGGTGGCCTCTCTTGCATCTAGGAATTACGCGTTGCTGCAGCTGAGAGATTCCTTGAGTACTCAGGCGTTGTTGACATGCTACTATGGTAGTGTCAACTGTCTCCTGGCATATGGGTTGCTGTGTGCATCTGGGGAGGGTTCTGTTGATGCAGAAGAGAATTGTCCGCACCATGTTTGGCCTGCCGTCTTCCGCATCTTGTAGACCATTATTTATACGGTATGGCATTTTAACAGTGACGCCTATATATGCTTGAGGCGCTTTGTTATGTCAGAAAAAATATTGCAATTGTTAATACCTGCGGTAATATTACAGCGTAAAACAAGACAGGCTAAAGTTTTGTATGTTCCCCCTTATAGGATCGAATAGATTAATAGGGCACCTCGCAACACTGCAATACGCTTATATAATCATGTACCTGACAGCGTCAAAAATTTGAGCAGCCTCAAGCAATTTAAGCTTGCTTTAAAATCGTTTTTTAGAGAGCATTCTTTTTATTCTGTGGACGAATATTTTAATTGCTAAGCTGTTTTTTATGTTTTGACTACTTCCGATATCTTGTAGAGATCTATGGAGTAGTTCTAATAAATAAATAAGTAAATAAATAAGTAAGTATTTATAAAAAATCCCAAAGCACATCAGTTTTAGATTGAAAAATGACATTCTCCAACGTAAACACTTCACCCCTACATTTAACCCCCCATCAACTGATACTTGCAACTAAGTACCAAAGTTTATTTAAATATTTTTTGAGTTTCCTTGAAAAATTTGCTAAATAATTCCACCTGATCTGTTAAAAAATTAAATAAAAAACTGATGCAAACATTTTTAAACTCATCCCTACATGAATCAAGGTATGCGATTATATATGTAAATATTTCAAAACCTTTTAGGTATTGGGAGTGCTATACAAAAGTTGAGTTGGGGGGCATGCTATTCACTTCTGAAACATAAAGTACAGGCTGTTTCATTTAAACAAGTTGAGTAATAGCAGTTTAGATTGTTCGAAAGCAGCTATTATTTGAGAGCGCCTGCATATGGCGTTTCGATCTTCACGACGAATAATATTAACAAGAACTTCCCTGAATACGTTATTTTTATGGGACTTCGATTTCTATTGGTAAAAACGCGGTATCACAATTTTTTATATGTGTCAAAAATGCAAAAATTTTAAAAACAATTGAAATAACTTGAAAACGACGGACGATATCATTTTTTCCTTACAGGCATACGTTATAATTCACTGGAAATGCAGAAATGAAATAATATAAAGTGTACTTCATTTTTAAAAATTAATTTGCATCACCAACGACTTATACTCTAAAGATATGCGCCAGCCTGTATATATGTAAACATGTAAAAACTGAAATTGGCCCCGGATATTTGCCCTTAGGGGGCCTAGTTCACGCTCGTTAGCGAATTTTTTTTTAATGCGATAATGAAGAGATCTGTGTTTATATATATATATATATATATATATATATATATATATATATATATATATATATATATATATATATATATATATATATATATATATCCGAGCGAAAACTCAAAAAATAATGCACCAATCTTGATCAAATTTGGTGATTACCTTCCTTTTGCAAGTGGCTTGGATAAGTTCGTTAGCCAGGAATAGCGAATCAGGTTTTCCCCGAAAAATTTGTGTTTTCTTTCTAGAAAAATTTTTATCTCCGGAAATAACAAAGTAAGGGCATCCAAATTTGATGCGCGTGTTTGTATTATAAATAGTGAACGCTGTACCAAAGTCAAACTCGCAATTTTAAACGTCAAAATTGTCAATGTTTAGGCAAAGAACGTGAAACAAATACGGATTTTGTAAAGAAAATGTTGCAAGAAGAGTGTTCTGCAAACCCTTAAGTTTCAGATACAACCGTCATTGCCCTTCACTTTACTAAAATGTTTACAGAAAATTCATTTCAAATAGACCCTTTCTCTGATGTTTTGGCTGTCGGTTTAGTTAAGTTGATGCTTTCGCTGTAGGTTTAGTGAAGTTTATGGTTTAATGGTCTATAATTTTTTGAAACTAATTTTCGTAGAACAAATTCGTTAATGCATTTTTGCATTTTTTATCGAAATATGATGCGTTTGTAAGAAAAAAATCTGGACGCAGTAAGTGCCTCTTGGTAGCGAATTTTCGTTAAATTTGCAGTTTACTCCCGAACGCCTTTCAAAAAACTGTTTTCAGAAACCTGTTTAGACCCCCCCCTGGTTCCACAAACCTCAAGAAATATTTCTTGTTCACACTCCCCAAGGAAGTTACGGAACCAGGAGTGAGTAAGGGTGCTGGGCGGGGTAGGTAGTAAAAAGGAAATATGAGCAGAAAATTCGAATAAAACGGGCTTGAAAGCTGTCTTTTTCACATCTTGAAGCCATATCTCCCTTAAACCCTGCCTATCCCACACAGCACCCCTATTCACTCCCAGTTCCGCAACTTCCTTGAGGGGTGTGAACAAGAAATTTTTCTTGTGGTTTATGCAGCAAGGGTGGTTGTATGCACCCCCCAACCCCTGCCACAAGTCGAACCGGGGGGGTCCTGCTTCGTCGTAGGCATTTCCCCCCCCCCCTCGTGTGCATACGACCATCCCCGTTGCATAAACCACAAGAAAATTTTCTTGTTCACACCCCCCAAGGAAGTTATGGGACTGGGAGTGAATAGGGGTGGTGTGCGGGGTAGGCAGGGTTTAATGGGGATATGGCTTCAAATAGACAGCTTTCAAGCAGTTTTCTTCGCATTTTCTGCTCATATTTCCTTTTTACTACCTACCCCGCCCAGCACCCTTATTCACTTCCAGTCCCGTAACTTCCTTGGGGGGTGTGAACAACAATTTTTTCTTGTGGTTTGTGCATCCAGGTGAGGTCCTAGTAATGTTTCTGAAAACAATTTTTTGAAAAGCTTTCGGGAGCTAATCTGAAAATTTACCGAATTTTCATTAAATCCTTCAAATTTCATTAACTCAATTTGCTATTAACGTAAGCTTTGTTGGTTAGGAAACCAAGTTTATTTTAGGAAAATTCTTGTACATTTTCAAACCATAAGTAATTTGATAAAATATAGTACATTGTTTCTACTACATAGGCTATACCGGTAATCAGATTGATGCCTGCTCGCAATTGCTATTAAAAACATTTTTATGGAAATTCACTTCTATAACACACTTGCTGCATCCAGACGTTTGAACAATGTTTATATATTTTTAAACAATAAAGTTATTTCGATGAAATATGGTAAATTGTTTCTACTATATAGGTAACCAAGTTTGATGCCTGCTTTTATCAAAGACATTTACTATTAAAAATACTTTTAAAAAAATTCGCTACCACAACGCACTTCCTGCGTCCAGACTTTTTAAAGATATCTATTCAAAATTAAAAAGTCGCAATGTTGTCAATAGTGAATTTTTTCTACAAAAATTCGCTCAAAATTATAGACTATTAAACCTCAAACTGTATAACTGAAACATCAGAGAAAGGATGTATTTGAAAGGAATTTGCTACAAACCTTTTAATAAAATAAAGGATAATGATGATTGAAGCCGAAACTTAAGCCTTTGTAAATACATTTCTTCTACATAACCCGTATTGCAAATCTTAACGTTTTAAATCGCGACTTTTAAGAAGAAAAGCTATAAAAATTTCTAAGTCATTTTTTTGGTATTTTTTTACTTTTTGCGCCAACAAAACTTAATCTTTGTCTGCAATATTGTGCTTTTGTTAACCACACAAAATATTTTGTTCTTGTGCGTTTTTATAATCACCAGTAGCACCCAGCAATGTTCACAACGTGTTTCAATTCTGTTCAGCGAACTGCCAAATGGTTAATGCAGAACACTACAGAGCATCTTTAAAAAAATAGTGCTGCAAATTGTATCTTAACTTCTACATCGCTGTGAAGATCTGCTCTCCTCAGAAAGACATTCTCATAGAATGAATTTAGGGTCCATGACTTCACCACAAAGAAAATATTCGTATCCCTGTACCCATAATCTTCTGAAACGTTATATTACTCGAGTTTTAACGAATAAATGCCAATTTTCGCCAAATCACCCCTCATTCACCACTACCACCTGAAGAGATCTTACTCAAAAACCATTCAAAGCGTTCCCTTCGGGTGCTAACTAGACACTAAATTTGAAGATGATATCTCAATTCGTTCGAACGTTATTGCGCCTACGAACAGACAGACGTACAGGCGCAAAGACCGACCGACCGTCAGACTGACAGACAAAATGTTTCGTTACAAAATCAAGTTTTAAGACTTTTTACGCCGTTTTATCAATAAAAAATATTCGAATTTTCTGTCACTCATATTCCACCCCCACACATCCAACCCTTAATTTAATTTCAGCACAGAATACCAGATGTTTGATAAAATGAAAAGTTTTTTAATAAATAAACCCTAAAACGTTATATTACTACAGTTTTAAAGAAAAAATGTAAATTTTCACCAAATTACCCCCTATTCATCCCCTTTACCGTTAAGCAATTTTATCCAAAACATCAACCGAGGTTATGGCATTTTATTCGAGCAAGTTGAATGTCTTCACGTTTCGATCTTCAGTGGGGGCGTAAAGCCGTCGGACCCCTGTCCATGCGATGTTGGGCACGTTAGAGATCCCTATCTTTCTTACAGAAAGACAGGCGTTTGGCAAAATTTCGAGGATAATGAGGTAAAACTGCTCCCTGGCGTCGGCTATTGGCCATGGTCGTGGAACTAGACCGACATTAAAGTAAAAAAAAAAACTATTTTACTAATTTTTGTGTGTAACAGTTAGAAGTCATTTTAATGGGTTTTTTTTAATTCACGAATAGAGAGGTATCGATGGTGAGACATTGCAAAAAGTTTTTCAAATGAGCGTGAAATAGGAACCCCATAACCCATATCCGGGGACAGTTTCAATTTTTATATGTCTATATATATATATATATATATATATATATATATATATATATATATATATATATATATATATATATATATATATATATATATATATATATATATACATATATATATATATATATATATATATATATATATATATATATATATATATATATATATATATATATATATATATATATATATATATATATATATATATATATATATATATATATATATATATATATATATATATATATATATATATATGTATGTAGGTGTCACACCGATAACTCAAAAAATAATGCGCCGATTTTGACTAAATTTGGTGAGTACGTTCCTTTTGCAAGTTGCTTGGCGAAGTTCGTTAGCCAGGGCAATTGGCAAAGGTCTTCCCGGAAAATTTTGTGTTTTCTTTCGAAACAAATTTATATCTCAGGAAATAACAAAGTAAAGGCAACCAAATTTGGTACACAAGTTTTTATCGCTATAGGTAAATTATCTACGGAAATTTAGCTCTGTAGGTCAGGTCAGGTCAGGTCAGGTCAGGTCAAATCAGGTCCTACCTACGGCTCTGTAGGTCAAAAGACAAAAAAGTTAAAAAGGTAAATTACCTAATATAATAATTATAGTAATTTAGCTATGTAGGTTAAAAGCCAAAAAAATTATAGGCATCTAAAGAAAAATAAATTGGGGTTTTCCTCAAAACGTCAAAGTCGCGATTTAAAATGTCAAAATTGGCAACATTTAGTCTAAGAACTTGAACCTAATACGGCCTATGGAAAGAAAATGTCTCAAGAAGAATGTTTTACAAACCCTGAAGTCTTAGTTTCAACCGTCATTGTCCTTCCTTTTACTAAAATGTTTCCAGAAAATTCATTACAAAAAGACCCTTTCTCTAATGCTTGGCAGTAGTTTTAGCTATAGAGTTTATCGTGTAATGGTATATAATTTTTGTCGAATTTTCGTAAAAAATCAATAAAGTACAATATATCCGTTATTATACAAAATATGAAAAAAATTGTATACATTAATTATAGGGTGTCTTGGGCTACATCTTAAAACATTATTTCTACAATCACAGAGTGGCCCATAAGTCGTTGGTGATACAACTTTTCTTTTTTCTTTTTTCGAACACATCTTATGTTATTGCATTTTTGCATATTTTCCATAGAAATATAATGAATGTTTGTAAGAAAAGAAATTCGGGACGCAGCAAGTGCGTTACGGTAGTGAATTTTGAGTAAATGCTTCATATTTGAAAAGCTCGATTTGCTCTTAACCTATAAGGTAGACCAAGAAACGGTTTTGTTCGGGAACACTTTAAGTTTCCTTTCGGAAATTTTTGTACGTTTTCAAAAAATAAAGTTATTTTGATGAAATATGGCACATTGTTTCTACTATATAGGTTATACTGGTAACCAAATTTGATGCCTGCTTTCTTAAAAAAACACACATATTTGCTATTAAAAACATTTTTATGAATCATATCACTACAATAACGCACTTGCTGCGTCGAGATTTTTTTGTATAGGAATTTTGTGGAAAACAAACTTTTTTTATTTTACCGATTCGATGCATCGCAGGTATCGATAATTTATTCCGTACTACTGGTATACATCCAGAAGAACATGATATATATTTTCGATGAACTTTATACCTAAGATTTCTTTAATAAAAAGTTTTGAGCTTGAAATGTTGATATTTCCGATGCATCGCAAACATGAATGTTTTCCGCCAATGTCTCGAAAAAAATAGATACCAGGTAACGATGCATTACGTCGGAAAAAACATCGATGGTTTTTTTTTTTTCAGTGGGCATCACTGGTTCCAGTGGAGAGTACTTTGAAGAGGATTGGAGGTTTTTTGTTTACAATTTAAAAAATACATTTAAAAACAAAAATTCGGTTTTTTGGTGCCCCTTGTAACATGTCACATGTATTTAACATATATGTGACATGTCACACGCGTCAACGCCTTTTATTTCTGTACAATAAAGCTTCTGAATCGGTCCCGGTAGTGACGTCAGAGTCTGAGTCCCTCTAGTGACGTCAAACTCGGAATTGGAATACGCCTGCAAACGCGACAGCTCGATAAAATGTCAAGATAAAAAAGTCTTTATAAACGGTTGGAATACGTGACACGCTCTCTTCTCTTTTAATAAGTCAACCTGAAAATGTTATCATATAGTAAAATTTTAAATCGGGAAAAACAACATGCCTAAATGGGTAAGTTTTATACCTAAATACCCGCTTATTTTCTAGTTGCTTGTACATTTCTTTAGTTGAGATTAATATGAGATTGCTTGCTAGTGTATACCGTACTGAATCCACTTTCGATAACTGCATTATTATAAACTATATACTGTTAAACGTTGGCTTGTGGTAGCGTTAATTTAGTAATTACTTGCCATTGTGCTGTCCTAATTGCACTTTAAAAGAGATCATTTAAGATTTTGTTTCATTTACGTTATTTTATTTTTGATTATTAACACAGGTAAGTTTTGTATTTAAACGCAACCTGCTACCAGCCGCCTCATGTAGACCATAAAGCCTTAAGCCAATACTAATCCATCTAAAATTTTATAGCACCCCGCTAAGTGGCCCCCGGCTAATCAGGGAACCGCTAAATGGAAACTGGCTGACCAAGGACCAACTAGTCAGCAATTCGCTGGTCTGCCACCATTCGCCTACAGCCGTCATATTGAGATCCCGTCATCCTGGAGGAGGTTCGGTGACCCCTAAGATCAACCCTGTGTGCCGAACCACGAAGCCGTTTCCCCAGGAAGATGCACCTGTACGATGAGGCACATCCAGCATCCGAAGCTGGACGGATACGAACATCACTCCGGAGGCATCAGTCTGAATCTCGAGCTAAGTACATCATTTATCTGCATTTTTTTAAGTAGTGTATGCTCCACATTTCATTTTAACAGTGTTATATGCCAACTTAAAGTAGTTAATTTATGTTTTTCCTTTAGTTAAATCTGCTCATTTGAATCGAGCTGCATTATATAACTTCAATCATCTTTTAATAAACTGATTTTACTTCTAACTCTTGACTTTTATTTGTGCATCTTAAAACCCACCGAGTGCAACAGCTAAGGCCCACGCCATGTGTTAATTTATATTATCTTTGTGCCCCGACTGAGTAGCCAAACTAAAGGTAATTCATTTATTTGTTAATAAATACCTAGGGCAAAATAAAATTTTGCTTATAAACTTTAGCAATTTATTATCCACTATAACCTCTAAAATAATTTCCTTCGTGATTATTTATAAAGTGTGCATGTTTGGTTACGTGAACTTTCAGCGATTTATTTATCAGCACAAAAAGTCCTTGCATTAAAATGTTAATGCATATTATGTGTATACATTTTTATAATACACGCAAAAGCTAAATCTAAATATTTAAATTTTAAGTTCCATCCCAACAGAAGCGTCGAAAACCTTTCAGAACAATTGCAATTTCAGCTCCTATACATCCAAGTCTAAAAATGACTTGTACAATTTTGGCTTTCTCATCAATCAAACTTGATTTCAATAGATAGGTTGTTTTAGTAAGCCCGTGCATGTTACGAACTTGTGCTTTACCCACGCCATATTCACATTCAGATACACATCGAGCCACATGCGAAATAAAAATCGACGATAAAAACCATGGGAACGAGTCCCTGTTATACAGTACCCCGAACAGCCTCGAAAAGAGAAAGAAACTGGGAAAACAGAATATGACAGAAGCAATATCAGCATTGCTATTGGTATTGCCATGGCGTAATTTGCATGTTAAATAAATGGACAAGTTTTAAAGTAGGATACACGGGACGTGAGCGCAGAACTTCTGCTCCAAATTGTTTTCAGATACTACAAGTGCTATAAGTTCGTGCACGTTTCTAAATGGAATCACATTAACAGCACTAATTGCCTTCTTTTTCTTAAAAGGGTATTGACGGTGACATTTCAATTGAACGTGAATTAGGGTCCCTAGAACACATATGATATATACTTATATATATATATATATATATATATATATATATATATATATATATATATATATATATATATATATATATATATATATATATATATATATATATATATATATATATATATATATATATATATATATATATATATATATATATATATATATATACAGGGTGGCGCATTGAAAACGAAACAGACCGATTTGCGTCCAGAGAATTTATTTTTTTAAGAAACGCTGAAACACGCCAATTTTAATATTGAGAGGGACATGTTTTGACGTAAAACTCAACTTTGTCACATCAGCCCCTTAAGGGTGGTGATAACAACCCTTATATTTTAAATAGGGAACATGGGTCGAGTGTTACATCATTTGAAAGCTCTTTCTTTTCTGAATTCAGCACACTAATTTTTTTGGGCGTTTTATCAACTCATTTAAAAATTATTCACAGTTGGAATTGCAAGAACGTATTTCATTCATTGTGATAATAAATGCACTAATTAGTCAATTTTTCGTAAAAAAATAATTAAAAACAAAACCACACGTTCAAAAATGTTTATTCAGTTAGGTAAGTGTTCAAATTGTTGGCCACCAGCTTCCCTACAAAAGTACAAATTTTGTTCAAAACGAGCTCTGACATTCTGGAGCATTAGTGAAGTTGTTAGACGGCATTTTTCAAAAATGCGTCGTCGTAATTCTTCCAGAGACTCCGAATATGTTGCGTAAATTCTACTCTTTAAATGGACCCATTAAAAGAAGTCTAAAGGAGTTAAATCCGGTGATCTAGGGGACCACTCAATAGCACCTCTACGCCTAATCTAGTGCTCTGGAAAATCTGTGTTTAAAAACTCCCTAACACATTGTGAAAAATGCGGAGGAGCTTCATCTTGTTGAAACACTAATTGAATTTATTGATAGCGATCATCATTTTCAACAATGTCAATTAGTAGAGGGTAAATGATATCTTCTAGTAACTTCAAATACGTTTCGCCACTCAAATTGCCATCAAGAAAAATTGGTCCGATTAAACGGTCTCCAAAAATGCCAGTACAGACATTCAATTTCTGTGGAGTTTGTGTGTGGACTTCGGGAAAATTTCTTGGATTATTATCTGCCCAATGACGAAAATTATGACGATTAACTGTAGAGTTTAATAAAAACGTACCCTCGTCTGAAAAACAGATATTGAACTGAAAATTCCCGTTATCAGCTATTCGTGCAGTCATAACTTCACAAAACTCCAGCCGCCGATCAAAATCATCTTCACTTAGTTGTTGTACAAGATGAATTTTATACGGGTGAAATTTATGATGCTTCAATATTCGCTGAATAGTTCTTCTTTTGATGTTTGAAACAGTGGCCAATTTTCTCGTGCTCAAAGTTGACTTTTGACCTACAAAGTTAAATTTTAGTAGGTTATTTACTTATAGCGATGTAAACCCGTGTACCAAATTTGGTTTCCCTTACTTTGTTATTTCCTGAGATATAAATTTTTTCTAAAGAAAACACAAAATTTTCCGAGAAAACGTCGTCAGATTTTTCTGGCTAACGAAGTTGTCCAAGCCACTTGCAAAAGGAAGGTGTTTGCCAAATTCAATCGAAATCGGCCCATCATTTTTTGAGTTATCGGTGTGATACATATAAAAAAATAAATTATGTCAAGTAAAAATGTCAAAATTATAGTGATGAAAATTTTAATGTTAGTTAAGAAATTTGGTGTCATATTGGAATGAGTTCGTTTATAATAGTAGTTGAGTACTGGTGGCAGCTGCAGGGGTGTTATTGATAGAAATGCTGGAGGAAGAAACATACGGTGAACAAAAATTTTTAAAGTGACTTTTTATAAAAATATTTTGATAGTTTAGTTGGAAAGACGAAATGAAATTATGTAAGCTACAAGCACAAGCTAATGCTTATGTGTGAAACATCCTGTAAAATTTTAATAATAATAAATATATATATATATATATATATATATATATATATATCTATATATATATATATATATATATATATATATATATATATATATATATATATATATATATATATATAAATCGAAACTGACCCCGGATATGTGTTCTAGGGGGTCAAATTATTGCTCATTTAAAGAAATTTTTTCAAAATTCAAAAGTCGAGATCTCCTAATTTGTGATTTTTTTTAAAGAAAATTCACTAAAGAGATATTTTTCTGTTTTTGGGTATAACTTTTTTACTAGCCAACCGATATTAGTAATGGAGCGCTCATATTAACACAAAAGCTTCAGGCAGGAACGCTCAGTTAACAGAATCGACGCAGAACGATAACCAGCCTACAACAAGACAGAATTGATTGGCATTTTATACCACCCAAAAGTCCTCATCTTAGCGCGTAATTGGCGAAACAGTTTTGAGTTATGAAATTCTGTATACACTTTTAAGTGTGACTGAAGCAATTATCAACTCACGTCCTTTACTACCCTTATCCGAAGATCCCAAAGACCTATAAACGTTGACCCCGTCTCATTTCCTCATTGGAGAACCGCTGACTGCGATACCAGGACCCAACATCAGGGACATCCAATGTAGCCGATTAAGACAATTCCAGCACCTTGAGCGAATGAGGCAATATTTTTGAAAGCGCTTCTCTTCGAATATTTAACGCAGCTGCAACAATGCTCAAAATGGCAATACCCTAATGCCAACATCAAATTAGATACATTAGTTCTACAATAGACAAAAACCTACCTCCCCTACAATGGATCAAGGGTCGCAGCGTAGAGCTGCAACCAGGAAATGATGGTGTAGTGCGCGTTATTTCCGTGATGTTGGTCAACGGTAATGTGATGAAAAGACGGGTTCAAGTGTTTGCCCATCACCAATGACTGGCTGACTTATACTACTGTTGTCTTATTTAATGTACTTTGAACCCTTGGGAGGTCCAAGGCGGGCAGCTGTCGGTTCCCGCCAGAATTTGTAAATAATATTTTAATTTTGTAGTAACCAGCTAATATCCTCAGAGGCACCACAGTTGTATATACAATATTATACTAAAAAATAATCTAAATTGTCGAACGGTGGCACCCCTGAAGTTATATTGTAACTGAAGGATGTGAGGGGCAGCATCTGCTTATTTGTTCGTCGATCTCGAAACGATCAGACGTGTCCGTCTGTTCGTAGTATATTCTGTGTAATAAATATAGTTTTGTTGAGTTTCACTTTCACTGTTTTGAACTTCAACTAAAGCACGAATCAAACAAAATGCAGTTCATTAGTAACCTATAATCAACAGCACACACGTTTCTTCCAGAGTTTCACTACCCCTGTTGTGCGAACCAGATGGTACTCTCAGCCGGAGTGACACAGTGACCGCTGATATTGCGGCTGACCACTTTTCCACCGTGTGTCACATTCTTGAGCCTGTTGCTTTTATTTCGGAAATTCGTATCACCCCATCTCTTGTCGAAATATTGAGACAGTGTTATCGTCGACATTTTCCTTAAACAAGTGCCTATAACTTTTTTTCTTGCAAGATAAAGATTAGAATTTTGGTGTGTGGTTTACTTTTTATAGGGTAAACCTATGTACTAAATTTGGTTACTAAATTTGTTATTCTCGAAGATGCGAATTTTTTCCAAAGGAAACCTGAAAGTTTCCCGGAAAACCTGGTCCGATTTTCCTGGCTAACGAACTTATCCAAGCCACTTACAAGCGGCCCATTATTTTTTGAGTTATCGGTGTGATATATACATATATATATATATATATATATATATATATATATATATATATATATATATATATATATATATATATATATATATATATATATATATATATATATATATATATATATATATATATATATATATATATATATATATATATATATATATATATATATATATATATATATATATAAAACTTGAAACTGATCCCGGGTATTGGTTCTAGGGGTCCTAGTTCGTGCTCATTTGAAAACAAAAACTCAAAAGTCGGGATCTTCCCATTAGTGAATTTTTTCTACGAAAATGCGCTAAAAGTAAGTAAACTTTCTTCAGACAACTACCGAGCCGTGAGTTTCTGCTCCATAAGTTCCAAGATTATGCAGAAGATTATTGTTAATAAACTGATGCTGTTTCTTATAGAGTGTAGTATTATATATCATTAGCAGCATGACTTTGTTACCGGTAGATCCGTCATGACCAACCTCATATCTAACTGGTCTAGATTACTGGACAATGGGCAGTCCGTGAATGTAATCTACCTCGACTTTAGCAAATCCTTTGATACGGTTTCTTACGATCCGCTAGTCCATACATTAGAAAATGTTGGCTTTGTGGTCTTTTTCCAAGCTGGATCAGGGCGTTTTTTATCCAAGGGATCTTCTCTGTCAAATTAGGTTCATGCAAGTCACAAATGAGATCTCTATCTAGTGGTGTGCCTCGGGAATTGGTCCTCCGGCCGATCCTTTTCTTAATTTATACTTCAGCCTCACTCAGATCACTGAAGGACTGTAGCACAATATATTCCGACGATACAAAAATATATGGCGATCCAGTTATCGATGACGATACACTGCAGGAAGACCTGGATTTTGCCAATGAACGTAGAGCCTTATGAAGCCTGGAAAAGTGTGGTGTGCTTCGCATGGGAACGAGAAATCCCAAACGTTCGTATTATGTCAGCAGTTAGCAGGTCAACAGAGTTTCCACTCAGCCTGATCTTGGCATCATCATCTCGCCCAATTTATCGTAGATTCCTCAGACAGAACAAACCGTCAAAAAAGCTGTCAGCATGCTCTACGTCTTGAGAAAGGTGTTCCCGCATCCTGATCCACAGTTCGCCGCCAAGCTCTATTTGACGCATGTGGGAACCCATTAGGAATTCTGAGTTCCGGCCTGGGCACCGATGCTCATTGGGGGTATGAAATTCTCCAGAGTCCAGCATAACGCTTCACGATGGCCTAGTGCATTCAGCGCTCTGCCTTATGAACAACGCCTTTACCTGGTTAATATTCATCCCTTGTAATGTAAACCGAGGAGAGCTGATTTGATACAGATGTTTGGTATCACACACGACCTGTTTCTGTTCGATGCGGCATTATTTGTGACTTGAAGTTCCAGACTCCGCTGGTACAGCCTTAAGTTGAGTAAAGAACAGTTTAGAACATCTCATCGTCTAACTTTCTTCGCTAACAAGACATTCGATGACTGGGTGTCTCTGCCGAACGATGTGGTCAGTGCTGCGAATGTGAATATGTTCAAGAGGTGCGTTGATTTAATATCTGCACGTGCCGCTCTTTTGAGGAGGCGTAAAGCTGTCGGTCTCTTGTTCATGCGATGTTGGGCACGTTACGAATCCCTACCCCCCGTACAAAAAGGCAGAAATTCGGCAAATTTTCCAGGATTGTGAGGTGAAATTGCTTCCTGGCGTCGGTTGTTGGCCATAGTCGTGGAAATAGACCGAAGTTAAAGAAACAAAAACACACACATACTGACAAAAAGGCAGAAGAAAAATAGATGTTCTTTGTGCTCAGGACACAAATCTTGGTCTCAAAACCAGTGAAAAAAATTATATGGAGTGACGAAGCTGGATTTCAAGTGTGGCTTGGTAATAGTCATAAGAACTAAAAAATGACTTTTTCAGACTGATTGTAAAAAAAGTTAAGTTTTCGGATTCGTTGATGATTTGTAGATCCATGTCAGATAGAGGACTAGTAAACTTTCACTTTGTATGTGGCATTGGTAGCGCTGATAAATACGTTTGCGTCCTTCAAAACAAGGTGAAACCACAAATCGAACAAATGCAGTTGGATAACATCGAATGTATCTTCCAGGAAGATTGTGCCGCTTGTCATACGGCTAAAAAAGTAAACGACTGGATGTTAATAAACAATATTCCTCTTCTGAAATGGACATCCAGTAGCCCAGATCTCTCGCTTATCGAAACCTTGTGGCATATTATGAGGAAGAACTTCCGATCACTGCCCGTAAGAACCGTTCCAGAGTTGCGCACTTGTCTCACGAAATGTAGAACAATTTTTACTCCGGGTGAATGCCAAGCTTAAGTTTACACTACACCTAGACGTATCAAGGCGAAAATAAATCAAAAAAGCGTTGTAACTCGGTGGTAATTTTGTATTTAGTTTCGTTGTTTTTTCTTTGTTCTTGGCAATATTAGGAATTTCTTACAATTTTTCTTTCTTTGTTACTTAAAATATAGTATAATAGGCCAAAAATGAAGAAAGGTTTTCTATATAATTTGTGATACATATTAGTTTTTAATAAATTTTCCGTTGACGATGTCAATTTCTTTGAGAAACATAGTATTGTGTGTTGGCCAATTTCACTGAGACAGGGCTCATAGACTCTACAGAAATCGATGTGGACACTGCAAGAAAATATGTTGTTGGTTTTGACAAGGCCTTTTCGTTCACGCTCTGTTTGATCTGATATTACTAAAACTGGTTTAAGGTTACTGGAGCCCTTTTATCTCTGTATCCGACGCAACGTCTATGTAGTCTAAGGCATATCGATTAGAGAATAACCACATTTGAGCGATAAATTGGTTGGAAGAGATACGAAAGAACTGGAGGGATTTTCTAACAGGGGCAAAATAAATGTACCTAAGGAAATTTGCTTATAGTAGGTTAAGGATTTAGGACCCAGTTTTCGCTTGCGTCTTTGCTTAAACATTATTATATAAAAATAAGAAGCACATTTGAAATTAGGCAGTGTTATCGTTTTTCTTGTGTATATCCCTTTAAATTATACAGGTTTAAAAATGTATTAGGTGGTTTATAACGTACGAGGCTACAATGTGTCATAAAACAGTTATTCAGTTCAAACATATGTAATAATTATCTAATGCAGCGATTCTCAAACTTGAGGCGAGCTAGCATATTGAGAAAAAATCTCTGGACGCAGCAAGTGCGCTATGGTAGCGAATGTTCTTTAAAACATTTTTCATAGCAAATGTATTTCTTTGATGAAAGCAGGCATCAAACTTGCTTGCCTATATAGTAGAAACAATGTACCATATTTCATTGAAATAAACTTATTGTTTGAAAATATATAAAGATTTTTCAAAAGTCTAGATGCAGCAAATGTGTTATGGAAGTGAATTTCCATAAAAATGTTTTTAATAGCAAATGCGAGCAGGCATCAATCTGATTACCGGTATAGCCTATGTGGTAGAAACAATGTACAATATTTTATCAAAATTACTTATGCTTTGAAAATATACAAAAATTTTCAAAAAAAAACCTAAATGTTGGTTTTCTATCCAACAAAGCTTACGTTAATAGCAAATTGAGTTATTGAAATTTGAAGGATTTAATGAAAATTCGGTAAATTTGCAGATTAGCTCCAGAACGCTTTTCAACAAATTGTTTTCAGAAACATTACTAGGACCCCACCTGGATGCACAAACCACAAGAAAAATTTCTTGTTCACACCCCCCAAGGAAGTTATGGGACTGGAAGTGAATAGGGGTGGTGTGCGGGGTAGGCAGGGTTTAAGGGGGATATGGCTTCAAGATGTGAAAAGACAGCTTTCAAGCCCGCTCATATTTCCTTTTTGCTACCTACCCCGCTCAGCACCCCTACTCACTCCTGGTCCTGTAACTTCCTTGGGGGGGGGGGTCAAGTTTCTGAAAACAGTTTTTTGAAAAACGTTTAGGAGCTAAACTGCAAATTTACCGAAAATTCGCTACCAAAAGGCACTTACTGCGTCCAGATTTTTTCCTTACAAACGCATCATATTTCGATAAAAAATACAAAAATGCATTAACGAATTTGTTCAACGAAAATTAGCTTTAAAAAAAGTATTCACCCCTACTCACTCCTGGTCCCGTAACTTCCTTGGGGAGTGTGAACAAGAAATTTTCCTTGGGGTTTGTGGATCCAGGTGGGTGGGGCCTAGGCAGGTTTCTGAAAATAGTTTTTTGAAAAGCGTTCGGGAGCTAAACTGTAAATTTACCGAAAATTCGCTACCAAAACGCACTTTCTGCGTCCAGTTTTTTTTCTTACAAACACATCATATTTCGATAAAAAATGCAAAAATGCATTAACGAATTTGTTCTACGAAAATTAGCTAAAAAAATTATACACCCCTACTCACTCCTGGTCCCGTAACTTCCTTGGGAAGTGTAAACAAGAAATGTTTTGGGGGAATAGGGGTGCTGTGCGGGGTAGGCAGGGTTTAAGGGGGATATGGCTTCAAGATGTAAAAAAGACAACTTTCAATCCCGTTTTATTCGTATTTTCTGCTCATATTTCCTTTTTACTACCTACCCCGCCCAGCACCCCTATTCACTCCTGGTCCCGTAACTTCCTTGGGGGATGTGAACAAGAAATTTTTCTTGGGTTTTGTGGATCCGGGGGGGGGGGTATTAGGCAGGTTTCTGAAAACAGTTTTTTGAAAAGCTAATCTGCAAATTTACCGAAAATTCGCTACCAAAACGCACTTACTGCGTCCAGATTTTTTTCTTATAAACGCATTATTTTTCGATAAAAAATGCAAAAATGCATTAACAAATTTGTTCTACGATAATTAGCTAAAAAAATTATAGACCGTTAAGCCATAAACTTCACTAAACCTACGAATAAATATCCAAAAAGCCACCAAACTTAACTAACCTGACAGCCAAAGCAGTAGAGAAAGGTTCTATTTGAAATGGATATTCTGTAAATATTTTAGTAAAATGAAGGGCAATGACGGTTGAATCTGAAACTTAAGGGTTCGCAGAACAGTCTTCTTGCAACATTTTCTTTTCGCAAACGGTATTTGTTTCACATTCTTTGCCCAAACGTTGCCAATTTTGAGGTTTAAAATTGAGAGTTTGACGTTTTGAGGAAAACTCCAAAGTTTGTTGCTTTAACTGCCCATAACTTCTTTGTCTTTAAAGCTAGGGACCTAAATTTTGGTACAGTAAGTTTACTCTTTGTAATACAAACACGCATACCAAATTTGGTTGCCCTTACTTTGTTATTTCCGGAGATATGATTTTTTTATAAAGAAAACACAACATTTCGCCACTTGCAACAGGAAGGTACACTGCAAATTTTATCAATATCGGTCCATTATTTTTTGAGTTATCGGTCGGATATATATATATATATATATATATATATATATATATATATATATATATATATATATATATATATATATATATATATATATATATATATATATATAAACACAGATCTCCCCATAAGCGAATAAAAAAAAAAACATTTGCTAAAAATGGAAAAAATATATTATTAATAAATTTATTTAATTTACTGAAAGAAAAGCAATGGCATACACTTATGTAAGATGGCATTAGTACTGCACCATCTATTTAATAGTTAGGTTATCAATATTAAATTAAAAACAAGATCAATAATTACTAGTGACTCCCTTGGGCCTGTCGTGCAGAGCAAAGTTTTTCGAACGAAGGTTAAATATTAGAAATTGACACTCTAAGCTCTTATCCTATATTTATTTGAGATCTATATTTTGTCTTCAAAGCAACCACCGCAGAAAATCCGGTTTAGCAGAGGTGGGATGTTGAAGATGGTAATAGTATACGAAATGCTTTTGTTTTCAGTGCAGAAAACTCATAATCTAACCGTACCCAAAATTCAAAGAGTGATCTAGTACTAAACTGTCTTTTAATTTCACCACTTGTGAAGTTTATAGAGATTTCTTCTTCAGCATGTGAGGGACCTTCGGGAGTATTTTTAAATGGGCCCCCTAACCCACTCATAACTTGCTATCAAGTTGAAGGTAGCAAGAAAATACTTTTTAAAATTCTTTGCCAGCATGGCTTAATGATTTCCAATGGTTACAAAAAAAACTTCCACATGTTGTTCTTCACTCTTGTACATGTTTTAACACATTTACCCACATTTTCAAACATTTCTAGGTTTTATGCTATACATTTCTGCTCCATAATTCCAGTTTTCTACAAAACGCATGCACTTTATCACTCGTATGCAACATTTACGCGTTTGCTCCTTGGAGTTGAAGATTCAAGGTATTTAATTTCTCGAATATGTCGACCAAGTAGCTCAATTTCATCGCAAATAACTCATAGCGAAACTTCTCGGCTATCGGGCGGTTTTCCTTTTCTAGAAAAATGGCGATTGCATTGCTTCATTCATAAACACGTTGCAAAAAATCCCACGTGATAACCATCTTGCACCCATGTCTTTTCAAAGTACACAAAAGACTCTTGATTTTAGGGATCCCAATTTTATATCATTTACTACGGCTACTACCGTCGTTAGCACAATATCCAGACCAGGATTAATTTCTTTGGAAGCCAGAGCTTCTCTGATCATGAAATGTGTCCAGATACACCAAGGAGATTTTTGTTTCACAAGTGCTTCTATACTTTGGAATCTTCCACACAATGCTCAAGCACCATCGGTGCATATTCCGACGCAAATTTTCCACTCTATGTGTGCCTCGTTTAGAAAATCACTTAGGATAGCAAATTATGCAAGTGCTGTTACTTTGAGTTCTATTGGGTTGCAGAATCTTCGTTATTCTGCTGCTGACATACCATCACACAATCGAACATAGGCAATTAAATTACCATCTCTATTGCTATTTGTTGCCTCTCAGGCTGAATCGACAAAAAAAAATTCACGAACTTCCCGAAAAACTGGAGCTGTATATCTTTAGGTATATCACGAATCTGACAGGCAACAGTATCATTTGATAGAGGTATGGATTGCAATTGTTTGGCAAAATTATCTCCAAACATAGTTTGTACGATCGCAATTGCAGCTGTCAGAATTAGCTCTTCACCAATGGTGTGAAGCTTTTTACACCTGGCTATTTGATATGAAATTTTGTAAAAAGCATGTAAATCTTTTTCATTTACGGGCAAAGTTTTTAAGTATTGTTGCATTTCATTTGATTTTAATTGTAATTCAAAGAATTCTCAGGGTTTGCTAACGTACTCACTATGAAGCGTTCCTAAATGTCATTTAATTTAATTAGAGTTCATGCTGCGGCTGCCAAAATTTTTGAGCAAATGACACACAGGGGCCTGTCTTCTTCATTTACTTCAGTACTGGAAATCAATATGAAATATCCGTCAAATAGTGACATTGTGCCGTTAGGAAACGTTACTACTTAAAACTATATCATATGTTGATCTTTGTTTGCTCCATTTAACTTTGTATCTAATTTCCTTTTAGCGAATTTTCTTTAAAGAAAATCACTAATGAGGAGGTCGCGACGTTTGAATTTTGAAAAAAATTCTACAAATGAGCGCGAACTGGGCCCCTTAGAAAATATATCCCGTGTCACTTTCAATTTTTATATGTTTATATATATATATATATATATATATATATATATATATATATATATATATATATATATATATATATATATATATTCAGAAAGGTTTCCGCGGTCATTAGTGTGATATGTACTTGGTTCTCGGGTTGAACCGCGTCCAGAATTTATGAAACCTCGACGTTTCGTATTCTGTTTTGAAGCCATTTTCAGATTGAGGCTTTAGAGTTCAATTTCATTCGTATTCTAGTAACCTCTTAAAAATGTCTCCAAAACAGAAGCGTGAAAAGCCGAGTTTAAATCAATTCTGGATATATATATATATATATATATATATATATATATATATATATATATATATATATATATATATATATATATATATATATATATATATATATATAAAGTTTGAAACTGACCTCGGATATGGGTTCGTTCTATGGGCTCTAATTCGCGCTCATTTGAAAAAAATTTCGATTATTTGAAAGTCGCCTCCTCTCTATAAACCAATTTTTTATATGAAAATTCGCTAAAAGTTTTGGTCTTGGCATTGAACGATATGTGACTTTTAAAGAGCGGTGATCTTGGAGCTTCATTGTTTTTAAACGTGTCCTTAAACAGCATGCTCTTAAAAATAAGGTGACGTTGGTAGTGTGGAGGAGGATTTTCTGTAAGCATAAGACTTCCATTTAATGTAATTTTAGGAAAAAGGTTAGTTAACATAATAATTTTGTTGTAATTTCAAATATAATTTTTAACACTGTTAATATTCAATTAAGAAAAGTTATTGATAGGATTGAATATAGAATGAAAAGACCTTCCAAAAGCGGTATAGCGTGACACAATTCTATTGAAAAAATCTTTGACGACGTCATCAATTTCACGCAGATAACGTCACAAACTAAACAAAGATCTCACGTAACGCAGGTTCACAATAAGAAATTGACCTGCACCAGGAGTTTTCTCTAAAGTCACCGATGTAAAGAGTAATGAATTCATTCTTTTTTCGCAACATCCTGTATAAATATCTGTTGCGAGCTATGCTTTCAACACACTTGCAAAATTTCTTATGTCTACTCAAAACGTCTTGTATTTACTTTAATTTGAAAACATTAAAAAATGTTTAACCCAACATTTCTTTAGGTAGGCATCATAAAATCATAAATGAATAATACGTACCAAACTAATCTTACTGAAACTTAATAGAAAATTTCATCGTTTCGTATTCCAAGATAACTCGAAGTGAAAGCTTGATGAAAAGAAAGATAATACTCATCCCCGCTTTCAGGGTCAGGCCATTTCTGGAATTTTCATACAAAGCAAAAGACCCGCTTTCATTATACACTCCACTTTAGGTTACCCTTGTGTCCTCTTTACCTTCATTCGAGTGACTTTTCACTTTTCACTTCAAGTCATCGCAAATGCGGAAATCGATTCAACATCGTAGGGGTGCAACACCGTGTTCCAGATGAAACTCTAGCCTTAGACTCAGACGATTCTGAATGAGGCCATGTTGTTGTATTTCAGGGACAATGTTTCTGTAACATCAGCAAATTAGAGCATTGTTCTGTGGGCAAAGATAAGCTATTCTCTTACTGGTGTTTGAAATAAGAGACTCTCGAGATTTTAGCAGTGTTCTCACGTCAATAATTCAAACAGCCTTACGTTCCACGACTCGAACCGGGTATGTAACCAGCTACCAGCACTTCGCTAATGACATTTCGTTGTTCGAAGTGTTTCGAACTATAATTGGGTTACGTTTATGGACGCTTTATATGTACATTTTCACCAGAATATATAATCAGAATCTAGTCTAATGGGAAAACTTAGCAGTAGGTTTGTTTAAATGGAAATACGGTATTGTGCATAAGTTCTAGAAATACATTTATTAAGCAAATAGTTAAGCACACCTATGTAGGTAATTATGTAAAATCAATTTTTTCACAATACAGGTTTTTTTAACCTGACGTTCCTTTCGCCAACAGAGTTAGCTTACATCATAGGATAAAATACATATGCACTTAATAGAAAACAACATTTATTTTTACCCCTTGCAACATAGCATTTGCTGAATCTCATGAACTACCGATGCATCTACAAATTACGTTAAGTACAATTTAGAGAACCCATATCATTACAGTGCAGTTTTTAGACCTGGGGATCGATTCGCTAGTAAAGTTAGCATCATCAGAGGGGTGAATAAACTAAGTGAATAAAGACCAGAACTACTATTTATATGTTTGCTGCCAAGCATTTGCGGACATCACCCTCTAGAAAGGTATCTAGACAGACCCCCACTGTTGAGTCTTACATCCCTGTAATTAAAACTGCATACCTGCTTTTGTTGTAATACTGTGTGTCGTTATCAAATATTCCTTCTACGAAGGACATGCTGATTATTAAGATAACAGTTCGAACAAGGACTACATAGAACTAGACCTACTCTATTCATCGAAACATTTTTGTTCAAATTTCTAACGATATATATACTTTCATAAGCATCTAACTGACGCGACTGCCTGACATTTTTAGTGAATTTTTATTTTAAAAAATTCACTAATAGAGAGGTATCGATGATGAGACTTTGCAAAAAAATTTTCAAATGAGCGCGAACTAGTACCCCTAGAACCCATATCCGGGGTCAGTTTTAATTTTTATATGTGTATATATATATATATATATATATATATATATATATATATATATATATATATATATATATATATATATATATGTATATATATATATATATATATATATATATATATATATATATATATATATATATATATATATATATATATATATATATCCAACCGATAACAAAAAATAGTTAACCGATTTCGATGAAACTCGGCAAGTGCCTTTCTTTTATTAATGGCTTGGATGAGTTCGTTAGTCAGAAAAAATCGACAAGGTTTTCCAGGAACATTTTGAGTTTCCTTTCGAAAAAAAAATTTTTTCTCCGAAAATTACAAAGTTATTTTAATTATATTCGATGGATATGTTGCATTGCAATAGGCCTTCCAGCCCACCAAAATTCAACTTTCTAAGTTTAAAAAAAATTGAGTTATTCAAATTTTGATTTATTTTTTTTTGAAAAAAAAATTTTCTCCGAAAATTACAAAGTTGTTTTAATGAAATGTGTTAAATACGTTGCGTTAGGAAAAACCTCTTTACATACCAAAATTCAACTTTCTAACTTCATAGAAAATTGAGTTATTCATATTTGAAACATTTAATAAAAATTCACTATCATAACACATTTGCTGCGTCCCGAACTTTTTATTAACTTGAGATTCTATTTATCTACATGACAATTATTATACCAAATATGCTGAGCAATACATGATTTAGCAATAGTGCCATATCGCAGTTTCGTTGAATGTTCTTTAAATGTAGTTTCAATAGTTCTTTTAGTTTGCCCAACATATTTAAGTGCACAATCCTTCAACCAATTTTACAGATTCCCGACATTTCTGTCGTTTTATCTTTATCCCTTATGTTACCTCGCAAATTTTTTAATGTATTTTTTGTAGAAAATGTTAGCTGTAAATTAGCTTTCTTAAAAATGCTGTTAAAACCTATGGTAATTCGCGGTTACAAAATAGTAAACGGTTCTGTCTGGTTTATCTTCTCAGAAAGTTGTAGATGCCGCTAACACTTTCTTTGTTTTATGTTTATTGACTAGTTTCTTCACTAATCAGACAAAGTAACCATTATACTTAGCTGAATTTATAATATTTTTAAGTAATATTAATCTATGAACCAAAAAATTCAAACTCGCTGTTTCTGGTCGAAAACTATGGTGTGAGTCAATCAAACTGTAACTCACAATAGTGGTTTCCTTTCTGTTCATGTCAAATTCTAAAGTGTCTCTATTTTTAATTGGTAATACATCAAGAAAAGATAATTTGTTATTACTTTCTATTTTATGCTTGAATTTAATGGAGTCAAATTTACTGTTTAATTTGGCAATAAAATCATCTAGTGTGTATACATTGCAGTATTTACTGCAAAAACATCATCCGCATAACGAAATCATACTCTAGGAAAATAGTCATTTTCGTTTGCTAGCTCTGTTTTAAATCTACTCATGAAAAGGTCTGCAATGAATGGTATAAGGGGGTTGCCCATTGCTGTGTCATGGGTTTGTTCAAAAAATTCATTATTAAATCGAAAAATATTCTAATTCATGCAAAGATTTTTTAAATTTATATATCCTTTGCAGACCTCTTCATCTATGTTATTCATTTTAAATAAATGGTCTAAATACGTTAGCGTTTCTTTAATGGGAATACTAGGAAACAACGAGGTCACATCAAACGAGATTTAATCATTTTTGGAAGAGGGTTTCAATTAAGTTTTTTATACGGTCCTGATTCTATTGCGTTATATAATCTATCTTTATAATCGCTACTCTCTAAAATCACAACCTTATTACCTTTGTTTTAACATAAAAACAATCTTTCTCGCGCAGTCGTTTAACTCTATTTGTTAACGTTTTTGGTATCAATGGGCTTATTTTCCTTTAACTTTCTAGTTAATATATCTTTACACGCTAGTAAAGTTTTTTGAGGGCTCAGGTTAATGTCACTCATCCGAATTACGTACTTAGCCAAAAAGTACGTTCTTAAGATACGCAGTCAAAGCAAGTAGCTAACCAAGGTTTTATATTAGTTAATTTTCTTTAACAAAATTCATTAATGAGAAGATCTCGACTTTTTAATTTTGAACAAATTTCTTCAAATGAGCGCAAACTAGCCCCCCTAGAACCCATGTCCAGGGTCAGTTTCGATATATATATATATATATATATATATATATATATATATATATATATATATATATATATATATATATATATATATATATATATATATATATATATTTGTGTGTGTGTGTATCCCACCGATAACTCAAAAAATAATGGGCCGATTTTGATTTCCTGAGTGCCTCCTTTGGCAAGTGTCTTGGATAAGTTCGTCATCCAGGAAAATCGGCCCAGGTTTTCCCGGAAAACTTTGCGTTTTCTTTCGGAAAAAAATTACCCGGAAATAAGAAAGTAAGGGCAACCAAATCTGGTAGGTACGCGTGTTTGTATTATATAGCGTGAACCATGTACCAAGTAGTAGGTCTGTAAGTTTAAAGACAAAAAAGTTATGGGCGTTTAAAGAAAAATTTGGGGTTTACCTCAAAACGTCAAAGTCGCGATTTCAAACGTCAAAATAGGTAACATTTAGGCAAAAAAACTGACCCAAAAACGGATTATGCAAAGAAAATGTCGCAAGAAGAGTGTTCTGCACATCCTAAAGTTTTAGCTTTAACCGTTCCATTATCCTTCATTTTACTAAAATATTGCCAGAAATTTCCTTTCTCTGATGCTTTGGAGGTAGTTTAAGTTAAGTTTATGACTTAACGGTCTATAATTTTTAGCTAATTTTCTTAGAAACAAATTCGTTAATGAGGAGACGGCGACTTTTGAGTTTTAAAAAGATTTCTTCAAATGAGCGCAAACTAGGCCCCCTAGAATCCATATCCGGATTTAGTTTCACTTTTTACCTGTTTACATAATATATACAGGGTGACGCATGTCTAAGGTAAAGCTCAATATAATTGTTATTATACAAGATACGAGAAAAAGTTGTACGCGTTAATTATAGAGTGTCTTGAGCTACATCTTATAAAATTATTTTGACAATCCCATAAGTCGTTGGTGATAGCTACTATTTTTTCTTCGAACACCCTTATATTATTGCATTTTTGCATTTTTTATCGAAATATGTAGCATGTTTGTAAGAAAAAAATCGAGAGGCAGTAAGTGCGTTTTGGTAGCGAATTTTCATTAAATGCTCAAATTTCAATAACTCAATTTGCTATTGACCTAAGGTTCGTTAAATACGAAACCAGTTTTCTCGGAAAGATTTTAAGTTTATTTTTATCTTCTTTATATGGACATGATGTATTATTATATAGCAATAAAGCATGATATAAATATATATATATATATATATATATATATATATATATATATATATATATATATATATATATAGATATATATATATATATATATATATATATATATATATATATATATATATATATATATATATATATATATATATATATATATATATATATATATATAATCATATAAAAATTTAAACTGACCCCGGATATGTGTTCAAGTCGCGATCTCCTCATTAGTGAATTTTTTAAAGAAAATTCAACAAAAAGTGCGTTTATATTACATTCGTGTGGTACTTTTACTTCCACATCGTTTCTCCACATACGTGTACAAGTTGGCATCGGCAACAAAAATTTAATTATTTTTTTTCGCTTAAACGTCGTAAAATGTGTCAAAAGTTAAAAACATGATTTGGGAACAATTTTTTTTATCTGTCGGTCTATATGTCTGTCTGTAGCCACGCTAAATTTAGAACGAATTGAGATATCGTCTCAAACCTTGTATACAGTTAGCACCCGACAAACGAACGGTTCGGGTCGTTTTTAGGTAAATTCGCTTCACAGGGTAGGGAATGATTGGAGGCTGATTTGGTGTAAATTGACATTTTTTCGTTAAAACTCGAATAACATAACATTTTAGGGTTTGCTTATTAGAAAACTTTCAATTTTATCAAACATCTGGTATGCTGTGCTGAAGTTAAATTAGGAGTTGAATGTATGGGGGGGGGTGGAATATGGGTGACAAAAATTTCATATTTTTTTTCTAAAACGGCTTAAAAAGTCTCAAAACATTTAGAAAACTTGATTCTGGAACGAAATTTGTTTGTCTGTCGGTGGTTGGTCTGTTGCCATGTACGTCTGTCTATTAGTAGGCGCAATAACTTTCAAACGAATTGAGATATCATCTTCAAGTTTGGTATCAAGTTAGCACCCGACAAAAGAACGCGTCGAATTGTTTTTGTGTAAGATCGCTTCAAGGGATGGTGGTGAAAATTTACATTTTTTCGTTGAAACTTGAGTAATATAACGTTTCAGAGGTTTATGGGTGAAGAAATGTGAATATTTTCTTTGTGGTCAAGTAATGGACCCTAAATTTATTTTATGAGAATGTCTTTTTGGGGAGAGTAGATTCTTACAGGTATGTGGAAGTTATGATTCAATTTGCAGCACAATTTTGCTTTATTAACTTTTCTCACAGTTGGATTCTTACTACTTAGAGGTTAAATACTTCTGAGGGTCCTTTCTTCTGTAGAGGGAACTCTGTCATTTTATCATTCACTCTTATGATAAAACTTGCGTTCTGTACACTAGGAGCACTAATCCTTTCAACTTGTGGCGCTATTTTCCACTCGCCTGCCACAGGAAAATCTTCCACTGGGAAAACGTCACCCCAAGTTTATAATTTATTTTTCTTTAGATAAGCTTTCTCATGTATTTATCACCCTGTATCTCGATAACAAAACATTCTAATACCCAAGTTCATATAAAGTTATTTTCTTCTTTTCGTGCCTACAACCAATCACTGAAATTTAAAAATGATAAGAGAAATATAATGTTTAATATATATATATATATATATATATATATATATATATATATATATATATATATATATATATATATATATATATATATATATATATATATATATGTATATATAATGAAAATTCTCTAATAAATTGATGATAAGTTAGGTTTTTAAACCAAGGTTTTAAAAGTTTGTGATTTTAAATTAAGAGATGAAAAATAAAGTCTGGCCTGTGAAATCCTGGTGACGATGGTAGCGGTTGGAATGGGCTCCTGTGTACGCTCAATACGTAACCTTCCTCGGACCTTTTGACTCCTATCTGGGCAAGTAAGGCAAAACAGGTCCAATTGCCTGGACTAGGACAAACCAGCAGCTACCAGAGAATATTGGGGCTACTTCAATCCTTGATCACCTCATATAGACTGGAAGGCGGCTTCGGGGTCAGGACCTGGTGCGGGATACTTCGTAGATTTGGACAGCTTCGCCGTCGGAAATCAACAGATGACTTGGTCTGAAGGGTGGTTGAATTCTGAGATTAAGAATTGATACATCAGCATTCAACGCGTATAAGTTACGCTCTTCATATCAGCGCAAGTTTTAATAAAAATCGTCGCATGAGCCGAACGATTGGGTTTCAAAGAAAATTGTGATTCCGGAGCACTTATATAGTTCTTACATGAAAAATGATGGGTTCGCCAACGACTAACCATATTAATACACAAAACGAACCATTTTCAAAACCAAACATTAGTTTGCTGGGCGGATGATTTCAGGACAATGGTTTCTTCTCAAATTTTAATTAAACAGCCATGCTGCTCCTAGTACTGTCTCTACCGGAATGACCAGCCATCGACACGCCGGTCGGAACGGTCATGTCGTTCTCTATGTATCAGTGCTATCAATATATGGACAGAGGGGGCTGTTATTATGAGGTTCTTACCAACTTAATGTAGTTATTCAAATTGCAGTCTGCTCCCGCAGTGAAATCCACGCCCCCAAATGTGACGTCATGTTTGCTACAAATAACTATTGTGAAATAAATATTAATATTAAATTAACAAAATTTAAATATCATGTAGATTTCCATAATCAAAAAATGGGAATGCTACAAACTTGGACGTTCTGAACTCAGAATTTAATGTGGAATCAAGGTATATAATCAAAATGGGGTATTCTACAAAAAAACAAAAACAAATATGAAACATATTTCCGGTAAATCCGGAAGTGCCGCCTTTTTTGAAATATTTGATTTAGACTTGCAGCAGTCGATTGCGGCGGGATACCAAATTTGATGATAATACGATTTCGGAAAATCAAAAATTTTCTAATGATCGGGCTATATATATATATATATATATATATATATATATATATATATATATATATATATATATATATATATATATATATTGACCTATTGAAACTGACCCTGGCACGGATATGGGTTCTAGATTCTAAGGGCGCTAGTTCGCGCTTTTTTTAAGGATTTTCAAATTTGAAAAGTAGAGATTCCCCCATTAGTGAATCTTTTCTACAAAAATTCAGTAAAAGGCTAAAAGAGAATAAGAACTGTCACTAAAATTCGTTGGAGAGTAGAAGCAACACAAGTAGTGCTGAAACAAAAATATCGTCTACTCGACCAACAATTCGACAATAAAGTGCTTCCCAGAATCAATAGTTTTTACAGATTTGCCCTATTTCTCCACAATAAGTCTACAATAAACGCCCTACTTCTGACACTAAGTGAGATATAAGACACAAAGCACATGCCGCCACCTCGTTGCGGAACTAAGTTGTATGTTGTCACGGCAGCTCCAAAAACACAAAGTGTTAAATATTAGAGACTATATACAACCAACTAACAATTTAATACATTGTCAGCTCTGGCCCATTTGTACACTAATATAGGGACAACGGTTCTAATTGTGGTGAGAATGCATCTAGCCTTACATACTTTGTCCCTTGTTTTTTCAAATTAAAAATAAAATCCCAAAGACATGCGTTGACGAGTTAGTGGTTAAAGTCCAATACCTGACAGACAGAGTAGTTAAATGCTAGGCGTAGATTGATTCATACAACAGGTATAAACCATACATCAACGGTAACCAAACTAAATATATACCCGGCATAAAGCATACCACCCGAACCAACAATCGTGAAATCTCGACCGCAATTATGGAAAATGACAGACGACACGAAATTAAAAATTTGCCAAGTGATTTTTATTTAACTGGGGGATTCAATAAATTATATAACGGCCCCAAATACAGTTTTACCGTAGCATAGATATATTGTGCTGTCGCATATATAGCAGAAATGTAAACAAAATCAACCCAATTCTCCATAAAAATGATCCTAAAGTAGTTTCCTTTATCTTTAAACTTAAAAATAAGACGTGGGATGTGTTTCAATGGTAATTCTACTAATTGTGTAATTAATTGTTACGTATACTTTGAATATAATATCCCGGACATGAAGCCGATCTAAAGTATCACGCAAATAGAACGTTAGTTGACGTGTGCCTAGAGGTTGCAGGCGCTTGCCTTCTAAGCAGAAGGTTACGCTATCGAATCCAGCACGATGACTATACGTTATTTTATGTTTCATTTTGACATTTGGAGAAACAATAATGCACAGATTTCATACGTTTTTGAACAAGATCTCATTTTTGTTTAAAACGCCTACATAAGTTTGTCACCTTTGAGTCTGATATTATAATTTTGTTATTGTCTATAGTAAATATATATATATATATATATATATATATATATATATATATATATATATATATATAGAGAGAGAGAGAGAGAGAGAGGGAGAGAGAGAGAGATAATGTAAAACCGACTGATCTATAAACCACTACCATAGCGCATTTGCTGCATCAGGAGATTTTTCTTTTCTTGATGATTTAACCTTTGATCAAGCAAGTTCCTATGAGAAATACTTTTTGAATTACGAGTAATCAAAAATCCCCGTTTCGTTTTAAGATTTCGTGGAAGCACGTATGTACCTATAACAGAGATCAAAACTAATCAAACTCAAGACGCTGTTGAAACTGCGGAACTCTAGTTATCATATTTGAGAAATTTTTACCCAATTATCATATTTAGATTCAGCTGACATATTACCACAAATCCAATATTGCGTGTCTAGGACACCAGTAAGGAGATTCATGACTTGCTTAGATGGAATTAAATGCTAGAAGCTAGCTACCATAATGATCCATATAAATGCTGGTATTAACACTAATATCACATAACTTTGGGACATTCGTGTTATAATTAAAATTTGTTCGCTAGTGATGAGAGACTATTATTATTTTATTTTCAAATTCAGAAGGCCGAGATACAAATTTAGAATATGAATAAATATTTTAAATACTACATGATGATGAAGAAAATTGGGACCATGCAAGTGCACTATAATAGCGAATTTTCGTATTTTCGTGTAACTAAATTCTACTAACGCAATTTTTCATTAACCTAAAACCTTCGATGTTCATAATAAAGTCAACAAAGCAATATGCGTACTAGTTTTCCTAAAAATTATTTTAAGTTTTTTGAAAATACAAATTTTTCTTTAAACTATTTTTTTTGCGAAAAGATATATAAGACATTTAGCAGTTTTCTTCGTGTTTATGTGATAAATAGAAGCAAATTCCTTAAAGCAGGAAAAATATTGATCCTATTTTTAGGAGTAAATTAATTACTTCCACATCGTCAATACGTGTGGAAGCATGGTATCGGTGACAGAAATTTAAAAAAAAATTAAACGTCGTGATTTGGGAACGAAAATCATTTTTGTCTGTCGGTCCGTCGGTCTGTATGTCTGTCTGTTAGTAGCCACGATAACTTTAGAATGAATTGAGATATCGTCTTCAAATTTGGTATACAATTAGCACCCGACTTGTATTGTGGTAAAATTTCTCCATGAGGTAAGGGATGAATAGGGGGGTGATTTGATGAAAATTGATATTTTTTCGTTTAAACCCGAGGAATTTAACGTTTTAGGGTTTGTTTATTAAAAAACTTTCAATTTCATCAAACATCTAATCTTCTGTATTGAAATTAAATTATCTCCTTTTTTTGGTGAATTTTCGTGGATAAAATTGCCTAACTAGGAGATCTCGAACCCTAGAACTCATATCCGGAATCAGTTTCAATTTTTATATGTTTATAAACAAGATGTGTCACAGTTGGAGAACCGCAAAAGCTAGCAAATCAAAATTTTGTAAGAAGCCTTTAGAGCCTACTATTTACTGATTTAAAATAATTCCAAAATGGAACTTCCGAAAGTAGCGGAAATTGATAACAACTTAAGTAATTTCAAATAGACATAATATAAATGTAGATAAATAACCATGGTTTTTTTATTTTTTATTATTCTATGTTGACTTATAGATTGACTTAATGGGACACATCACTAACCTAAAGCGTCAACTTAAGAGATAAAACCTGTTTTATGTTAAAACTGACAAAAATCCTCGGTGTTAACAACATTTGTAATAGTGGAACTAAGACAGATAGAACAACACAATTTAGGCAGTACGCAGTCAAAGCATTGAAGTTCGTTTGTACCTAATTGAATTTTGAAAACCATTCACAGGGCGGTCTAAAAAAATTGAATAGGGTCAACACAAATGTGCCAAAGGTCACTTTTTCAGATGGACCACTCTGTATGTTATAGGCTTGTTAGAAGTAAAATTAAACTCTACAATGACCTGTATTAGGATTCCTATACCTAACTCTTTAGGTTTTTAGTTAATTGCAATTATTTAAGTCGGTTTGGCATGATCACGAATTCAAGACCAGGAGAGGTAGCTTAAGCTAATTTAAATCATAGTCGGCTTTGAAAATGCAAATAATGACATTTCGAGTAATCTGAGGATAGTTGTTATTTAAACGCACGGTTTAAACATAAGTTCTAACAATTTATCTCAACTGTTATCTTTGGGGCGACATGGAGTACACAACTGAGGACATACTGAATTTATTTTATGTCCATGGTGAAACTGGTCGAATTAAACTTCAAACTTGTCGAGTTTTTAACGACAGATCTCCACAATTGCCAACGGAGACAGCATTCGGGAACATTGAAAATAATTTTAAGACTTTTGGAAAAGTAATTGCGCCTCCTAATTTGCCAAAGCCAATCAGATGAAGCTGTGGAGATAACTGTCTTGAGATATTTAATGTTTCTCTTAGAGCTTCTATTCGTTCAGCGTTCAGCGGTAAGTGATCTGGGATATTCACGAATTTCAATACAGAGAATTTTAAATAAACATAAAATGCATTATTTCAAGTTTTCAACCATTTAAGAATTACATCTGCAAAATCCATGTCACCGGGTGGAATATTGCGAAATGATGCTTGTTAAAATACAAGGATATACAATTTTTCTTCACATAATTATTTGGACAGATGAATCCAAGTTTTGTAAAGAGAGCTTCAGTAATCGGTGTAACTTACACATTTGGTCGCATGAAAATCCATTCGCAATCAGGCCAAAAAATTCCCAACAAAAATTTAACTACAATATTTTTGCAGTGTTAATAAATCACAGGGTCTTCGATTTTATTTATCATCAAAACTTAACCGGTGCTAGATATGTTAAGATTTTAAGAAACCAGATTCCAATACTTCTGGAAAGTATTCCTTTGGCTAGGCAAATTGCTGGCAACAATTATATGGTGCTCCAGCCCACTGAACCGTTGCAGTCGATCATTAATTAATCCAAGTGTTTCAAGAGGAATGGATTGGGCGACTAGGTTCTTGGTTGTGGCCAGCAAGATCCGCAGATTTCACCTCGCTGAACTTTTATTCGTGGGGAAAATTAAAGCGGAAGTGTATGAAACTCCTATTAATACCCGCGAAGGATGATATTAGCATTCAATAATTTAGACACCTTAGAAATTAGAAAAGCGACAGTGCAAAGTATCGAAATAAGTGCTTAGAAAGTAATAGTGGTTATTTTGAAAATTTGTTAAAGGAGACAATAGTAATTATTTGCATTTTCAAAGTCCACTATGTTTTAAATTAGCTTAGGCTACCTCTCCTAATCTTGGATTCGTCATCATGCCAAATGAATTTAAATACTGATTAGCAATTAACTAAAAAACCTGAAGATTTAGGCATAGGGAATACTAATGCAAGTCATTGTAGAGTTTAATTTTGCATCTAGCAAGCTTATAACATACAGAGTGTTCCACTTGAAAAAGTGACTTTTTGGCACTTTTGTGTTGGCCCCGTTCAAACATTTTTTAGACCGCCCTGTTAATGATTTTCCAAACTAAATCAAATACTAATGAACTTATATATTTTGGCTGCCTATTGCCAAAATGTTGTTCTTTTATCTTTCTTAGTTTCACTGTTACACATTTTGTTAACACGGAGTATTATTGTCAGTTTTGACATAGAACAGTTTTTATCTCCGAAACTTGATGTTTTAGGTTAGCAATGTGTCCCATAAAATCGACCTTATATTCAACACAGAACCACAAAAAACCTGGTCATTGTATTTAAAATAACAAAGTTGCTATCGGTTTCCAGTACTTCCGAAAGCTCCGCAATTTTGAAATTATTTAAAATTAATAGATAGTACGCGCAAAGGCTTTTTACCAAATTTTCATTTGCTAGCTTTTGCGGTTCTACAAATACTTCTACCCAACCTCAACCGTGCGATACTATGTATTGTAATGTTTTTAACATTATATTAGCTCTAAAGTCAAGTGTTAATACAAAATAAATTATAAATTACCATAAAATAGTTTCCGATAATATCTATAAAAGCCATCGTAATATACAAATAACTAAAAAAGGGGCATATAATTCAAAACCAATAGTAAGTATCTATACTCTATATTAAATTAGCGGTGTTCGCCAGACACAGTAGATTAAATAAAGATGGGACAGAAACCATTTATTGTAAAACAATTTTTTGAGAATCACTACATCAGCGGTAACAAAATAACATGCAAAATTGACTTACCATAATATTTTCACTTAATAAACCAAAATATGGAAACTAAAAATGTAACAGAGCTGGTAGTCTGTTAGATGACATATCTTTCCAACCATGATAGAGCACTTAAGGTAAAATAAAACTCAACTTTGTCACATCAACCCCTTAAGGGTGGTGATAACAACCCTTGTATTCATATAGGGAACATGGGTCGAGTGCTACATCATTTGAAAGCTCTTTCTTTTTTGAATTCAGCTCAATAATTTTTTTGGAAATTTTATCAACCCGTTTAAAAATTATTCATAGTTGAAGATGCAAAAACGCATTTCACTCATTCCGATAAGAAATGTGTTGATAGTCAATGTTTTGTTGGTTTGTAAACAAAAAATTGACTATCAGAACATTTATTATCGGAATGAGAGAAATGCGGTTTATTATTTCAGTTTATCGGTCAGTTTGATACTTGATAGTACTACCAAAAATTAATTTCACAATGGTGTATTCTGTAGAAGAAAGAGTTGAAATAATTACTATTTTGTTCAAAAACGATGACTGTGCCAACCGTACCGCAAATTTATTTAATGAACGACATCCCAACAGACATGTTAACAGAAAATATATTTTGGAGTTAGTTGCAAAGTTTTGACAAAGTGGTTCAGTAGCCAACAAAAAACAGGATCCTGAACGTGAATTTCCGGTTAGAAATGAGACTACTGAGATTGAAGTTTTAGGACAAAATGTTGCAGACCCAACTTTGAGCACGAGAAAATTGGCCACATCAAAAGAAGAACTATTCAGCGAATATTTAAGCATCATAAATTTGACCCGTATAAAATTCAGCTTGTACAACAACTGAATGAAGATGATTTTGATCGGCGGCTGGAGTTTTGTGAAGTTATGACTGCACGAAGAGCTGATAACGGGAACTTTCTGTTCAATATCTGTTTTTCAGACGAGTGTACGTTTTTATTAAACTCTACAGTTAATCGTCATAATTGTCGTTATTGGGCAGATAATAATCCAAGAAATGTTCACGAAGTCCACACTTAAACCCCACAGAATCTGAATGTCTGGACTGGCATTTTTGGAGACCGTTTAATCGGACCAATTTTTCTTGATGGCAATTTGAGTGGCGAAACGTATTTGGAGTTACTAGAAGATATCGTTTACCCTCTACTAATTGACATTGTTGAAAATTATGATCGCTATTAAGAAAATCAATTAGTGTTTCAACAAGATGGAGCTCCTCCGCATTTTTCACAAGGTGTTAGAGAGTTTTTGAACAGAGAGTTTCCAGGACAATGGATTGGGCGTAGAGATGCTATTGAGTGACCTCCTAGATCACCGGATTCAACTCCTTTAGACTTATTTCTATGGGGCCATTTAAAGAGTAGAATTTACGCAATAGAACCGGAATCTCTGGAGGAATTACGACGACGCATTGTTGTAGGATGCCGTCTAATAACCCCACAAATGCTCCAGAATGTAAGAGCTGGTTTTGAATAATATTTGTACTTTTGTATGAAAGCTGGTGGTCAACAATTTGAACACTTACTTAACTTAATAAACATTTTTGAACGTTTGGTTTTGGTTTTTTAGTTTTTTTTAACGAAAAATTGACACTATATATATATATATATATATATATATATATATATATATATATATATATATATATATATATACACTATATATATATATATATATATATATATATATATATATATATATATATATATATATATATATATATATAATATTTAAAGAGGAACAACTTTCAATTAGTTCTGTCTTGAAATTACAATGAATATTTGTAAAAGACTGGAAAATAAGCTCCAGCTGTAACAGTAATGCAAAGAATGTGCTTGTTGAAAAAAAACATATTTTTTAAGGTATATTTGTATAATTAAATACACGGAACATGTGAAAGGGATGTTCTGCTAAATATGGGCATCTTTTATTAACAAAACGCTATTATTATTATTTAGAAAAATGCATTTTTTGTTTGACGCAAGCAACTTTTTGCTAATGTTTCAGTAATATTTTTTCTCTAACAACAGGGAATATAATTTGCGGAATTTTCCAAATCCAGTTAAATTTAATCCAAAAAAACTTAGATTTCAATTATTCAACTCGAATGAATTTCAGAACATTGAATCTATAGTTTGATGGCAAATTTCGTAAAAATAAATTGACGAGCTTAAAAGAGTTAGTATTTTCGAGAGGAAAATTTCCAATTTTCCATGCAAAAATTAGATCACAACTGACCAACGAACTTGGCCTCCGGAAAGAATTTTCAAGTGTAATGAACAAACCATCTTCAGGTGGCGTAGAAGCTTCGTAAACCATGTTATATATATATATATATATATATATATATATATATATATATATATATATATATATATATATATATATATATATATATATATATATATATAACGCTCTAATTCGCGCTAAATTGGTGACACTTTTCAAGAATTCGAAAGTCGTTACCTCGCTATGAGAGAAGTTTTCTTTGTGAAAATTCAATAAAAATTCAACCAAAATCAAAACTACGTTAAAATAACGATAAAAGTTACTTTGATACAATGGGCCCAAATACCTATATGTGAACATTTTTAAACGCAAATATGATCTTGCTTAGCATGTGCTTCTAGTTTTGTTTTCCTTTTTTAAACGTTTGAATAGATTTTAGGGATAAATAACTTAATTACATTAATTAAGTCGGAATGTGCCTTTGAATGTATCATCGTAAATACCCTTATAGAAACTCTACGAGTAGTTTTGGAGCAATGTCGTTGGGTCATACAGATGTCATTATAATCAAAGTAGAGCAGATCGATTCAAATGATTGAAACAACTCTAATAGCTACATATAAAATATTTATTAGAGGATCCAACAATAGACATCTAGAACGCGTTCTGCAGTATTAAGTAGTTTATAGTTCGTAGTTTGAAATGTTCAATATTATATTAGAACGACGTCTTTTGAATGCACTGTCATTATTTTCAGGAGTTTAATAATTTTCATAATTCAGCACTAGCCTATTATGTCAATTACAATTTATAGCACAAACCGTATATTATGAGTTAATGATATACAAAACTATTTGCTCTAAGTAAATTAAGAAAAAATCCTGCGGCACAAAGTGTGACATGGTAATGACTACATAAAAATAAAACTGTTAAACAAATCAAAAAATATGATTTCTAATCATATTATTGTTATTTAAAGGCACGGTTTAAACATAAGTTCTAACAACGTATATGAAGTGTTTTTTTTTGAGGCGACATTGAGTACACAAATGAGTACATACTGAATTTATTTTATATCCATGGAGAAACTTGTCGAATTAAACTTCGAACTTGCCGAGTTTTTAACGACAGAGGTCCACAATTGTCAAAGATGACGGAGACAAAAATCCGGAACATTGATAATAGTTTTAAGACTTTTGGAAAAGTAATTGCGCCTCGTAATTTGCCAAAGCCAATACATCAGATGACGCTGTGGAGATAAATGTCTTGAGATGTTTTAATCTTTCTCTTAGAGCTTCTATTCGTTTAGCGTTCAGCGGTAAGTGATCTTGGATATTCACGAATTTCAACACAGAGAACTTTAAATAAACATAAAATGCATGATTTCAAGTTTTCAACCATTCAAAAATTACATCCACAAAATCCATTTCACCGGGTGCAATATTGCGAAATGATGCTTGTTAAAATACAGGAATATACAAATTTTCTTCACAGGATCATTTAGACAGACGATTCCAAATTTTGTAAAGAGAGCATTAGTAATCGGTTTAACTTACACATTTGGTCGCATGAAAATCCATTCGAAATCAGGCCAAGAAATTCCCAACAAAAATTTAACTACAATATTTTTGCAGTGTTAATGAACCACAGGGTCATCGATTTTATTTATGATCAAAACTTCAACGGTGCTAGATATGTTAAGATTTTGAGAAACTAGATTCCAATATTTCTGTAACGTATCCCTTTGGCTGACTAGGCAAATTTCTGGCAACAATTATATGGTGCTCCAGCCCACTGTACCGTTGCAGTCGATCATTAATTAATCCAAGTGTTTCAGGACGAATGGATTGGGCGACTAGGTCCTTGGTTGTGGCCAGCAAGATCCGCAGATTTAACCTCGCTGAACTTTTATTCGTGGGAAAAAAGTAAAGCGGAAGTGTATGAAACTCCTATTAATACCCGCGAAGGCTTACAGGCTCGTGTGATATTAGCATTCAATAATTTAGACCCCTTAGAAATTAGAAAAGCGACAGCGCAAAGTATCGAAATAAGTGCTTGGAAGGTAATAGTGGTTATTTTGAAAATTTGTTAAAAGAGACAATGGTGATTATTTGCATTTTCAAAGTCCACTATGTTTTAAATTAGCTTAGGCTACCTCTCCTGATCTTGAATTCGTGATTATTTGCTCTAAGTAAATTAAGAAAAAATCCTGGGGCACAAAGTGTGACATGGTAATGACTGTACATAAAAATAAAACTGTTAAACAAATCAAAAAATATGTTTCCTAATCATGCGATATATATATATATATATATATATATATATATATATATATATATATATATATATATATATATATATATATATATATATATATATAGTGTGTGTCACCGGATCGACACATGAATAGGTGAAAAATACTGTAATGTGTTGAGTTGAACCTTCATTTTCTGAGACTAAACCCTGCTTGAATAAAAAATAATTTGTGTCATAATTTTAATTTCCAAAAATCAAGTACGGCTTGAAAATTTACAAAAAAATAATGTTCTACACTGAAAAATTGCCTTTTCTCTAGGCGACACGAAAAAATCTTATTAAGAAAAAATGATCGAAAAAAAAATTGAGTAGGAATACCAAACTTTAAAATCTAAGGCTTTTTTGATATTTCGTATTCCAGACACCGTCCTTATTAAAAATATTAACAAATTTGGTTCACAAAAGTTTTTCAAAATAATAGATTGAAAAAGTTTTCCAAAATAATAAATTGAACACGATTGCTTGATTTATCCCTGTATTAGATATTTGAATAATTAAAGAAATGAGAGCGTTAAAATAAATTTATTTCATCACAATAACAATAACAATACTTACATTAACTGAAATATGTATCTATTTTATAGGTCGGCCGCCTTTATTCGCACATTCTTAATATTTTTCCCGACGTGCACTGAAAGCTACTCTAATCAAGGGAATATAATTTATCGCATCTCGAGTGAGATTTTTTCAATACTTCTGCCTCATTTGGAAACCTATTGAATATACCCTTAATTTGTTTTATCTGGCCCAAAAGATAAAAATCCATGACTGTTAGGTCCAGAGATCTGGGCGCCCACAAAATGGGACCAGCATTGGCTATCCAATTTTGTTGAAACTTCTCATTCAACCCTTCACATACCCGAAATGGCTTGAATACCTGAATATATAAATTAATAGACACAAAAAGAAAGAAACAAAAAGAGAAAATTTTCACACATTTTATTAACACTTTTGACAGACAGACAAATCATATCAATTTTACATAAGACATATTGAACAAATTTACATTCTTTACACACATTTTTCAAAAATACACAGTATACACAAGTAAATTATCACAAATTTAATTATAAAATATTAGAAAATTAATCTACATAAAAATATATTACTGAAATATATAAAATAAATAAACAAAAAAAATTTTTACAATACAATAAAACCCTTCATATAATTGACACCCAAACGTGGGACACTAAAATACATGAAACCCTCATAACAATTGACGCCTAATCGTGGGGCAGTTCAGTAAAACCCACTGTTAACCATATATATATATATATATATATATATATATATATATATATATATATATATATATATATATATATATATATATATATATATATATGGGTGAACAACTTACCAAAATTTAGGTCTGTAAGTTTAAAGACAAAAACGTTAGAGGCATTTTAAAAAATTGGGGTTTTCCTAAAAATGTTAAAAGTCGCGATTTGAAACTTAACTTAAACCATCATTTCCCTTCATTTTAATAAAATATTTCCAGAAAATTCATTTCAAATAGACACTTTGTCTGATGCTTTGAAAGTAGTTTTAGATAAATTTATGGTTTAACCGTCTATAATTTTTAGCTATTTTTCATAGAAAAAAATCGTTATTGAGGAGACCGCGGCTTTTGAATTATAAAAAGGTTTCTTCAAATGAGCACAAACTAGGCCCCCTAGAATCCATATCCGGGTTTACTTTCTGTTTACATATATACAGTGTGACGCATTTCTACGGTAAAGCTCAATATAATTGTTATAATGCATGATAGGAGAAAAAATGGTATACGTTACCTATAGAATGTTTTGAGCTGCATCTTATAAAATTATTTTGACAACCACAAGATGGCCCATAAGTCTCTGGTGATACCTACATTTTTTTTGAACATTCCTTATTGCATTTTTGCATTTTTCATCGAAATATGATGCATGTTTGTAAAAAAATCGGGACATGTTAAGAAAATTCGCTTCCATAACGCACTTGCTGCGTCCAGACTTTTTTTTCTTAAAATCGTTCGTAGATTTAGTCCCTTCAATATCGACATCTTATTATGAATCGCCCTTATAGGGAAGTATCCGGACCACGGACAAGCATTCCTACATTACTACTACTAGAGTCTTCAGTTATAAACTTGTAATTTTGGCATTTAATTTTATATTTGTATTTTAAATCAATAATTAGTTTGTGTGTATTTTGTTGTCAATAAATTATTTTAAAAAGTCAAATGTGTTAACCATAAAGTTAACTCGCGTTTCTTCTCACTCACCCTGTATAACTAACTGAAAATTTTAACCTGTGATGAGCACTGATAGTACACTTGGAAACTCAAATCACCACAACACAGCTTTCTAAAGACTTGACGATCGTTTCACTAACAAAGTTACCGTCATCAGAGGATGAATAAAATTCAAATCACTAGAACACATCTTTTTAAAGACATGACGATAGTTTCACTAACAAAGTTAGCGTCATCAGAGGATGGAAATTTTTTCATCCTCTGATGACGCAAACTTTGTTAGTGAAACGATATTCAGGTCTTTAAAAAGATGTGTTGTGGTGATTTGGGTTCTCTAAGTGTATTTGTCATCCTGTATAATTTATGTTCTTAAGAAATTTGCAATCTAACATCTTTCTCTCACCACTTTACAGGAAGAACTCAAGTTTACGTGTTTAACACAATATGTTTCATGATTCATAAGGAGATTCCCATCAAGCAAGCGGTTTTCAACAATACACTCACACTTAGGGTGTTAATTATCGGGTTCTTGGCTCGCGTGACTTCAGAAGACAAACGTGACGCATTTAAAGCCAGAGAGCACTTACATAGTGAAGGATATAGAATATGCTGGAATATTAATGTGGTAGATGCCGTGCAGAAAATGAATTAATTTAATTTATGTTAAATGTATCATCTGTAATTACTTCGTCCATTAAAATCCCTTAATTTTTTAAAACTAGGTATTAATCGATTAATGAAAGTGCAGTGGAGCTCTGCAATGGATAATTGACGTCAACTGATGTTTCATTTTCTTTTTGTGGTTGCAAATAAGAGAGAAATTATGTCCAATGATATAGTTTTATACTTACCTTTAACCTTAAATTAAATGTTATGGCACATAGTAATAACTATATAGTGTGGAACCGCCGAATGGAATTAAATCAGTATCTCAGAACAAGTCAATTTTATAATAAAAAAAGGCTGGATGCAGCAAGTGCGTTATCGTAATAAAAATTAATAGCAAATATGTCTTTTAGTGAATTTTCTGTAAAAAATTCACGAATGAGGAAATCACATAGAACACATATTCAGGGTTAGTTTCAATTTATATATATATATATATATATATATATATATATATATATATATATATATATATATATATATATATATATATATATATATATATATATATATATATATATATATATATGTACAAGGTGTTCAAATGAGGGCACGGACCGGCTATATCTAGAAAACCGTCACAGCTGCATCTTTCGGAAAAAAATTAGCATAAGTAAAGTGGTTATGAGAAAATATTGGAAATTACTTTCAGCTTTCTAAATCTGCCGCTAGGTGGCGAAAATGCCATGGCTTACCTAAAAAAAAATTAATTTCTCGAAAATCTTGACGCATAATATAAGCTAATTTTAGGTAATTTGTAATCAACGTTCACTTATTTACAACTTCTGTTAAAACAAAATTTCCTTATGGACCAGAGGCGGAGGGAGGGGGCAAGGATTTTTTTTCATAAACAAATGCCCATAACTTGATAACCAGTGGACAAATTTCAAGAATTTTGGCTTGTTGGAAAGAGATTTCATAAAAAAATTCCACGTATTAGTATTTTAAATCCACAGTCACACATGCACAAAATACAGAGGGCGTTAGAGTAGAGAAGTCTACTTTTATTAAATTTTATGAAAATTTTCAAATAACAGCATAGTATTATAATATAATATCAATAAGTGGATGAAGTTAAAAACAACTCAGTGAAAACCCAAAACGAATATGTTTTTCCGTTTCAGAGAAAACTCGAATTTTATGTATTTTGGTGCTTATTATGCTATTTCTCAAAACTGGATATGAATATAGCAAAATCTCTATAGAATATTTGCTTTCAGGCATCGTTATACAAATTAACATAGTTACCAATAACAATTAATCACTTTAATATAAAATAAATGTATTACCTTATCATAAAACTAAGATACAAGAGCCAAGAATCGAATTTAAGCTTGTATTCGTAAATTATACCTATTATGAAAACGAAACTATATGAATATAAAAAACCTAAAATTTAACTAACATTTTATTATTTACAAATGTTCAAACTGCTGTCCATTTTTATGTATACATTTAACTAATCTCTGACGAATAGAGGCTACCGCCGTTTGAACTTCAGCCGTAGATATGCTATTAACAGCAACTTGTATCCTTTTCATCATATTTTGTCTAGTCGTTGGTTGATATACCAAATCTTTCACTCGCCCCCATAAATCAAAATATAAGCAAGTCAATATATATATATATATATATATATATATATATACATATATATATATATATATATATATATATATATATATATATATATATATATATATATATATATATATATATATATATATATATATATATATATATATATATATATATATATATATATATAAGCATATAAAAATTGCAACTGACCTCGGATATGTGTTCTAGGTGGCCTAGTTCTCGCTCATATGAAGAATTTTTTTCAAAATTGAAAAGTCGAGATCTCTTGATTAGTGAAATTTTTAAAGAAAAAAGACATCTTGCAACGTAAAAACTTCACCCCTTTTCAATGGGAAGTTGGGGCTTGTAATACCCCAGAAAAATTAATGACTAATCGCGTTTCATTCTTTATGCAAGCTTCCACAGCTTTCGTTTTGCTATACTATGTTACCTGGTAGCTGCTGTGGAAGCCTAGAATCGTCACAACACCAGATATGGTACTTTGCTTATTATGCATCTTATGGCGATGCTTGCCTTAATGCCGACTTGTTGAAGCGCAGGCATGGCATATTTAGGAGTCGTAAGAAAGACGAAACTGTGTCTCCTGCTTTCCATAAGTTTGAGTATGAGTATGAGTATTAGTATAAGTACGAGTACGGGTACGAGTACGAGTACGAGTATGAGTGTGAGTATACGTATGAGTATAAATATAAGTATAGGTATAAGTTTAGATCTAAGTCAAAACCATTACAACTTATACCTATGTATAAGTTGTAATGGTTTTGAGATTGTCAACGTCTATTTTGTGTCCTGTATGAATATGATGCATCGGAAGTGCTAATGGAGAGGCAAATTTTCTAATACGGAGAGCACTCTTAAATATTATATTGGTGATATTTCTGTTCGGTTGTCCTATATGGGTTTGGGAACACTCAGAACAAGGAATTCTGTAATAGTATCCTTGAGAATTTTATTAGACAGTTTTGTTCTGTGGTGAAGATGGTTTTGAGATTATGGGTTCTTGCAACTCGGTTTATTTTATCGATGATACTTTTACTACATGGTAGGGAGACTTTTCACTGTTGAGAAAATTTTAGACTGCCGCCAGCGTATTCATCTTCGCAAAAAGTCCTACCCTATCGAAATTCCGGATGCCAACATTTTACTACAAATCTTTGTAGATTTTAACTGGGTTTTTGTAATTACTATCTTTCTTATAAACCCCACACTTTGATAGGAATGTTAATACATACATGTCATTGAAATACCAAAATGATAACAATAAAGTGTAATCTGTATAATGAGAGCATGCGTCTGCGTCATAATCAACAACCATATGAATCATATCAATTCTAGATTTTTTTTCAACAGTGATGTGTGTGAAAAAATTACAAATATTTTTTGACTTTCACTCATCACCTGACAACAAATTTAAAATGAAAGATCTTTTTTTCTTGGATATTTATTAAAGGACAATTTATTTTATACAATTACAGAATTATTATTTACCACTGATTATGTTTAAGAGATCAGAAATCTATTTTCATAAAATAAGTTGCTGTAACTAGGTACAATTTTGTATCTACTATATTGGCAGCGCGTTACCAAACAGCTGCGAGTTGATACCCGACTGAATTTACGTTGAAAATATACGTTAATATAACAAAGCTACTGAAATAAAATGCCATGGAACCGTTGACTACCGCCACGACAATAAACAATTTGCATGTATTTTCCAATACATGAATTTAGCATTTACCTAACCGTTTTTCATACATAGAGCATTATTGCATGCCTGAAAATACCCAAAAACATATGTAGCGGACAGAACAATAATTTTAAAATCTAAAAATTTTGATTCATCATCATGTGACCGTGAACGTTCTGCTACTGGTCGTGACTTAGTTGGGTAGTAAATAAATATCGTGTTTATATTTGCCTTATGATATGATAAGCATGGTCGCTTGTTTCTAAATATAGTGTTGAATTTTATTCGTTTATTGTGTTTATTCTAGTTAAATAGTGTAAAGTGTGCGTAATAAAATGGGAGACCATGGTTTTCAACAGGCGCAATCAGATAATTTGCCAAGAATTTACTCATTTATGACGACATCATTCTTTTTGATAGAACAATGTTGTCTGAATTAATTACAGATAATTAATAGAAGCAAATCCAACAATTTCGTTAATTAATAATTATGAATTTTGCCGGTTATTAGTACTAAGAGTAACATGTAAAGTTAATACTTAATATGTACAGATAAACATACCTTGACCACATGGAAATTACAACCTAACTTAATAACGTATGATAAGAATTTTAACCATATATCACTAATATTCATTGTGAAAATGAGGCGGTATTTACACTTTAGTGGTCTTCACAACAATATAAGACTATTTTCTCAGATAACTGGTGATTTTTACCTTTCATCCCGCTTAATAACTTTACACCATTGCTTTCTAATTGGAACAATAAAAAATAATTTCTCTGGAGTTTTTATAGTCGTATTTGTACACATTGGTACTATAGAGTATTTGTATAAGCTTTATTTTCCATATTATCAAATAAAATCAAGATCAAAAGCCATGATTCAATCAATTACTTGCAACACAGGATATAAACTCAGAGAAGCAAGTTCATTGTTGACTATTTTACTCTCCCGTGACGTCACAGATCATGGCGGCAAAAGCGTGGTGTTTCAAATTCATTACGAAATTCGCATTTTTAAATACTTTTTTGCATCGTTGTTTTTGTAGTATGTGAAACGAGAAAAAAATTAAAAATCATCTTTGTGGGATGCCTATGAGATGCGATAGGAAAAAACATGCAAATTGTCTATTATTCATATATCTTCTTAATTCCGCTTGACTTTATCGCTCGGGTATCTTAGCGGCTAAAAGACATACGTTTACTACATAACTTCATCATACAATTGAATACACAGGCAAAGATTCATTATTCAGACTACGCATATTTTTAGATCAGGAACGCAGCGTAACGATAAGCCCTTATTAAAATTCGCCTCCGTATTGCACTTGCTGCGTATGTACTTTCTTGTATAGCTCATGTTTGTGAATCTTATTTACGCATTTCCTAGAAGTCTGGTAATGAGAAATAAGTATAACTGGTTTAGAAAAGGTTACTAAGTAAAAAAGTCTGGATGCAGCAAGTGCGTTACAGTAGCTAATTTTCATAAGTTTGTAATACATAACGCAAACATTGAACCCGTTTGAGCTTATTTATGTTAAATTTAAGTAACTGATTTTGATAAATAATTCACTCCAAAGGATCTGAATTTTTCGGATGACATTCCGTATGTTAAAAATGCTGACAACGTTTCGATCATTTAATATATCCATATTTGTTTACTCTATTTAACTTAGTAACGGACAGTAATGCCCTTTTCTAACAGCAACAAATATCATTCACGGCATTTACCAAAATCTGTTGAATTTTATTTCAGGAAGACTTGAATTACAATGATTCAACAAAACTCAATTTTGGCACATTGGATTTGTAGTGGGAATATGAGTTAAATTTTGTAAAATAAATTGACGACATTCAAGAGCATAGCATTTTCGGGAAGAAAATTTGGAATTTTCTAAAGAACCTCCCTCTCAGAATGGGCCAACAAGCTTAGCCTACGGGAAGAATTTTCCAGTGTAGAGACACAAAAATTTAAATGGGCCTCGAAAACGTGTCCCGATAAGTGCTTTAATTTGCGCTCATTTGAAAAATTCTTTGCAAAAGCTCGAAAATCGTTACTCACTATTAGCAAAATTTAGGAAAATGGTTTGAAATACAGGTGAAATGCGTAATAGAGTAATAACATCGTATGAATCTCATCGCCGTCTATTAACAAGCTAAATCATTCTGAACTTGAAAATGACAAGCGTTATAAGAGAATAACAAAAATTCAAAAATATTACTCGCTTCAAGTTCAGAAGTTGGTTTGTTAACGGAGAGAATTACGTTCAGTTCACTTCATACCACACTACTGTGAACAATGACATTCAGAAAGTACGAGTCATGATCGTAATTAAAAACTAGCGGCTGCAAAACACCACCAGCTATGTTTCAAAAACCACGTTGCAGGCGAATTGGCTGCAATATGTTTCATAGGCGCCATCAGATTTTAATTATTTTCCAGAAATAATGGTCGAACTTTCTGCTGTACACTAGGCGTTAACAAAGTGCTTTGGAAGTTTCAGTCTGGTCGATAATTTGCAGATGACTTTGTTCAGTATAAAACTCCTCGATCCAATGCAGTCAACGAAGTTCAGAACAACTATTAAGTACTCAGACTTTGTTATCTCGAGGGAAGTTACTAACACCGTGAAAATTCAGCACGTCCTGAAGTATTTTCTACTTTGTTATCATAAACTAAAATTCAGAAACCAAAGAAGAGACACGGTAAAACTTTACTTTCTCATTTATACAGTTTTACTACTGGTGCTTTAACTCGACTACTTCTTGTTTATTAAAAGATAATTGTACCGAGAGATGTTAAAGAAGTTTTGTAAAGTTTGTATTTAATTAAAGTGCTTCTTCCAGTAAGAAACACTGGAAGTTGCTTGTTGACAGAGGTTGTTTGCTTTGAGCGGATTGTACAAGTCAATATTTATTTATTACTCTGCATCTGCGTAATCAGATTAAATAGAAGAACTCACACAAAACTAGCTTTGATGTATGATGACGCAAAATATAGATAAGTGTAAAAATTTTGTATAAAGGGTAATTGTATTATATTTAATATTCAAAAAATAGAATACTCAATATATACAGGGTGATTCACGTAGCCCGTTCGTTAGAAATTTTTTGATTTCCCGAAATCGTATTATCAAATTTGGTATCCTGCCACAATCGACTGTTGCAAGTCTAAATAAAATATTTCCAAAATGGCGGCACTTCCGGAAATACGTGAAATCAGTGCCATCTTTGTTTTTTTAATGGAAATACCCGATTTTAATTACATAACTGAATTCTACCATAGATTCTGATTTTAGAACGTCCAAGTTGTCAACAGATATCTGTCATAATTTTGACATGTGCCACATTTTTCGCAAAAAATCGGGTTTGCAGGGGTCTATTGGAACATTCATTACTCCTGGACTATTAGAAATAAATAATTGATTTTTTTAAATCTACTTTTTAAATGCTTGGCCAACATTTTGCGTTATTACTGACACCAATGCTATGTTTCATGCGTTTATTGTGATGTTTCAAATTTGACAATCCAAAAATATCAAAAACTTTATTTTGTTAAATGGTACCTACCATTTCTAACCTCAGAAATCAATGTCTAATTAAATGGAGGCCCACTTTCATTAACATTATGTATGTCTATCTTTAGTCGTTTTTGAGTTATTCTCATTTCTTAAAGAAATATTTTTTTCCTTAACCCTTAAATGCATGATTTTTTATTTTTTCATGAAAAAAATATTTGAGATCGGAAATGATTCAGAACATTAGGGAATATATTCCAAAAATATATTTGAAAAATTAAACATTTATTGGCAAAAAACTGTATGTTGCAAAATTGCAACATTGTGCAAAAAGAATAAATTAACCTTCAATTATGAAATAATTTGCAACAATTATTTTTCTTATTCATGCATAAAGTGACGCCACATTTTTCACAAGAGACATCTATAAAGCCTTTACAACATATATATTTACATCGGGTCCTCTTCTCAGCGAAGATTGGCCAGTGTCCAACTTGATCTACCCGGATATCTTTGGGGGGAACATGCTGAGCATTCCCTCTACGTTTCTTTGCTTGGATAGCTTGTTCAAAACTCGAGCTGGGTCTATGGTCTCTCTTTTGGAGGTATTTTGACATTCAACTTTACATAATTGGCAACCTCACTTCGGAATTTAGACTGAGAAATTATGTTTTGAGATTTTCCCTTTAAAGTCTGAACTCTTTTATATAGTAGCCAATCATTCACCATACCTAAATCTAACAAATCGTAGAAAATTCGTATGTACCATTTTCTACTTTTTAGAGTAATGCGATATCTTCCTATAAAACTATCCATAAGGTCCGCATCACCTATATGGCGATTGTATTCTTGCACAACATTAGGACACTCAACATCCATCGTGCCTTTTTCCTTCTTGTCGAAACGTTTCATGGAAGTGATAGTTTCTTTTCCAGCATAAGTTGAGAGGAGGGTACCATATTTGTTATCTTTCCAAACTGGAGATGATATGTCAATGCCGTCAATTGTGATAAAATACTCAACTGACGTGCATCGCTTTTCTTTCTTAAGGTCCATCTCCGAAGGCAACTTAGAATCTGGAATGACGTTGCGCCTGACGGTACCCAGAGAATATATTGCCTCTCTTAGCAAGGTACAGCATGAGCTCTAGTGATGTTTAATAATTATCAAAATACAGTCTATAATATTGCATTGTGGGAATGATACCAGCTAAACGGACGACAATATTAGCAGATGCACCAATATATGGTTCATTAAATGATCTCTTTTGTAAGTTCTCCTGACCAGAATAAATTTCAAAACGGTAAGCAAATCCTGACACTACAGCCATTACAAACAATTTGAAGCCCCATTGTTGAGGCTTCATTGGGAGATATTGCTTCAGAAAGTGTTTCACTTTGGTAGCACACATCTGCTCATCAACTGCGAGAAATTGTTCCAAAGGGATGCTAAATTTTTTTTATTCTGGGGTCGTAGTTTGTGTAGCCGGTCGTGATCTGGATTTTCACGAGCCAAATGCTTCGAGTTATCATTGAAGTGTATATATACCTCCGTATCTTTTCGAATTTTTTAACAGTCATCGCTTTCCTAATAGAATGGTATCCTAAATCTACACTCCAGTATGCCCTTACACTTGTAAAATGGACTATCGACATGTAGAAGCAGATACTCATGTAGTGTTTGATATCCTCCGCAGTAAAATGAGCACTGTTGTTTGGGTTCTGTTGAGTTGCATATAAGTTTGTTCTTCTGAAAGTCTATCAATGAGTTCGTTTCTTTGTATTCTGTATTCCCCGTTTTGTCAAAACGTATCATCAGTCTTTCAAAAGCGCTTCTGTATGGTTGTCTTTTATTGGCATATTTCTCATGATAGATTCTTGTCGAGAATAAGCAGTTTTTATTACTTGCTCCTAACACATAAATCATATCAATCATTTCTTGTGGAGAGAAATTAATTTTAGCGTCTTGCTATAATACATATACGAGAAATTGACTACTTGATAGTTTAATTTAATGTTTATACTCCGGTCAAAAAACTTCAAAAAATGACCCAACCTCCTGAAAAATCCGAAAGTTTTGAAACTTCGCACACTTATTTAGACTATCGACATGTAGAAGCAGATACTCATGTAGTGTTTGATATCCTCCGCAGTAAAATGAGCACTGTTGTTTGGGTTCTGTTGAGTTGCATATAAGTTTGTTCTTCTGAAAGTCTGTCAATGAGTTCGTTTCTTTGTATTCTGTATTCCCCGTTTTGTCAAAACGTATCATCAGTCTTTCAAAAGCGCTTCTGTATGGTTGTCTTTTATTGGCATATTTCTCATGATAGATTCTTGTCGAGAATAAGCAGTTTTTATTACTTGCTCCTAACACATAAATCATATCAATCATTTCTTGTGGAGAGAAATTAATTTTAGCGTCTTGCTATAATACATATACGAGAAATTGACTACCTGATAGTTTAATTTAATGTTTATACTCCAGTCAAAAAACTTCAAAAAATGACCCAACCTCCTGAAAAATCCGAATGTTTTGAAACTTCGCACACTTATTTAGAGGTACCTAAGAATGAATATACCGAAAGTCCTCATGAATATGAGGCGAGCTCAATTAGCGAAAATAGGATACTTTCTTTGGTTTTTCGTTAGTATCTCGAGAACCGTTGGTCGGAGGCAAAAGTTGATTATATACATAATTAAGGATTATCAAATTTGCTACAAAACTGGTTGTATACATTTTTCTCGTATTCCCAATGATGTTATATACGCTAAAAGAGAGCATTTTGTGAAAAAACACACTAGGGCGGTACACAATGGCATTTCTAATAATATTTGTCAATGGTTTACCTACATTTTTGTATACTAAGGATTTAAGGGTTAAGGAGATAAACTTCACAACTTTGTATAAAAATCACGTGATGTATGTTACTTGATGCACATGATGTAGGTATATTAAACAATGAAATATATAAACAAACGAAAAATGCTGAGGTTCTGCAAAGGAAAATTTTGTACAGAAAAATCAATCAGCTTTGAATCGCTTCTTGGTAGAATGTCCTGCAATTTGATTATCTTGGCCAGCTTCTACACTTGCTGCCTGAAACAATAGGTAAGTATGCAGGAGATGAAGATTAATATTGAGCCATTTTTCTTCCAACCAAAGAGTATCGTATGGAGTTAGCTGACCAGTTTTCTTGACTATATCTTTCAGATCCTCCACAATCACATTACTAAATCCACCCTGTGATTTTTGGTAAGTTTGTAAAGGAATCACTCGAAGTTCCCCTACTGTCATAGCAGGTGCTACCTTGGTGAGCCTCGGTATTGGTTTTTCATGTTCGCTTCCAGTTGTGCTTCCAGAAGGCACACATTTGATGACACCCATAGAATGGAATGTGTTGAGACCGTCCAGTGTTCTAACATTAAAGTCCGCGTTGTCAAACACAAATTGTTGAAAAAGAGTATCATTATCAGGTTGAATGTGATGAATTGCTGACATTTCCAGCTGCTGTGCGCTGTGATATGAAGCACTAAACCCTAAACTTGATAAAAGGTTTACCAACTTCTTGCTTGCAAATCTTCTGGACACAAACAAAGCAACACTGTTCATTATTGCTGATATAAAAGAGGTTGGACGTTTTGTAGAGATAATACTGTGAGCGATAGAAATGCATTTTCTTTTTTTATTTGCATTATCTGCTTTTTTCATTATCAATGTCTCCAGAAAAATTTGTAGAGTTAGGGGTACACAAGAAGCTGCTTCTTTTAAAAAATTGTTGCCCGGAGGGTAGGCGCTTGTATTATACACATTTTTCTGAACATCCTGCCTTATTATTTTTGATGCTGCTTGTACGATTCTTAGTCGCTCATTACTTTCATCAGCTTTTCTGTCATCATACCATGATTTCAAAATGTTTAATCCAACATCATTGAAACAGATGGTTGCATCCCTCCATCCAACTACCATAGCAATTATAATTCTCTCTCCATATTTGTCTTTAAGTTTGCTTTTAATTGTGTCATTTGAAGGAACATCCCCAGATACTGCAGAACGTAATTGTTCAAAGGAAAGTTGGTGAGAGGGACTGTATTTAAACGCAATTGAATAATTTCTAATTTCAACTGTCGTTCCATAGGCACTAATAGGGATTCACAGGATAACTTAGCCGCATATAAATATCAAAACACTTACGATTATTCAGCGTTTTCTCATGCCGATAGGTGTTGGAATCTTGCATGTGTTCGTATAATTCGCCGCCAACTTCTTCAGTCTTGCTAACAGTATTGAAGCCACTACAACTGCAGGTGGATAAGGTATGTCAACTCATGCGAACATGGGTTATTAGCTAGCTAATCGTCTGAGTACGGGTAACTCGCGAACGACGTGCTTTCTGGTTGACATCAACAACTCAACTCTTCTTGAAACGAACAAGACTTCGTAAAATGCGAACGCGCACATGCGCAGTGCACCAAACCATCGAGAAATGCATAATAGATATATACAGCAAATTAATTCCTGCCAAGCACCAAGGAACGAAAGTAAACTAAAACGTCATAGTCTGCACCAATAATAATAATACAAATAAAATGGAAATAAAACATAAACAAGTAAAAAATAAATAAAAATAATTATTACATTCTTGAACATTCCGCACCCCGTAAAATACTATTTTACTCTACCCTACTGATTTGGCAACGGACACAGTTTAGTAACTGGCCGTTTCAACTCTCCCAACGCCGTTTTCACGGTAACTACGCGAATGATACCGTCTGCTCCTGGATGGACTGAGCTGATACGGGCCATACGCCGTCGCAGAGGTGGTGACAACTCATCTTTAATTAAAACAAGAGTACCGACTCTCACGGGATTTGTTTCTGAATCCCACTTATTCCGCTGCTGCAAGGTATTAAGGTATTCGTGACTCCAACGTCGCCAAAATTTCTGTTGGAAAGCAGAGATACGTTGCCAGCGTGACAAGCGAGACAACTTTAAATCTGACAAGTCATGTTCAATGAAGGAACCCAAGGGTTCTAAGTTTAAGAAATGTGAAGGGGAAAGAGCAGTTAAATCATTGGGGTCAGAGCTTAAACTACAAAGAGGTCTAGAGTTCAGAACAGCTTCAATTTGTGTGAAAACCGTCGACAATTCTTCGAAAGTAAGAATTTGATCACCTATAACTCGAGTTAAATGAGATTTAACTGACTTTATCCCAGCTTCCCATAAACCACCCATATGTGGGGCGGAGGGCGGATTTAAATGCCACTCGAAATTTGCCATTTCCACTGCAGATTTCATACAATCAAGAAGATATCTGCTGGCACCAACGAAATTTTTACCACAGTCGCTGTGAATTCTAACACAACTTCCTCGACGAGACACAAATCGACGAAAAGCGGCCAGAAACGCCTCAGTGGAGAGATCTGAAGCGAGTTCCAAGTGAACAGCCTTAGTGGTGAAACATACAAAAAGGCAAAGATAAGATTTCAAAGGTTTTGCACCCCGGGCTTTATTCATAGTAATAGTAAAGGGGCCGCCGAAATCAACACCCACAAATTTAAAAGCCTTTATTTCCGATAATCGAGAGGAAGGCAAATTACCCATAAGTGGATATATGACAGGCGGGTTCACCCTGAAACATGTGTGACACTTTGACAACACAGTTTTAATCGCACGGTGGGGAGATAATATCCAAAACTGTCGCCGAAGCAAACAATGCAAGGTGTTAAAACCTGGATGTAAGTAGGATTTATGATAGTATTCAATGATAAGAACAGTCAAGGCATGTTTTCTTGGGAGCAAAATAGGATGCTTAGCATCGAAATTCAATGAAGAATTTCTCAATCTACCACCAACCCTTAAAATATTTTTATCATCAAGAAATGGATTAAGTTTCCTAATACTCTTTGAACAATTTTTATTTTGTGACAACAATTCTATGTCTGATTTAAACACAAAATGCTGCACTAACTTTATCAGTCTCAATAACGCATCTTGCAGTTCCAGATGAGTAAACTTCTCACCCACCTTTTTCTTGTGCCGACAATATGAAGCAAATCCCAGGCAGTAGCATGTTACACGTTGCAACTTAGACAATGAGGAGAATCTACCAATAAATGAGAAGAAGTCATCTGTTACGAAAACAGACAACGAATTTTTCACTTCCTCATGGAAGATTTCGGTACTATGTTCTTGAGAGATGCTTTGCTCTGGCCAATGTTCAGAAGTCATACATAGCCAGGTAGGTCCAGTCCACCATAAGGGATGTGCAACTAGCTGCGATGGAAATATACCCCTACTAGAACAATCAGCAGGGTTCTGTGAGGATGGGACATATCCCCAGCAATGAGGAGGAACGAGTTCCTGAATTTGTGCGACCCTATTCGCCACAAAGGTCTTCCACCGGTGAGAGGGAGAAGACAGCCAGTTAAGCACCACTTTTGAATCTGACCATGCGAAGAGTTTATAATTTCTATGGACTAATACAAAGGCAGGTAAAATTGCGTTTACCAATTCAGAAAGCAGTAAAGCCGCACATAATTCTAGCCTGGGAAGAGACACTTTTTTCAACGGACTGACCTTCGACTTAGCAGCTACGAAATATATTTGAATGGGATCTGAAAGTATCCTAAGATAAACAACTGCAGCATACGCCTTTTCAGACGCATCACAGAAGGCATGAAACTCAACAGCATGATTTAAATCGTCCATGTGAGTATATCTTGCTATGTGTATGCTAGACAGTAAGTGTAGTTCAGATTGATATTGATCCCACTGCTGTGTCACAGCCGGAGGCAAGGGGTCATCCCAACCAAGTTTCAATGTCCAAATATGCTGAATTAGGCATTTTGTGAAAACCGTACAAGGAGATAAAAACCCCAAAGCATCAAAAATCCTGGCTAACTCCGACAACATTGATCGCTTTGTACAAACACTTTGCCTCTGTCTTACTTCAAATGTAAACTGATCCAAGAGTGGGTTCCATTGTAGACCTAAAATCTTAATAACGATTTCCTTTTCCGCATCAAATGAAATATTTTGCTGAAATTCCGTCGAAATATTATTCAGAACTTCCTGACTGTTACTTGCCCATTTACGTAAAGGAAAACCACCCGCTTCACAAAGCCCAATTACTTGTCTCTGTAATTCCGCTATTGCTTCCAGCGAAGAGGCTCCTGTGATAACATCGTCGACATAGACATCATTTTTCAAGACTTCTGATGCTACAGGAAAACTGCTGCACTCATCAACAGCGAGCTGTTGTAGTGTACGTAATGCCAGATAAGGAGAGGGTTTGACTCCAAACGTAACCGTTTTGAGTCTGTACTCTCGTACCGGCTCATCATCTTTGAATCTCCACAAAATACGCTGATAGTCACACTGATCGGAAACTACCTGAATCTGACGATACATGTGTTTAATGTCAGCAATAAAAACAAACTTATGGAAACGGAAACGAGTCAACAAAATTGCAATATCCTGTTGTAATTTGGGACCCGTGTACAATGTATCATTTAACGAAAGACCATTACTTGATTTTGCTGAAGCGTCATAGACAATTCTCAGCTTCTTCTCATTAATGACCGCATGATGAGGAATATAATACACATCCTTTTTTTCAATTTGTGCTTCTGGCACAACTTCCATATGATTAGAATCCAAATATTCCTTCATACAATTTATATAACCTGCACGAATGCTAGGATTCTTCAGGAGAGATTTCTCTAACGAGTAAAATCTCCGAAGAGCCATATCACGAGAGCGCCCTAAGTGGCAACCATCCTCTCGGAATGGAAGTGACACCACATACCTACCTGAAGGATTTCTCGAATGAGTTTCCAAGAAATGGCGTTCACAATAACTGTCTTCTTTATTGGTTATTACAGAGGGAACATTTTCTAATTCCCAGAATTTGCTAACTATATGATCAATTGAAACCTCTGAAAATAAACAAACCTGCTCAGACTGTTGCGGCACTCCACATGTCACCTTTCCCATTAGAATGTACCCAAAAATAGTATTTATCGCAATGGGATCACCAATCCTTTCACCCCTAACTACACCCCCTGTCAACAAATACGGAACGAATTCCGCACCTAACAACATATCTAAGGGCTGAGGTAAATGAAACTTAGGATCGGCCAATTTGAGGCCATCAAGATGCTTCCAATTTTGAGGGTCCACGGTTGTATCAGGCAAATCCGAACAAATTTTTGGTAAAACAACAGCTTCTATGTTCAAGGTTGGGGCCAACATGTCACGAGGTCGAATATAACAATTTACTATACCCTTTCCAACAGCAGATGGTGTTTGGCTTAAACCTCTAACTGTGACGCAAGAGCTTTTCCTTCGAAGACCAAGTCTCTGAACACATGCTTCCGAAATGAAGGATAACTGGCTGCCTGAATCCAAAACCACACGAATGAGTTGAGAACTCCCCGAGCAATCAACACTCTCCACAACAGCAGTACCCAACAACACTGTCGAAACAGATGCCAAAACACTTAGGCCAATATTACTAGAACCACCTTGCCCCATCGGACACAAAATCTGATCAGCTTGTACCCCAGTTGAAGAGCTTTGTAGTTCATCTACATTTGAACCATCTGATGTTGATGTCTCAGAGTTTAAGCAAACATTAGTGTGCTGACTGGTTAAGCCTGAATTGTCTGATTTGGATCTATCCTTGTGAACCTGTCCCTTAAAATGCAACAAAGTGTTATGTCTCTGCTTACACTGGCCACACTTTCTCTTTGATTTGCAACCTGAAACACGATGCGACTCACCAAAGCAAAGTATACAACGATTCAATGATTTTATCACAGTAAATCTATCCTGAGGTGACTTATTTAAAAATACATCACATTTATATAGCTCATGTTTGGATTCACAAAGACTACATTTACATGAATTCACAATCAACGAAAGCCGTGAAGATTTAGTTGAGGGACCAGCTCTCCTACCTTTAGTATCAAAGTCCCCACAAGAGTTTTCAAGTGCCCGAGCCTGGGCATAAACAAACTCAATCAACTCCTGAATTGAGGGCAATGCATCATCTAAAATAGTTAACTCAAACCGTTCCCTAGTCTGGCCATCCAATTTACGAACAAGAAGATTCAGTAACAAAAAATCAAGTTGATTTTTAAGGTCAGGAATTATTGACCTAAATGCACTTAAATTTTCAGAAAAGCTATTTATGACATGGTTTAAATTTTTTGAAGTTCGCTCTATTACAGGAGGAATTTTATACAAGGCCTGCAAATAACTACCTGCTATGATACGTTTATTCATGTATCTTTTATCCAGTAAATTTAAAGCAATTGGATAGTTTGAAGCAGTTAATTGCAGTGATTTAACTAAAACACTAGCTTCACCTTTCAAAGATAAAAGTAAATAATGAAATTTTTCGACATCACTTAAATTCTGATTTTCATCAACTAAGCTTTTAAACAATTCAATAAAACATTGATATTCTTTTATGTCACCAGCAAAAGAAGGAAGCTGTATCGCAGGAAGTTTGACACATGTTTGCTTAGAGCCTTCAGTATTAATCTTACTTACAGTTGTCTTTCTTTCCAATATTTCCAAAACACACCGTTGTTTTTCCTTAATTGAATAATACAAGTCTTCAAAATTTTGCAAACATTCATGTTCCTGATCCAATTTTTCCTCTTGGTCATTTTCAATAAACATTTCTAGGATTTTAGAGTGAAGTAACTGATGTGCAGAGTTTAACTGGTATAAGTCCTCACATCTAGTCAAAGCTTTATATATATCACACTCATCTCCACTTCTCTCAGCAACTATTAACAACTCAAGAATTTTCTGGCATTTAGAACTAATAATAAATGTTTCTGTCTTTAAAAGTTTCAATTTTTTATCCATTGTACTTAGTCAGACAGCAAATTAACAAACTAAATGTCTAACTTGCAAACAAGTTAAAAACTTCATAAATGAAATTAACCTATTGTTTTTTATGTATCAACTAATTGATACAAAGTATTCAAATATTATGTATTTTATGTAAACAACGAATTGATTACAAGTTTGATCACTTCTATCATGTAAACATTAACATAACCTATCTTATGTATATTAGGCAGAACATCAGAAATGTCAAACGTCAAACCCCGTGAGAAATAAAATTATGACAGGCCACAGAATATAGAAATCTGTGGTAGTTAAATTACAGAACAGTCGTTACAAATGAACTACAAGTAGATCACCACCCAGCAGCGATGACGACAATAAGCCGACGGACACGAATCGTCCTTAATCGACACGATTCAAGAGTTGAACAAAAGCGGTATAAAAAAACGCGATAAAAACCCGATAAGATATAGTATCGCATTTACGTTTATTTTAACGCTTTTTGGACGAATTTAAGTTATTTAATGCAGACTATGATAATCCTGGGTCGATGGACCAATGAGAGGGACTGTATTTAAACGCAATTGAATAATTTCTAATTTCAACTGTCGTTCCATAGGCACTAATAGGGATTCACAGGATAACTTAGCCGCATATAAATATCAAAACACTTACGATTATTCAGCGTTTTCTCATGCCGATAGGTGTTGGAATCTTGCATGTGTTCGTATAATTCGCCGCCAACTTCTTCAGTCTTGCTAACAGTATTGAAGCCACTACAACTGCAGGTGGATAAGGTATGTCAACTCATGCGAACATGGGTTATTAGCTAGCTAATCGTCTGAGTACGGGTAACTCGCGAACGACGTGCTTTCTGGTTGACATCAACAACTCAACTCTTCTTGAAACGAACAAGACTTCGTAAAATGCGAACGCGCACATGCGCAGTGCACCAAACCATCGAGAAATGCATAATAGATATATACAGCAAATTAATTCCTGCCAAGCACCAAGGAACGAAAGTAAACTAAAACGTCATAGTCTGCACCAATAATAATAATACAAATAAAATGGAAATAAAACATAAACAAGTAAAAAATAAATAAAAATAATTATTACATTCTTGAACAGTTGGCATTCCTCATTATTCTCAATAAGGAAGTAAATCTCTTCCATAGCCTTTATAATGTAATCTGCCTCGGGACGTCCACGTTTTCTACCCTCTTCTGGAGGCTTGTGGGACACAAATTGTTGGTAGCAGTCAAGGTGGTACACTCCATCAGCAGCGACAAGATCGCTGATGCCACACAGACGCAGCCTAACTTCTTCTGCCTTTTCATCAACGCTCTCTTTTAGCGCATATAACTCAGAAACCATTAGCAATACGAGAAAAATGTATATAACCATTTTTGTAGAAAAATTGATAATCCTTGATTATGTATATAATTGACTTTTGCCCCCGACCAACGGTTCTTGAGATATTAAGGAAAAAACAAATAAAGTGACCTATTTTCGCTAATTGCCGCTATAGCTCGTCTCATATTCATGAGGACTTTCGGTATATTCATTCTTACGTACCTTTAAATAAGTATGCGAAGTTTCAAAACTTTCGGATTTTTCAGAAGGTTAAACATTGTTTTGACTGGACTATTAAAGTCAATACATTGTTTATTTTGCATAGTTAGGATATAATACATTAACTTGTTCCTGTGTATAAATGTACCTTTTTTCTTAAGAGACACCCAATAGCTCAGTAAATACTAGCTTTAGGCATGGGGATTGCTTCATAAAACTGAAAGAGCATTTGTTGGTGTATCGAAATTAATTATAATATACAAGGTGTTCCGTTTGAATTTCTCGAGAAAACTTGACTCCAGTGTTTTTACTCACCCTGTATACTGTTTTCAATTCTTTTAGGATTGAAGTTGAAAGAAGAACACTTTTGAAAAGCATTGGCATGACGGAGTGTTGTACGCTGACATATTAATGAAATTAGACACCGTCAAATTTGCCTTTATTTTTTTATGAAAGTGGCCATAACTTTTGAACGACTCTGTATAGGCTCCAAAAACTATGCACTGGATAAATTGGCAAAACAAGAGGATATTAAAGATTGAACAATATACAGAGTGTGGCATTTAAAAAAAGTGAAGACTTCTTCTTTTAATTTACGTCCCGCTCGATGTTCTTCCCTTTTCCTTTAATGCCTATAGGGTCGTGCCTAGGAGCGCTCAGTACTTCGCCTAAACCGTCTCACCAGCGGCGACACAGCTAGGGCGCTCATAAAATAGTCAGTCTCAACCGCCACAATTATGCTCATTAATTAAGTTGCATAAAGAACGGTTGCCCTATGGAACTTGTAGTATCATATTTGACAGTCCCAGCACACAAACTTTCCCATTTTCTTATTAACACTATTCAAAGTTATTGCAAATTCCGACCAAAGTTTTCCATTAAGAACTGAGACGAATTAATTCAGAGAATTAAAGATGTTGAATTACCAGATAACACGAGGTTAATTTCACTTGATTTTATTTATTTCCCAGTATTCCTCCAGAAGAAACTTAAGAGCTAATAAAAAATTCTACAATCTAATCATATAAATCAAATATTTCAATCGGATATCTTAAAGCTTTTGGAAACCTGTTTAGAACAAAATTATTTAACTTTCAACAATAAAACTTACCTGGGTAATAACTTTTTAATTATAAGTAGCCCTCTCAGTCCATTAATAGCAGAAATGTTTATGTACAATATTGGGTAAACAATACAAACACACCCTTTATGTAAACTAGTCGTTTTCTGGTATTGATATGTAGATGATATTATAGTTTGTTTTAAATGTACCGACAGACTTTTATCCTTTCTTATTTCAGGAATAAGCCTACCCTTAAATTTAATACTTTTGTTGAGTCTCGACAATGAACACATTAATGTACTTCTATTCGATTTTTTGAAGGAAGTAAATATTGTACTGTAAAAAAAACTTTTAACGTATTTTATACAGTTTGTCCCAAACTGGATGGGAATGTATTCTATCTCCGTTATTATTAGAGATAGGGAAACGGTTAACTTAGCAATGTTTTGTAGAATTTCATGCTCGTTCCAAATATGACTTGTATTTTGCCCTGCCTCTTTTCGTTTTCGAGTATTTTGAAAAAAACCAAAATTTGTCGATTTCTTTTTTCTTCAATACCTAAGTAGGCGTTGATCTGACATGTCTAAGACTTGCACATTATCAGGACACTTTTTATAGAGTAATCTTTTTGTGCTATTCTGAACTTTGTATTGTCATTTGTTTTTGAGCTAAAGGTATCAACGTTTGTATTTATTATGGCAGCCATATTGGATTTTTTGCTCATGTGATAGCCCGTGAAAATAGCTTTCCAACGACGTACAACATGCTTGATAAATTTTGTAATTGCACTGACATTTTTTGAGAAAACCCGTTTTGAGGATAGTAGGCTATGAAATCCAATACCAGGAAGCAAATGACAAAAAAAAGTGTTCAAAAAGCAGTAGGCCATGGTGTCTAACAATAAACTTCTACTTTTAACATAATTTTCCGTAATGATTCACGATAAAAAATGTTGTGATTTAATTTACAATACCTAATTAGGTAATAATGCTAGGTAATATTATGTGAAACAGTTTAATAAGGAAACCCAGAAGTAACAAATAGAAACTTAAACTCCACAAAACACCACAACTGGAAACGGAACTCAACAAATATTAAAATAGAAACTTAAAAATACACTAAATAAAAAATTGTTCAATATGGTCACCATTTTGTTCAATGCACTTTATACACCTTTTTGAAACATGCCTGCAAACTCTGGTGAGGGTATTTTGGTTAATATGATTTATAGCTTCCGTGATTCTGTTTCGTAATTCATTGATATTTTGTGGTGGATCGAATTTATACACATCATTCTTCAGAGTACTCCAAAAATAAAAATCCATGGGAGTTATGTCAGGACTTCGAGCAGACCAATGAACCGGCCCACAAGATTTCTCAAGCATGCTGTACATCAGTGGAAAGATCTTTTTACAAGCTATCACATGAGCGAAAAATCCGAAATGGCTGCCATAATAAAAACAAACGTTGATACCTGTAGCTCAAAAACAAATGATAATCCAAAGTTGAGAATAGAACAAAAAGATTACTCTGTAAAAAGTGTCCCGATAATGTGCAAATCTTAGACATGTCAGATCAACGCCTACTTAGATATTGAAGAAAAAAGAAATCGACAAATTTTAGTTTTTTCAAAATAACTCAAAAACGAAAAGAGGCGGTGCAAAGTACAAATCATATTTGGAACGAGCATGGAATTCTACAAAACATTGCTGATTTAGCCGTCTCCCTATCTCTAATAATAACGGAGATAGCAATACATTCCCATCCAGTTTGGGACACAATGTATATTAGCTTTAGGTTAAATTAGAGTTGAGATTGGGTGGATTAGATCGTAAGTAGGTTATAAAATCAAATCTTAACTAAATCATGTTAAAAGTGTAACAGATAATTTTTAAATTGTAAATGCCGCTCCTATCGTTTTTCCTAATGTCAACCTGTATCTATCCGTGGTCTAATTCTTGTCTGTTTTGTTAACCTTGACGGATCCCTACTCGATATGTGTCCCACTTTATCACATAGGTTAGGTTTTGATTTTAATTTTCTTTAAAAGAAGCAGAAATTTTAAAAGTTGTGCCAAAATACAAAATATTGTTTTTTTTTAATTATTATTTTAGTTTATTAGCTTAAAAATATTAGTCTCGTGGCATAGAATTGGCTGAATCAGTCATTCTTTTTGGTTGCATAGCTTCACTTAAAAAATCTTTTAATAAATTATTGTATAAAAGTCTGTGGCTAATGGAACCTGCTTTCCGAAGCCAAAACACCACTATTAAACACACACACACACACAATTTTATTATACTTTATTCATTGTCCGTTCTTGTTCCAGGGTCTCAAATGAACACAACCCCGCCTACTTTATCGCTAGTCAGCCGCAGGTGACTTCTCCTTCAACTCTTCATTCGAGAGGATGATGAGAAGGTGGCGTTTTTTGGGTCCCGGACCTGAAGTGGAGCATCAGCAGGATCAGCAGCATCAGCAAGAAGAGCTAGAGCAAGTGATTACCAACCGTCATGTCCCTGATGCAGAAAGGAAAAGCAGCAGCAGCGGTTGTAGCAGCGGCAAGACGCCGACAAACCGTTAGCGGCGCTCGCTACGGCATGTTCCGCACGAGGGACACTTCTACTATGATCATCTACACCGACTCGAACGACAACACGATTTCGGTGTTCACGCTGGACTCCCTCACGCAAGCAGGCATCATTTTCATCATCGCCATCGCCATCATCGTCACCAATGTACTCATCATTGCCACTTTTCTTAATTTTAGAGGTGAGTTTATCTTTTACCGGCTGATTACACGGCGTTGCTCGGGTATTATTTATCCCCATGCATTATTAGGCAGGAAAAATCTATATATTCGTATAGAGGTTAAGAGTTTAAAATTGACTAAAAACTTAGTATCTATTTTCCTATATAAACATCAACACCCCGTCGCACCCCTCGTTAAGCGTTCTTAAAAAATACTTCATTCATTCCTGAACGTCACATGGTCTGGGATAGACAGAATTAAAATACTCAATAAAAGGCTTCCTCCAGACAGCAAAATTTATTGTTAAAGAACCCTTCGCGTTTCGGCTACCCAGTAGCCATCCTCAGGGGCAAATCTAAAATGCAATAAAAGGTCTGTTAGAAAACATTGTTTTCCGGTAGGCAATTGTGCCGGTTTAAGCACAATGATCTCAATTTAAACTTTACATACATCATCAAGGTTAAAATCTACAGTCAAACAGTAAAATAGGTGAAAAAGCAGCATTACACGCCAAATAACACAGTAAAAAACTACAGGCTACAGTTAAACAAGCTATGTGAGCTACATTACAGTCAAAAACATGCAGTCAAAGCAGGCTAAAGATTATAATTATTAGACACAATAAAAGCAAAAAAGCTGACTAATTAGTGTAAAAGCAAAATGTGAAATTTAATCTACAAAGCGAAGAGCAGTGGAGTGAACTGACAGAGCAAACGTAACAGGAGGCCACACAGTCAAGCAAAAACCCCATGAGAACTCTTAAGGAGATTGAAAAACTCTCTTAATGAAGTGATACAAGAAAGACAAAATGGCATCAATACTTACTTTCTAATTCTTGAAAATTAGATTCAAAACTATACTGGTTGACAAGGTTGGAATTTTCATCTATTGTACTAGAGGTCCAACAACAACGCACCCGAATGTGCCGGAAAATCGAATCATAGTGTCATCCAATCAATATAAAACGGCAATTAAACCACAAGACGAGAGTGAACGTCGGCCATTTATGAAAACACAAGATAGCAGATGGCGCTCGTTAGACGGCAAAACGGCGAACTAAAAACAAGGACAGAATAGCCGACATGTCAAAGACAAAATGTGGAGAGGAGGGGGGGCACAGAACAGCCATCTTCATATACGTCATAATTTGGCCATAGAAGAACCATAGACTACTTGTAACATTAGTTCACTAAATGATTATACAGTGAAGGAAAGTTCGATATGTCGGTGTTGGACAGGTTAAAACTTCGTTGTCGGAACATTTGACATGTTTGAAAATCTCCATTTCTACTAAGATGAATTGTTCTACTCCAAAACTTGAGGGATGTAAAATCTTGGCATCAGTGTTCTTATTGAAGCAGTGACCACTCTCTCTTAAATGACTACCAAAGACTGACGTGTCATTGTTGACCTGATTTCTACTTCTGAGGTGATCTGACACCCTGGTACTTAATGATATTCCTGTTCTCCCGATGTAAATAGCATTGCAATCGGGGGCACCACATGTTAAACGATAAACACCTGATTTCTTAAGGTCTGGGATATTGTCCTTGTTAGGGATGAAAATATTACTAACTGCGTCTATAGATTTGAATGAAAACTTCACATTGCCTCTCTTGAGGGCTCTAACTACAGTGTTGGACACAGGACCACAATAAGTTAAGGGGAAATATGAGACTCCTTTTGGCTGGGCAAGAGGTAAAATGGTGCTAAGTTCTATTAAGAGCTGACTGCGTAGGGTTCTTTAACAATAAATTTTGCTGTCTGGAGGAAGCCTTTTATTGAGTATTTTAATTAATACTGCATTAATCAATTATTTTGAAGAGTATTTGTTTAAATTTCCTGCTACTTAGGATAAGGTATCCAATTTTCTCGCGCAAACTTTTATCTACTATTTTATTTTACACCCTTAAGGGTTGACTTTCTGTTAATGCTGTTACAGGTCTTATATTATTCTCACGTCTCTAACTGTAAAAACATAGGACTTTCATACAATGCACCCCCTTAGAATCGGAGTTTTGGAATAAAAAGTATCCTATGTAATTCAGCTCATGGTCTATCAGTTTGTCAAATTGTATCCAAATCCGTTCAACCGTCTATGCGTAACAAACACACAAACATCCCATACAAACTTTCATCCCTTATTTTACACCTTTGATAGTTGATTGTCTAAAAATGCTGATAACTGTATTTTATTAGTCAAAACTAGCAAACTCAATACGGATTTGTCGAAATTCTACCTCTAAAAGGGAAAATAAGGATTGGAATTCCACCCCCGTAGGGGTGAAATTTTGAGATAAAAAGTACCATATGTGTTAATTCAGGTCATGGCGTATCTGATATTGTGGAGGTCGATACTTGATGTAAATCCATTGTCAACTTAGATAAACAAATTAATTTACACTATTTTATTGTATGAATATATACAGAATATGCTGTAATTGACAAATCTGAGAACTTCAGCGAAACTGCAATTATACATACAATAAAATAGTATAAATCAATTTGTTTGTTCATCAAACACGGCGTATCTGTTTTCCAAGTCCTATCCAAATCCGTACCTATAGCCGTTTATGCTTGATGGACTAACGAACCTTCAAATTTCGCATTTATAATGTTAAATTAGGATTTTACATTCGTAAGGGTTGATCTTCTGAAAGTGCTGATTCAAATATTTTATTATTTAGCACTCTTAACATAAATACAATTTTTCACGTCCCTACCTTTAAAAACTTAGGACTTTCATACAACTTTCCAGCCCCTCTTTCACCCCCTTAGGGAATAAGTTTCGGGACAGGTATCCTATATGTTAACTCAACTCGTGGTCTATCTGTTTGCTAAGTCTCATCCAAATAAATTCAGCCATTTATGCGTGATTGAGTAACAAACATACAACCATCTCAAGCAAATTTGCATCCCTTATTTTACACCCTTCATGGTTGATTTTCTTAAAAAACTGATACATGAATGTGTAATGAGGGTAGGGATCTTTAACGTGCCCATAATCGCATGGTCACGGGACCGACGGTTTTACACCCCTCCGAAGGGCGGAACGTGCAGACATTTATCTTGTTCAAATACAATGCCACAACTTCGATTGATGTTAATTGCACAGTATGTAGTAAAAAAGTGAAAGGGAAACCCTAAGAATCGAACCCGGTGCCCCTTGGTTCAGAGGTACACGTCCTTACCACCAAACCACCGAGGCTCTTAAACCCCTAAAGCGGTGAAATAGGGATTGGAATTGCACCCCCTTAAAGCTTAAATTTCAGGATAAAAGGTATCCTATGTGTTGATTCTGGTCATGAGATATTTGTCCGCCAAGTATTATCCGATTTCGTTCAAACTTTTACATTTATAATACAGAGGTGACCACTTGAAAACGAAACAGGCGTACCTTAGACGAGGGTCTCGCTACAGTAACAACTCGGCTCGATTATGCGCATTCCGTAAAATATTTTAAGCTACAGTAGGAAGTCAAATACTTATTCCCTGAATATATTTGTAGTTCTAAGTGAGATGTAAGACACAAAGCACGTGCCGCCACCTCGTTGCGGAACCAAGTAGTAAGTTGACACCAACCACCCCCCCCCCCCACGGTTTTTCTGGTATATCTTCTTTCGTATAAGAGCACTAACAAAAATGTTTGTTTTTCTTGAAAGCACTAACGATGCACTAACCAGCGAGTCATAGAGAAAATGTGTATTTTATCAACGAAAAAAAAAAGTTTTCAAGCCGACGGGACATCGACTGTATTTTATAAGGTATTTGAGCACTAACAAAAAATATTGTGTTTCTCAGAAGCACTAACGATTTGCTATCAATTTATATCATTCACGCCTTATTTGCAAAAATCAAGCGTCAAGTTTTTCTGGCATATCTCCTTTTGTATTAAAGCACTAACAAAAGTTTTTATTTTTCTCGAAAGCACTAACGATGCACTAACCAAAGAGTCATACAAAAACATGTGTATTTTATGAACTAAAAGAGATAGTCTTCACCCCTACGGAAAAATGTTTGTTTTTGTCTAAAGTATTTAAGCACTAACAAAAAATGTTGTGTTTCTGCGAAGCACTTACGATTTTCTATTGAATGATACCACTCACACTTAATTTGCAAAAAAATCATGCGTCAAGTTGCCCCCCACGGTTTTTCTGGTATATCTTCTTGCGTATTAGAGCACTAACGAAAGTGTTTGTTTTTCTTGAAAGCACTAACGATGCACTAACCAACGAGTCATAGAGAAAATGTGTATTTTATCAACGAAAAAAAAAAAGTTTTCAAATCCACGGGACATCCACTGTTTTTTCTAAAGTATTTGAGCACTCACAAAAAATTTTGTGTTTCTCAGAAGCACTAACAATTTGCTACCGATTGATATCATTCACATCTTATTTCCAAAAAATCATGCGTCAAGTTGACACACCCCACCACCACCACCCCACCCGTTGTCTGGCATATCTCAATTTGTATTTTTTTTATTAGAGCACCACCGAAAATTTTTATTTTTCTCGAAAGCACTAACGATGCACTAACCAACGAGTCATACAAAAAATGTGTTTTTCATGAACTAAAATAGACTCTTCACCCCGTCGGAAAAATGTTTGTTTTCTCTAAAGTATTTAAGCACTAACAAAAAATTTTGTGTTTCTGCGAAGCACTTACGATTTGCTATTGAATGATACCACTCACAGTCAATTTGCAAAAAATTATGCGTCAAGTTGACAACACCACCCCCCACCCCCCTCGGTTTTTGGCTGCGTCTCCGTTTGTATTAAAACACTAACGAAATTTTTTGTGCACTAAAGAGCACTAAAGATGCACTAACTGGTAGTATACCCAATTACAATAAATTCTAAATGGGGGGGGGGACTTGACGCACGTCTTGTTTTATTGTAGTTTTTGGAAAACCGAGCATATCTGATAAACTACGGAAGCTACAACAACTAAAAAACAGAGAAAGGAAAGACATGGTTGCGACAACATCGCAACTTCGCCTAGACTGTGACGATGCTGAGAAACATTTGTTTAGGGATGTGTAAAAGTTTTAATGAATTGCGTAAGAAGTAATGGCGATACTTCAACCTTGCACGTAACATATAAGTAAGGTGTATACATGTGTTAACAAGGAAAAAATAAATAGCATTGTGCTGAAACTCGACAATGGTAATTTATTTAGACAAACTGCAACATTCGTCTGCAGCTTAGGTCGTAAAGTTCGTCGCCGTGAGTAACAGCCACCGTAAAACTCTAGTTGAGTAATGTAGTGGAGCCATTACCTTCTCCAAATAATGTTTATCCAAGGTTAAGGAATACATCATTTATATTGCTAGGAAATGAAAATTCAATACCATCTGTCTTCCTTTTTAGCGAACTTTCGTAGAAAAAATCGCTATTACTTATATATATATATATATATATATATATATATATATATATATATATATATATATATATATATATATATATATATATAGAGAGAGAGAGAGAGAGAGAGAGAGAGAAAGTGTTTCATAAGTACGTTACAAACATTCAGAGGCATAATATTAGATAACTATTTAAAAAAATGTTTATATAAACAAGTGTCCTCAGTTGCCTAATTTACAAGATACAAGATGTTGAAAATTTAAAAAATATCGTGTGTACACATCATAAGTAGTTTTAAAACCCAGCTCTTCAGACAGTCAGTGGCGTAGATATGGGTAATCACCTCAAGATTTTGAACAAAAAAACAATATTATGTGTACCTGAAAATCGAGTTACATTTTTAGATGGAGAATTTAATGCTTAACAAAAATCAACTCAGCATTTTAGTAAATTATCTTTAAAAAAAATACTAATGAGGAGATGCCGACTTTAGAATTTTGAATGTTTTTTCAAATAAGCGCTAGGCCCGCTAGAACACATATCCGAGGTCAGTGTGAATTTTCATATGTTTATATATATATATATATATATATATATATATATATATATATATATATATATATATATATATATATATATATATATATATATATATATATATATATATATATGTGTGTGTGTGTGTGTGTGTGTGTGTGTGTGTGTGTGTGTGTGTGTATGTAGGTATGTATGTATACAGGCCGAATAGCTCAGTTCGCAAAATGAGCAACCTCTAGAATCGTACTAGGAGGTCGCGGGTTCGCGTCCCGTATTCAGACAGTCGGTATTTTTGCTGGAATGTGTAAAGCCCGGCTTCTGATGAGTTATGGGTGCTGCCCTTTGTCTATATGTGTATGTAAGCTCCCTCCGCACAATTCTAAAACTTTTGGGTGCGGAATATGTCTACCGTGGAATTTATTATATATATATATATATATATATATATATATATATATATATATATATATATATATATATATATATATATTATAACGGTAACTTGGGGTGGCTGGGGGGATTAATACTAGTACCTAACGTGGAGAATTTCCGGATAACTTTCGGGACACGGCTTTCCTACGGGATCATGCTCGAACGCCAGCCCCGATAGAGTTTTTTTCTTCAGAGTCGGCGCGCTTTCACGGGATTCTTGCCCCCTCGCCAAGTCACTGTCGACGACCACTCCAGCCCAGCGTAGACTCCAGTGGAGACAGGGTTCGCCCAAGTTAAAACGAGTCCCATGGGACTTCTGGTTTTGGTCTTTATTAGAGATAAATTGGTAAAGCTTATGGGTGGATATTCGGGGGTGTTTGAATGACATACCGAGTAAATTGAAATAGTTCGGGACGCAGCAAGTGCGTTATGGTAGTGAATTTTCATAAAAATGTTTTTAATAGCAAATATGTGTGTTTTTTTTTAAGAAAGCAGGCATAAAATTTGGTTACCAGTATAACCTATATAGTAAAAACAATGTGCCATGTTTCATCAAAATAACTTTATTGTTTGAAAATGTAAAGAAAATTCCGAAAGTGTTCGGGAAATAACTCGTTTCTTGGTCAACCTTATAGGTTAACATCAAATTGCGCTTTTTAAATATGAAGCATTTGATAAAAATTCGTTACTATAACGCACTTGCTGCGTCCAGAATTTGTTTTCTTACAAACATGCATTATATTTCGATGGAAAATGCTAAAATGCAATAACATAAGGCGTGTTTGATTAAAAAAAAATATTTGTATCACTAACGACTTATGGGCCACCCTGTGATTGTATATATATTTTTTAAGATGTAGCTCAAGACACCCTATAATTAATATATACAATATTTTTTCATATCTTGTATAATAACGGATATATTGAGCTTTATTGATTTTTTACGAAAATTAGACAAAAATTGTATATCATTAAACGATAAACTCTATAGCTAAGGCTACTGCCAAGCATCAGAGAAAGGGTCTATTTGAAATGAATTTTGTGGAAATATTTTAGTAAAATGAAGGACAATGACGGTTGAAACTAAGACATCAGGGTTTGTAAAACATTCTTCTTGAAACATTTTCTTTCCATAGCCCGTATGAGATCCAAGGTCTTTGCCTAAATGTTGCCAATTTTGACGTTTAAAATCGCCACTTTGACGTTTCGAGGAAAACCCCAATTTATTTTTCTTTAAACGCCTATAACTTTTTTGTCTTTTGACCTGACCTACGGAGCTAAATTTTGGTAGGTAGCTCACCTATAACGATATAAACCCGCGTACCAAATTGGTTGCCCTTACTTTGTTAATTCTGGAGATATAATTTTTTTTTTAAAGGAAACACAAAATTTTCCAGGAAAACCTGGGCCGATTTACCTGGCTAACGAACTTATGCAAGCCATTTGCAAAAGGAAGGTATTTACCAAAATTAATCAAAATCGGCCCATTATTTTTTGAGTTATCGGTGTGATATATATATATATATATATATATATATATATATATATATATATATATATATATATATATATATATATATATATATATATATATATATATATATATATATATATATATATATATATATATATATATATATATATATATATATATATATATATATATATATATATATATATATAAACATATAAAAATTGAAACTGACCCCGGATATGTGTTCTGGGGGGCCTAATTAGCGCTCATTTGAAGAAATTTTTTCAAAATTTAAAAGTCGGGATCTCCTCATTAGTGAATTTTTTTAAGAAAATTCACTAAAAGAGAATCTATATACAAACTATTTACCAAAGAAAACAAAGGAATTCCTTTTACTAGAAATTATGTACAGAGTAGTTATGAGGAACCAGAGGCAGAGGCGGTTCTGTGACTTTAGCAAAGATATTCAGGGATGGTACGAAGGGTGGGTGACGCGGCAACTCCTTCAACGGTAGGGGTTTTGATACGAAAATAGGGGTGGCAAGAAAATCAATTAAAGGAAGCTTCTCCCAACAGCAGCGGGGAGCGTCAGATAGACCAGGAAACCAGGTACCGTCTGGCTATATCCTCGCTCCGACTCACTGTCGACAACGCAGAGGCGGCCGCACAGAGGGCTGTCTTTAACCGGAACCGACGACGCAATCACCACGACGGTCCCGGCAGTGAAAACGGTAAAATATCAAGTTATTATTTTAAAAGATGTCGGAAATGTTCACTTTGGACTTGGCGATAATACAATGACACAGTTCATCTAACGACCCACAAACTGTCTTAAAAACTACCGATTACACATTGTCCCACAATAGTCCCCTGTGGGTTTGGGGACTAACTAAAAGAATATGCCCCAGGTAACTCCTGCCTGTCGTAAGAGGCGACTAAATGGAATCAAACACTGGCAGCTCTTGTCCAGGTGGGCCTAGAGGGAGGCGGATATCTCTGGGGGTGATGTGCAACCGTATTTTGACGCCTCCACTGTGGGCTTAGAGATGGGCCATTCACCTCGCTTGGTTGTTACTCGGGAGCGGAGTTCCAGATGATACCGCCCTGGGTTGACCGCTGGCGGGTGTCGTGTGTTCAAATGACCCGGAGGAGGCTGTGATCTCTGATGACTGGTATACACCCGGAGTCTCGGGCCCCCACTGTGTGCTACGAAACAGACGGACGGCCTCGCTTGGGTGATGTTCGGGAGCGGGATTCGATAGAACGACTCCTGCAGGGAGTTGGAATTGTTGGGTGAAATTTAAATATTTAGACGTGAGCCACAATAGACCTAATGTCGCGGTGGAGGGACTGGAATAGCCCACTCACAATAAATCTAATCTAATCTAATTTAATCTAATCTAATGTGGTCCCACAGTAAGTAATCAAGAGGTGTGAGGTACGGCAAACGAGCTGGCCTCTATGTTTGACCTCGAAGTACAATCCACCTACCTCAGTAAGTTTCGTCTAAATAAATTCTGAACTCCCAAAAATAGTGTAGTGGGCACCATCTTGCTGAAATGTTACATCCAAGTAAAATTAGAGTCTTTTAAATTTTCTTCTAAAAATATGGAACCTATAAAGTGGTTACCTAAAATGCCCGCCCAAACATTAATCTTTTAGGGTAATTGGGTATGCCCCTTACACATGAGGAATACAATTCAGGGTATTTACACTTCCATTCAGGTAAAAAGTACTTTCATTGGTAAAACAAATATACTGTAAGTAAAAATGATTTGCAACAATTCTTTCTGCCATAATCTCGTAAAATACAAGTCGCCAGTCCTTGCCATCTTCAGCTAACTGGTGAAAAACTTTAATTTTGTTAGCGACTTTATTAGTTTTTAACATTCTCTCTACTTATGTACTAAAAATGTTACATGTTTTATCCCCCTGTTTAGTTAATTGTTGCTGATTATGTACTATTTCAGCTGGCAGTTGAATTTCAACATCTTCCATAATTTTCGATCTTCAAAATCTTGGAGTATCTTTGACCGTTCCTGTCGTGGGAAATTTTGCCCTCAGTTTCTGAAGATGTTTTCTACACATCGGACGGTCCGGAAAGCGTTCATTAAAACATATCACTGCGCTTTTCTGAGGCGTCATTTATAAATAAAAGTTAATCCTACAAATAACTAGAATGAAACCCTACAACTTGTGTATAAAATATTTTTGTAACGTGTATAATAAAAGAGGTAAGAGGGGGGTGACGAACTTTAGGTCATCACTATATAATATATATTGTTTAAGGCTTTGAAAGAAATTACATCAATTAGATCGTATGTAATTTGAAAGTCAATACAAAAATTTTATTTCTTTGTACAAAATTATCTTAATAAAAAGGTTTAACAAAAAGTGTGCATTTTTAAAGATTCCATAAACGGTAAACACTAAATTATAATTTTATCAGCTTGTCATTTCGCAGTTTCCAATGCTTTTGACAAATTCCTCAAAGAAGGAAAATATCAGCGAGTCTTTCATCGGTGAAAAGTTGCGTAGTCTGTCATGTCATCGATTCTAAAAACAAGCGAACAAAAGAGGGTCTGAATCTTTCAACAGATATTGATCTCATCAGATTGTATTTCAGCTATAAATTTGGTGGGCTCTCTAAACTGAATAATAAAATGTAGCATTCAACAGAACCTAATAACGTCGTCTACCCAAGAAAACAATCCTTTAAAAATGCAAAAGTACACCGTTTATGGAAGACAAGCTTCACTAAGAGTTTTCCACATACATGCTGGTCCATAAGTAAATAGCTAGAGCACCAGTGAATTCTTGGCGTTAAAATATTACAATTTTTCGGAACTCGACTCAGTCCAAAAGTCGAAAGTCTGGACGCAGCAAATGCGTTATGGTAGGGAATTTTCATAAAAATTATCTACGCAATTTTTCTCGAAAATTTTATATGCGTCAAAAAAATTAAAGTTTGCCTGTAATATTAATGGATTCTGATTACCACACACAATATTTTGGTGCTGAGCGGTGCTCTAACCTCCAGCAGCAACCACATTTTTTTGAGTAAATGCTTATAGACGTGACTGTCCTAAATAGGTTTGCTACTGGGAGCGACCACAGGCTTGTTCGAGCAAAAGTAGCTATTGACATTGGCAAAGAACGACAAAAAATGATCCAAAAGAGCAATAAATCAAATTTACTAATAATTCCAGCAGATGTAAATACCTTTAAACAATGGATCACCACTAAATTAACCAAGGCTAAAATAGAACACACCATTGGTAACGACATCAACAAACTGAATAATATCATCACAACCACACTAACTGAATCCCAAAGTCGGAACTGCTCAACAAATCAAAGGGAAGCAAAACTAAGCAGGGATATGAGGTCAAAAAGCTATGCGTCTGAAGAATAATTAAGAGAAATAAATAAACAAATTTCAAAAGGCATCCAACGCGACGTAAGAGCTTTTAGACACAACTAAATCAAAGATACCATAGAGAACAACAAGTGTATGAAAGTTCTACGTAGAAAGCTTGACAATGGAAAGACACAAATAATAAAGCTTAAAAATGCACAAGTGCACACATCAACGAACAGGGTAGATATTCTAAATACAGTGGAAGAGTTTTATGGAATGCTACATAAAAGCCAAAGTGATATAAGTCTGTATCCAGAATTTGACATACTAACCCGTAAAAAAGTGTGGTTAACCAAGGCTCGGAAATACTGATGGAAATATCACTAGATGAGATTAAACTAGCCCTGAAAAGATGAAAAATCAAAAATCGCCCGGTGAAGACTGCGTGGTTTCCGATGCAATAAATATTGGTGGTCCTTGCTTGCTCCAAAAAATCAAATCTCTTTTCAACATTTGTATCTTCAATAGTACGATACCAGCAAAGTGGCACAACACCATCGTAATACTGGTCCACAAGAAAGGAGACATCTAGAACCTAGAAAATTACAGGCCGATAAGTCTACTTAGCCACCTCTACAAATTATTTACTAGAATAATTACCACACGACTTGAAAAGAAGTTAGACTTGGTCCAGCCAGTGGAACAAGCCGGTTTTCGAAGTGGGTTTGGAACCAATGATCATCTCCAGAGCGTCAAAACAGTGATTGAAAAGACCATTGAATATGGCAGACCTCTTGTCCTTGCTTTTGTGGATTTCCATAAGGCTTTCGATACTATGGAGCTGGACGCAGTGTTGCAGTCCCTAGAAGCATGCCGACTATCGCTACACCAAACTAATCTACTATATATATATATATATATATATATATATATATATATATATATATATATATATATATATATATATATATGCTACGCTTGTGGTAAAGCTACATGAAAACACGAATCCTATAATAATTGGGAGAGGAGTACGCCAGGGAGATACGATGTCTCCAAAACTGTTTATCACCGTCCTGTAATATGTGTTCAAGAAGCTAGATTCGGACCAGAAAGGTCTAAGAATAGACGGACAAAGTCTGTCAAACTTACGGTTTGCAGACGACATTGTCTTACTGGCTGACAACTTGAAAGATATTAGAGTGATGCTACAGGAACTTCAGGAGGCCTGTGCAACAGTAGGTCTAAAAATGAACATAGGAAAAACAAAATTTATGACAAACCTCGTCCCTAGTAACAACCTAATTATTGAAAACTCTGAGGTTGAATGGGTAGATAAATACACATATTTGGGCCACGAGATAAGCATATCCAAAGCCAACCTACCATGCGAGATAAACAGAAGAGTTATACTCGCCTAGGCGGCTTACGGCAAACTTGGAGACGTTTTAAGAGGCGAGCTTACAATATGCTTGAAAAGAAAAGTTTTCAGCCAATGTGTTCTACCGGTTATGACCTACGGCGCCGAAACACTAACCCTTACCAACGTTTCTGCTTAGAAACTAAAAGTAACACAGCGCAAAATGGAGACGTCGATGCTTGGCGTTTCGTTACGTGACCACATTAGAAATGAAGAATTATGCAGAAGAACAAGGGTGATTGATGTGGTCATACATGTGGAATGGAAGTGGACGGGTGATGTGGCTCGCATGCAAGATGACAGGTGGACAAAACGATTACATGAATGGAGACCCAGATCCGATAAAAGAGACAGAGGAAGACCACCAACTCGCTGGACAGACGACATTACAAAAAATACAAAAAACTGGATTCGTAGCGCTAAAGACAGAAAAGAATGGACTCAACTAGTGGAGGCCTATGTCGAGCAGTGGACGCAGAGGGCTGATTGATGATGATGATGTTGATGATGAAATGCTTATAACTTTTTGTTGATATCAATTTAGAGATCTAAGTTTTCGCACGTAATATACTTTTTAGAACGTAAACCTGCGTACTCAATTTGGTTGCCATAGCTTTTTTATTCGAAGACACAGAAATTTTCTAAAAGAAAACTAGTCCGATTTTCCTGGCCAGCGAATTTATCAAATGCACTTACAAAAGGAAGGTACTCACCAAATTTCATCTAAATCGGGTAATTATTTTTTGAGTTATCGGTGTGACATTTAAATATATAAATTAGAACTGACCCCGGATGTGGGTTCTAGGAGTTCTAGTATGCGCTCACTTTAAGAAGTTTTTTCAACAATTCAAAGTCGCGATCTCCTGATTGAGAATTTTTTCTACAAACATTCGCTAAAAATAATAGGCTATTCAATCACAAGCTATATAACTTGAATTGATGCCAAAGCATCAGAGAAAGGGTATATTTCACTTATAAACGTCACACAGTCAGGAATAAACATAAATAAACGCTCAATGAATTTTTGCACAATCAACCAAAGGTTGCAGTGCTATCAGGGCGGCAAGACCGCGGACGAGCCCTGAGGGGAAAAAACACTCAATGAAAGGGTTCTGATTAAGACAATATTTTTTTTAATCCCTACGCGTTTCGGCTAACTAGTAGCCATCTTCAGGGGTAATTTTTCAATTCTTGAAAATTGAAGTCAAAACTATAGGAAAGGTTGACAAAGTTGGAATTTTCATCTATTTTACCAGAGGTCCAACAACATCGCACCCGAATGTGCCAGAAATCGATTTACAATATAACCCAATCAGTATAAAACGGCGATAAAACAGGAACAAATTCATGAGAGGGGGTGGCGCTGTCGCGACATTATTGATTGGGTTATATTGTTAATCGATTTCAGGCACATTCGGGTGCGATGTGTTTGGACCTCTGGTACAATAGATGAAAATTCCAACTTGGTCAACCATTCGTATAGTTTTGACATCAATTTTCAAAAATTGAAAAATGTACCCATGAAGATGGCTACTAGTTAGCCGAAACACGTAGGGATGAAAATTTATTGTCGGGATCAGAAGCCTTTCATTGAGTGTTTAAAGGGTATATTTGTTATGAATTTTTTCTACGAAATTCAATAAGTGTGGCGATATACGGTAAATGTACAGGATGTTTAAAAAAGACGGGGCAATATTTAAGGGGTTAATTTCCTAAGTCATTTTATGAAAAAAAATTCCCATAAACATAGGTGCTAAAATGCATTGTTTCCAAGATACAAGGTGTTATTTTTTTTTAAATAACGATTTTTTAAAAATAATTCAAATATCTCCTCACCGATTGTTTTGAAATTTGACAGCGTTGTTTGTAGTAATAATGGGCTGATTTGCCCCTAATTACATACAGATTGTTAAGTCGATTGGCGTTAGTGACATAAAAATGTACGCCACTGACTGCAATATGATTTGTATATTATTTTGAGATAAAGAAACTATAACTACAAGTTTTTTCTCTTGAAATTTCTCAGCATCTTGAATCGTTTACACGATAAAAAATAAAAAACTTCTTATGGCATGTCCATTTATCATACAGAAAATCACAAACACGAACAATAATTTTTGTTGAGGTCCCCCCCTAATGCCAATGGACTTAACAATCATAATCTAATTAGGGTCAAATCAGCCCATTATTACTACAAACAACGCTGCCAAATTTCAAAACAAGCGGTGAGGAGATATATGAATTATTTTTAAAAAATCGTTATTTTACAAAAAAATTTAACACCTTGTATCTTGGAAACAATGCATTTTAGCACCTATGTTTATGGGAACTTTTTTTCATACAATAACCTGGGAAGCCAACCCCTTAAATATTGCCCCATCTTTTTTAAACAGCCTGTATCTACTGCCTCACAAAAATAGCCAACTTACTTAAAGGAAACAATGTACGTGACTACAACGTGGTTATTATCATCTCTTGTTCTTTTTCGGTCATGCACATCCGTTACTTAATAATTTACTTAATACTTTATTTATTTTAAGCAAATATTTTATGTTTATAGTCTAGAAAATGGTCTTTGTTTTGTTAGAGGTTTGTAAACAAAGTACCTGAAATGAGAAATCCAAAAACCTGGCAATAAAAAAGGTTGCACACACGTTGTTTTTCTGTCCGAGGGCAGAATTGTGATACATAATGAAGTCTTAATAAAGCCAGGATGTATATCAAATTTAATCAAAATAACTTCATTATTTTAGGATATACAACTGTTTTGGCGGAAGCTTCAATATTTTAGAAAAAAAAATAGTTTGCAACTGTGTTAAAATTTCTAAACCATTGTTTTGCTTTGCTTGCAGGTCCCTCCGAGGTGATTAACTGCTATCTCCTCTCCTTGGCTGTTGCAGATCTACTATGCGGGCTCTTAGTAGTGCCACTCTCAGTGTACCCCGCCGCCGTGAGAGACTGGGTATACGGAGACATTCTCTGCCGGCTGATTGGCTACGTGGAGGTGACTCTCTGGGCTGTGACTGTATATACTTTTATGTGGATAAGTGTCGATCGCTATCTGGCCGTCAGAAAACCCTTGCGGTACGAGACCCTCCAAACCAAGACCCGATGCCAATGCTGGATGGCCTTCACGTGGATATCTGCTGCCATGCTCTGCTGTCCCCCGTTACTCGGCTTCACGAAGCCCCTTTTCGATCAAGACGCCTATATTTGCATGCTAGATTGGGGCAGCATGGCCGCTTACTCGGTTACACTCTCCATCCTGGTGCTTGGTCCTAGCCTGATCACTATCGTTTACACCTACACCTACATCTTCAACATGTTGAGAAAACTTAAAAGTGGAGTACCCTTTCACGATAAAGAATACGCTACGGCTCTATCAGAAAACCTATCGAATCCCAGTCACATGATGTCTTTTGCCCTGATAATGGCTTTCTGGTTATCATGGACTCCATACATTGGTATTCGTTTGTACGAGTATTTTACTGGTGTTAAGTTACAAGTGCAGTTCCTCCATTTCGGGATAGTTTGGCTCGGATTCCTTAACTCTTTCTGGAAGGCAATGATTTTGATCACAATGAGTCCACAGTTTCGCTTAGCCCTACGGATCTTCTGCATGACGATTTGCTGCCGCTATAAGGGACGAATGCAGGCGGAACTGATAGGTATGGAAGCAGATGACTGACTACTCTTTCCCATAACGGGATGCTTTCCTGGTACAAGATTCCCAATCACAGGATTAGCCATGAAAGACTATGAATTTGTTATCGGTAAAATAAGGAGATACTGGTGCAGATTGTCAAGAGGTAGTCAACGTTACAATAATTAGGCTTGAGGTTAAATCGAATCGGCCGCGAATGAATGAATAAGACTGTAGTTGATGTCTCGGTAAGAGTACCGTGTAGATAATATGTATAAAGCTAGAGTGTACTTTGTAACTTTGAAGAGTCAATTAATACCTAACGTAGGTTTCAAAACTTTTAAATGTATCTCAATGTTACTGATTGTTTGCAGTTGATGCAAGCTTTTACTACAGCTGAAGCATGTCAACAAATCGCTTAGTGTATAATAATATAAGGTAACGTTACATAACACCAAATCTACAAAATATATTCAATTTTTTTTAATTGCAAAGTTTTATATGTACATATATTCGATTTCCATTACTCTCTAGATCTATTTCACTGGAAATAACATCATGAGCTGACTAAAAAAAATTTATGAACTTAAGATATTTTGTTTTTTCAGAATTTGACAATTAAAAGTATCAAAACAATTTGACATCAATCACTTATTGTTATGCTTTTTGAAACGATGCGATTTTAAGAAGCTTAAGCATTGATGATGCAATTTCCATGTCCATATCATTCTAACTACACCATTTCTATTTCGAAATACAACGAAATAATGATTGTCACTTTGAATTAAAATATCTGCTAATTTTAGTCGATCATGTCTTGAAAATACGTATAATGTATAATAAATTATGTTGCCTTCAAAATTTATGTACTTACTAATAAATCGGAAAATCTTTAATCAAATAAATACTTCATTCTAATAAATCTCAGGCTATTAGAATTTACATGTTGGTAGGGCAGTTTTTGTGTAATGAAAAAACAATGTCTGTTACGATTTCCATCTTTCCATAGCTATGTCCATCTTATTTTAATTGCGAGCTAGACCTTTGGTTAATTACGTCATCGAAATGGGCAATCGATAAAAAACACAGGAAGATAGAGATTTTTTGTGAAACAACTTGTGCACTATCAATAGCTCCATATAGGGATAGATTTTTGTGAATAGTTGTTAATAAAATTCGATAAACTGGTACATATTCAGCGATGAGTTATATAGTGATCAAAGGCTTGTTTTTTTCTTTAACGTCGGTCTGTTTTCACGACTATGGCCAATCACCGACATCGCCGAGCACTTTTACCTCACTATCCTGGAAATTTTGCCGAGCTCCTGCCTTTCTGTAAGCGGGGTAGGGATCTTATACGTGTCCAACATCGCATGGACACGGGACCGTCGGCTCTACGCCCTCTCCGAAGGGCGGAACGTGCAGACATTCAACTTGCTCAAATACAATACCAGACCCTCGGTTGATGTTAATGTTACAGTATGTACTGAAAAAGTGAAAGGAGAACGCTGGGATCGACCCCGGTACCCTTTGGTTCAGAAGCACACGTTGCTACCACTGAACCATCGAGGATGCCAAAGTCTTGTTGAAGTAGCTACTAATGGAGTCTCTCAAAGTTTTAGTTCTGCGATTGGTATCTTTTTAAATCCATTCTAAATTTAAAGATAGAGTCACTCTAAATTTGGTAAATCTACATATAAAATACCCAAACTCTGAGTGTTCTTATTATTTAAGGAGGATACTGTATTTAAGCGTTGTTAAAAAGTCTTGCAGGGTGACGAAATAATACTTATGACATATTACTCAATATGTTATGCTCAATACTTGAGTTCACACAATGACCGAAAAAAATTTGCAAAACTAGTTTCGAGCAACGAATATTTTCCAATTCCGAAATTTCACTTTTATACGGCTATTGAGCGTTACAAAATAAGTAGAACTATTTTTGCCCATTTTGAATTGTACGAAACTAGTCTTATACATTTCTGAATGACCAAAACTAGTTCTGCTTGTTTTATTTAATTATAACGTCCGTCACCCGAACCAAGTGAGCTGAACTGGTCACTCAATTAGGTCGTTTATATGAAGCTTCAGGTACTCAAAAACATAATCTTATGACGAGAGACTATACCAGAGTTAGTTATATTAAAGAGGTAAATTTGTTCGAGGCAGAATCAAACCTCTATCTGCTAAACAGTACAGAAGAATAAAGCACTGTGATATAATAAGAATAACTGGTGTGGAAAAGTTAATCAAAAAAACGCACAAAAGATTGTGATGCTACCCTGTATTTTGTTTGGACCGATGAAGTGTTTCTTATAATTCTAAATGTCATAAACGACATAAAGGTATGCGTAAAGTCTATTTACTTTTAGGCTGGAGTTTTTCATAACGTGTGCATCTTATTTCAGCATTGGCAAAAGGGATTGAAAAACATTCAAACATTACAGGAGAAATTATTAACATATACCTAAAATTGTGTGAAATGGTCAACTGAAAAAACGGCACATAAAAAAGGAATCGTTCTTAAGCCTGTTTTAAGTAAACTCATGAATTCTCCGTGTCAAGTAGATCTTATTGATATGCAGGCTGAACAAGGCGAAGACTATAAATTCATATTAAACTATTAAGATCATTTGATTAAATTGTGTGTGTTACGCCCAATTAAAAGTAAGACTACTATAGAAACTGCCCGACACCTAATAGAAATTTTCTGTTTATTTGGGGCGTCATCTATTCCTCATTCTGATAATGGCCGTGAATTTTCTAACCTAATGGCCGTGTATTTGCTAACCTAATGGCCGTGAATTTGCTAACCTAATGGCCGTGAATTTGCTAACCAAGAAATAAATAATTTAAAGTGTCAGTGGTCCCATTTGAAAATTGTACATGGAAAACCGCGTCACTCACAGAGTCAAGATATTGTGGAATGTTGTAACAGAGATGTGCGAGAATCTCTTATATGTTAAATGTCCGATGAAAATATTAGATACTTGGGTGACAGATTGTGTTTTGTCCACTGAACAAAAAAATAGAAGCACAGTGCAATGAATCAATCTCCGTACAAGCCATGTTTGGGTGCGCCCAAAAATAGTTTAAAGGACACTGACTTTCCCCAAGATTTGATCCATTGAAATCCGAAAATGATCGCGAAAAATTGTTAAATACAACCACTGAATTTCACAATATTACTGAATGTATAGAAGAAGCTAAAACTCTTCAAGATAAAGTGCAAGTTTCTACTGTCGATGAATAGATTGAAAATATAGCGGGTAGCGTAGTGCAGGGTTTTAATGAAGATGAGGAAATCAAAAATATGGCGGATAGTGAAGTGCAGGGTTTCATTCAAAATGGAGAAATAGAAAATATGGCAATATGTATTGTGTGTCAATAACCTATCACCATTCTGGAAAACTACACAAAATGCATGCTGCCTGCGGTCTTTTAAAACTAAGCAACGAATTTGAATCAGAATTTCAATGTTTTCTTTGCCAACGTTTCTCCGATATAACTACCAATCTTGAAAACGCTAAGATGTTTGGTAGTACAATCCAACTTGATGCTCGCACAATCAAATAAAAAATTTTGGCCAGCCCTGGTTGGCGACAATGTCCTTTTACCAATACGAGACGTGGATTGTAGAAGATTAGCACCACAAAATTTAATGGCAGTTGTTCAATCGGTTGATGACGGATTTTAGAAATTAGTAACAAAGACTGGAATTTTACAGCACATTTTTGTAAAAACGAGTTTTAATTGGGTGACGTTTTTATAGACAACAATAATGTTGGCGACAAGAACAAGAAAGATATATCACACAGAACCGGATCATAATATATATATATATATATATATATATATATATATATATATATATATATATATATATATATATATATATATATATATATATGGATCTACGCAAGGGTTTATTTCATGTACGTGCGATAAAAAGTTTATTAACAAATTATGTTCTTGTCGAAAAAGTCTGGAATTCAAAATCTTGTTCAAATAAATAATTTTTGAACATTTAACTGGATATTTGCCTAAGAATAAAATTTTATTTTTTGGTATATTTGGCAGTATTTAAATAAAATATATTTCAATACCATTCAGCTTTAAGTTGTTTCTTATTTAAAATTTGGCTATGAAATATCTACATTATATCATATTCCACCTCATAAATCTCACTGGGCTAGTTCAGAACAATAAAAAATAACTAGTTCTGCTTATTTTTGTTCGAACGCTGATTAAATGAAAACAGCAGAACTAGTGCTGATCTTTCAAAACTGTACAAAACCAGTTTTGTACAATTAGAAATGCGCAAAACTAGTTCTGCTTAGTTTGTAACGCTCGATAGCCGTATAAAAGATTTTGAAAAATATTCTTTGTCCAAAACTAGTTTCGCACATTCTTTCCGGGCATTGTGCGAATTCGAGTATTGAGCGTAAGATATATACATAACAGTCAAACTAGCGGTAAGTGAGATATGGACCTAAAACTGTTAAAAGTTATCAAAATGTTATCATCATCGATCGATAACAGACCATGAAATCTACAATCTGGGGCTACTTCCTCTGATAGCGTCACATCACAATAAACTTTTTCCCCAGAGATAGCATTATTTTCGCATTTATAGTTAAAATTTGAATCAGATTTATTACCAAAAAAATCTTTCTGGTACAGTCAAGTTGAGTGTAGCTGCCAGTCCACTCCACAGAACGTTTGCAATTTCCTAGTAAAAATGACAAATGAATATAACACTATGTAGAGCAACAAAAATATCCCACATATGTAGAGCACCCTACTAACGGTATTCCTAAAGAATGCAACTACCAGTCTGGAAAAAAATCATGAAAATCGCGTAAGTAGTTCGTAGAGTATCGAAGATAAAACTTGACGTGACTTTTAGAGTATGCGTTATTTTTTACGAGAAGTGCATGGAGTTGCAGACAGTGAGATTTGAACTCCCGAAATCTCGGTATATCTCCCTCGGCCTGACCAATGAAGCCATGGTCCGTCCTCTCATGTATATTTTTACCGGTAGATTATTGTTAGCAGTAGTGGGGAGGCCAACGCCAAGCAAGTAGGCCACAATGGGCCCTTTTTGCCAACCGCAGCAACCATGCTCTACTCTTCCTCGGTTCCGTCGCCAAACCGCTTCACCCTCGAAATGAAGGCCGTGACGGTCTTCAATTGGACGGTACTTACCTGATTCCTCTGCAGAGTCTTCGTTCCGAACAATTCTGCTCGAAGACTCCCAAAAGCCTCGCATTCACACAGGTAGTGGTAGGACGTTTCTTCATCCTCGCCGCATTCCTGGCAAATGGGATCCCTCTCTACGCCTGTCAATGTGAGGTGTCTTCTCAGGGCGCAGTGGCCTGTCAGCACCCCAAGGATGCGGCAAAGCGTAAATCGACTCCTACCGAGTAGCCAGACAGCTTTATATATGTCCCGCCCCTCCACGAAATCCCTCGACTGCCTACAGCCACCAGCCGACCCCCAGTGCCTCTCCATTGCTTTCTCTGTCCACCTGTATAAGGCGACAGAGATCGTCTTCCTACTTATGCCTATCACAGGCTCCGGGCCACAGAACGGCCGCCGGGAACCAAATTTTGCTAGATTATTCGCCACCTCATTCCCCGCTACGCCAAAGTGTCCCGGAACCCACACCAGTTGCATCTCCTTTGTCCTGGCTAGTCCTTTGAGGGCGTCAGCGCACTCCTGAACCAGTGTTGACCTGATTCTGGCCGCGCAGGCTGCCCGGAGGACCGCCTGGCTATCCAAGCAAATGTACACACATTTCTCGGGGCTCCTCCTCACATCCTGTCTACTGGCCACAGACAGGATAACGTACACCTCTGTTTAGAATGCCGTGGTATATGCGCCAAGAGCATTACTCTCGCGCACGCCCAGGCCCTCGATGTATATTCCTGCCCCGGAGGATTGTTGATCCTCCAGCCGCGATCCGTCGGTGAAACCAGTAGCTTAATCAAATAAGCTGGGAACATTTTGAACGTCTATAGTTGAGTTATTTTTACAAATTATTATATAAAAATAATTTTAAATAAATCTTAGAAATATATGTCAGACGCCCTTTGTTATCAATATCTGCATGAAAATAATGCACCGCTCAAGCAAATATACCTGGAATATTATAACGCCCAGACGTGAAAATATATTTTTCAAATCTGTTACTTTTTTAATAAGCAGTGAACTTATATACGAGATTAGTTTAGAATCAACACTGATCCTGTGTTCCTGTGTTTTTTATCGATCAGCTCCCTTGATGGGTCACCAAATGAAGTGTTATGAAACATAAATTAGAACGTAGTCAACGCTCAAATGGGGATTTATAGTAGTATAATCCGGATACCTGTTGCATTAGGCATTAAGCAAAGCGTAAAAACAATCAATAATTTGCACTTTTTACCTACATTTGTAACGGAGTAGACAAAACGAATCTCTTTTGTTAATCAAACATGATAATCAAACAGATGAGCGCTGGGAAATTCGTGAAAAATGTAAAACTTATTGATTTTGTTTGTTCAAACTGCATGAGCGTTCTCATAGACATCAAATACCTACATACAGCTGATGGAATGAAGAACTAAAGAGCCATCAAAATGCGCATTATAAGTAGCACTCAAGTATTCTTTTGTGAAGTATTCTACATTTCATTTAAAATTGAACGAATACAGTCTATAATAAATATACATAATTCTAGTAAAAATGGTGCATCTGACACAAAATAATAAGGATGAGTACCTAGAAAATCAGATATGTTATAATATATAGATATATAAAATAACTTATAAACACAAAGACTGCGCCAGTTTAGAATAAAATGTTCTCTCAAGTTTCTAAATTGTATTTAACTTAAGATTATCAAATGGCAATCAATTTGAGACAATGAGGACGTTTCTGCTAGTTTACAAATATGTATAGGACTGAGAATAATAATAAAAGTTTTGTAAAAATGTCGTATTTTAAGAAAAGTATGTAAAAAGATCTTTTCTACTCCTGTGCATGGCTTAAATGATAATTTTTCTATATAATATATCATATCTAATCAAGTTAACATCAATAAATTATGCAATTATTGCTTATCAACGTTTAGGTTAGTGTTGTTATAGCCGTGCAATGCATTTATATTATTAGAGCAAAGTCCGCCTGCGTTTAGTGGTGTGAAAATGAAAAGTCAATACAGACGTTATAAAACATATCCAAGCAAAAACAAAATAAATATCTGAACCTTATTAAATATATAAGGATAAAAATACAAAGTTAACGCAAAATAATTAAAAATGGTTACTATAAACAAGAACATAATTCAAGATAGAGTTATTATAAAACAAAATTACTTCTAATGATTACAAAGATACAAAATACATAACTTTTAAACATTTGTAAAATCGTGCTTTAAAACTACATAAAATTTAATTCTCCTTAAAAAAATTAAATGATGTTTTAAGTTTTTTAATTATCAGGATTAGCAAGAGCTAAAAAATATGCTATTTTATTATGTTAACAAAATAAATATAAAAGCAAATAGTTTTTAGGCACCTTATAATTAAAGTCAGATATAATGTAAAGTAACCACAAAAACATTAAATTTGTCCTGATTCCTAAGACTACCCCAATTTACGTTAATGCATTCACAAGTTTATAACTTTTTTTACGATGAATTACATCATTTATTTTTTCGTTAACACACATATTTCGTTACATATAGACGAGTTTGTTAACGAGTAAATCTAAAATCTAAATTTTGGTGTATAGTTTACTTTTTATATCGTAAACCTACCTACCAAATTTGGTTATCATGGCTTTTTTATTTTTTGAGATAAAAATTTTTTTAGAATGAAAACTCAAAATTTTCCCGGAAAACCTTGTCCGATTTTCCTGACGAACAAGCCATTTACAAAAGGAAGGTACATGCCAAATTTTATCGAAATCGGCAGATTCTATTTTGAATTATCGGTGTGATATATATATATATATATATATATATATATATATATATATATATATATATATATATATATATATATATATATATATATATATATAAACATATAAAAATGGAAACTGAGCTCATTTGCAAAAAATTTTTCAAAATTCAAAAGTAATGATCTCCACATTAGTGAATTTTTTCTACGAAAATTCACTACTTAGGAGAGTTTACTGACCCGTCATAGAAACAGGCAGTTCTGAGTCGACACCGTTTACCTGTGGGGACAGAAAAGTTCAGTGAAATTTAAAATCTTATTTTCATTCTGTATTTGACAAGGCTGAGAACTTCAGCGAAACTGCAGTGTTACTTTCAATAAAACAGCAGCACTCTTATACCATACCACCGTAGGGGGTGGTATGACTGATTGCCTTGCAGCACTATAAAATATCGTAGAGTATTTAAAATATTGGAAATCTTGTAATAATTTTCTGCATTGTTAAATAAACTGATAATTACAAATAAATATTCAAAATTATAGGCATATCATAAGAAAGGTTTTATATATATATATATATATATATATATATATATATATATATATATATATATATATATATATATAATTAAACTGAAACAAGCTATTTTTGCGCAGCAACGTAAAAATCTAAATTTACAATTATATGACTAATTTTTAGGCTATAAAAAGCCAACTTAAATTGTCAATAATAGCAATATGTTTATAGACCCCTTGCTGTAACACCCCTATTGACTTTTCATTTTCAGTCAGTAACTCAGGTGTGATGTATTATTATTAGTATGTATCCAGTCGGGTAACACACCTGCTGAATCCATGGTGCAGGCAGCGCATGTTTCCAAATGGCCTACTCATCAAAGTCGGCGCGCACTTGCTCACACGCAAGTTGCTTGCTTTTGTACAGAGCCTACTACATCTTATATTAAATATCGTTATTATAATCTGTATCTACGTTTTACGAATTCTACAATGTGTACGATATGTTAAATGATATTGTAATTTCTGTTCGTAAGTGATTAGCTGTTGTCCAGACAAATATCAAAGATTCATGAAACTATTATGTATATTAATCTACTAATTGTAAGTTTTAGTCATGTCCGTGTTTCTTCGTCTGACCCCAGATAGGAGAATCTGAGAGATTCTATGGCACAAGTACAAAATCAGTTAACATGTTATATACCTGTAACATGAAATGGCTACTAGTATAAGTGTTTTAAGCACAAGCAAAAAGTCCAGCGCCAGTTAAGTATTTATACCAGTAAAAAGTTAGCATTTGGTATCGGATTGAAGGGACTGAATTTATTCAGCTGAAGATTTTGTTATAATTCTGTATATTTATACAAGTCATACAATAAAATTGGCAAACCATATCATGAGATATATATAGCAAAGTTTCACGATACAGACAGGCCAATAAGTTATAAAAGAACATTTCCTAGAATTCACCAAGGACCTACTAGGCACGAACAGAAGAAATTCCATTTGAATAATAGTAAGTTAAATAACAGGACACACACAGCCAAACAACTGCATGTATCTTATGAGTTTGGTAGACGAAGCAGTCCCAGCTTAGAGGTGCTGCGAAGAGGGCAGCCGCCTACAAGCAACCCCCTCCGGCAACTTTTAAGTTTGCACAATGTTTTCAATAGATTTTTTATTTCTATTCCAAACCCAAACGTTCCCAAAAAACATGAGAAACTATTAATTTACACTACTGCCACTTTCTGATCACATAAACAATTTTCTTCATGTTACTGCCAACAGTTTTTCTTTTATCTTTGCTATTTATACATATATTAATGTGTACCATAGTAGACTATTTATTAAGTGTTATATAGGCTCCTATCATGTATATACTACTAAATCAATTACGCGTGTGGAGGCGCAATGGGAGGCAAATACCTCCACATTTCAACTTCAAATGCTAACGACGTAAGTGATTTATTCTGTTCCAATTACCAGATGACTTTCAACTATGATGCTATGATTCAGTTTTATGATACTCCGGATCCCATAAGTGAGGACTGTACTGTTTCAGTTTTAAGCTGGTTAGCCTGGAGCAACTACATCATGTTTTGCTTTCCATGTCTATTGCTGGTTGTGGTAACGCCGAAATTTCTATTGACATGCTGCGCTTGCCTAGCCCTTTAATGGATAAGTATATCATAACTTCTAAATTGTTGTCTTGCAAGAAATCTATTTCCGTCCGTTTGGAAAACAGCCCTTGTAAAGCATCTACCAAAGATTTATCCACTTACAAATTATTCCAATCTGAGACATATTAGTTTTTGACCCGCTTTATCAAAGATTCTCAAAAGAACTATGTTTCGGTAGATGTTCAGATACATTGAAAGTCATTCAAACATCTGGTCAAAATACAAGATAGGCTTCCGAAGGGTATACAGTGTTGCTTGCGTTGATAACAAGCCCTTATTTTACTAGACTGCTCTAATGCATTTGACACTATCAAGCATTAGCTTATGTGCTGCAAGCTTAAATATTATGGGTTCTTAATGTAATCTACAAATTTGATCAGGTCCTACCTGAGTGGTAAATGTCAGAGAGTTATTGTTGATAATGTTATGTCATCGGCACAGACAGTTCCTCTATGTGTGTCTCAGGGATCAATCATGGGTTCTTTTTTGTTTGTGTATACCTCTTACGTGCTATTCAGTTTTTTGTTGTTGTTGTTGTTGATACAGGAGGGAGAGATGCCTCATGCAGACGTCATTCACGACACCGTAGTGCCGTGGGATATCGAGGTACTGTGAGACTGGTACTCTTAGTACACCTACTCACTCAAACTCCCTCCCTAGGAGTACCGGACCTTAGTCCATACCTCCGTCGGAAAGATTACACACAATTGACTTTTAGGTTTGAATGTTTCCATGCTGATTATGCCGCGGGGGCGTTAGCGGGTAAGGGTCATTCAGTATTGCTCTATTGGATGTTATGCTGATTACACACAGTTATATTCAAATTTCAAGCCCCATTAATGCCACATTGCTGAATATCTTATTAACACAGATCTAAGCAATAACTGTGCCTTCGCTTTAGCACAATCTTAAGTTAAATGCTTGTAAGTCGTTCGTGCTTTATTTTCGTAGATCTTTAGTTAGCAAACAGAATTATCATCTTGATTTGATTCTGGATGACGTGAAACTACCAGGTTATGGAATCCGCCAAAAGACGTATACATAGGCTTAAAATTAAAGTTTCGAGATCACCTGAATTCTAATAACCACACTTGGAGAGCTCAAATCACCATAACACATTTTTAAAAACCTGACGATCGTTTTGCTAACCCAGTTAGCGTCATCAGAGTATGAATAATTCTAAATATTCTATATTCGCAATTCTGTTTATATTCCTCTGCAGGTAGTCGACCACTAACGATTTAGGGAGGTTCGAGGAAGTAAAAATTAATATATTTCCTTTGGCGGAAATATCTTAATTCTTTTATTATCTTTCGGACGTGCTTCACTTTTTATTATTACTATATTTAGCAATATACATACATATATATATATATATATATATATATATATATATATATATATATATATATATATATATATATATATATATATATATATAACTTTCGAAGGCGTTTAGCTGTCTTGGCTGTATAACATTTTTTATGCATTTTAGATTCTCATCATTAACGTGGTGATTATTATCCTAAATATGTCAGGCGACGGAAGATCTATATATATATATATATATATATATATATATATATATATATATATAGTACCCTATCTTAATTGTGCTAAATCTTCTTTTAATCTAATGCCAATAAATCTTTTTGTTTGTTCGACGTATTTAAGATCACAAACTTTGCAACTTATTTCATAAATAACCCACATTTTGGCCGTAGTATCATTGTGTTTTGGGTTACCTAGCAAGTTTTTAAAGTATTTTTTGTCGAAAATGTTAGCTACAAATTGCCTTTTTTCTATCTAGGCCCCTCGTGCTTCGAGGTTCAAATAGTAAGCAAACATTTTTTTTCGACTTTCTCTCTTCTAAATGTCGTTGATTCCGCTAACATTTTCTTTGTGTTCTATTTGTTCATTAATTTATCCACTAGGAAAGAAGTGTATCTGTTATATTCGGCTACGTTCTTAATATACTTTAGTTCTTTGGTATACCTATTTTGACATAAAGGGAAATGAATTAAATATTACTAAAAAATTGAGCCTGGCCATTTTCGGTGCGTACATATGATGTGAGTCATTCGAAATGTAATTTAGAGTGATGGTTTCCATTCTATGGACATATTATTTTAAAGTGTCTTTATTTTTGATAGCTAGTACATCTAGAAAGGAGTAACCCTGATTATTTTACAAAAATACCGGCATCGGCAGAAGCACGTCCGATAGATAATAAAAGAATTCAGATATTTTCGCCAAACGAAATATGTTAATTTTTATGTCGCTGAACTTTTTAAAATCGTTAGTTACCGACTGCCTGCAGAAGAATATAAATAGAGCTCTGGATAAAAGATATTTAGAGTTATTCATCCTCTGATGACGCTATCTTGGTTAGTAAAACGATCTTCAGGTTTTTTTTAATGTGTTGTGATGATTTGTGTTCTCCAAGTGTGCTTATTAGTGCTCATCGCAGATTCCAATCTTTACTTAATACCTTAATTATATATTTTTAAATTCATATATTTTCTCAAAGGCGCTCTACTCTAATCGACTTTACTAAACTATCATATAAAAATTATCTGAGTCTTTGGTTTTTCGCATTTTAGTTATTGTGACTTAGTACATTGCAATTGCGCAAATCTTAAGGATCAGCATACTGCACAAATGGTGCAGAATTCCTACTGTAGACTCATATTCAACTTGCCTAAATAAGATCATATATCGTCAAAGATAAAGGAGTTGGAGTGACTCGAAAACTCGATCGTAGACAGTTACATTTTGCTGTCTTCACTAATATTGTCATTATTAGTTCTACTCCAATTTACCTAAAAAATAAGTTAGTAAGAAGGGTTTCTCAGCACAGTGTTAACATAAGACATACTGATGCATTGGCGATTCCGAGGCACTTCATCTTTGTTTAAGTGATGGTTCACTTGCAGCGCTGTGACACTATCCAATTCGTTTGCAGCTCGGGTGGAAGCCTTGAGTTCAAGAAAGCCAAATCTCAATATAAAGCCAATTTGTTAGTTAGAGCGTTCTAACAACCAAGTAACTCAGACTCATTGGGTTGGCTGATTGGGTTGCATTTTCTTTGTCGCGTGTGTGTGTTGTTTGTTCGGCTGCTTGTTGGCTGTTATTGATTTATATATTTGCAAGCTGGGTGCCAATACCTGGTCTGTGAAGTCTTTATGATTTGTTTTGGCCTAGGTTAGGTTAGGTTAGGTTTGATTGTGAGTGGGCCATACCGGTCCCTCCACCGCGACCATAAGGTCTATTGTGGCTCACGCCTAATAGTCTATATTTCGCCCAACAAAGCCAGCCTCCTGCAGAGGTCGATAATCTTTGTGGGCGAAAGTTGATCCAGATGCTCCGGAGCAAGCTTTATCTTGCCAAAGAGCAGGTATCTAGTCCTGTCCACTGCCGGACAGGAACACAGTACGTGCTCTGCTGTCTCGTCACTCTCCATACACAGCCGGCACTCGGTTTTGGCCTATAACCAAACCCCCACCCCCACTGGTGCAGACAGATTCACACTTTCTACCTGTTGTATAATATCCTTTGTATAATGTGTACCACTTCCTTATATGGATATCTACTTTAGCATCTATTTACTTTACTGTGGTTCATTAAATAGACATTTATTATATAGGCTGAAACACTTCGGAAATATGCGCTATAGGTTAAAGTACTTCGGCAAAATGCCGTATGAACAATATGTTTCATAAAATACATGTTTGAGTCTATAATACAGTGAATGCTGTTTAACCTTAGTAAGCCAGACCCCGATAAACCTTTAAAGTGTCGTCAAGTGTAATTATATACTTAAAGTACGTACAACATTGATTAACAGTAAAACAAAAAACTTCAAAATAAAAGTTTTAAATTATTTCAAGAAATCGAAAATATAGTTTTGTTAGGAGCCGAGTATTATATGGTATTACTTATGATAAAAAAAATTTGTCTGTAGAAAGATTTAACAGTCGCTGGATTATTTAACTTAAAATATTTTCCGTTACTAATTTCTGTAACACAATAATATTTTTCTTAAGTTTTGGATATTTTGGTGTATTGGCGATATAGTGATTGAATACAGTTTTTTCTATTTCTGGGGTCAGATAATATTAGATAGTTTTCTAAAGCACTTACAACTTTATTTTATGCAGGTTATATCAAGCGGCGATTTAAAACACTAAAAAATTGAATGTGTTAGTGCAATACGCATCTAATTAAACAATAATTATCATGTTGATATACAATTATCAGTAATTACCTGTACATAAATTTTCAGCTGCAGTAGGTATCCCATTGTGCCAAATCAATTATTTTTTTAATGTCCAACATAAACGCCTGGACAAAATTAACGCATAACTTTGTTCAATAAGATAAATGCAATATTACAATTAAAATAAAAATAAAAGTAACGAACAAAAAACTTATAAATTAGGTTTGTCTAACAATTTTCACAAGACCCTAACAACACACAAGTCCGAAGTCCTTCAGACGTCAGATGTCCATCTGTCTATGGTCCAAATTTGCTCGAAATGTCCCGGACATTACTGGAACGTCCAAGGAATATCCGATTTGTGACATTCAGCAGATATCTGATTTAGGATATCCAGCGTATGTCCGGTCTAGGACATCCTCGGACGTAAGTGAATAGTCATTTGCGGCTAGATTAATCATTGAATTATATTCAATATTTTGATAAATGATTATTGAAATGCAAAACATTAATTACCTCTACAATGTCTTTCAAAGAGCGTGGCTGTCTCTTTCGGGTTCGGTATATTACGCCGAGTGTCTTCGCGTTTGCTCGACTCGCACTGTAATTGCAGCAGTTCATTATGTGCCGAAATCTACAGTGTTTAAGTTGTTTGTGAGTCTAGTTTTGGCAGCAGCTTGGTCACAGCAGGTTATTATGCTCTGCTGAAATCTGCAATGTTTTGGTTGATTATAAGTCTTGTTTTGGCAGTTGACCGATATAGATTTATTATGCAGTGGTTTAGCAGTAGTCTCTGTTTACGTCCACGTACAACATCTGGGGAAAATTTTCAGTTTGAAGAGTTTATTATTTTTCTTCATGGTTATGTTCAACCGTTGAGCATTTGACTGTTTCCTGCTATTATAACCTCACCCTGATAATAATCTACAGTCGTAGAGATATATTAAAGCAACATGTGAATTAAACTACTGTAGACTATTTCACAAATTAAATACCACATACAAGCAATGACTTAGTATCTATGTACTACTACTAGTATTAGTATTATTGTATTAGTGCTACTACTAAACATTCCATAGACACCCCTCAGAAACGTCCTAGAAGGACGTTTTACGGATATCAGACGCTGACGTCCTTTGGAAATCCAAATTTGATATTCGAATGTCAGGTGGACGACCCTTGGACGAGGTACGTCCTTTGGACGTCGACATATCTCGGGGAGGATGTCCCTCGGATGTCCGTAAGATTTCTCGGTGCTGTTAGGGTAAATAAGTTATTTATGATTTCAAGCACTACTTTGTTGAAGGGCGGAAGAACATTTAAACAAGACAAATTCATCCAACCGTCAACAGTCCAATGTTGGTTAATTTTTGCGAAACGCGACCTTTCAACTGTATGTTCTCTGGTTAGTAACGGTTTCTTTACATGCCTTTTGCTACTTAATCCACTCTTATTTAGACAGATCTTCTGATCGTTCGAAGCGATACTTAGACATTTGTAGCAAACGAACTCATATTTTATCAAATCACTAGTGACTCTCCTGTTTCTGAGAGTGCATTGTCTAAGAAAACTATCATCACCTAGATTAGTACACCTTCTTCCCTATCCTAATCTTGGAAAGTAAACTCTTGATCGTGTAACCATGCAACTTATACTGGAAAGACTTCTACCTATCACATTAACAACATGCTGCATAGGATAGCCCTCATTAAGTGAGGTTTATACCCTTACAGCCTGCTCAACCAATAATAATAATAATTATTATTATTATTATTCGTTGTCCACACTTCCTTTAAAAAAGTCAACATAAAGCAAAGACACATCGGTCTAAGACAAGATGGCCAGCTTAAATGTATGTATTAAAAATACTGATGGGTGTCCCCCATTACCCTCCGGAAGAGACTGCAAACATCCAGTACAACAGATTTCTGAATAGATAGGTATAATTCCCCTTTTAGGCCCAGTTGTTCAAGGTTTTTCTTCAGGCTTTTTGGTATTTCGCCTGTGGTACCGACAACAATGGGGACTACCATAACTGTATCCACATGCCACATCTGGAGAATATCATCACACAGTGGTAAATACTTATTAATTTTCTCCGGGTATGTTTTTTGGATGTTACCAGGGAGTGGTATCGCAAAGTCCACCGAAAACGTCTTTTTTTGACGTTAGAACGAGATCAGGGTTCTTGTTTGGGATTGGTAGATCTGTTTGTATTTTCCTGTTCCAATAAAAACAGATTTCTTCATCTTCGCAGATGTTTCGCTCGTTATATTGGTAATAGAGAACAGTATTTGTAACTTTGTTGTGTCGATCCAGATAGGACCTCAGAGCCAGCACTGAGCAGCCTGCAAGGATGCGGTCCACGCCGTCTTGTCGCACATGCGACATTTGACGTTTTACAACCTTTCTCCCAGAACTCTTTTTTCTATATGCCCTTGTTAGGATTACCTGGTCTTCTATAGCTGATATAAAGTCTTCAATTTCAACATTGAGGTTACCCCAGCATAGATAAGACGTAGACTCTTGTCTATGCATGATCTCCCCCTACATCACAGTCAAGTGTTTTCCATTAAGTGGCTTGCTTCTCCACTGATGCAGCGATTGTTCGGTGATCGTAGAATCGGCGAGAGGGCAAAAGGTGTTATAGGCTAGTCCTAATGGCGTGGCTCATTTCTCAGTTTTGGTAACAGTTAGATGTAGATCGCGGGTTTCTCAGTTTTCATAGGAATAATTTCTTATAGTTTTCCAGTTGCTTATGGTGTCTAACACTTACATCTGGAATTCCCCTGCCCTCGAACTTTCGCGGGAGATAAAATCTTTCAATAAAGGATCTTGGATGATGAGCCCTGTGGTTTCTACATTATTTTCTTCTTTTTATGTTCAGCTCATTTAGTTTTGTGTTAGTCCATTTTATGATACCAAAGCTGTAGGTTATGGCAGATGTTGCATATGTGTTGACTCCTTTGGCTGTTTTTCGCCAACAGTTTAGTACGTAGAATGGAGCAAATTATTTTAAGGTAGGTTTCTTCAGTTGTTTTTTTCTTGTTTTGCCATATGATGGTCTATATCCCTGACCTGAATGTACTCCAGATATTTATATTTGTCTTTCTCATCTATTCCCGCTATGATTCCCTGATTCCTATAACTTTCATATGTCTCATGTCTTGCCCACTTTCCCTTCTACATGCTGCTAATTTTGCATTTTTCTAATCCAAAATTTGGATAGCACTACTGAACCGGTCTACGCAGACAAGGAGATCTTTTAGATGGTTTTTAGTTTGTGAATGGAGGTTCAAATCATATACCACGGGTGACTGATCTGGCAGTTATTATGTGGCAAGGTATATGCCTTGTTTTGATTGTTGAGTATTTTCGTTAATGGGTGCTAAACAGAACCAGATGGCTAAGCGAGTCTCCCTGAAATATCCCTCTTTTGATGTTGATGGTTCCTGCATCGAAACGCTCTTCTGGAGATTTGATGACTACTCGTGTCTTCCACTGTTTCATTGCACGTTTTATAAGCCCGCAGATATGATGGTTTATTATTACATTATTATTATTATTATTATTATTATTATTATTATTATTATTATTATTATTATTATTATTATTATTATTATTATTATTATTATTATTATTATTATTATTATTATTATTATTATTATTATTATTATTATTATTATTATTATTATTATTATTATTATTATTATTATTACATGCGGATACGGACAGAGGATAAATCGTATGGAGTACGTGTTTGCAATGACCAAGTGGGCACAACCATGTCACAGCACAATTCAGAAAATAAAACAAAACTTGTCAAATTGAGTCATATTGTCTTTGAAAGGTGTTCACAGATGGTATGCTTGCCACTGAAGAAAGGAAATTCTGCCGACAACGAATGCTGGACGCCTCCCTGGAATGTTTGTATTCGTGTCAACGGAGACGACTTTCAAAATTCCGAGTAAACAGGGTGTCCAACGGTATTCCTGTAAAGCCGTGCAAGATACAATAGGTGAAAATCAAGTCACCTCGTTCACGTCTCTCAGCAAATGATTTCAAACCCCAGATTTGTAACCTAACCTCCTAGCTATTATGCAAATGATTCACTTTTCAATTATTTTTTTCTTTAACGTCGGCCTATTTCCGCTACTATGGCCAATCATTAACGCCAGGGAGCAGTTTCACCCCACTGTCCTGGAAATTTTCCGAACCCCTGCCTTTCTGTAAGGAGGGTAGGGATCTTTAACGTGCTCAACATCGCATGGACACGGGACCGACGGCTTTACGCCCCCTCCGAAGGGCGAAACGTGCAGAGATTCAACTTGCTCAAATACAATGCCAGAACCTCGGTTGATATTAATGTTACAGTTTGTACTGAAAAAGTGAAAGGAGTACCCTGGGATCGAACCCACTATCCTTCGGTTCAGAGGCACACGTTTTTACCCCTGAACCACCGAGGTTCTACTTTTCAAATTTAAAACACTTATAATTGACTAATTGACAACAACAAAATAACCAAAAAAGATTGGTAGTCAAACATAACCTGTCTTAAAAAGTAGTTTTCAGAAATATTTGAAATCAATTTTTGATCAAAGAAATGGTTTAATTGACAATTGTAATATTAAAACGGCAGATTCCTTGACGCAATATGCCTTATATATCAGAGAAAGTCCAAAGTTCGTTAGACAAGTGAGAATGAAATACATGTTTAAATTTAGTTTTTCAAAACAAAATATAGTGCATTAGATTTTGTCCAGGAGTTTAATTTTGTTTGCAACTCCACGTATACTTGTAAAATTATTAAGGTGCACATATCAAAATGTTGTTAAGCGCATACATTATAATTTTTGTGCGGAAAAATGCTAAACGCTACTAAATGTTGACAGGACAAATTAGGTTGAGTTCACAGGACACAAAAACTGTGAGTTTTGCAAGAACTGCTAACTGTATGAAGAGTGGTTTTTAAATACTAGTGACTGAAAAAGATTTAGAATTTTGTTTTATTAAGTAATGAGATATCAATAAAAACGCTTGCCTGCCGCATATTAGAAACATCACAAATCAAACCTGTGCTTAATACAAACACAACCATTTGCTTATTTGTAAAACAGAGTGTATAGTTAATATACTATTGATAAATTAATAACGTAAGTACTAAAAAAATGAATAAATATTGGATTGATTATTAAGACACCGTTATACGTTACTTTGCTGCAATGGCATATACAGCGGTATCGGCTGTCGTCTCCACCCCTTTATTTCACTTATTGTTGGGATTCTAAGAATAATTGTTGGCATACTTAGATTCAAAATTTCTGCCCAAAAAACAAAATAACATCGTATACTTGTTTTTTACATAGAACGCCTGTGTATTTTTACACAATCCAAGAAAGGATTAAATGTTATGTAGGCTCCATGTATTCTGTGTCACAAAAATCCTCCACTCAACAAAGAAGTAAACGCCAAAATGTAGCTAAATGGAAATTTCAAGTACCTATGCTCAGCCAAATTACTACAATTTATTATATCAGAAACAATTAACAGCAACAACAATTAAAAATATATCACAACCATAATTAGCACCTTTATAAATGTTAAGAGATATTCCTGTTGTCTCCCAAATATGTATTAATCTAACCTTGAATAAAAGCTCTGTGTAGCTTTCCTTATATCTCTTACTTTAATTCCTACGCGCTTCACGATTTATATCTTCCATGTATTCACGTATCTTTGGTTCTCTCCTGTACACGAACTCCTTAACGCAATCCCATAAATACAACAGGGTTAAGCCCGGAGATCTAGGTGGTCAAGAATGGCCTCGATTGTTCTTATCCATTTGTCTTCAAAAATTCTATCCAATAAATTCCCCTGCGTCTAGTGTTATTTTAAAGAGCTTGCTGAAAGATACATCTTACCATCGCGAGTAAAAAATCGTTTAAATAGTTTTCCGCTAGTACATGTCACTATTTAAACTGTCATCGATAAAAGATAGAAAGTCAGAAAGTCTCAGCAAGCCTGGTAATTACTGTCTCTATTGACATGCGGATTTTCGTCTGCATACCCACTTATTTACGTGTATATCTTTTCGTTCTACTGAGCATTCTATTTATTGTACATTTTGATTCGCCCGACCATAGAATTTTATTCAAGAAGTTATTATCTTATGTTTTCATTATAACTTGTGCACAAATTTCAATTCTTCGTAAATGGTCACCATTGTGTAATGGTGGGTTCAATAATATCTGCATAGGGGTAACTTGCGTTTTCTAACAGTACGATTAATGCTTAAATAAATATGCTATTTTTTTATATTTCAACAACACACCACGAGGGCTTACAGCCTAAATAATATCGTACCGTGCATGTCGACAAGGAGGAAAGAGGCAACTTGTTAATTCTGGACTTGAAGGAAAAACATGTGCCGGCAAGGAATTCCACAACTTGGAAGTCCTCGGGACAAAAGAGCGAGCATAACGAGATGTTCTATGTCTGGTGACCTGGAAAGTAAAAGGGTACATTCGCTCTGTTCCCCTGGTAGATCTGTTGGGGGCAGCAGGTGGAGGAACTATGGAAGAAAGTTCCTCGGATCAGTGCCCGTGCAGATATCTATAAAAGAGAGAGCGGTCACCCACGGAACGTCGGTGGGCAAGGGATGGCAGCCTTTGGGTGAGGGTAGGGTAACCGATGAGACGCATAGCTCTCTTCTGAATGGAATCCAGAATAGCGAGGGTATAAGCGGCAGCGGCACCCCAGATGTGGGAGCAGTATTCGATGTTTGGCGTTATTTGTGAAGTACATAAGGTATAGAGATTAGCTGGTAAAAAGTATTTGCGAGCCCGGAAGAGGAATCCTAATTTCTTAGCAGCCGCTTCTGCAATTGATGTGACATGTTGGTACCAATTGACGTTTAGATCCACAGAAATGTCAACAAGTGTAAAGGACTCATTACTTTGAATAACTTGGTTGTTCTTTATGATGGCTCTAGGGCTTGTGTACCTCTTATGAGATAGAAAGCAAGACTGAGATTTGGTGGAGTTGAATTGTACAAGATTTCCACTTCCCCAGTCTAATATTTTTTGGAGATCCACAACCTAATGTCGCTATTTCCGAAAGAAAACCTGACTGGCAAATATACTCAGAGGTTCGTCATTCAACGGCACACTGTATTTAGGTGGCCACCCATCTAAACACCGACAGTGTCCGACGTTGTTTAACATCAGTTATTGCACCGACGTGACAAATTAATAGGGGAGACTCGGGCAACAAGGGTCACTTTAAATAAAATGCATATATTTTAGAACATATGATAGCCAAATGTATTTTCGATACTTCCTGTTAAACAATGGGATTTCTCTTTTTGATTACCCCAATATTTTTTTATAAATATGCCTTTGTTATTTTTTTAATGAGAAAAATATCAACTAGTGCATTTGACCCCTCTTGCCCTATGCTACCGGGCATAAGGGGTACAATAATAGGGCAAAAGGAGTCAGCAACAGGGCAAAAAGAATCAGCTATAGGGCAAGAGGAATTTCAAAGAGAAATTAAAAACAGGGCGTTTTCAAAATGTAGGAATAACGTTTATTTATAAAAATATAAACGGGTATAAACCCTCTTATACAGTAAAACAAAATACCTTCTATAAAAATTTTACAAAGAAAAACGCCTAAGTAATTATTTTAACATAAACTAGAAATTTACTTAAAATACAAATTTGTTTACATTTTATTTGTCTTTGTTAGAGACCTTTAGTTTTGCCACAACTTGCTGTCGACAGTTGTCGCAAATAAAAACACCACATTTGTAGTCGGTGCACAAGCTGTGTGCCCACTGTTGGCATATGTTGCATTGGATCCATTTTTCACCTGGCACAGAGTTTCCAAAAATATCTCCACATAATAAACAAGGTACATTTTCTTCCTCTGGAGAGAAAATTTCTTTTGGTTTTTTTGGCATTTTCAATGCTGGAGGTTGGCTGCAGCTTGAAATTTTGCGTTTCACTTGATTTTTTTTAGTGTTACTTTGAGCTTGAGTTCGAATTTCTTCTTTTACTGGGGTTGAGGTAAGAATTTCGGATTTTTGGGTTTTTCTTTTGGTAATTTTCTTATTCCTATTTTGACATTTTGGTATGGCACGCAAATCTTCTATTCGAATTTTTTTCTTCTCCTTAACACTCGTAACTTCATTGGGATTTGAGATGCCGGAGGTTGATGATGCGTTTTCATCGCCATTGAGGCCATTGTGATCGCATTGCACAATTCCAGATGTTGTGGCTCTATTATCATCATTAGTCTGTTTAGAAGCTGAGTCACCGATATTCTGAATGGAATAAGTGGAAGAATTATCCTGGATACCCCCAGCAAATCGAGATGTTGTGGCTATCTCTCCATCATTTAGATTCAAATTAATTGGTGTATTAGCACATGCACTGTCATTTTCTAAATTTTTATTTTGCCCCTCTAGAAAATCGTCAACCTCTGTAACTTGGGAGGGCAAAAAATCTACATCTGTGAAGACGCCTATATCACAGTCTGATATGCCGGTTCTTTTGAACCCACTGATTGCGTTTGCAGGAGTGGCAGCTTTTAAGTAAGCCTCACAAAATATTTCACCTATGTCAAAAAAAGTTACGTGCTGTGATGGGTGAGCTTTCTGCCACCTATCTATAGCATATTGAAAATGTTTACCAAATGGACCATAAACCGCTACATCAAGTGGTTGCAATTTATGTGTGGTGTGTGGCGGTACGGTTAATAGGACCACGTTATTTTCATAAGCATAATCCAAAACTGTGATAGCTCTATGTGAAGAATGGTTGTCCAGTATTAATAAGCATTTGTTGTCAACTGATGGTCTTACGCTTTGTACAAAAAAAAACGAGCCATTCTACAAAAGAGTCTGTACTTATCCAACCAGAATCTGTCACCAACTGAAGTGTTCCTGGAGGGCAACCATTTAAATATCGCGGATTTTTTTTCTTCCTGGGGAAGACAAGTGCGGGCGGGATGTATTTTCCTGTTGCAGAGCAACAAACTAATGCTGTAATAAGACTACCTCGCTCTGCAGATGAGATGCTTCCGACTTGTTTTTTTCCGATTAATGATATCACTTTTGGTGGTTTTTTGGCGGAGGTTTGAATCCCTGTCTCATCTACGTTATAGATGTTATCCAAGGTTATTTTATATTTATTTATAGTAGCTTCTAAATTTTTAAAAAACAATTCGACCTGGGGTCTATTGAACCCTCGGGCTCTGGCTATACTCGTGGGTTCCGGCTGGCGTAGTTTTAGTTCAGAGTGGCGGTGCATGAAATTTTGATACCATTGCTCCCCTGCCATGTTATTTCGAAATGGGTGCAATATATTATTTTTTTCAGCATATTGGTATGCTAGTTCGCATAAATCCCTTCTCGTTAGCCCATAAAAACGGCTGTCGAGCTCTTTTATATATTCCACAAACTCGGCTTCTTCTAGCATGGAAAAGACTGGTTTGTACCTTCCCAAGGTTTTATCTGTTCTATTACTTTTTACATGTCTTTGCAAAGTAGAAAATTTTATTTCAAATTTGGCGGATGCCCGTCGAATCGACATTCCGCTGTTTACGGCATCAACAGCCCTTATCATATCTGCTTCAGACCAACTGGTGGCTCTATCGGACTTCCTTTTGTATTTGTAAACCATCTAGATCAGAGAAATTTTACTTTAATAATGTTATCAATTTACCTTTTTTCTTTTATTTTAGTTTACAAATGAGTGGAAACAAAATTCAGCATCCCGGGCAAAAAGGGTCATGATTCCTTTTGCCCGAACCGTTTTGCCCGAAGTGGCAACAATTAACATATCTAAACATCAAACGAATATAGTCTAACTAAAACAACATATTTTGAGGTTAGGTCTTACCTTAAAGTCCGGTGTTTCCAAATATATTTGTAATTGCTTGGTAAAATGCAGTGTGACAAAACAATCGAAACCAACAGATGGCTATTTATTCCATTTTAAAACTTCTAAAACACTTAAAATGCAAAGAAAATTCGTCTTAGTGCAGTACAATGCTGCATTACCTAGCCGCCATTAGAGTTCTACTGCACTTTACTGAAAAGCGTTCTTGCCGTCTCGCTTCGTATTTCTGGAGATATATATTTAAGTGACTCTTCTTGCCCACTATACCCTTCTTGCCCGAGTCTCCCCTACTAATATGAAAAATGTCAGAATACATTGCCATTTCTTGTGTGGACATCGATATGTTCATTAATAAACGACGAAAGGTTTAATTTAAATGCTTTAAAAGATCCATAATTAATATTATTGCATAGTCTTTAGAATATCTTCCTCGTGGTGTTTCCTATCTGGGAATATATCAATAAATAAATTAGCCGCTGCAGCAGCATATTGGCGACATTAACTGTAGTTCAATATTATTAAATTTAAATTATCTTTGATTATGTAGGTTCATTAGGATGCACAGTAATTTATAGGTCTTGCTTGTATGTATACACACACACACACACACACACACATATATATATATATATATATATATATATATATATATATATATATATATATATATATATATATATATATATATATATATATATATATCTATATTTGTGTGTGTAGGTGTATGTGTATATATATAACGAAGAAGAAAATGCATTTAGTATATAAGCATAGATACGAAATACAAAAGTAAATGATTTATGGAAAGGAAAAGCATTGAGATGTAATGTTAATTTAAAAAGAAAATATAACTTATGTCTGCGTTGTGACAACAAAAGTATAATATACATGTCATATAGAGCGGATTCAAGACAAGAAAATATGAAAATGCACGAATGGTGTAAATACCACAGTCAAAATACCAACATCACACACAGACACACACAATAATTTGTTAATAATGTATTAATATTGCTAAATGCGTTATTTCGGCATTATTTTAGTCAATTTATTAATTAGGTTATTAGGTACTAACAGGCTCAAAATGATTATCAAAATGCAAACTAACTTGTTACAACTTCAATTTGTTTTGTTAACTTATTATAATAGGTCATCTCCAAAGCCTACTTGACATTTGACGTTTATTTCTGTGCTGGGTAGCAAAACTGTTGTCACACATGATTACATGAGCTACTTGACATTTGACGTTTATTTCTTTGCTGAGTAGGAAAACTGTTATCACACATGATTACTTGAGGTATGTCTAGAATATCATTCTCTTTCTAGTGATGTAAAAATCCACAGATTACTCCATTTAAAAACCGCAAATTTAGCCAATATCTCTGTTATGCGATAACATTTTGTTTTTCTGGGCAGAAACTTGTAAGTATGCCAAAAATTTTTTTGGGGATCCAAAAAAGAAGCAAGACGAAGGGCGTAAATACGGTAGCTGTCACAGAGTGTATACTCCAGCTGATTACCAGCATTCTTAGTGTGCCAAGGATTTATTTTTAAAAGGGGCATTCAATGGTATTTTAATCAAGAATATTATTATTATTATCGACTTTAGCCTAAAGGGCTTGCACACTCCCTCAAAAGGGAACATTCACTCATCCCAGATATCTCAGATACCAAAGGGACTGAGCTCAGATGGTGCCCTTTCCAAGTTATCGGGCTCTGAACGACAACGCGACACATCCTCATTTCCTAGGACACTCCGCACGGTGTGTGCAGTTGCAAGTATTACCGCCTCTGCATAATCTTATAAAGATACTCTCAAAGACCCAGTCTCTTAATGTTCTATCGAAGATTCTTTGGAACCACACCAGTTGACGACATGACTATTGGAATCACTCGGACTGTCTCTTTATTTGTATCTCGAGGTCTCTGTACTTGATGATCTTCTCGTTGTACTTTATCTCTAGATTATTAGTATTCGGCATGGCCACATCATACAGCGTCACTTGGTTACAGGACTTATCCACTATTATTATATTTGGCCTGTTGTGCGCAACTCGTTGGTCTGTGAGCACGGTCCAATCCCAGTAGAACCTGTATCCTGAGTTCTCTAGAACAGGCTCAGGAGTGTATCTATAGTAGAACACCTTACTAAGATTTAAGGGACTCAGTTTCAGAGCCAGTTCTTGAAGAGGCATTTTTGCAACTGCGTCGTGCCTCTCTTTATACTTTGTTGCAGCAAATGCTTGACATCCTCCGGTGACATTCTGGATAGTCTCTGATGGCTGACAACCAAATCTACATTTGTCATCTTGGACCGAGTTATCTCCAACTATATACTTCAGGTAGTTTCTTGTTGGGATGACCTGGTCTTGTATGGTCAGCACAAATTCATCTGTCTCTGGAAACATCTGTCCGGATACCAACCAGTAGTTCGACGCCAATTTGTCGACATGTGCCTGGGGGGTCTCATTCAGATGTCGCCCACGAAGCGGCTTCTGCATCCAAGATTGCAGCTTGTCCTGATCAATCCGATGATGACTTTGTATTTCGCTTTCTTTTAATTGTAGCGGTGTTAAATCATCTGCCTCGCATATGGCACGGTGAAGTTCAGGAGTAACCGCCCGCTGGTGGAAATATGTACGTAGGTTCAGTATCAGCTTGTCTAAATATTTACCAATATCCAACACTCCTCTTCCACTTTGGTGGCTAGGTAGGATTATTCGCTCAATAGCGCGACGGAGGTGATGCTTTTCGGATTCACAATTCACAAATGAATAGCTAAGTGCAGGACATGCATATGTATTCAGAGCTTTAGTCAGGTTCTGGCCGTTAAGATGTGATCGCACCACCTGCTTTACTCGTTTCGGGAACTATTTGTCAGATCATTCTTCATTACTGAGTGGTTTACTTTCCTCGCTTGCTGTATTCCCAGGTATTTATAACATTCCTCCTCATCCATCGAGGCAATTTGCTGGCCGTTCTGCATTTCATATACACCTGGCTCTATCTTCCCTCTGACCACACATAAGTTGCGACATTTATCAAGCCCAAGTTGCATGTCAAATATCTGGAATACCCTTTCACGATTTTAAGGAGTGGTTCCAGGTGGTTCTTTGTGGAGGCCAACAGCTTAAGACCATCAATTTACAGCCGATGATTTAGCCTCATTTGTTCCCTGCCATTGCTTTTTATACCGAAGTCATATCTGATGGAGTTCAGGCGGTTTAACAGTGGATTCAATGCGAGGCAAAACCACAATGGGCTTAGCGAGTCCCCTTGAAATATACCTCTCTCAATTGGTCTCGTGCTGGTTACGATGTTATCGCCCGTTTATACCCGTAACTGAATTTTTGTTCTCCAGGTAGACATTGTGTGTTCAAGGAACCTCAGGATATAAGTATCGATCTTATAGATCTTCAGCACACTTATAAGCCATTCGTGTGGAACAAATACCTTATTGCAATCCACGTAGGCAGCAAAGAGATTTCTTCGTCCATTGTAAGCTTGATTGCACACAACCGAATCAATTATTAGCTGTTCTTTGCATCCCATAGATCCCTTGGCACACCCTTTTTGCTGGCTCGCAATTATGTTGTCTCGTTCACAGTACGTATATATGCGTTTCTCGAGGCAGGATGTGATCAACGTATAGAGGGTAGGGAGACAAGTTATTGGTCGGTACCTGCCGGCGTCTGCAGAACACTGTCGGTCCTTTGGCAGAAGGTACGTATCACATTTTGTAAAAAACAATGGCATCTTCGTTGGGTCGAGTATAACATCATTTATTAACACCGCAAATATATGATGTGTACACCTAAATTTCTTCACCCAAAAGTTTTGGACGCCTTCAGGCCAGGATACCTTCCAATTATGAACCTCTTTAATAACCTCTGAGTCTTCATCTGTGGTAAACGACTCATGATGCATCTGTTCATAACTCTGAAAGCGCGGTGTTCTTCGTTAACCCAGCTGGCGCCAATACTGCAGGAGGCAGGTGTGGCTAGTTGACTTTTCCAGAACTCTTCAATTTGTTCCTTATTTGGCAAAGTATCGGTGGCTGCATTCGCATCTAAATTATTCTGACGTTGGAAAGTTCTTTAAGTGCTTTCAAACATTGTATTGTGGCGCTTCATATCGGTCTTGGCTTGGGTGCCTCATCAAATTCCTCGGGAAAATCAAGATAAATAACCTCCATTGGATATTATCCATCAAATGAGCGAATCCAACTATTAAATTGCGTTTAAAGATTGGTAATTTGTGCTACAGAGACAAGCGCATGTCTAAAGAACACGGGCCCGCTGGGTACCACACATCAGCCGCTCTGTAAGTCCTCATAAATATCGCACCTCTCCACATGTGACTGGAGAGAGAGAGAGAGAAGCTAGGTGGGCAAAGTACACACTTAAACAAACGACTGAGCATGCCGAAGGCAATCAGCGTGGGAAGAACTGAACTCCTTGAAGAAAGACATCGAAAGTCACGGGGTTCTGGAAATATTTTCTGATCTGATGCCTATAAAGACCTGCAATGACTTGTCACTTAAAATTGTCCTTCCAGATAGAACTGGATTCGCAGTAATACTCCCCTATTGAATGCAGATCACTGCTGGTACAGGGATGGCTCCAAAGCCGAATCAGGTGCAGGAGCCGGTGCATGTAGGAGTATCTACAAAGCAAGAATATACTCTAGCCTCAGCAAGAATGGAACCATATACAATGCAGAAGTATATGCCATTGAGATGTGTGCAACGGAGTTGAAACGAAGCCATTGCATACACAAAATAATCAAAATATTTTCCGTCAGGCTATAAAAGCACTTGGCTCCTGCCGTTGCAATTAAAAACAATATGAAGTTGCAAGGCGATCTAGGAAGCAATAACGAGGTGTCTGGCCTTGATACCGGGGCACTCGGACCTCGATGGAAATGAAACGGTCGAAGCCCTTTGCCAAGGAGGGTGTAATTTTATTCACAGCGAAACGCACTTTGAAGACCGGGATGGATGCAAAGTCACTTCAACAATGGCAAAATCTACCACCATTACGTCACTCCAAGGCCTTTATAAAAGGCTGAAAAGACTTTAAGTTTAACTGGTAACAGCTGAAAACTCTGATCAGCCGGTATAGAAGACATTGTCGGCTGCGTCACCACCTGCACATATTTTATCTTGGATAAGAAACCGAGTGCAGACTATGTATGGAGGATGACGAAACAGCAGAACCCGTGCTATGTTCATATCCAGCAGAGAACACAATCAAGCACCTGATCTTTGGCAAGACTCAACATGCATTAGGAGATCTGGACCAACTTCAACCGTCACAAATCGTCAAATTCTGCAAGGGACTGGACTTGATGGGTGAAATATAAAACAATTAGAATTAGGAGTGAGCCGCAATAGACCTAAGGTCGCAGGAGAGGGACTGTGGTAGCTAACTCACTTTATAACCTGACCTAAACTAAATATTTGTGATAAAGAAGCGGCCCTGTTTGCTTATCTGAATGCTCATATCACAGAAAAAGTAGTAATTGACGAACATTGTTCTTTAGGCCACTTTTACTATTAATGGGTATTTATACTAACAAAACGATTGACTAAGCGTGGTTTTCTGGTTAATCAGACACACAGTAACTGCAAAAAAACTTATATACTTATATATGTTTTGTTCAATCTGGAAAAAAAATGACATTTTGTTAATTAATTAGGTATTGATCTATTACCACAATATAGTTAATAACTGCATAAAATAAAGTTCTTATAATTATTACTAAAATGGCCAATTATGACCTTTAGATGTAATTATTTATCACAATATATGTGTGCTTTAATAATAAACTTTATAATAATCAAATTAGTACACTTAATTCTGATTTATCAAAGGTGTAGAAATGTTATACGGTTTGTAGTTATTAAGAGATATATTATGATATGTTACAGAAGCGAAGTGAGTTTTTTAGTAATATTATATATGTATATTGAAATGTAAATGTTTGTTATACCCACAACAGTCTAATTTTCTACGTAGGTAGTCTGCTAGTTTTATACCATAGTTTTGTAATGTAAACGTAAGATACTGACTTATTAAGAGGTGTTCAAATGTTGTGTATTAGCTTAAATTTAAATATTTTAAAATAAAATCGTTTTGAAAAGCTCAAAATGGGTTTTATTCCATTTTATGATTTGTTGGCATTAGAAAACAACTCGTTTTAAAGAAAAACTAGCTGTCTGCCTCTTACAACACAAAAAGTGAAAGCCCACAAGGCCATCCACTTAACATTTTCTAACATTAAGATTTGATCCTTGTGACACTAACCCTATTTAGTGAATTTTCGTAGAAAAACTCACTAATGAGGAGATCGCTAGTTTTGAATTGTGAAAAAACTTTACCAAATAAGCGCGAACTAGTACCTTTAGAACACATATTCAATTTTTATATATGTTTATAAGTCGCTAGACGTGTTCTCACCATAATTAAAACCGCAGACCGGTTTCGCTCTAGTTAGAGCTCATATAGCCGTATTACTTTATAGGTGTATTCTCGCTGTAATTAGTATACCGTACTGATGAGCACAAATTAGAGCGAAACCGGTCTGCGGTTCTAATTATGGCAAGAATACATCTAGCATTACATACATTGTCCCTATATTAGAGACGAAATGGGCCAGGGCTGACAATTTACAAACTTATTAGACGGTTGTACACAGTCTCTATTTTATAACATTTTGTGTTATTTGGAGCTGTCGTGACAACATTCTACCTGGTTCCGCACCGAGATGGCGACCCTGTCGTACGTCTCAAGGTTATAATATATCTATATGTCAGAGTTGATTTTTACTCGATTACTGACATTTTCCGCCATAGGCGACTAAGTATGACCAGGTATCTGAATATCTGTAACATAATATAAAATATAAAGCCTGGACGCAGCAAGTACGTTATGGTAGTGAATTTTCATTAAAATGTTTTTAATAGCAAATATGTAATATTTTTTTAAGAAAGCATCAAATTTGATTACCAGTAAAACCTATATAGTAAAAACAATGTAGAATATTTAATCAAAATAAATTGTTTGCTTGGAAATGTTCAAAAATTTTCCGAAAATAAACTTAAAATGTTCTGGAAAAAACTGGTTTCCTGGCCGACGAACCTTAGGTTGATAGCAAACTGAGCTATTGAATTTTAAACGTTTAATGAAAGTTCGCTACGATAACGCAATTGCTACGTGCCTAATTTCTTTTCTTACAAACGTGCCATATACACACATCGGAAAAGTCTAGGGATATTTTTAAAAATAGACGTATTTTTTCTTGATATGCTTTAAAAAGAAAACAAAAAATGTATGGTATAATTAAGTAATTTAAATATTACATAAAATTAAATGTTGTATTCAAGAAACCTAGAAGATTGTTAAATATATATATATATATATATATATATATATATATATATATATATATATATATATATATATATACTGAATTATCAGTGTTTCAAAACCTTCCAAGCAACGGAGAAAAAAGGTTAATACAAAGTATGACCTCCACGTTGAGTAATTACAGCTCTATTGCTATATTGCTCATATACAAAATGAGAGTGTCAAGGTCTCCTTGGGGTAAACGTGCCCACTCTGCTGTCAGAAGCTCCTGGAATGTAAACGCGTTGTGGATGTTGCCCATATGTGGAGTAGTTCTTCGTTGAAGCATATCCCAGATATGCTCTATCGGATTCAGGTCCGGGGATGGTGCCGGCCATGGTAGAACTTCAATTCCTGCGTTATCCAACTAGTTGGTTACTATGCGTATGGTATGTGGACGGGCATTATCATGCATTAGGTGGGAGTTGTGACCAACAGCGCCTGAAAGTGGATGCACGATGGGTTGAATAATGGTATCCAGACAGAGCTGAGCTGTTAGGAAGCGATTTGGAGAAACGAGTTCGGTTCTGTCGCAAATAATCATTCCGCCCCATGCCATTATTGTACCACCTCGTTATGTGTACACTTCCTGAATAAGTCTTAAGCTTCCACATTCCTAGATCATCTCCACACTCTTATTCGACGAGAATCAGGATGGAAACCAAACATAGATCCCTCTGTGAATAAAACTGTGGCCCAGTGATCTGCAGTCCAATTAAGATAATATTGACACCAGTTCAATCTTGCAGCGCGATTGCCTCTGGAAATAGGTGGACATCTACTAGAGAGATCTGCTTCGTAAAGAAGATTTCTTACAGTATCTAGACTAATGGTTACATTATGCGCCCTTTGCAGAGTCGTAACCAATTCAGGTGCCGTAATTGTAGGCTGCCTTCTGACAGTTAAACATAAAAATCTATCCTGACCTGCTGTCGTAGAGCGTCCTCGTCCTGGATGTTGCGCGGCTGGACTGCCAGTTTCCCTAAAACGCCTCCATAAACGACTTATCACACTTTGGAAAACACCCATCTGCTCAGCTACTTCATTCTGCCGCATGCCCGCTTGAAGAAGGCCTATCGCTCGATTCATTTCATCTAAAGCCAAATGTCGCCAGTCCGTGGTAAAACGCAATATTTTAAATGCAGCTACTAAACCACAATTGAAGAATAACCGAATTGAAAACTAAATTCAACGATGCATATGAAAATTCTACTTTTATCATATATCGGGCTTATCAATTTTGATATAATTTTAACTACTTTTTTTTAACAACAGGTGGTTTTATATTGAATGATTGATTAAATACATACACCGTGAGTGCAAGTTGACCGATTTCAAAGTTAATTTGTTCCCTTTTTTATATTGTTTTAAAATATCCGTAGACTTTTCCGATGTGTGTATTTCGATGCAAAATGCAAAAGTGCAGTAATATAAGGCGTGTTCGATTAAAAAGAAAAGAAAATTTGTACCACCAACGACTTATATATATATATATATATATATATATATATATATATATATATATATATATATATATATATATATATATATATATATATATATATATTGAGCTTTGTCGTAGAAATGCGTCACCCTCTATATATTAAAACAGAAAAAAAACTAAAACTGACCCCAGATGTGGGTTCTAGGGTCCCTAGTTCGCGCTCATTTAAAGAAATTTTTCAACATTTAAAAGTGGCGGTCTCCTCAATAGCGAATGTTTTCCACGGTAATTCGCTAAAAATTATAGACCATTAAACGATAAACTCTTATAACTCAAACTACTGCCAAAGCATCAGAGAAAGGGTCTATTTTGACGAATTTTCTGGAAATATTATCGTAAAATGAAGGACAATGACGGTTGAAGCTAAAACTTAAGGGGTTACAAAATACTATTCATGCTACATTTTTTCTGCGTAACCCATATTCTTTAAAGGTTATTTGCCTAAATGTTGCCAATGTTGACGTTTCACATCGCGACTTTGACGATTATAAGGAAAATCCCAAGTTTGTTTCTTTAAATACCTATAACTTTTTGTCTTTTAACTTACAGATCTAAATTTTGGTACATAGTGTCACATCTGACTCTATGAAAATTAAGTTTATGAAATTTGTTACTTCTATGGTCAGAGGCTGGTTATTGTAAAGTGTGTTGGTAATAGCGAACACTCTGGAATTATATTTCTAGAAGTGACAGAAGTTAGTCAGTATTGAGTTAGTATTGGTGCAGGAGGAAAAGTGATCATAGAGATAAACTATAGATATTTAGTAATAGAAAGAAATATTTCAATTGATGGTGGTGTTGGAAAATAATTGGTTTTAATAAATTAGTAGTTTGAAAAGCTGTGTCTTGTTAGTCAACAAATCCAGAACCCCAAAGAACGGAACTGGTGTCAGAAGTGGGATTTTCCAGCTGATAAAGAAGAAATTTTTCGTTGAGCAATGTGTAAATTTCTAGAATCTCTGGAAGATCAGTGTCAGTAGTAATTTATAACTTTGTCCAGCTCTTCGAGTACCTTTCTGAAAAAAACGACCATCTGATTTCTGAATATCCTTCCTCCGAGGTCACTATTCTTGGTGACTTCAATGTCCATAATAAGGAATGGCTAGGATCTTCAAAAACCGATCCACAAGGAAGAGCAGCGGAGGCCTTTGCAGTCATCAATTCTTTAGCCAATATGGTTCAGCAACCTACTTACTTTCCTCGCATCCCAACACACAGCTCAAATCCCTTGGATCTCCTTCTTACTACAAATCCTGACTGCTATAAGATATCAGTCACCGCCCCCCTGGGTCGCTCAGACCACGGCATGGTCATTGCTTCCTGCGCAATGCAACCCGGGGTCGTGGTCATCACACCCACGTATCGTTTGGCACTACAACTCCGCGAACTGGGACGAAATGCGGGATTACTTTTCCTCATTTCCATGGGAGTCTGTCTGCTTCTCTCATCCTGACCCCTCTGATATCTCACAAAACGTCACCGAAATTATCCAAGCTGGCATGGAATTATTTATTCCACGTACACAGAAAACCTTTGCAGCCACTCAAAAGCCCTGGTTCTCTAAATCCTGTGACAAGGCCAAACTTGAAAATGTCAAAGCGCACAAAAAGCTTCTACACAATCCCAGTCAAGAAAACCGTCAAGCATTTAACGACGCAAGAAACCGCTATGTCCGCATTCTTTCTGAGGCAAAAAACTTTTTTAATAACCACATCAAAAACAAAGTCCTCTTAAGCTCCAGCGGCAGCAAACCCTTCTGGACTCTTGCTAAATCTATTGGGAATAATTTCTGCAAGAGCACGTTCCCACCTCTTGTCTCAGGGGATGAAATTGTTTCTACCGCCCTGGGCAAGGCTGAACTTTTTGCCTCGTTGTTCGCCGGCAATTCTACTCTCAACCCACCTCCAAATGTTCAACCACCAACAGTCCTCAATGTCGCACATAAAATGACGGATATGATTTTTAAAACTAGAAAGGTACGTAAAATGCTCTCTTCTCTTAATACCAGGAAAGCCTCTGGCCTTGACGAGATTCCAGCAATTGTTCTCAAAACATGCGCACCAGAACTTGCTCCTGTCCTGGCTCGTCTGTTTCAGACATCTTACAATAGAGGCATATTCCCTAGTAACTGGAAAACTGCTCGAGTACAACCTGTCGCCAAGAAAGGATCGAAAGCGCTTCCTAGCAACTATAGGCCTATTTCTCTCATTTCAGTCATCTCTAAAGTGATGGAAAAGTATATAAACACCGAATTACTAAAATTTCTTGAAAAACACAGTCTAATCCACGACAGGCAATATGGATTCCATCAGCGCAGATCAACTGCCGACCTCCTTTCCTTTGTCACCCATTCTTGGAACAAGTCTATGGAACTACACGGTGAATCCCAGATTGTCGCTCTAGACATATCCAAAGCATTCGACCAGGTCTGGCACGCAGCGCTGCTTAATAAACTACCGGCCTATGGCCTACCACCACCAAAACTCTGTACGTGGACAGCAAATTTCCTCTCCAACCGGAGCATTTCTGTTGTCGTAGATGGCCATTCCTCTAAACTCTATCCAATTAATGCAGGAGTTCCTCAAGGTTCAGCTTTAGCCCCTACTTTGTTTCTTCTCCACATCAATGACCTCCTCTCTAGCACATCCAACCCAGTTCACAGTTACGCGGACGACAGCACCCTCCACTCCAATATACAATATTCTAAGCCTGCCTCTTTAGCCCAACTAGATGATGATCGCAGACTCATGAAGGGTTCTATCTGCGTGGATCTCCAAAAAATATTAGACTGGGGAAGTAGAAATCTTGTACAATTCAACCCCACCAAATCACAGTATTTCTCTTTCTCATAAGAGATACACCAGCCCTAGACCCATCACAATAAACAACCAAGTTATTCAAAGTAATGAGTCCTTTTCACTTGTTGGCATCCCTGTGGATCGAAATCTCAATTGGCACCAACATGTCACATCAATTGCGGAAGCGGCTGCTAAGAAATTAGGTTTCCTCTTCCGGGCTCGCAAATATTTTTCACCAGCTAATCTCTATACTTTATATACTTCACAAATAAGACCAAACCTCGAATACTGCTCCCACATCTGGGGTGCTGCTGCCGCTTCTACACTCGCTATCCTGGACTCCATTCAGAAGAGAGCTATACGTCTCATCGGTGACCCTACACTTACCCAAAGGCTGCCATCCCTTGCCCACCGACGTGCCGTTGGTGACCTCTCTCTCTCTATCTCTCTATCTCTCTCTCTCTTATAGATATCTGCACTGCTCAGAGGAGCTTTCTTCCATAGTTCCTCCACCTGCTGCCCCCAACAGATCTACCAGGGGAAGAGAGCGAATGCCCCCTTTTATTGTCCAGGTCACTAGACATAGAACATCTTGTTATGCCCGCTCTTTTGTCCCGAGGACTTCCAAGTTGTGGAACTCCTTGCCGGCACATGTTTTTCCTTCTCCCCCGAACCTCCAAACCTTTAAGTCCAGAATTAACAAGTTGCCTCTTTCCTCCTTGTCGACCCCCACGGTACGATAGTATTTAGGCTGTAAGCCCTCGTAGTGTGTTGTTGAAATTAAAAAAATAATAACTGGGTGTTTGAAACAGAATATACTGTGTACCAGCTTTAAGTACGTCTATGCCTAAGACACGTAGCGCAACAGCCAATATAGACACCTAATTATTGGAATTGGTTAAAGAAATGAAATAAGAAGCCAGAAAAAGAAATGAAGTGAAAGAACAAATGAGAAGAAGAGATGAAGCAAAGAAAAATCTACAAGAACAGGCTACAGAATTCAGATATTACTTTGTGTCGACAAACGTATGAAGCAGGTAAAAGACTACATCTTCCAGCAAGTAGAAAGCCGAATAAGGGGTATCAGCGAAAATGTACATGAGAAGCTGACGGAAGTACAACAAAAAGTGAATTCACTAGAAAAGAAGTGTGGCACCCTAGCCAAGGGAAACATCAGACTCGATGATAGCCCGATCGTAAAAAATAAGGTCCCCACATTTGATAGCTCAGTCTCATGGAGTTTTTATCTACGCCAGTTTGAAGCCGCTACCACAGCAAATGGTTTGGGCGAGAGAGGGAAAGCTAATTGTAGCTCACAGATGTGATGCCCTAGATGTACACCAAGGTGTCCCCAGGGAAGAACAGTTCAATTTTGACAACATTAGACATCAATTAGAGATGAGACAGATCTCCGTTAAGTGGCCCGTCAAAGAAATATGGTCCAACAATTCTCCCTTCAGCTATACCACACCAGACGTTTAGAGTCATCGATTTTGCCGATCTAATTCTCTCATCCAATGGGGATTCCTGTCCGACCAATAGTGCATATTATAGAGATTTACTTTACACAATTTGAAAATGTGGCATCATCTGTCCATAGTATTTGTGATGGAAAGCATGGTGTTTCTTCTAGCATGTTCAGCATCCAATGGCAATAATTCAGTATGTGGTCACAATCAGCTTCATTTAGCGCCTGATGCAATACTATGTGATATGGGTGCATATTATAAAATATTTTTAACCTGGACTAAATAAAATATTGTAGTTTGTGAAAAGTTAAGGAACAAGTTGAGCTACATAAAAAGGACAATTTTAATGGTTGGTGTTACATGAATTATCTTTGTCCATTCCATTAGACATGAAGTTGACACAAACATAAATTAGACAACATTATTCAAAGCAACAATTATTTTTATAAGAAACTATTATTTGAGCATTCTACTTACCTGTTCAAAGTTTATTTTCTTGTAAAAACAATACAATAACTATTTCACAATAAAAACGACAACACATGAACCTCAACTGTCACTGATTTGCAAGTACAAAAATGTAGCATAGGTTAAATAACAACTGGAAATCCCTGACCGCGAGGCATGGCGGGAGGAGACGCCGGGCATACCACGGGACCCGCTCGTCTGGTTCGCGGACGGATCCGGCGGGGAGCGTGGGACGGGGGCAGGTGTTTGCACGGAAAGACTGAGGGTAAGTCACAATATTTCCCTAGGAGCCCATGCAACAGTGTTTCAGGCCGAAATGTACGCCATCCTGCATTGTGTGGGGGAGAACAAGAGGAGGGGCTGCACCAACAAGCGGATTCTCATAGCCACAGACAGCCAGGCAGCACTTAAGACACTAAGTAGCCCACGGGTAAATTCCTGGCTGGCGAGTGAGTGCCGAGACGAGACGCGCGACTTGGCTGGGCAGAATAAGGTGGCCCTCATCTGGGTGCCGGGTCACTCGGGGGTCAATGGCAATGAAGAAGCTGACAGTCTCTCGAAGAGAGGGTCAGCAGAACCATTTATGGGACCAGAACCGGCTCTGGGCGTGACAAAGAGCACTGCCAAGGGAGCCATTAAGTCCTGGGTCAGAAACCAACACAAGGTGTACTGGGCAGACTATCCAGGGCTCAGACATAAGTCAATAATTGACGAACCCAGTTCAAAGAGAGCTGTGGAGCTGCTAAATCTTAGCAGAGGACAGCAGGTCTCTTGACGAGACACATGGCCGTCAAGAAACACCTGCATAAAATGGGGCGGTTCGAAGTGGACCTCGCATGCAGACTCTGCGGGAAGCAGCCCAGCACATCCTGTGCGAGTGTAAAGCTCTGGACCGCAAAAGACAACTGATCTACGGTCAGTCTAGACCGGAGACAGAGCATTATAAAACTTCACCTCACCAATCGCTGTGCAGACTAGTTCAAGGCACAGTGATTTTGGAATGGCTGGAGTAAGACTAAGGGTATGCACAATCAACCAAAGGTTGCAGTGCTATCGGGGCGGCAAGGCTGCAGACGAGCCCTGAGGGGAAAAAAGGTAGATAGACTAGGTCCACTCCTGCCAACTCGCAAGTTGATCTGCGCACGCGACGGAATGCGTGAGCGTGGGTTGCTCTTTGATCATTAACAACATATATTTAAGTATTTCATTAGAATTATAATCCGCTTTTAATTAAGCTGTTTATATCTCTAAGTATTATTGTGTTTCGGGCTCGACACCGACTTCAAACAGATCAGTAGGTAGCGCATATAATGATATTTCCTTTAAATTAATTTTTGTCTTTTGAATTAAAGCTGTAATCCAGATATTTCTCGCTTTTTAGTGCCTATTTTGAGGTCGGTTTAGTATTTTCTAAAAGGTTGTTTATTTTTCCATATGTTGTTTAAATATACGTACGTAGTGAGTACGGTATTAGAAAACTGCTATATTATAATCAAAGTGGAGTATTACAGTAGGTCTTTAGGTTACATAGATTGTAAGATGGTTTTCGTCGATTTCCCTGAGATCCTATTATCAGATCCTGACTTGGTGAAAATAAGACCACCTCAGGAGTACATCGTCAAACAAAAATATATTTTTTAAAATTAGGCCACAGTTGACAAAAATAACATACATAAAAAAATTGTTTGAGAATGCCCCTCGATTTCCCTCAGATTCCATCATCAAATCCTGACTTGGTGAAAATGGGACCACCTCAGGAGTACACATTTAAAAAAAAAGATTTTAAAAAATCGGTCCACAATTGACAAAAATCGGTGAACATAGATAAAAAGAAAACAATTTTTGAGGATTTCCCTTGGTTTCCCTGAGATCCTATTATCTGATTCTGATTTGGTGGAAATGATATGGCACTATTGACAAATCACAAATCATGTATTGCTCAGCATATTTGGGATAATAATCATCATGTAGATAAAGAAAATCTCAAGTTAACAAAAAATGTCAGGCAGTCACATCAGCTTGATGCTTACGAGAGTATACATATATATATATATATATATATATATATATATATATATATATATATATATATATATATATATATATATATATATATATATATATATATATATCAAGGCTGACATTACACAATTCTTAGTTGATTGTACAGCTCTATCTATAAAATTTTGTGTAAACTAGAGCTGTGACAACATACTACCTGGTCCTGCAACGAGATGGCGTCCCTGTCGTATCTCTCACAACGTGGTCCAGGCTGATAACCTGCGACAACCTCCATTGTTTAGATTTTATCTACGATTTATTTAAATGGCATAGCAATACATATAACGTCATCTGTCTTTGTCCAACATTGTAGATATTGCATTACAGAATCTGAAGTGATGTCTAGGATTATTTTATTATTAATTTCGAATAACTTTATTTGCCTTTGATGAAACGACTTGAAAATTGGTACACAATCACGTCTGTCTATGTTCTTTTAAGTTGTAAATATTCGATTCTATCACTTAAGACAATTTAAGAAATATTTTTATTTTTAACTAAGAAAAATTGGCCGCTAAGATGTGAGGAACGAACTCCTCCAAGCCATTAGGAAAATAAGGGTAATTCCCAAATTTGGTCCAAATCAGTGAAGTATTTTTTGAGTTATCCACTGACCATTGAAATGGGTTCCAGAGGCCCTAATTCATACTCATTTTAAGAAATTTTCCGAAAGTCTCACCACCGACACCTCTCTATTAGTGTATTTTCTTAATGAAAATTCAGTAAAACATAAGCAAAAAACATTTCTTATTAGGTAACCTGGGTTGGTACAACATATGCATAGTATATCTAACAACTTTTTTAATTCTCCTTGCATTTCTGGATTAAAGTATGATCTGGTCACTGTGTGGATATGCTTATTTTTATTTTAAAAACTTGGAAAAAAAAAACAAAAATGTTTATAAACTTGTGTCAACTGTAACCTATAGCTTAACATTTTGTGCCAACCTTACCAACGAAAATGCAGTATTTAACAAGAAAAACTTTGCTTCATAATGGAATATTTGTGGAAACGACAGTACTGATCTCCGATCTTCCAGTACACTACTTTTGATCAATTAAACTTGCATTTTGACACCAAATGAATAAATTTCTATTAGACAAATGCTCAAGAATTGATTGTAGAGTTTTAATAAGGTTGAAATATTTAGTTTTCTATGTTATACATTATAACAGTAACATCATCTTGATTTCTTGACACCAACATTTTTCTCTTCACAAATGACACTATTTATATTTGAGTCACCTTTGTCTTTGTAATGTATTTTTACAAAAGCCCTTTATCTAATATTTTTTGTGAAAAGTAATCACTGTTGCTGATTTGAGCTCCTGTCTCTGACTTAGTGGATCCAAAAATACTTGATGTGTCGGCAAAGATGCCCTGGCCAAAATATATGGTTTTTCTATTCCCCTTAACTAATATCAGGAAAAACTTTAATAAACATTCACGTATTTTTATTTGCTTAAACTTTACAAATGCAACAATTGATAGCTACAAAATGTCAAATATAAAAAGAAAACATGTCACTGCCACTTACTGTTATTTGCTGTGGTGATGGATGAAAGTGTAAATTTATGAAACCACCAAATGAACCATCGGTCAGCTGATGCTAGGCATGTCAAGAATAGGTACTTTTGAGTATCGGTACTATTCGTTACTTATGTGAAGGGTATCCGTTGCTAAGTATTCGTTACTGTTACTTTAACTACACAATCTTAGGTCAAAGTGACAAGAATAAGCAAAAGTTATAAAATTATTTATAAAACACAAAGTAACTGGAACAAAGATACGCAAACACCCAAACAAATACTACTTGTGGTGAACTAATTTTATTTGATTGTGTATTTTATTCACCTCAGTTGTTTGATGGTTTACATTATAATAACTTGATGTTATTATTCAAAAGAGTATATATATATATATATATATATATATATATATATATATATATATATATATATATATATATATATATATATATATATATATATATATATATATATATATATATATATATATATATATATATATATATATATATATATATATATAGGTATATAAACATATAAAAATTCAAATGCACGTTGGTTTCAGGTTCTAGCGGCTCAAATTCGTGCTCATTTGAAAAAAAAATTTGCAAAGTCTCACCACCGATACCTCCCTATTAGCGATTTTTTAAAATAAAAATTTGCTAAAACAAAAAGTATTTGATTCTGTAGTTAAATTACTACATGCAGTTTACTTTTATATCTGAAGAAGCAACATGTTCTGAAATGCTTTATATTATAAGTAGATTGAGTAAATATAGTAATAATTTATTTTATCACTATATAATTATAGAAATATCTCCCTTCATTATTTAAATTCTTAAAATTATAATACAATAACTGCCAAAAATTCTTACCTTGTAACTTAAAAGGAATGGGTGAGTATTGTTGATTAAAACTCACTGTCCATTAGGCAAGTAGTCACATAACTTCCATGCTTTTTCTTATAGACGCAAGCAATATTCGATCTTATTTATCTGCCAATACCAATACTGACCCGAAGCGATCGCCAGATGCATACTATACTGAATACTCAATACTTAAATACTTGAGTACTGAGTACTCAGTCCGATATCAGAAGATCCCAGAGACTTGTAACTTAGTAACTAGAGTAACGAAATCAAAAGTAACTGTTTCGTAACTAGATGAGTAACGGATACTAAGTAAAGAATAGTTAGAATATTGACATGCCTAGTTGATTCTAACATTGGCTACTAAACTGAGAGAATTTGTTAACAAGTAACTACTTTTATAATTTATGATTGCCATACATAACAAAATAGATAATGTAACATAATTGGAGGCAATCAGATTCAGCAGACTAGATCAATGCTGTGTTACTTAGACTAGAAATTAAACCATATTCTGTTGTTCAATAAGTTTTATACCTTAGCAGCCTGCAAACAACATTAAGGCATCTAGCATCACTGGTAGAATCAAAAATATCTTACTATCAATAGTATTCAGGATATAAGAAGAAATCGAATAAAAATTAGGTACAATGTTTCTTTATTAAGTATCAAAAACATACAGTCTTAAAAATTTTACGGCGACACCCACAAAAGTAGCAGAACAATGCTAAGAAAAAAAATTGTCAGATGAATAAATAATATCAACCTACCTATGTTTTCTGTAACTTAGATGGCAGAACTGAGGACTGCAATTCATTAATTGCTAATAATACCATTTTTATATTAACTTTCACATCTACAGCTAGCTTTCTGAAGTGGTCTATTTCTTTCTTTAACAGCCTTAATCGTATGTCTGAATATTTAGAAGCCTCTAAACAATCCATTTCTAACATGTATCCCAAACCAACACATACATATGTCCTTTCATATTCTGTAATTTCGCCAGTTGCTCTAACGCCGCACCCTAAATCAAACTGAACATTCATGTCTCGATCCTTTTCTTTGAACTCTTCTACAGTTCTTACAACGTTTTTTACATCTTCCCAATCACTGTATTGTTTAACCTTCTCATTTAACACATTCTCGATGTCTTTCAAGTCATTTTTAAGTTTATCTTCTAGGAAAGTCTGGTAATCTTCTATTTTTCTCTGAACAGTTTCACTATTCATAATTTTAATGTCCCACTACCCAATCGCATTCATTTACTCATCACATACTATTATAGATTACGGTTAAGGAAAGCCGCAGTTCATAATGATAAGATATAGCGGCAGAATTGTTATTTCAAGCAAATAAAAATCACTATATTTCCTATTAAAACACTTGTTTTTAAACCTTTCATAATCAAAGTTGTATCTTTTCCTCTTAGTTTATAATTTACATGTCATAGATAAAACTTTTAAATTTGACATTGACAATTGGCAACTTCAAATGTCTACAAAATTCCGATGAGCGTCTTGCGACAGTGAAAACTTGGTTGTACTGATCATGCGCACCTTGCAGAATATTTTAAGTAACGAAATAAAAAACCTTCTTGACGTGCTGTTTATACACAATCCTCCCAACTGACCTTCGTGACCTGCCCGGACATCAGTTTGCCTAATCAAAAGCTAAAAGAAGGGAAAAAGGAAAGGAAAAGTACATTATGCTCACATGAATGGTAGGGTTGATTTTCCCTCTCCTTTTAGCTTTTAATTAGGCAAACTTATGTCACGGTTGGTTAGGAAGGTCAGTTGGGAGGATTGTGTGTAAATAGCACGTCAGGGAAATCTTTATTTCGTTACTTAATAATTCTCAAAGTGCGCCTGATCAGTTCAACTAGTTTTTACTGTCGCTAGACGATCGTGAATGCCGCTTCTCTATGGATTATCAATAGTATAGATTTTAATTATTATTATTATGTATTTTGCTTTCACTAAAGATGGGAACTGATAAATATTCTCTTTTAAAAACTGTTTATATTTGTATCATCTATATTTATTAATTATTGCCGAATGTATTAAATAAATGCTGAAATACCTACTACTATAATTATTTTACATTATATACATGTATATATATTTTTTATAAAAAATTCAGAAGAATAACATGCTTTGGTTAAGTTCTAGCTTATTGACCAAGATTTAATATTGTGATGGAAATATGTACTTTATCAAATTCTACTAACTCTTAAGATTGAATAAACCTTTATTCTATTTTTACACAAATACAAAAATTTTACAAAAATTACCTAACACTCGACATGGCTGTATCACAATTTCGTCTGCAGAAATAGATGTACATATAAAGGTTAGTTGACTCAAAAATCTACTTAATTATCAGGATAGTTTAATACCATTATTGTAAAATTCGCATTGATAAGTAAACCCGAAACACTCTCTGTAAAACAATCTATTATTAGTTTGCTGCCTATAAATTAAGAAATATTTATTTTAAGATTTATTAGAAGTAATATACCTATGACATCAAACAATAACTTGTACTAAAAATAAAATAAGCAAAGTAAATGATACATAAACGGATATAGGAAGTAACAGTCCTTATTGAAAATTATCGTTTCTAGTAACATATTTTCGAACTGGTCACCATTGACCTAAATAATACACTTTGATATATGCCTTTTAATAAAATATTGTCTAATATGAAATAGAATTTCTTCGTTTCTAAACATAGAAAATTCTTTATAATAATTCTGTAAGAGAATTTACTTTTTTATTGTAAACAATTTTTTGTATGTAACGCCAGGCACAGAAATCCGATTAATTCAAATCAGGACAACAAGCTGGCCAATGTATTTGGCTGCCAAGGCCTATCCAACGATTGTGGACAAAAAGTATTTAGATAATTTCGCACTAAGAATGTAAAATATGCTCGTGCGCCATCTTGACTAAAATACAATTGTGGCCTTAATTCCATTATCCATGAGATCAACCAAATCATATGCTGCATAATTTGAGCTGGCAACTCAAGGCCCTTAAAAGATCTCCACTAATTCCACACCAAATAATCATTTTAAATTCGTGCTGGAAATGGCGCTGTGTTATTGACTGTGGATTTTCAATCTTCGATGCATGTTTGTTTCTATAGTTAAACACACCACGCCGAAAGGATAAGCTGCCGCATCGGTAAAGAAGATTCTATTCACAAACATGTCGGATCATTATTATATGCTATATTTCGAACAAAACTGAAAAACTGCAACCTTGCTGCAAGCTCAATTATTGGTGAGAAATTCTGAACCGGTGTAAAATAATACGAAAAAGCTAATCCTTGTGAAGTATTCTGTAAACTGTTGATGTGCTATATCAGTGGCGGCTCGTGACTTTGGGAGTGGGCGAAGCAGAATCCGCGCGCCATCAAAGGTGGTCCAAAGAGAGGAAGACCCTCCTCTGCGTCGTAGCCGATTGTTTTTATTTTCAAGGTCACGCGTTCGCTTGGCATTTCAGTATTTAAATGAAAAATCCGTCTGCACAAAAATATAGACTTTCACAAGGAATAATTTTCGGAATAATGACCAGGAATATTCAATGGGAGGACACTGTACTCGCACGCATACGGTATTATAATACAGCGCGTATATTACCTATGAAAATCTGTTTATAGCTGGAAGGACTACAGGCATCTTTTTTTTTTCAAATTCAATTTTATATCTAATATTTTATTATTTTGAAATTATTCTTTTAGAAGTGATAATAAACACATCAATACCAAAAATAAACAAGCAAAATCCTTCTTTTCAAAGTTTTGTATTTTGACTTGTAAAAGGTGGTAGAGTTATTAATTTAAAACCAACAACTTATTTATTGTTTAAGTGCATAATAATGGCTGCGAAATAGAACACTTCCAATTTTATTGATTAGATACCTTGTAAAATATTTTATGCATTTCCTGAATCGAAATTCGAATTGCAATCCAGCCTAAAAGCAGAAGGCAAGAAATAAAGGTACAAAAATTTCAGGTAAGATTAGCTCAATTTTGCGCGAACTGGAAACTATCAAATCAAGTTACGCTTAGTCACTGCCTATCCTGAACTGAGTGAGATAGGCGAATACGCCCAAAAGACACGTCATCAGGCTCAGCTATTTACGATTCACCCATCTCTATCTAAAGTCGTAGGAAAACTTTGAAATGCAAATGCGATTAGTCATTAATTTCTGTATATAATATAATAGTGGGATAAACAGCTAAAACTATGCCCTTTGTACTTATTTATCCCATCGAAAAACCTACTAATGTTCAGAATAACATCTATTTTCCACTTTTGACATTTAAATTTCTCAACTCTTCCATCATAACCTTTCCTTTTTCACGTATCGACCAATAACCTTGAAGGACGATCACCTATGCATTGACGTATGACGTTTCCAGAAAAATTGGTGATGATTTCACAACATTGTTGTGATATCTGTTAGTGCTTCATTTCATGATGTGATGTTCATTCCTTTATCAAATAAGGTAACTCAACACAAATATTATTATTAGTGTCTATACATATAAATTGATGTATTTTTCAACCTTTGAAGTATTAAACTTTAAGATTTGTCGATTGTGGATGAATATAGAATATGCCACATTGGCACATGCGAGTGTCATCACCTGATTTTGACAAAATATTGTTGCTTATAGCATAAATGGTCATTTCGAATTTTAGAATGCCAATTCAGGCACCACAGTGGACGGAGTTCCTGTCTTGTCCTATATGTTGCCAAGCGTTCGATGTTGCACTTCGCAGTCCCATAAGTCTGGGCTGTGGTCATACAATTTGCAAGGCCTGCCTGTCCAACCTTCACCGGAAACAATGTCCCTACGATCAAACCAACATCAGCATCGACATCGAAAGTTTACCAGTCAACACAGCGCTGCTCCAACTGGTTAGTCCTGTCAAACGGAATGAAAGTGATGATTTAGTCGACCCAAAGATTGTCCCAAGAGAAAATGTAAATTTCTACCTAGATTCCAAAAAATGTGTGGAAGAGCTAGCAATGTACTTGAAGCCACACCCAAGTGGAAACATTTGTGGGAGCGGCAGTATACTTTCCAGACCCATGCAAAGAAAATTAGTCACCCTGATAAACTGTCAGTTGGTTGAAGATGAGGGGCGAACAAGAGCGATGCGTGCTGCCCGCTCTTTAGGTGAAAGGACTGTTACTGAGCTTATATTGCAACATCAAAATCCACAACAATTATCTGCCAACTTGTGGGCAGCAGTTAGAGCAAGAGGTTGTCAGTTTTTAGGACCAGGTATTAAAAAGAAACAATATTTAAGGGGTTAGTGTACCTACTAACTCTTCTATTTTACAGCTATGCAAGAGGAGGTATTAAAGTTAGTGTTGCTGGCTTTAGAAGATGGTTCAGCATTATCTAGGAAAGTTTTAGTTATGTTTGTAGTCCAAAGATTAGAACCTCATTTCCC